>CM060316.1:51772105-51812105 GCA_030674155.1 Stramonita haemastoma | reverse complement strand
GATCTTGATTTATGAAAAATATGGAACCCCCCCCCCCCCCCTTTCTCTCTCTCTCTCTCTCTCTCTCTCTCTCTCTCTCTCTCTCTCTCTCTCTCTCTCTCTCTCTCTCTCTCTCTCTCTCTCTCCTTTCAATTTCAAGTTAGCCCCCGTCCTACCCCCCCACCCCACACACACTCTTTGATACAGTTTTGCAATAAAGCCCAAGCCCTTATCAATAACCAACGTACACACACACGCCACCTTTTTTCAGAATCGCGATCGATGAAACCAGAAGTGACGAAGTCAGACGAAGGTTAGTTCTTCATGTTGTTACATTTAGACTGCCCGACCTCTGCGACAGACAGCGAGCGGTGTTCGCTTTCTGCCTTGTTGTGACTGGAAATGGAAAGCAAAAACAAAGTGTCTACATCCACCCCAGCGCTAGTTGAATAGTCCCCCCCCTTCTGCCTCAGCCTAGTTCAGTTTCCTGCCTTTTAAAGTTCGTTAATACCTGGCTTTTGTCGTGGCTTGTGCCAAGGGGAGTGTGTGTGTGTGGGCAGACCATGTTTGTGTAGCATTGATATGAATAATGCACTGTATGTGTTGCCAGAAAAGGTGTGCTTACACTATCTCACTGCTGTACGTCTGTAAGCTTTTGTTCTTAATTGCAGAATTTAGTAACTGAACTGTTAATGAAGACCGGGGGGAGGGGGGGGGTGGTAACGGTTATAGATATAATTAGAGTTGTTTCGAATGGTTTTTCCTTATTTTGAACTGTTTGTCGTGTGTAATTTTTTCGGGGGGGGGGGGGGGGGGTTGGAATTGTTTTATTTTCATGTCATTTATAAAAGTATGTCTGTTCCTGTGACACACTTCTTGTGGCGGTGTCACTGGGGTACTCAGTCTGCGCTGTTGAGTGGCCTGTCCGCAGCTGTCAGCGCTGTTGTGTAGAAAGCTTGACCCGGCCCATGCATTGAGGACTGTGGGCTGTGCACTCGAGATAACGCCCCCCTACTCTCTCTAGTTCCCTGACAACTGATAAGGGTGCATGGCCTGCAGCTCTAAGTAGTGTGAACACCGCGATAGAGCATGCCAGTCCCATGTGCATTTGGATGCATTTTGCACACACAGCATGTTTTTTCCCCCGAGTCAGCTACTTTATAGCGTGGTGAATGATTAACTCTTTTGATCGTGATGATTTAAAAAAATAAAAAGGACAGATGTCTGTAAAGGGAAGCAGGTGTTCTTTTGGGCCTTTTTGCTGGTTTAGTATGACGTAAAATAAATGTTAAAAGGCGACAGGAAATAACAAAGAGAAGGTAAGTTTGTGTGTGCATGCATTGTTCTGCATCATAATTCAACCTTGACATATCGACTTCCAACAAAGCTTTTCTGAATAAAATCATACACCTCTCTCTCTCTCTCTCTCCTCCTCTCTCTCTCTCTCTCTCTCTCTCTCTCTCTCACGCGCGCACTCACGTGCTTACCACGTCCTTGCGTGCGCATTTCCAATGACATCATCTGCCTTTTGTTTTTATGGCTAAAGCTGTCTGGGTAGGCAAGCTGTAAGATGGACAGACAGGAGGGGGTGGGTGCTGCAAGATAGAGGCTGTTGTGGGAAAGATGACAAGAAGCAGGCAGGGGAGGCAGGCAGGCAGAGAGCGAGAGAGAGAGAGAGAGGGGGGGGGGGGGGGGGGTGAGTGAGTGGGGTGTCTAGCAGCAGAAGAAGAAATTATGGAACAGATGTTGGGTCGACACTAAGTTGATCTAACATTTGGGCTGCTGATAGGCGGATTGTCACGGAAGCAAGTGAGATGTCAGTCTCGAGTTATCAGTGAGAAGCATCGCACTGCCATCTCTCTTCACACCTCCAACACCCCCCCCCTCGCAAGTTCTTTTCCAATCTCACCCCATTGTCCTTCTCCTCAAAGCATATCTCGACCCCCCACCCCCACACCACCCCTTACCCGCCTCTCATCTTTTATTTGCATAGATTAGCCGTTTTGTCTGAACCCAGTTTCTGTCAAAAAGCACCATCATTTCGACAACCCCCAAGAGTTTTTCATGGGTTTCTTTCTTTTGTTTCTTTCTTTAGTTTTTACTGCGATTAAACGCCAAGAAATAGTGTTTTCTTTTGTGCGCGTGCTTTGCTTATGTATCTTACAAAGTGAATACTCTTTTTTTTATACAAAACAAGTTTGATCGCAGGTTCGTCTGATATCAGTAGTTAGAAGCGGTTTTCTTTTTTATCTGCTTTTTTTTTTTTTTTTACAAGTTAAAGTCAGTATTGAAACTAGAATCAGCCACTTGCTCATCGCGAAAAATGAGTATATTAACTGTGACAAAGAGCTGTCATATCATTCCTTTTCATGTCAGACCGCTTCTTTGCGATCCGTATCTGAAATTGAAAGAAGCACGCTTTCCATCATTCAAACTGTCAAAACATTTCCCATCCTCCAGATATCTAATAAATAGATGTCTTCTGGCCGTCCAGCCAATAAAGAACGACATGCCAACAGGACTAGGAGTTATAAACATGGATCAGAAGACGATAATGAATCACGCTGCCTCCAACTGTCGGATGATGCGTCGCTGATACACCTTCGGTGCCGCACAAGGAGGGGGGCAAAGAAACAACAACAAAATTTACGAGCTAAAAGCGTTCTAACGTTCTAAGCCATTCGAGAAAGGGGAGAGGGGGGAGGGGAGGCCCGAGTTCTCTTGCTCATCACAGCAACTGTTTATCTGACAACAAAGGGGTCCTGTTGGAAGTCGTCGAAAACTGGCTGTCACGGGCAGAAACTGGAGATGAAACGCTAGAAACGAGCGAAGACGTGCGTGAACAAACCACACCACCCATCTTTTTCCCCCCATCCCCACGGGTCCAAATTCTCTCCCCCCCCCTTGCTACCCCCCCCCCCCTTCACCTTCATCTTGTTCTTTTCTTGGTTCTTTCTTTCAATCCCCCCCCCTCTCTCACCAAACCCTCCTTCCGCCACCTACCCTCCACCCCGACCCAAGATTTTCATCTCGGTCCAATAGTCGGCAAGTCTTTCATGGCAGCTCACGACCACAATCAGGGAACGATCTAGCCTGTGAGCGGGTGGGGTGTAGGATTTGAAGCAGTTTATCCCGTGTAAAGAAGCTTTGATAGCCATCTGGGCCTCTGCTCCCTCCATACAGAACAATCCAAGCGACGGCGCTCCTCGGTTCAGGCCTTACAAAACCTACGTTGCGTTTTGCTGATCGGGGCGCCAGATAAGTCGTCAGTCATGCCGCGAGCGTGGACCTTTTGTAATGAATAGTAATAATAATAATAATAATAATAATAATTATTATTATTATTATCATCATCATCATATATTATTATTATTATTATTATTATTATTATTATTATTATTATTATTATCTTCATAAGGATAACAACATTGATGATAATAGAGAAACCATAACCGTGAAAGCAGTGTTAACATTCAAAATAGCGTATAGATGTAGTAGAATAGCTTTGGAAGTAATGAATTGGAAAAAACAACAACAAACAAACAAACAAGATCGCTTTTGAGTTCAAGTCGAAAATTGTCTTTGAACACTTCAACCCCTAGGCTGTCTGTCATTTCACTTGACCGCCTACCCTTTGAGATGGAAATAAAAGGTACTGGGTTTTTTTTTCTAGAACACACTATCCACAGTGTACTATCTTCAGAAACGGGAAGGATTGGCAAAAGGCTTTCTGTGCTTAAGCCCAAACCGATAATCGAACTTATCCCTCCCCCTCCCCTGCTTTAATAGACAATAATAATGTAATAGATGAAAAGTAAGTAGGTAGGCCTATATGTCACAAACCAAGTGGACAGCGTTTTCCGCACTATACAAGCATCCAGATTTCGCCAACCTACTCCCACTCCCGTAATACACTTATGCTGACCACAAAAAAAATCAGATTCTCTGTTTAATTTTCTTAGTGGTGTCCATCTCCCCGATAAGCTGAGGAAGTGTTATTCCTGGGCCATAAGGTATCAAAACAAAGCGCTGTGGTTAACAAGCGTTCCTTTACGCAGCCACTATCACCTGCAATGTGCTACCCAGAGGGTTTCAGCTTTGTAAACTGCTGGACATCTCGCTCATGGTAGTAACTGATAATCTAAGATAAGTAGATCTATATTAAACTCGAAGATGAGGAACTTAAAAAAAACAACAACAAATATGGTGTCCCTTGTCTACTATCACACTGCCTTCGTCTGCGATGGTGCCGGGGTATTTTCTAAGTGTTTTTTAATTTTTCTTTGTTGTTGTTTTGGGGGGTGGGGGGGGGGGTTGTTTTTTTTTCCGGGGGGGGGGCTGGGGGTTCCTTTGGGTTGGGGTTTATTTATGTGGCTGCAGTACAGCTTTTTGATATCTGAAGAGAAAGAAAGAAAGAAAACAAAAAGGAAAAAAAGAGAAAATGTATTGGGGGAGGTTAAGACGACTGTGTGACGCGGGCCTTAGGTTAGTTAACCTTGACACGGCAGTGGGGGGAGATGTAGATCTGTAGCACAGATTCCGGGGCCGCCTCATTTCCATCTAAACAAGGGGCTAGCTGCTTAGTAACCAGCAAATTGTCCCCCCACCTCCGCTATGGCATTTATGCAGGCAATCCACTGCAGGCTGCCTGATCGCCACAACAATCACCATTCTTCCTAGGCTCTCTCTCTCTGTCTGTGTCAGCAGAAAAGCCAACCTTGCCATGCCAAATTATGCAGGCCAGGTTCCTTGCCTTTTCTGTGTGTGTGTGTGTGTGTGTGTGTGTGTGTGTGTGTGTGTGTGTGTGTGTGTACGTGTGTGTGTGTGTTGGCACGTGCCTCATATTAGGTTGAATTACAGCTTTTTATACATGGGATATACCTTCAAGTAATAAAAAACACACAAGCACACACACACGCGTGCGCGCGTGCACACAGAGAGAGAGAGAGAGAGAGAGAGAGAGAGAGAGAGAGAGAGAGGAGAGGAGGAGAGAGAGAGAGAGAGAGAGAGCAACGGAACATTTGTTATGAAAGCAAATATTTTGTGCAATATTACAGCTATGAAAACAGAAAAGATTAAACAACTACCATGCCACAACACTGCGCCCCACCTTACTACCCTTGCGAAGCACTGGGCCTGTATGCCTAATGGGGTAATTTGGATGCTTACGCTCCCCCCACCCCTTCTATAGGGGCATTGTGAGGAGACTCTGTGTGTGTGTGTGTGTGTGTGTGTGCGTGTAGGCGTGCGTACGTGTGAGCGCGCGTGCGCGCGCGACGTAGTGTATTGGTAATGGCAATAAAGGCCAAACAAGCGGGCTAGCAGCTCCGCCGTGCCGTGTCCACAGCCCATCACGACAACAGTCTCCAGTCTGCATTATGTAACATTAACCCAGCACGCCGTCTTGGTTGCCATGACGATGATGGCGCTTGCCTCCCCTTGCTGCCGTGTGTGTGTGTGTGTGTGTGTGTGTGTGTGTGTGTGTGTGTGTGTGTGTGTGTGTGTGTGATTGTGGTGTTAGGATAATAGGAATGGAAGGCAGGTAAAAGGTATGGTAGAGATTGTCGAAGAGAAAATGTCATCTTTTCGTTTTCTTTTATAAACCGGTGAGTTTTTTCGGCAGCTGTTCCAGTTGGTAGCTTGTGTGTGTGTGTGTGTGTGTGTGTGTGTGTGTGTGTGTGTGTGTGTGTGTGTGTGTGTGTGTGTGTGATATGTCAACCTCGTCAGCAACTTCTTTGATGTGTGTGCTTTTGAATGTAGATTAGCCATGCTGGCTACAAATTGTTTGCCTTGTAATTGTCTTCGTGTTGCCTGATTCTCCTGTATCCTCCTGATTCTTGCCCTCTCTGACCCTGTCTCAGTCCTATGCCTGTCTGTCTGCTTGCCTCTCTCTCTCTCTCTCTCCTCTCTCTCTCTCTCTCTCTCTCTCTCCTCTCTCTCTCTCTCTCTCTCTCTCTCTCTCTCTCTCTCTCTCTCTCTCTCTGCACAAGAAGATTCTTCTCTCGAAAGCATTTGATTCAAATTCAGCTTTCAGCATTGGAACTATGAATGATCAGTAGCATGGCGTGGAATGCACATGTTTGTTTTCCCTCCCCAAAAACTACTCACCAAACGCTGAAAGAACCTCCCTTCGCTAACAGCATCGCTTGTTTCCTTCCCCTTCCTTCCTGCAAATTCTGGAATAATACCTGATCGGAGGGAGCCAAGGTTGTGTGGGCATGGGTGTGTCAACTTTGCTGGGTTGAAGGTACTAACGGTCTGGTGTGAGATGGCTTCAACGCGGAATGATCAGATTAATGTCGTGTGTGTACAGTTTGTTGGCAGCATGTACATAGAGAATTATAACCTGTGGTTATTTCATTTTGCCATTTAGTGTCATTAAGGAAGTTGCAATATTGTAGAAGGGATGGTATCTGAGTATTTTCATATGCAGTGTTTTTTTCAAAAATCTTGTTGGTATGAATTGTAATAGATTTGACTTCCGAAGTAATGAGATGTGATAGTATCAGTTTTCATTTTAGTTTCATTGTGAATGTGGAGTGTTAATGGCGTGGGCTTTTTTTTTTTTTCACTCTGGGAGTTTAAAAGTTTGGCAGTATTTTGTAATTGGTTGGAGAGGGGTGGGTAGGATTTAAGAATGAAGTAAAATTTATTTGAAAAAAAGATTATAACTCTCCTAAAGTTATGTATTGTTTGTCAGCTAGAGCTCTGAGATTCACCAATACGGATTCTTTAACGTGCATATTTGACCTCTGTGTGTGTGTGTGTGTGTGAAAATCAAATAGGGAAATAAAGCACTGGCGGGTGTGCACTTGAAGTTGACCTGGTAGATCGTAAAAATCCCCAGCCCTAGTTCAGCAGATACCGTCGGGATTCGAACCCGCAACTTCATGGACCCACGGGATTGAAGCCGGACGGCCTTAACCACTCACCTATAGCGTCCGTCCTTAAGAACGTATAATGTTCTGTTGAAATGTTGATAATCCGTGTTCCTTCATGGCCCTGGTAGTGTGAAAAACCAAGATTCCAAGTACAATTACTGCCACTGATAGTTTTACCAGGAAAAAATATATCAGGCCAGTAAGCAAGTTGGCATAGAGCTTATGCAGTGTAATAGGTGTTTGCTACGCGGTTTTATACACTTTTTTTCTGTAGTGTGTATGTTTTGTTTCTTTCTTGTGTTATCCAACCATTCATTTTGCTCATACAAGATTATCTATGTTATTTTTACTGCGTCGAAATAGTTGTTGTATATACTCATTGTATAAGAACAGTTAACATTCATTAAGAAATTGTCATCGTTATTAGGAAAGTAATGAATGATAGAAGTAGATAATTTGAAAAAGAAGATCAAGAAGAAATAAGGTAAAGATGATATTTTGATAGCGTCTTCTTTAGTAGCAGTAGTACTTAAGAAGTGTGGGTAAAGAATAGTGTCATTTCTCTTGTTTGTAGTCTTCCTATAAAAGTATATATCATGTTTCTCTTTTAATCTGTGAAGACATTATCAGTCACACCAAAATAAAGCTCCTCAGCCGGTTTCATAATTTTCTCTTGTTTTTTTCTTTCTTGTGTTGTTGTTGTTGCAACTATTCACGGTAAATTACCCCTTTACATTATTTTGTCAATGATGTGTAGGTAGAAGGTGACTAAAGTAAAATTATGCAAATTAGATAAATGAGATGTGTCTATGTTTACCGTTATAATGTACGGGTAAAAAAAAAAAAAAAAGCATTGTCTTCTTCTACTCGTTTTGCAAAGCCATCGTGTTAGAGAAAGACTTGTAGTATTGTCATAACTGGTAATGATTATCATCATCAAATCTTTCCAGAATTTGCGATTTTTTAAAATGTATCTAATGTGGCTAGGTTTTTGTTGTTGTTGTAAATGATTGGAAAAATAAAACGATAACATTAATTCAGTATGACATCAGTATCTTTTTTAAAAATATATATCTGATCCATGTTCTGGATTCCGGCAAGTGGCTTTAGAAAAGCCCATGACACTTTGTCTTGATTTGCTTTGTTTTCTTCCTTTTTTGGGAAAATTGCTGTCACAACAGGTAACTGTTGTACTGAGAGAAAAAAAAACCACCTATGTGCGTGTGGAAAACGATGGTAAAGAGAGACCGCTTGTTTTCAGCAGCTA
Source organism: Stramonita haemastoma (assembly GCA_030674155.1). Lineage (NCBI taxonomy): Eukaryota > Metazoa > Mollusca > Gastropoda > Neogastropoda > Muricidae > Stramonita > Stramonita haemastoma. The sequence goes on along the minus strand of CM060316.1, from coordinate 51,803,978 downwards.
GTCGTGCCGAGGAGGACGACAACATTCCCCTGTACGTGGGTCTGTGTGTGGCGGTGGCTGTCATCATCATCGTCATCATCCCTGTTATCGTCCTCCTGCGCCGCAAGAACGCCAGGGACCAAGGGGTCTTTGATATGGACAACGGGCAGGGTGAGTGGCTCCTTTGTTTTGGAATAATATAATTATTGTAATAATGTGTCTTTCTGTGGATTTGATTTTGGACTTTCTTTTTCGTCTTCGTGTTGTTTTCGTTGTCGTTATTGTTGAAGATGCTCTTCTTCCTCTTGTTGGTCTTCTTTATCATCATCTTCTTCCTCACCATCATCACATCACATCATCATCATCATCATCATCATCATCATCTTCTTCTTCTTTTCTTCTTCTTCTTCTTCTTCTTCTTCTCTCTCCTCCTCCTCCCTCCCCTCCTCCTCCTCCTCTTTATCATCATCTTCTTCTCACCTCATCTCTCATCATCATCATCTTCTTCTCTTTTTTCTTCTTCTTCTTCTTCTTCTTCTTCTTCTTCTTCTTCTCCTCCTCCTCCTCCTCCTCCTCTCCTCTCCTCCTCCTCCTCCTCCTCCTCCTCCTCCTCTCCTTTTCTATTCTCTTCTTCCAATCTTGTTTCCCTTCATTTCTCTCTGTCTCTATATTTCACTTTTTTTCTTCTAAAAAATCACGTCATTTCATTAAGTAGACTCTTTCTAGTCTTTCATTTTGGCCAGAACGCTCAGATGAGAATTATACCATTATAATCATTTGACTCGTACATCCATCAAGTTTTCGGCAGATAGGAAACCACTACTATCAGTTAGAAAATAACAACACGAGGAAGTCTTTTAAACAGGAAGCGCAAAAACAAAATAATCTCTCATCCATTTGTAGAAGATCTTTGTTTAAACAGAAGAGTGTGATAGTTCCTACAGGTGAAGACCGACATAGTTTGCAAGACCACGTTGGCCATGTAACAGTGCACCTGATAGTTAGTTATCCTCCCCTGGAAGACACAAAATCCGTGAAATGACAGGAGGGCGGGGCCCAGGAAGCCAGGAGTTGATCAGGTCTGGTCATCGTCACGCTAAGAGCACTGGACACAAATGGCATTGGTTCTGCCCTGCTTCAGGCCATCAGCCCCTGTTTAACTATTCATTGACCACCTAATGGCCGGCGTGAGATGCTTACAGGACTGGACATTAACCACCCCTGTTCTGTTGATGATCAGATTGTCTTCTGTTGTCCACAACTCGGAATAAACGTCATCTTCATTGTCTTTCTGGACACGCTCTTGGTTGGGCAGCAAAGTGGACACGTCGTTTGGATTTGTGCTTTCCGTTCTGAAGACTAACAACAAACAACAGCAATACAACAATAACGATGAAAAATAACCATGACGAACTGAGATTCTATGTGCTAGGACCCAAGTGGGAACTACTTGAGGTTCTGATGTTATCTAGTGTTATTTTGCTCTTTACTTATCTATCCATATTTACAAAGCAATCTGATCTGATCAGATATACTACTTCATTCATTCAGTAATATACTGCTATATTCATTCAGTATTAAGTCTCTTTCTCCAACTTCATCGAAAGAACAAGAGACACAGTTGGCTCAGCCTCACAGTTCAGCCATCGTCCAAGTTAGAGGAGAGTTGCGTAACAGCATAAAAGGAAGTTAGCCCGGACTTTGGAAATATCCCGCACTGCTGACTTTAGGAGACTGTTATTGCGACAGTGGTCTGCGCCCCATTTTCCTCCTTCTCGGACAGAGGCCCCCCCAACTGGATTATGGCAGCAGCTGGAAAAGGTCAAGCGTGTTTATGGTGTGACGTGTTGTGTGGATAGTTGGGGGTTAGGGCTGCCTTTAAAGCGGCCTCCACACGGAGCAACTGGCTCAGCTTGGCTGGCCTTCCTTTGACAGTTAGGGCCGGCAGGAGAGTGCCTTTATTTACTGACGGTGACCTGATTATGGCCCCTGATGACGGGGCCATAACCTACCGGTCACTGAGGAAGTCATCTATCTTTCATCTGCCGTTTCCTTCTGCAGTTTACGGTTATGACCAGCAACACGTGGCCACGTTTGTCCCCTGCAAAGGAGCTGGAGAGTGAGGGGATGGGGGAGGGAGAGAGAGAGAGAGAGGTAGTAACCTACTTTTACACCAGGAAGGGGATGTGTAGAAGTAGACTACTGATTCATAGACTTGATAGGAGCATTATTGGTTAGCATTTTCGGACAAAGAAGAACGGTTATGAGAAGCATGGCTCATTGCTTCAGTATGATCGAAGAGATAATAGAATGAAGTTTAGGGGGAAAAAATAATAAAAAAGAAAGAAGTTTAGGAACATTTTAAGAGAAAAGATGGCTTTGTCAGATACAGATAAAAATAAAAAAAAAAGAACAAACGCACACACTAGATGAATTCATAAATGAAAGTTTTTGATGTAGCTATCCAACTTCTTCACCAAGCACATGGAAACAGTTTTCACATCTCTTCACATTTTACATTACCTTCTTGGTCTAGGGCAAACACTGCACATGGACTGACTGAACCCCAGTACAGAGAGCAATTAGCCGCTCTTAGGGGTATCCATTTCTGGATTTTATTGTTCAGGGAGACCAGTATTGTCTCCAGCCGGACACGAGTGCCCCCTCTACCCGAGATGGTAAAGACCCCAATTAGAGGTCTGCACTGGGCAAAGAATTGACCATTGGTTAGAAGTGCTTCTCTGCAATGCTGGGATGTTGAGGAAAATAAGTGGCGGGAGTGGACAGAGAAGACAGGAATCCGGTGTTGAACTTTCTGTGGGCCAGTGATAACACGTCCATCCATTGGCCTCTGTGCTTCGATCGTTAACAAACCAGCTGCTAAGTCCTTCCCATAGCATGCACTTCGAAGATGTGAAATTTTCAGCAAAGCATGACTTTTGTAGGTCATGTTTTTTGTATAGGCTTGCTAATCAAACTTTTAACGATAACCACGGTTCAAATGATAAACTTTGCTCTCGTTATGATTTTGCTCTTCATATTCTTCTTTATCATTTCAGTTGAATTGCTGCGTAGTATTAACTTGATGTCAACATTGTTTGGCTATTTTGAAAAGAAAGATTGACGAGCTTCTACCTTTTTTCAAAAATAAAAAATCAGCACACACCATAGTAGCAATGTGCAGTGTCAGGAGAATACAGTAACACTGCACATTTCCAGACACAGAAGAACGCCCCCTGGATATAATACCATAAAGAAGGATAGGATAGGAAATTATGTTGGTAGGTTGGTTGATGTTAGGCAGGCGGTAGGTAGGTAGATAGGTTGGTCGGTCGATGTTAGGTAGTAAGCAGGTAGACAGAGCCCACTACCTGGAATTAGTAGGACCGTTCTGTTTCTTCTTCCTGAGGTACTTGGTGAGGGAAGCGAAGAGTGTCAGAAGAAGCAGTGTAGTGAGGAGGGAGAGATAGTGACTAGACTATCGCCTGTACACAGGTGGAGGGAGATAAGCCAGCCACCTCTCCCTCTCTTTCTCTCTCCAATCACCTCATCTTCTTCAGGACCTCCCTGAGCAGGGTGTCAGCCCGTGCCTGCCTTTCCATGCCAAATTAAGCCCACCTGGCCAGACCAAGCTAGCACAGAGAAAGAGAGAGAGAGAGGGGGGGGGGGAGATATAGTCAGAGGAAGACAGAGGGACAGACAGAGCAAGAAAGAAAAACAGAGCAAAAAAGAGAGACAGGGCAAGGAGAGAGAGACACAGAGAGAGACAAGAGAGAGAAGAGAGACAGACAGACAGACAGACAGACAGCAGGATCAGCAAGAAAGAAGGAAAAGACAGACAGAGTGTGTATATGCAAGAGCACACATCCCTTTGTTCGTATTGTGTTGTGTGTGCCTTTTCTTTTCCTCTTCTGTCCCAATAATGAACAAAAAGGCCCAATTGGCATCTCCATTAAGACAGAGGCATTGATAAGTAACGGAGGGGGAAAATAACCAATTATTGTTTCATAATTGCTTACATGTGATAGAACACTAACTGCTCATTTGGCAAGATGAGGTCGTAAAGGAAAACACAACACAACCCATCCCCCCCCCCGGGCGCGCGCGCGCCACACACACACACACAGCAAGTAGGGAATTGATAGTTTAAGATATTAAAGATACTGACGGGGGGAGTGGAGAGGTTAAAATGTACGATATAATCGCAATACTTTCATGGAAAATAAAGGACTGGTGAATGGAAAAAAAACCCTTTAGATTGCTAAGAGAATAGGATACATATTTGTAAAATAACTTACCTTTGCACTGCCACTTACTTGACCTGATCAGCACGTTGGTAAAATATAAATTAGCATAGGAAAATATCAGTGAACAGGGTAGGTCAAATTTGAGAGAAACAGAGAGAGAGAGAGAGAGAGAGAGCTCTGAAATAGTTTGCCATTTTAAATAGAAGCTTTTGAGAAGGAGAGGGTTGGGGGGGGGGGGGGGTTCAGTTTGAAAGCTGCTATAAAACATATATCCGCGTGTGTTGGTGGTGTTGGGAGAGAGAGAGAGAGGGGGGGGGGGGGGAGCGGGGTACACATAGAGTAGAGGGATGTCCTTTTAAAGTGTAGGTGAAGTGAGATGTATTTTGGCCTATGACTACCTGGCTATTTCCGTCAAAGGGTGGCAGGCTGATAACATCGACATGTGTGACAGCCTCTTTCTCCCCCTAATCCCCCTGTAGTCCTCTTTATACGGGTGTAAGGTTCCCCCTTCTCTCTCCACTCTTCGTCACTGTCCGAAAGATTGTCAGAGTTTTTTTTTAAAGAGCAGTTCTGTTGACTTGGATTTTATGCTTATTCTGTGTGTTTTCCTAAAAGTAAGCGTTTTGCCCCCATACTCTGCCCGTGTGTGTGTGTGTGGTGTGCACGCGCCCATGCATTATTCGTGTGTGTGTGTGTGTGTGTGTGTGTGTGTGTGTGTGTTGTGTGGTGTGTGTGTGTGTGTGCGCGCGCGTTGTATTTCAACCACTCTCTTTTTCACCCGTCATTCATAAATACAAAGAGTCAAGAAGACACGAAGAGAAAGAAAAAAATATCTCTAATATCAAACAAGATGTCATTTTAAAACCCATGTTTAAGGCGATTCATGAAAAGAATCTTGCTTCCCCCCCCCTTTTTTTTTTCTGTTTCAATAATCAGCAGAAAATCTCGAAAAGAAGTAACAAATAAAGGTGGCTTTGTGATAAACTGACTCTGTTGTGATATTACATTACTCAAAGCGTACGTGACACTCGACGACAATAATGGGCCTTGTACACCACCACTACACCAACACCAACACCAACACACACACACACACACACACACACACACACACACACACACACACACACACACACACACACACACACACACACACACACACACACACACACATACTGAAAATCCTGGACGTAGGCGAGCCAACGCACATAACACATTATGGATGTCACTTGTTTTCTTCTTGTGTTTCTTTTTCGCCTCGGTTCCTTCTTTTTTTTTCTTCTTCTTTCTTCTTCTTCTTCTTCTTCTTCTTCTTCTTCTTCTTCTTCTCTTCTTCTTCTTCCTCCTCCTCCTCCTCTCCTCCTCCTCCTCCTCCTCCTCCTTCCTCCTTCTCTTCTCCCTCTTCTTCTCTTTTCTTCTTTCTTCTTCTTCTCTCTTCTTCTTCTTCTTCTTCTTCTTCTTCTCTTCTTCTTCTTCTTTTTTCTCTGTTATTTTTTTTAAGGACAGGAGGCAAGCTTGCCCCCTTGTGAATGTTATCGTCCGTTTGATCAAATGCAAATTGAGGATTTTTTTCTTTGCCCCTTCTCTTTTCAGATGCCAGTCAGTCGCTGACAGACGACGAGAAGAAGATCACCAAAAATGGAGGTGAGTGTCTTATCCTTTCTGACAGGGCGCATCAGAAGAGGGGGACAAACCATAAGAACTTGTAATGGGATTTGTTTGGGCCCCAAAAGGTGGAGGAGGAGGAGGAAAGGTTTACTGCTGGGGTGGTGCGATGCGAACCAGGGAGGGAGGGGGGAGGGAGAGGTGTGGTGGAGGTGGGGTGGGTGATGTAGTTCAGAGGACAAGATTGTGTGGATTTGCAGTTATAGAAGTGAGGAGCGCTGAGGTTTTTTGTTGTTGCTTCAAAAGATGGTGTGTGTGTGTGTGTGTGTGTGTGTGTGTGTGTGTGTGTGTGTGTGTGTGTGTGTGTGTGTCCTTCAGTTACCTTTTTTCCCCTTTGAAGCGGTCTATCGCAGGCCTGCATTCGCGTGGGGACATATTCACGTCTCATACTTTCTCTCATACACATATATATGAAAATAACTTAAGAAAAAAAATTGTAAAGATCAGTGATGATGATGATAGTCATCATTGTCATCTTCATTATCATGGCATTGCCATTATCAAAATAATAGGAGTTTAGGTTTTAGTTTTAAAAATTATATAGATGACAGTGTGTAAGAATTATGCAGCATGACAATTATCCTTTTAAAGAAAACTGAATAAAAGGGATACGGTTAGAAATTATTCATATATTACATGTTTTAAACATTAGTTGTAGAACACTTAAAAGAAAAATGCAAGGGAGCAATATTGTGCCAATGTAAAACTTGGAAGAGGGTAAAAATGTTAGGGAAATAAAGGAAGCATCACACTAAGAAAATGTTGGTCTTGGAGATCGGATTTCAGATTGCCGAGTGTAGGCTTTTAGAGAAGGCAGCTAGAAGGAGATGAACCCCGGGACACAAAAATACAGTGCATCAGCTGTTTGTCTACAAGAAACTGATAAAATATTTTTTTTAAAGTCGAGAAAGGATGTGCAAAGCTACACTCATTCACAGATATTTTTAAGGCAATTTTGCTGCTGTATTTCAACAGAATGTCAAAGTAATTATATGTTCTGAGACAAGAAGCCCATGGAAAGACTACCGCTATATATTCAGCGTGTTTTCGACTACTAGCGGTCAAATATGACAGTTTTGAATACAGATTTGGAATGAATAGATGAAGATGGTATAGCAGCCCATGTTAGACAGGATGAAAGGTGGATAAGCATAGAAACGGCATGAATGGATAGAAAAAAGAACACTTGCGCTGTGAATGGCACTTGGTTTAAGCATAATTCTATTCCTAAGAAAAGGTTTTCACAGCTGCGTAACACCAAACGTGATTAGGACAATGAGCAGTACCTTGTTCATGAACGCGAGAAGCACAAACAGTAAGTTTGGCTGATGAATTTCTGCATGAAGGTGTATTGTCAAGGACAGCGCCACACTTTTTGACAGAATTAGATAAATAAATTATCGCATTATTGGGTGAACTGACAGAAACAGAAGCCAGTTTTTGCTTTGTTCCACGGAGCATGCATGGCTTCAGTTTTGTCAGCAAATGGATGACGTTTTAAAAACGGTCTGTGCTGTCAAAGACAGCTGACAAGGCAAGAATATTAAAGAAGTTTTGTTTTTTTACTCTTCCAGATTTGAAAACAAATACAGGATTGTGCAGGAAGTGAAGTAGAGCTATTTTGGTGTTTTATTTGGCATCGCAGCTAGACTGGAAGGGATGCAGGACACCTCTGGAACAGAGAGGGGCGATTAGCAAGCAGTTTTAGAAACATCTTTTTACAGGCGTGAAGATGAAAGGAAAACTGAAGACTGCTTACACGTTTCCATGTTCTTGAATCGAGCTTATGTGATTTTTATTTAGTTCAGGCCTTTACAATTGCAGTTTTATGAATAGATGGAAAGATTTGCAAGGAAAGGGATATGTTTTGTAATTGTGGAGAGAAATTGAAGACGACAGTTTTTCGACATTAAGAGAACAGGCACGCTATGGGAAGTTCACTTGTCATGATAAGAAAAAGATGAATTGAGACCGTGTTTTAAGAAAGTCAATGATGTTAAAATTTAATAATTCTAACTTAATTTCTTTGAGCATGCTTTGAATTGATTTTTTTATGTCAAAAGATGGAAAGACAAAAAGCCTTCTCTCTCTCTCTCTCTCTCTCTCTCTCTCTCTCTCTCTCTCTCTCTCTCCTCTCTCTCTCTCTCTCTCCTCTCTCTCTCTCTCTCTCTCTCTCTCTCGATATATATTATATATATATATTATATATATAATATAATATAAAATAAACATACAACACACATACACATACAACATACACACATACCACATACAACATACATACATACATACATACATACATACATACATACATACATACATACATACATACATACATACATACAAACATACATAACATACATCCATACATACAATCACCTCACACACCGACACACCATTACCACTCTTACTACATCCTCTCTCTCTCTATCCTCACTCACTCTCTGCATCTCTCTCTCTCTCCATCTCTCTCTCCTCTCTCCTCCTCTTCTCTCCTCCTCTCTCTCTCATCCCTCTCCACCTCTCTAGCTCTCTCTCTCTCTCCTCTCTCTCTCTCTCTCTCTCTCCCCTCTCACCCTCCTCTCTCTCTCTCTCCCCCTCTCACCCTCTCTCTCCCTCTCTCTCCCCTCTTCTCCCCCTCTCTCTCCCCCCCTCTCTCTCCCTCTCTGTCTGTCTGTCTTTGTTTTGTGTGTGCAAAGTTCAATCCGTCATCCGCAAAACCTGATGTACCTGATAATAATAACCTTTCCCACTGAATGCTAAGCCCGACCACCCTGACAATAAGCATGGAAATGTTGAACATGCCGGGCCGCAAAACTCAAGAGGGTGAGAAGAGGATAGCCTAGTTGGGAAGGGGTGTGAATTTGCCCAAAAGTCCACAAAGAAAAGGTTGGGGAGGAGGGTGGATGGGGATGCGGGGGTTGTGGTGAGGGGTGGTGGCAGGCTGGGGGACTGGGTTTATGATGTAGCCTTCTCCGGACTGTCAGACATTTATCTGGGCCGGTCTGTATAGCAATGACAAGTCAAGGCAAGCGCAGCCATGCATTGAGCAGATTAGGCTGATGAATGGGGGAAGCGGGGAGGAGGGAGCCTAGTAATGCACAAGTTGTCTTTTTACGGCGTGGACCCCCCGAGCCTGCTTAATGACAAGCACTGGGTTTATGACCTGTTTTGGGGAAGGAGAGGAGGATGGGGGAAGTCGGGAGGGGGGGGGTGTTAGGAGTTGTTGTTTGGAGACCGCGCGGCTTTTGTGTGGTCGTGCAAGTAGTAGAAGTAAAAGGTTGATGGCCTTTGGTTTGGTGAAACAGCTAGACTAATTAGCTTTGTGGGAGATTTGGGGTCATGAAGACTATCCAGCCTCTCTCTCTCTCTCTCTCTCTCTCTCTCTCTCTCTCTCTCTCTCTCTCTCTCCTCTCTCTCTCTCTCTCTCTCTCTCTCTAACACATTTCTTGGAAACAAATTGAAGTTTTAAGCTCAGATAGTAAACGAATCAAGTTGTCATGATATTGGGGCGCAGGAAACAGTTTAGTTAGAGATCCACGGCTGTGTTCTTTCCTTTCTGCCCAGCAATGATTTTAAGAGGATCTCAAAGAGGACATTGCCATCAAAAGATTGTGCATCGCTTTTAAAAAAAAAAAAAGGGGGGGGGGGAGAGTGGAGGGAGAAGAGAATCTTTATTGCAGACCGTAAAAGAAAGATTGAACAAAATATGGCCCCTTGAAGGAGGCAGTATTGTCACATCACGCTGAAGTGTGTGAGAACAAAGACAAGGGAAGAGGGGCGTCACTCATCATTAAAACAGCCGACAAATCACTACGCTGTCGGGAGTGCTTTCGCCGAACAGGGTCGTGAACGGCCAGCATCCTACTTTGCCTCCTGTCCCGCCAGAATCTGGGTATGTTTGTCAAAGAAGGCGATGGACGGAAATTTATATCGTTTGTTCAGCGGGGCTGGATGGCAGCGTGGACAAAGACGTGCCTCTGATTTCAGCCGTGCCAATGAGGGTAATGGACGACTTTGGCCCACCACCACCACTGCCGCTACCCGCCTGAAAACTGCTCTCCGGCACCGGTCCTTGTTGACTCAACTGCCTCCCTGCTGCCTTAGTCGTGCTGCAGGGTGATAACCAGCCACCATCTCCTGAACTAGACACCCTCGGACCCGCGCTAGCCGTTAAAAGCACGCGCGAATGTTTAGAGAACGAGGGCGGCATGTTGCGTGATGGTGTCTTTAATCAAGAAATGTGTTGGTGCATTCACCGAGGCTGGCCAGTCTGATTAGTCCCCGGGTTTGTTCAGACGCCGCTGACGACATCAGATACTGTTATGCGTCATTGAAAGGAACCCGTAAATTTTCATGTCCTGTTTTAATCTTGAAGGAGGGGGGCGGGCTGTACTCTTTGTCTTGTGCGCGGGGCCAAGCCAGGGCCAAATGTGTGAAAAGTGACAGTATTGCAAGCCTGCACCGTTGGTGTGAGGAAAAGCACAAAAAGCAGCATTTCCGTTCGTGAAAGCATCGACTGCCGTGCGGCGCTATGCTTTCAGAAGAAGCCTCAAGGTTTAATGTGCATCTGCGTTTTTTTTTCCCCTCTCTTCTTTCTCTTTCTGTCTGTGTCTCGTGCATTCCTTAATCCTTAGTCCATCTTCTTCTTCTTCTTCTTCTTCTTCTTCTTCTTCTTCTTCTTCTTCTGTCTTTTCTCTCTTTGCTCTGCGTCTTTCTCATCTTTTGTTCTTCTCCTCTTCCTTACCCATATTCCTTTTTTTGTTTTTGTTTGTTTGTTTGCTTGTTTTTGTTTTGGGGTGGGTTTTTTTTTTGTTTCTTGGTTTTTATGTGTGTGCCTCGTTTTCTGTGATGTTCCAGTGCTGCTGTTGAGTTCCCGCACCGCTCACAGCCACACCAACACAAGACATGTCATGTCTTATTTTCAAAGCCAGAAGATTTTCTTCTTTGTATCCGTCTCCTTTTCTGTATCTCTCTGTCACAGTTTTCCTAATTCCACTTCCCCCTTCGATCCCCACCCTCTGTCTCTCTCTGTCACTCTCTGTCTCTCTGTCTCTGTCTTCTGCTGTCTCTCTCTCTCTCTGTTTTCTGTCTCTCTCTCTCTCTCTCTCTCTCTCTCTCTCTCTCTCTCTCTCTCTCTCTCCCTCCCCCCTCCCCTTCTCTGTCTCTCTCCCTCTCTGTCTCTTCTGTCTGTCTGTTCTGTCCTGTCTGCTCTGTCTTCTCTCTCTCTCTCCTCTCTCGTGAATATTTATATGTATATATTTTTTTCATCCCATTATCTCGTCTTATCAACGGTTCTCTGTTTTCGATAGTTCCTGCTGTTTCTTTGTGCAAAGCCGTATATAAAACACGTGAAAAGGATGACAGAATCCCAGTTTTATTAACAACAGGAAATTGATCATCATTGTTTTGTTTTGTTTTGAAACTGGGATGACAATTTTCAGAAATGAACTGAGAAAGTCGGAGGAGCACGTTTGTCGAAAGACGACCCCCTTCATCCACTCCTTTTGTAGCTTTAGTCTTTTTTTTTCAGTTCTTTCAGAGAGAGAGACAGAGACACAGAGAGATGTGTTTGTGTGTGTGTGTGTGTGTGTGTGTGTGTGTATGTGTGTGTGCATGCGCGTGTGTTTGTGCGTGCGTGTGTGTGTGACCTCCTTATCCTATATCTCTCCATATCTCTCGCTCCTTCAGTCGAGGAACCGTCAACTACTCATTCACCCCTGTCTACAATTTTTCCACACTTGAGCGGCTGTTAGCAACGGTAAACAGTAGAGCGGGGTTTATGTCGCAATCTCCATCATTATCTGTTTTGGACATGTGCGAAGACAAGCGGAGATAGAGAGGGTTATATATACCTAGGGTAAAAGAGCTCTTGTTCTGCCATAAGCAAGAAGCTAGTTGACATATCGTTTAAGTGGGGAGCTTGTGAAGGGGAAGATTAATAGGAATGGGCTTTTTGCACCCCCAACCCTCCTCCTCCTCCTCCCTTGTGGAGGAAACGCCAGGGCCTCTTCCAGTGTAGATAGTATCTTCCATCTTCTGGAAATTCCGTGCTAGAAGCTTCCCCTTTTCTGTCACCTTTTTCCTTATTTTTTTTCTTTGTTATTTTTTCTGCCTGCCTGGTGTATTCATTGTCTTCTTTCTTTTTTTCTTTTATAAAGAGAGACATTTTTTGAAACAAGTTATGTGACATTTGACATGTAGCATTTTTCTCCCTTTTTTTAATTGGGTGGTGGTGGTTGGGGGTGGTTCCTCGGCTAGAGCTCCGGGGTATGTGAGCTTTTGCGTATGCAACCGTTTTTACCACTGTGAAGGTAGTCACATACCGACTACGGGGAGTTTGGTATTTAAAGGGATTGATACTAGCTATATTTGTTCAGTTTGCACTGAGGTGGTTTTTTATGCGAGTTCTGTTTGAGAGACAGAGACAGACAGACAGACATAGAAAGGTGTTTGTGTGCACGACTTACCAAACACAACGCCACAGACACCATACACACCACACCTCTACACATCACAACACCTACCTCAACAAATAATAACATCCGTGTCTGCTGCTGCCTTTCTTTGCAGAAATGATGTCCATGCAGCCCGACGTGACGCAGACGGTGGTGACAGTGCAGCACCAGCAACATCACCACCACCACCACCACCACCAGCCTCAACCGCCGTACGGGCTCCAGCACCACAACCACAGCGGCACCAACAGCACCACCAGCCACTCGGCCGACTCGCCCAACAACAACCACATGGGCTCCCTGGACAAGGCGCCCCCGTACCTGCCCCCGGACCCCCCCTACGGGCCCGGGGTCTCCCCGCCCTCGCTCAACTCGGACAACCTGTACAGCGTGCCCAACGCGCACCTGTCCTCCCCCGGGGACGTGTCTCAGTGCTACTCCGTGGACAGTGCCCGCTCCCAGCCGCAGAGGCTCTCCGGCACGCTGGGGCGCCCCAGCAAGACGGTTCTGGTGGAGCCCACCCTCAACCCCAACCTGGACTCTTCCATCGAGAAGTTGGCCCTTAAGGACAACAAGGGGGCCCTGCCCCCGCCGCCCCCGGCCCCCGAGAGCGTGGGGCACGGGCACGGGCACGGGCACAGTCGCCCCGGGTCCGGACATTCGGATAGTCTGCAGGGTAGCCGGCAGTCCGTGATTTCTGTGCAGTTGCCCGGCAATGTGGATACGGAGGCGGTGACGTGGAGTACTTTCGATTTCTCTGGAGGTCGCCTGGTTCTGCCTGAGTCTGGTGAGTAGTGAGTGAGTGATGAGTGGGGTGGTTGTGTGTGTGTGAGAGTGTGTGTGTGTGGAGAGAGGAGAGATGTGGTGTGTGTGTGTGTGTGTGTGTGTGTGTGTGTGTGTGTGTGTGTGTGTGTGTGTGTGTGTGTGTGTGTGTGTAGTGGGGTTGGGGTGTGTTGTGTGTGGTGTGTGTGTGTGTGTGTGTGTGTGTTGAGTGGTGAGAGAGACGGAGACAGAGAGAGGGGGGGGGGAGGAAATGGGAGGGAGAGAGTTTCTGTGAGGTAAGGGAGGTGGTGCTTAAGGGATTCAGTTTTTTTTCTGTTTTGATTCTGTTTGGTTGTTTTTTCTTCAATGTCTGCTAGAAAATGACAGTAACTAGTGGCTCCTCTTTCTCTGTTGTCTGCACTTCTTTGTCCTGTTAACCCCTTTTCGCTTCTGTGCTTTTGTTTTCCAGTTTGTGACCCCCCCCCCTCACACACACACACACACACACACACACACACACACACACACACACACACACACACACACACACACACACACACACACACACACACACACACACACACACACACACACACACACACACGACGTATTATAACAGAGCTTTTGTTGCTCTTACTGTCTTGTCTCCTATACATTTTTAAGCACGGTCATAAATCTTCTGATTGTCTATATTATGTAAGTTTTTGTTACTGTTTGTTTGTCTGTTTTGTTTCTCCTGTAACTGATATCACCACACTGATAAGAATGTTGCTTGCTTCAGCTTGAATTCCTCAAAAAAATTAATTTGTTGATGTGAATACTTTAATCTTTTTCTTTCGTCATGTCTTTATATTATTTTTTGTGAATTCATCATTGTCTGTTGCTGAAGATTGCTAAGGTTCGCTTAAATTCATCCATAAACATTCAGCGTTATACTTCTTGATATTTGTGGCGGTGAATGATTTTTCAGCAATTAATAAATCAAAGCAGATTGTTGCTCGGGAGTATTGTTTGTTGGATTGTTGCTATTGTTCCTTAAGTGTGTTCCCTGGTTGATTTGATTAACGGAGCAGAAAAAGTTCCTCCCATAACGGCGCCCCTGTGTTTAGAGTCTCATCCTACCCCTCTATCACAAATCGTTTGAAGTTTAAATCACATTTAACTGATAGTGGCCTCTGATTGATGGAAATAAATATTTCTGTCTCTGATTTTCCCTCCTCTTTTTAAAGACATTTAAAACAAGAAAGGTGCCATCAGTCATAACTCCTTGAGGTCGAGCAGAAGAATCGGGCAAGATAAAAGTCTGTTATGAAGTGAATTAAATGTCTCTGCTTCCCTCCCCCCCCCCCTCTCTCTCTCTCTTCCTCTCGTCTCTCTCTCTCTCTCTCTCTCTCTCTCTCTCTCTCTCTCTCTCTCCCTCTCTCTCTCTCTCTTTCTCCACCCCTCTCTCTCTCTCTGTTCTCTCTCTCTCTCTGTCTTCTCTGTCTCTCTCTTTGGTCCTTCTCTGTGTCTTCCTCTCTCTGTCTCTCTCTCTCTCTCTCTCCTGTCTCTGCTCTGTCCTGTCTCTCTCCTGTGTCTCTCTCTCTGTCTCTCTCTCCCCTTCTCTGTCTCTCTCTCTCTCTCTCTCTCTCTCTTCCTCCCCCCCCCCCCCCCCCCTCCGTTTCAAATTATTCCGTGCTCTGTCTTGAAACATGACCTGTAATGCGCTTGCAATAATAAAAGGGGAGGCATTCTTCATCTGCATTGATTTATGATTTATGGCAGACGGTGAAAATAGTAATATTCTGAGCTCCTCCACCACCACCATCACTAACCCACCCCCACCCCTCCTCCCTCTCCTCCCTTTTCTCTTCTGCCGCAGCTGCAAATGGGTTAATGCAATAAGAAGAGAGAGCAGGTGCAAAATCAATGTCTGTCCTGCATACCCAGACGTTGCGGAAGAACATTCAGATAGCAGGGGCTGAATAAGAGTATACATGTATGTTTTTTCCGTCACTTGAAAACGGTGTTTGCCTGCCTTTATTTCCTAGGAAATAATGTGTGTAGAAAGAAGTATGCCTAGTATGGTGCAGAATCACATAGAATATGAGCAAGGTTTAAGATATCATGCATCGCGTTAAAATATCTTTAGTGGTTGTGATAAATCCATGCTCATAATATAAATATATATATATATATATATATATAATATATATATATATATAAATATATATATATAATATAATATATATATAATTTATACAATATAATATATTGATTGACAGAAATTATACACTATGATAAAAGGAACAAGAGTAATCCATTAAAGCGACGACGATGATGATTGCAATATTAAAAATGGTGTTAAATATGCATTG
The DNA here is from genome assembly GCA_030674155.1 of Stramonita haemastoma. NCBI lineage: Eukaryota > Metazoa > Mollusca > Gastropoda > Neogastropoda > Muricidae > Stramonita > Stramonita haemastoma. The sequence continues at coordinate 51,788,510 of CM060316.1, read as the reverse complement.
TAACTAGTTCTTGATTTCTTTTAAGCAAAGCATAGTAGATAAAATGCGAAAACGTTATCGCAAGTTCTACGTACGTACGTGTGTACGTACTTGTTACTACTGCCACTGCTACACCACCATCACCACCGCCAAAAACAACAGCAACGACAGTGATATTAACAACAAGAACGATAATGATGATAATAACAGTAATGATAATGATGATATGACGATTAACATAAAGAGAGTGAAGCGCGTCTTGCACACCAGAAACATTCAGTTGACCTCGTCCTGGCAGAGTAAAGACAAGGAACTTTAACATTTCACCAGAGAAGAAAAATCGTTTTTTAAAAAAAGCCCCAAAGAACAAAAAAACAAAAAAGAGGAAAAATGTCACTAGCTTTTTGTGTATCTTTTTTTAAGACTGCATAACTGTACAGGAAGGCATATATATATATATATATATATATATATATATATATATATATATATATATATATATATATATATATATATATATATAAGCCTAGCATTATATCGTCTTGTAAACAGAAACAGTGATCAAAATAAAACGAAAATAAACAAGCAATTGACAAACAAAAACTGTACAATAGGCAACATAACCTCGAGTGTTCAACTATCAGACAGTCAGACACGAAAATCAAGACCAAATGAACGATCAGAGACAATGGCGTCTAACAGTTTAATCTAACACAGAACGGTTTTCTTTTTTCTTTTTTTTTTAAACACCGTGTTATTTGAGGCAAAATGTCAAAACACAGATGTAAGAATGGCTGTGATTTTTTTTTTTTTTTTGGGGGGGGTGTCTTTTTTTCTTTTCTTTTTTCTTTTAGTTTTAGTTTTTGCTTTTGTCACTTCTCTGTGTCATTTTTGGTGCTTCTCTTGTGGTTTTGTTTGTAATATCGTTTTGTTTGATGTTGTTGCAAAGTGTTGGCCTTAAGGTAAGAATCAATGATAGCTAGAGCAACGTTTATTTGTATTTTTGTTTGTTTGTGTTGTTGTTGTTGGGGCTTTTGCCAAGTATTGGAGGTTTTTTGTTGTTCTTTTTGTTGTTGTTTTTCTTAGCAGAGTGCAATAGTATGCCGTTCATATCATTAATACCATTTTGCAAGGGGGGTGGGGGGAGGGGATTGTAATGACCGTGTTTTTATAGTTTACTAATTTGTTGGCTTAAAAATGCCTTTTACCTGTGTTTTTTTTGTCGTTTATGTTTTTTTCTTTGTTATTTCTATTGAATGTTTCTGTTTGTTTTTCTTAAAGAACAAATGCATATATTCAAATCACATAGTAATGAGTAAGAAGCAGACACGAAGCGAATTGGTAAAGTTTGCTTTTTTTTTTTTTGGGGGGGGGGGTTGTAATTGTATTCACACACACACACACACACACACACACACACACACACACACACACACACACACACACACACGCGCGCGCGCGCGCGCGCGCGCGCGCACGCACGCACCACACACACATACACAGAGGCCGGGGAAGGGGGAGCTAAGCACTGTTTGCTGCGTGTGGTTGCGCTAGGCGAAAAGATGTTGGTAGCGTGAGCGATTAGCTTGTTCGTGGTCTGTTCTCTGTGTTGTGTGGTGGTAAGCGTAGGGTGAACTGGTTCAGTCTGTCTGATCACTCTGAGAACTGAAGCAGGATGATTTGTTTGACTTCTTCAGTGGGACTGAGAGAGGGCAGTGACCTGAACGCCCCCCCCCCCCCCCCCCACACACACACACACCACCACACACAAAGAGAGAAAGAGTAACTCACACACACACACACACACACACACACACACACACACACACACACACACACACACACACACACACACACACACACACACAGGGGAGGAGGGAGAGGGTAGGGAGGGAGAGAGGGAAGGAAAATAAACACGATAAACATACCCCCCCCCCTTCCCTAAAAAGGAGGAGGGGGGTCTAGTGCAAAAAAAAAAGCTTGATGAACGATTCCAGAGAAATCTGCCTAGTTCATTTTTTTTATTATTATTATTGTTTGGTAGTATTGCTTTGCATTTTATTGCCCATTTTAATTCAGTTCAGGTGTGTTGGTCTGCTCTCTGATGTAGTGCACTGCAGTCAATTAATTTATTAAACAGAAGAGAATGGAGATTGAGTTCATTACATATCGTCTTGTGTACATCTTAATCTGTCGTATAATATCTTTTCCATTTCTTGTCAACATAGGTTCACCTATGTGAAGTTTGCGATGAAAAAACACATAACCAAACAATAGCCGCAAAAGCGATGAAAAAACATATAACCATAGAGTAGCCACAAAAGCAGCAGCACCACCACATCGAATGTAAATGTTCGTTGAGAATGTAGGCCTAATGTCAGCTTGAGAATTCCTCCTACATTAGAGGTCAATAAAACGAATGAAGAATCAACATCAAAACCTGAAACAAAGCAGCCAGCTGTGGAGGATGGCGGCAACCAGGTGACCCACAGAACACAGTGTAGGTATCAGGTGATATATTCAGGGACATTGGCTTTACATGAATTGCCATGGTGTGGCTGTATAAGTGTATAGGCTTTTGATTTTCCGGAGGACAGGTGTGGAAGTGTGAAGTTGCCAGGTTTTATACCGTCAGGTATAGTGGTCAGTTTTTATGCCTTCTTTGTCTGGATGGAGGAGTTTAAACAGCAAGGTGTTAATTATGTTAATAGGTTTTCTCACCTAGCTATCAGTTTATGTAAACAGTTCAACTCCTCCCCTGTCTTAGTGTCTAACTTTACACACCAGCTGGTCTATCTACCATCACATCCTAAACTGCTCGCTCGGTACACTAAAAAATGATATGACACTCGCAACTACATCGACTGTAGAAACAGAATGAAGTAGTGATGAGTTTTGTAATTGACTAAAGTGTCCACGTCCACTTCAGGCGGTTTTTAGCAGAAATGTTTTCAGTATTACATCAAATGCTTTTTAAAGTTTATTCTTTTGAAGAACACACAACACCAAAGATGAAAACTTTGTTTGAGAACAGCAGACTTAATTTGTTTTCTTTCTTTCTTTTTTTCAATGTTCCGCGCTTTTAGCTGGTGAATTGTGCCAACTCTTGCATTTTATCTGTTTACACGCGAGCTCGTTTGTACTACGCGTACGTGCATGTTTCCTGTATGCCTCCCCAGCTACCCCCCTTCTTTTTTCTTTTTTAGTCTGGTGTGTTACTGGCTTTCCCCCCTTCCGTTCCGTCGACCTGATAAGACGCGATAAGAGTGGCGATGACCCTTGTGGCCTGCAGAGTAATTGACAGATTTATGAGGTATCGGTTACCTAAAGGACACCCCCCAGAGCCCTGACTTCAACCCTCCCGTTTCTTCCCCACTGCCACCGTACACAGGGCTTTTGGGGCCGATGTGTCATGGGTTCAAATCCTGCCATGCACCGCTGTGCGTAGAACCTGAATTCTTTGATGTTAGTTATTGAGATGGAAACTTTTGGCTGGTTCGCCTTTTTGGTAGCACATCCGTGTGTATGATGGATGCACTGGAGTGCGTTTCTGTAACACAATCGTGTGTGATTTGTGCACTGGGAGTGCCTTTATATAATACACTTCTTTGGGTAGAGTTTCCTCACCAGGAGTGCCTTTTCATAAGGAATCGCTATGTATGTTTTGTGGTTCAAACTGCGTAATTCAGGCACAGTCTTCTGGTTATGCGTGCATTTGAAAAAGAAATCTTTAAAAATTGGGAAAGGCATTTGCAAGTTGTGGCATTTACTGTCTATAGCTTCTCCTCATCCGCTCCAGCTTTCGTTCGTAACTTGCCTACCAGTAGGCTAATGCACATTTGCTATTTTATCACAGAGAACGGTAGGCTATTCGAGGTCATGAAGTTACAAAACTTGGGAAGTTGAACGTTGCTTTTACATTATTGGTCGTGATGTGTTCAGATTTTCTCTATTTTATAACACGCAGAAGGAAAGGTGGCTTGAAATGAATTGTCAGGGGCATGGTCATTGTTTTATTTTTTTATCAAACTGTTTGCATTTTCGTTTGAATGTTGTTAACTTTCAGTTCAAATGTTCGTTTATCATAAAGAAATTAGATTTTGGCGTGTACTACATCTTTAGAGACCCAAAGCTCATGTTGGGCTGAGTTGGGGAACATAAGGTATGGTTCCCATTTTACGTGGCAATATTAAAAAAAAACAACAAAAAAAACCAAGAAAAACACACAGCAGTAACGAGAACAGCATCAAAGAAACCAAACCGGAGAAACAACTCGAAGTAAATGAAATCAATTACAAAACAAACTTAGCTGGCTTTTTTGTGGATCACTGCACGCTTCAGTATTTTCAGTTACCAGGTCTACTTTTTTTTCTTTTTAGTTACTAGGTCTACCTTTTTATGTCCAGACCACAGTACTGGTAGCAGTAGGGGAAACAGCGGGAGGTGGAGTGTGGGAGGGGGAGAGGATGTAGGAGGGGTGAAGAAGACAAATGCGAAACAGCCCTCACCGATTACATGCCATGCTTTGCTGACAAGGTTTACCACATGTAGAAACAACAAAACACACACACCACACACATGGATGCTCGCGTGCGCTACCATAACCTCACCCCACCCTCTTGCAACATCCCCCATTTTCCCCCTCCCATCCTGGAGGCACTCCCCCTCTCTCTCCCCCCCCCCCCCCTACACACCTACTGTGTTGCTTGTTGATGACTCAAGTAACGGGCAGAGACCAAAGTAGGCATAATACACAGCGAGTCACAGCAGAGACTGCATGAAGTCAGCGTTGTTTTCCCTACACGTTATGTAGCTGTAGAGCTTAAACTTTAATAAAAATGCTTAAAATTTTTGTTTTGTTCTGAGATTTTTTTGGGGTCTTGCTTTGTTTTTGTTCGTTTAGGTTGTTGTTTTGTTTGTTTGTTTTTTCTTCTTCTTCTTCTTCTTCTTCTTCTTCTTCTTCTTCTCTTCTTCTTCTTTAATAATAAAAATCTGACGCTTCTTTCGCCTTTAAGCATGACGCGTTACTGCCATGCCTTCACTTCTCATCATCGGCATTGTTATCAACACTGCTGTGGCTGTGTTCAGAAGGCATTCTCTTTGTGATCAGGGTAAACATGGCCTCGACAGTTGACAGAACGTTCCGTGATAGAGAGCAAGTTTCTCTTCCCTTTCAAATTGTCCAACGGTGTTCCTTCTTCAGCCGCACGTGTCACAGTTTTGATAAATGGAGCGATCGAATCCCCGGGTCAGCAGTCTACACAGCGTAGTGGACAATAGTACTGCCATCATCGATCACTTCCCTCCGCAGATCGGATTCTGATTAAATCCCTTATGATGGAGTACCTACGGGGGCCGGCCAGCCCTGCTTGGGCTGAGTACACTATGATGTAGTTGAGTGGTCACAATCGGCGGTACCGTTACTCCCGTTTGCTTTAGGTGTTGATTAATTAACACACCCAGACGACCACCCGGGCCCCTGTACTGTCTGTGTTAGGTTGGCACTGACCCACTCTCACAAGGATTTCTTTTAAACAGAGATTCATAGTTGAACTGTTAAAGTAAAATCATCAAAATGACATAATTATGTCTAAAGCCAGTATTGACTGACATGATACAATGTTGAGACTATTTGCATAGGGGCTGAGCTGTCTGATTTGTGTTTTTACTTGAGATTGGTCAATCTTTTTTTCTTATCGGTGCAGGAAGTAATTATGTATACCAGTGCAGTTGCACAGGCGCTTTTATTTCTCCTCGCAAATCCGTGTAAGCGGACAGCCAGACATCGTAGATGCGATACATATCTGTCGGGAGGGAGGGGGGGGGAGTTGTGGAAGGGTATGTGTGGCTGTAGCTACACTACATGTATTTCTAGTTCTTTTTTTCCCTTTTTCCCAACTTTACACGCAAGCCGTTTTCACCAGCCTTCACCCGTCTCCATTTCAACCCACTTTTGTTGTGTCTTTTTCTCTCCCTAAAGATCGTCCAACGATAAAATTGGTCTCTATTTTCAAAAGAAACCATAAACTTCATTGTTTTGAGAGAGAGAGAGAGAGAGGATGTGTGTGTGTGTGTGTGTGTGTGTGTGTGGTGTGTGTGTGTGTGTGTGTGTGTGTGTGTGTGTGTTGTGTGTGTTTCGTGCTTGCTTGCTTGTACATTCACACGAATACATGTGTGTGTGCGTGCGTGCGTGTGTGTGCTTGTACATACACACGTGTGCACGCACATAGCAGGCACACATGGGGAGCCGCTGTTGGACTCAGACTCAACAAAGCCCTAGGACTATATTGTGGATTTTTACAGCGTCTGCAAGGGCTTCCAGTCATACTTAGGCTGACTTGCAAGGTTTTGTGGCCACCATGTGTGGTATGGCGGGGCGGGCGGGCGGGCAGGCGACGTGGGTTGGAAGCATAATTGTATTCCATCAGTGCCGAAGCTTACAGGGCGAGATGCTGATGATGATGAAGCTGTTAAGTCATTGCTCTTGACAGCCGCCAAATCTCCGCCACCAAACTCTGACTGAGCTGTGCCTGTTTGTTTTCCCCTGTCCACAGCAGTGTTTTGACAGTTTATCCGCCGATTTGTTCGTCTCTCCTGTACCAGTACGTCTCTTAGTGTGTGTGTGTGTGTGTGTGTGACTGTTATCTGTCTGTATTAGTCTAAGTGTTTGTTTTTGTCCGTCTGTGTGATAGGTATTCATCCCCCTCCCCCCACCCTGTGATGTATGTGTTGTGTGTGTGTGTGTGTGTGTGTGTGTGTGTGTGTGTGTGTGTGTGTTGTTTAAATCCTCCAATTTTCTGCTTCTCCTCCTCTTTCCTCTATTGTAATACTTTTGTTGTTTTTATGTTGTTTAGCAAATGCCTCCGCCCTCCATATTTCTTGCATTGTGTCTTAGCGTTCGTATTGAAGGAGAAAGTAATATGACAAATAGTAATTTACTGTGCAGCGTGCCTTTAACAGTTTAGTAGCCTATCACGTAGTGTTTTCTAGTGAAAAATGACTCCAAAATATAATAGGTAATTTAAAAAAGTGAGAAGCCATGATGATGCCATGGCCAATGAAAGTGACGTCATGTGAGAGGCGGTGTGATGATGTCATGATGACGTGTGTGTGTGTGTGTGGGTTGAGGTGATGCTGACAGTGCCAGAGGGTGCCATCAAGCGGGGTCACGTGGAGGAGATCTATATGGCGGTGTGTCGCGATGACAAGGACAGGCCTCGGCTCTCAGGTACTGTTCTAACTACTGGTCTTCTTCATTTGTTTTCTTCTGTCCTCTAAGTTTGCTACCGTGTAGGTTTTTTGCCCCCCCCCCCCTCCTCCCTGTTAGTCTCTTATCGTCAGTTTCTGTATTTTTGTCTGTTCTCACTGTGTGTGTTCGCTTGTCTGCCTGTTCTTCTGTCTGTTAATCGGTCTGTCTCTGTCTGTCTGTCCTTATGTCTGTCTGTTTCTCTCTCTCTCTCTCTCCTCTCTCTCTCTCTCTCTCTCTCTCTCTCTCTCTCTCTCTCTCTCTCTCTCTCTCTCTCCTTCTCTCTCCCCCCCCCCTCCCCCCCCCCTCTCTCTCATATCCATATTATGTATACAGATATGTGAAGAATTGTATGAATTATGTGTGCGTGCAAGCAAACATCTACACATCCATATATCTAAACCTGTCCTGTGACCGTTAACCATAAGCCTCCCACAAACCATGCATACATAACAACCTCAGTATCATAACCTGTGGTACAACATGAGATCCCTATAAAAGCATACTAACAACATTACCATCATACCTGGTAAACATATGCAGACTCCCACAAAGCATTCATACATAACATCACCATCATATATCATAACCCGTGGGTACAAACTACGTATTGCAGACTCCCGCTAACCATGCATACATAACATCATCATCATAACCTGTGTTTACAAACATAGTATTGCAGACTCCCACTAATAACCATGCATACATAACAACATCACCATCATAACCCGTGGGTACAATCTACGTATTGCAGTCTCCCACTAAACATGCATACATAACAACACCAGTATCATAACTTGTAGGTACAAACATAGTGCAGACTCCCACTGATAACCATGCATACATAACATCAGTATCACAACCTGTGGGTACAAACATATTGCAGACTCCCACTTATAACCATGCATACATAACAACATCACATCGTTAACTCGTAGATACAAACCTATTGCAGACTCCCACTAAGTATGCAAACATATCAAAGAAAAGAAAAAAAACACGGATGGCGCTGCACTTGTGGCGACGCGCTCTCCCCGGGGAGAGCAGCCTAAATTTCACACAGAGAAATCTGCTGTGACATAAAGTGCTATAAAATAAAATAAAATAAATACAGACCAACATCACCACCATGGTAACCTGTGTGGGGTACAACCTAGCCTACTGTACGTATTAAGCGCTTTGATTTGTATTGTTTTTTTACAAGATATAGCGCCATATAAATTCCATGTATTATTATGATCATTATTATTATCATATCATCATCATCATTGTGAAATAATAATATAATAATAATAATAATAATAATAATAAAAATAATATATTTTTATATTATTATTATTATTATTATTATTAATTATTTTTACTATTATTTATTTTATTATATCGTGTCGTGTCGTCGTTGTTGTTGTTGTTGTTGTTGTCTTCTTCTTCTTCTTCTTCTTCTTCTTCTTCTTCATCTCTTCTCCTCCTCTCTTTTTTTTCTTTTCTTCTTCTTCTTCTTTTTTAATATCATCATCATCATCACCATCATATATATTATTATTATTATTATTATTTTATTATTATTATATCATCATTATTTGTATCATCATCATCTCATCATCATTACTATAACGCATTGCAGAGAACCAGACGATCCTGAGTCCCGTGGTGCTGGTGGGCCCCCCAGGGGTGGTGCTGATGAAGCCCGTGATCCTGTCCTTCCAGCACTGCGCCAGCATGAGGCAGGGCAGCTGGGTCCTCTCCCTTTACCGCAGTGACTCCCCCCTCGATGAGCCGCCCCAGTGGAGGGTAGGTGTTAGTGGTAGTGTGTGTATGTGTTTGTGTGTGTGTGGTGGGGGGGGGAGTGGGTTGTGTGTGTGTGTGTGTTGGGGGGGGGGGGTGGGTGTTGTGTGTTTGTTTGTGTGTTAGTGTTTGTGTGTGTGTGTGTTTTAGTGTGTGTGTGTTTTGAGAGAGAGAGAGAGAGAGAGAGAATAGTGTGTGTTTGAGAGAGAGTGAGAGAGAGAGAGTGTGTTTGGTTTGAGTGTGTGTTTGTGTGCGTGTGCGCGCGTACGCACACTTACTCTGACACTTCAATATTGACTTTCCTATCCTTGAGAAGTTTCAAAAAAGGGGGTCATCTAATCGGATAGAGTTTCAGTGTAGTCAGTTGATTGGGGACTAGCGTGCTATATGGATTTTATCTAATTTCATTTTTGTTTTCATTTCATTTTTTTTCTTCTTTTTTGTTGTTGGGTAACTTTTATTTAAGTTTTCCTTTTGTTCTTTATTTTCTCGTTATGTATTGATTCTGACATTCTTGCATTCTTTTTCTCCTTCTTCTTCTTGACTTCTCTTTTTCTTTTTGTATTGCCTCATTCATTTTTTGTTTTTCTTCTCTTGCTTTTCGTCCGTATCTATCCTCCCCCCCCCCCCCCCCTTTGCCCCACTCTCTATTGATTACCTGCTTTCCTTCTAGATTCATCATTTTCAGTCTTTAAAAAAAAAATTAAAATCACAACATTGATATGGAGCTCTATCCAGTATCAGTAGATATTAGAGCACACCCCCCCCCCCCGGAAAACCTAAACAAATGAAATCAGGACGTCGCATGGTTTATTTTGGTACTTTGTCTGCCTCTACCGATATAAATTTGTTAATCATCTAGATCATTTCTTCCAGTGTAAAAGGATATTTTTACCTGGAGTTAAATGTAAATGAACAGGTTGGCTATATGTTACATAATGTGTTTCGCGCACATGTGTGTGTGCGTTAGTGTGTGTGTGTGTGGTATGTATGCGTGCGTGTGTGTACGTGTAGCTGAGATCCCTCAGTCAAAAAGTGATGGTGGTCTGTTAACAGAGACTGGTGGTGCTGGGTCACGAGACCATCAACTCTCAGGTATACACGCAGCTGGATCCGAACCACTGCCACATCATGACGGAGTACCTGAACCGCTACGCTCTCATCGGCGAGTCGTGCCCGGTGGCAAAGCGGTGAAGATCTACAGACTGGCTGCCTTCGCTCCGGCCCTGCCCCCCTCCATGGACTACAGCATCCGTGTCTACGTCGTGGAGGACACACAGGATGCTCTGGATGTGAGTGGTGTCTTTGTCTAGCTTTTGTCTGTGAGACATTGTCCCCCAATTCCTCATGTCTTTGTCTAGCTTTGTCTGTGAGACATTGTCCCCCAATCCCTCATGTCTTTGTCTTTTGTATGTGAGACATTGCCCCCCAATCCCACATGTCTTTGTCTTCTGTATGTGAGACATTGTCCTTCAAACCTTCATGTCTTTGTCTAGCTTTTTGTCTGTGAGACATTGTCCCCCAATCCCTCATGTCTTTGTCTAGCTTTTGTCTGTGAGACATTGTCCCCCAATCCCTCATGTCTTTGTCTAGCTTTTGTCTGTGAGACATTGTCCCCCAATCCCTCATGTCTTTGTCTAGCTTTTGTCTGTGAGACATTGTCCCCCAATCCCTCATGTCTTTGTCTTTTGTCTGTGAGACATTGTCCCCAATCCCTCATGTCTTTGTCTTTTGTTTGTGAGACATTGTCCCCCAATCCCTCATGTCTTTGTCTAGCTTTTGTCTGTGAGACATTGTCCCCCAATCCCTCATGTCTTTGTCTTTTGTATGTGAGACATTGTCCCCCAATCCCTCATGTCTTTGTCTTTTGTCTGTGAGACATTGTCCCCCAATCCCTCATGTCTTTGTCTAGCTTTTGTCTGTGAGACATTGTCCCCCAATCCCTCATGTCTTTGTCTAGCTTTTGTCTGTGAGACATTGTCCCCCAATCCCTCATGTCTTTGTCTAGCTTTTGTATGTGAGACATTGTCCCCCAATCCCTCATGTCTTTGTCTAGCTTTTGTCTGTGAGACATTGTCCCCCAATCCTACATTTCTTTCCAACAGAATTTTATCTGTATCCCTCCCTTTATCTTTGTGCGCTCTCTGCCTCTAGCGCATTTTGTTAGGTGATATTTCTCTCTGTTAGAACGTGGAATGTTGAAGCTACTCACACATGACCTACTCATTTTTATTATTACTTAGTCAACGCGTGATAAATCTGACACATCTTTCCATACATTCCCCAGAACGTTGATCTACATTCTTCCCCCCCCCTCCACCTCCTCCCTCCGGCATCATTCCCTGTCTGTAGAACAAGTTGACATTTCTATACCGTTGCGGCGAGCTGATACAAAAACACAACAAACGCCAGAACAGGGGGACATAAACAACTGTGTATCACAATTGCCGCCCTCTGATCTAAACCACTTCATTGGGTAATTGGCGTCTGTGTCATAATACCCTCTCTCTTTTCGACTTACCAATATTGTGTGTTGTGGTAAACGTGTCGTATGCCACACACTCCCTGTGGTGTTATACCGGCATATATATATATGTCAATTGTACTCCAGGGGGCAAGCTCAGAGAGGGGGGATAATTTGTGCCTCAGCCAATCTGTCTCGTTCCCTCAGTTTGATGTCATTTTTTGCCAGTGGAGTTGGTTTTTTGGCCTTGGCATTCTATTGGGAAAATGAGGCCGGGTTTGTTTGTTTTTTTGTTGTTGTTGGTCTTTTGGCTGTTTTGGGGTGGGTTTTTTTCGTAATGGGGCGGTTCCTTAGATCTCCCCTAGGGGCACCTTTGGGAATCAAAAAACGTGAAAACAGAAAAGAGGAAACAACAGGCTTAATTATCAGTAATCACTCTTTTGTTGCTTGTGATATCACTTCTATGCGCCTCCCGGAAAAAAAGATAATTATTTCAATTGTTCTCTGGGGATTTTTTTGTTTTGTTTTGTTTTTTGTTTTGCTGAAAGTTTTAGTGTGCACTTTTTGCTGCTTTTAGTCTCTTGGGGCTTTTATCATTTTTTTTTTTTTGGGGGGGTACTTGGGTTTTTTTTTGTGAGTTGGACTGCCCCGTTCTTCTTCATGTTAGAGTCTTCACGCTCTCTGGGATTTCTTTCCCCCTGTCTGTCGTCTGCTACTTTTGCTTTCATGCGTGATCCTCTTCCATCTATAAAGCATGGTTTATTTTCCCCTTATTGTTTCCTCTCCTCGCAAACCTCCACTCCACCTCTCGCCCCTTCCTCCTTTACTGCCACCCCTCCGCCACCTTTCGCTTTGTGGGTAACTTCCATTCTGTCTGTCTGTATCTGTCTGTCTGTCTGTCTATCTGTCTGTGTCTGTCTGTTTTTCTGTTTGTCTCTTCTCTCTTTCTCCCTTTCTCCCTCCCTCCCTCCTCTCCCTCCCTCCCTCTCTCTCTCCTCTCTCTCTCCTCCCTCTCTCCCTCCCTCTCTCCCTCCCTCCCTCCCTCCCTCTCTCTCTCTCTCTCTCTCTCTTTCTCTCTCTCTCCCCCCTCGTTCTCTCTCTGTCTCTGTCTCTCTCTCTCTGTGCCTCCCTCTGTCTCTCTGTCTCTGTCTCTGTCTGTCTGTCTGTCTCTCTGTCTCTGTCTCTCTCTCTCTCTCTGTCTCTCTCTCTCTCTCTCTCTCTCTCTCTCTCTCTCTCTCTCTCTCTCTCTTCTCTCTCTCTCTTTCTCTCCTCTCTTTTTGTATGCTCCCAGACTTTATATGCCAGTGTAATCTGATCGAGCTGCTCCTTTTTCTATTGTTGGTTTTTGTGTGTGAGTGTTGCAAGATAAAGCTGTATTTTTTCTTGTCTCTGCTTCGTCAGTCTTGTCTCTCGTGTCATTTGTCTCCATCCTATGTGCATTTCCTTTCTTCTGGCTCGCCTTCCTTCTCTCCCCTGATGAACATAACCTCTCACACACACACACACACACACACACACACACACACACACACACACACACACACACACACACACACACACACACTACATACATACACATACATACATATACACATACATACACACACACAAACACCAGACAGACCAGACAGTCAGACAGACAGACAGACAGACAGACAGACAGACAGACAGAGAGAGGGTGTGTGTTTGTGTTTTTGTGTTCTGCGGTAAAGTTGTGAGTCACCGTTGCAAAGACTGTATATTTTCAAAGAGTAGAAGAAATTAATGCATCTTGATCTACAAATTAACATTTACTGCTGAATTGGGAATATTGGACTTTTTATTTCCCTTTCCATCCGGGAATCCAGTATTAAGATTTTAGTACGGTTTTTCCTCATCTGGTACGATATTTTGTCTGCAGCCCAATGATCTCTTGAGGGACAGTGGAGATTCAAAACTCGGTAGATTTTATACAGAAGTTTAAACTAACAGCCTAAGTTACAATGATTCAATATAAGTAGATCTATTAGAAGAAGAAGGGGAAAAAAAAAGGCTAAAGATACAATGACCTCGCTTGATTACGTTTCTGGCTTCTCTCACCTTGACCTCGCGGGGTTGGGGTCAGGGATAGGATAGGAAAGGTTAGGCAGAGCTGTGCGAATGACGTGTGATTATCAGCCGTAGTGCCAGGTCGCTGTTCTGCCGATTGACCCTCGGCAGGATAGTGAATTCAGATGGAATAATAGGTCTGGAGCACTCAAGTCATCAAAGAAGGATTTATGAAGAGGAGAGGAGGGAGGGGTGGGGGACAAGTGGAGGTTTGGGGGGGGGGGGAGAAGCTGGCGGGCAAACGGATAGACGGACGGACGGTTCAGACTTGAGGCCCGACTAAGCTGCCTTTGATTTGTTCCCCTGCTTGCCGCCACCCATCAAATTCCATTCCTGAAACAACAGCCACACCACCACCTCACCTCCCCTCTCCCCTCCCCTACCTTACCCGTCCCCTGAATCTCCACCACGAACTTGGATTCCCATCTTCCCTCCTGTCCTTCCCCAGGAGATGGTGGGTGGGTGGGGAAGAAATATGAGGGCAGGGGGGAGGAGGAGGAAGAAATATTGTAGTGGGGTTATTGAAAGAATGGCGGGCGGCCTTCGTCAGATGGGGCGGTAGGGCCAGGAGTAGGGGCTGTAAGGGAGATAAGGAAATGAGTTTGGTGGGGTGACTGACGTCCACTGTGTGCCGGATGGATGGATGGATGGATGGACGGATGGATGGATAGATGGGCGGGAAAGACGCTGGCTGTCTAGGTCCCGGAAGGCTTTGTTTCTCGTTTGTTCCTCTAGCCTACTGCCCTCCACCGCTCCTCTGTCCTTTGTCCTTCCTATCCACGGCTGCTCTGTCCTTCCTCCGCCAGTAAATTACGGACTTTGTGAATGGTATTGGTTGCAGATGGAGTAGGCTCGCTTTGCTTTTTTGTGTTCATAGGTCGTTTTTCTTCTCTTCTCTCTCTGTCTCTATCTCTCTGTCTCTCTGTCTCTGTCTCTCTCTGTCTCTCTCTGTCTGTCTCTCTCTCTTTCTCGTCTCTCTGTCTGTCTGTCTGTCTCTCTCTCTCTCTCTCTCTCTCCTCTCTCTCTCCTCCTCTCTCCTCTCTCTCTCTCTCTCTCTCTCTCTCTCTCTCTCTCTCTCTCTCTCTCTCTCTCCTCCCCCTCCCCGGAGTTTGGTGATCTCATCTATTCATGAAAAATGTGTCTCCCCCCCCCCCTTTTTTTTTTTCTTTTTAAGGCAAAAAGAAAACAAACCAGCAAATGAATGTTTGCTCCATAAAAAGAATCGGATGAAGATCTGTTTCTGTTATAGAATCTGCGGTGGGTGTGAAGGTCGTCCTAATGTGTTCTGTCTCTGTATATCTGTTACTTTGTGTTTTAACATCACTCTCAGAGAGAGAGAGAGAGAGAGAGAGAGAGAGAGAGAGAGAGAGGAGAGAGAGAGAGAGAGAGAGAGAGAGCTGTTTTCTGTAAGGCTAGCAGTCTTAGAGCACACAAGGTGTGTGTATGTGCGTGCGTGTATGGGTTAGCTCGTTAAACAATAACAGTTAACTGTTTTAGCGGCTGTTTCATGACACACATTTTCAACTATCAGTTTAGCAAGCAAGTCTTAAAACTGACTAGTTTGGACTAGTGGGCCAGCAGCTATTGGTTGCCACTGAGCTAGCAGCTGCTGAAGGCAGGTGTGATGATGATGATGGTGTTGATGATGATGATGATGGTAGTGGTGGTGGTGGTGATGATGGTGGTGATGATGATCATGATCATGATGGGGTGTGTTGTTGTTGCAGGGGGTGGTACAGGTGGAGCAGAGGCTGGGAGGCCGGCTGCTGGACAAACCCAAACAGATCCCATTCCAGGACGGAGGTCACAACCTGTGTCTGACCATTGAGGAGTTGTCTGTCGGCTGGAGGAGTAAACTGGCCGCGAGCTACCAGGTGAGTAGAGAGAGAGAGAGAGAGAGAGAGAGAGAGAGAGAGAGAGAGAGTGGGAGGAGGAGAGAGGAGTAGTGGTGAGTGAGTGAGAGAGTTGTGAGGAGTGAGAGAGAGAGAAAGGTGTGTTGTGTGTATGAGAGAGAGAGAGAGGAAAGTGTGTGTGTGTGTGGTGTGTGTGTGGTGTGTGTGTGTGTGTGTGTGTGTGTGTGTGTGTGTGTGTGTGTGTACTGTAAAATATTGTGAGTGTTCTGTTTATTTATAATATATTTATGTACTTATAATGTGTTAACTGGCAATATATCTCGTGTGGCATATTTGCGTGCATATTGTCTACTTCAGAGTGGCCATGTTGTAGGAGTCTATTTTCAAAGCAGTTTGCGACAGTCATATGAAGGCGACATAGGAGTAGGGGGGTTAGGGGAGTGGGGGTGTTCTGGCGAAGTGGTATCCTACCATTGTTTGCTTTGTAGTAGTAAGTTTTGGGCGGTTTGTCGAGTTGAAATTACCTTTCCAGGTCTCCTGCAGACCTCCCACGCAATATATAACATAACCATCCCCACAACTTTTACCATCTTCCCGGGGTCCCCCCCCCTCCCCCTATCCCCACACCTAGCTCCCTATACTGTAACCAACCAGGCTTTGTTTTTCACGGTCCCAGCTAGGCCTGTTGGCAAGTCAGGCCATAAAAGCGGAGAAGTAAGAGAGGGAGGGGTCCCGGGCAGGGGGGAACTGTTGGTTGTTGTCTGTCAGGGGGGTCATAAAAGGACAGCAGCTGTCTCCCGTCCTGTCAGCGCATCGCCAACAGTCCACACACACACACACCACACAACACACACACGCGCACGCGCGCGCACGCACGCACGCACGCACGCACGCACACGACACCACACACACCACACACACACGCACACACACACACACTCACAACACACACACACACACACACACACACACACACACACACACACACAC
>CM060316.1:51759605-51764605 GCA_030674155.1 Stramonita haemastoma | reverse complement strand
CTATTAGTAAGGAAAGAGGTTAGTAGTTTAAGCGCTTTGGGGGCCAAGCCATAGATTGTAAGTTTCCTTAACAAAAGATTCTGATCAATAGTGTCAAAGGCTTTGGCAAAGTCCACGAAGACTACTCCTGTCAATAGATCATTGTTTATATTTAAGTGCCACTGTTCTAAAAGGTTACTGAGAGCTGTATGGCATGAATGATTTTCTCTAAATCCACTCTGATTTGGGTGGAACAAGTTATTGAATGTAAAATGTGATAGCAGATTGCGTTTGAGATGCTTTTCTAGAGGTTTGGACAAAGTAGATAGAATAGATATAGGCCTGTAGTTAGAAGGTTGTTAGTATCTCCAGATTTGAAGACTGGAATCACCTTGGCATCCTTAAAACTTTGAGGATACGAACACTTTTCAATGCAAAGGTTATAGATATATGTAATATGTTCAGTAATTATGGGTGCAGAGATACTTAAAATTTTACTGTCTAAGTCATCCACACCACGGGAGCTGGATTGTTTCAATAAACACAATTCTCTATAAACCTCACTAACACTAAGAAACTTAAAGTCAAGCTTAGTCTGTATTCCTTTAGAACAACAGTAGTCTTTTAGTGAATGCAAGTCATTATTTACTGAATTATTAGTATTGATTAGTCTTTCTGCTACAGTGCAGAAGTGTTTGTTCATGCATTCAGCAGATAAATTTATAGCTGAAGAAGGACATATTTTGGAAGTTTTACCTGATAACTGATTTATAGCTTTCCATATCAATTTAGGGTCTTTTTTATGAGCAATAAGTTCTGAAAAATACTTGTTTCTAGCTGCTCTTTTCATAGATGTCACTTTATTACGTTGCTGTTTGAACTGGTCATTTTTTCCTGTTGACTTCAGTAATTTATCACGAATAGCTATGGCTTTAATGATTTCATCAGATAGCCACGGTGGCTTATCTTTTGGCTTAACACGTTTTAGTCTGAATAGGCGCATGCTTGTCAACAATAGAAGAAAAGATACGATACCAAGTAAACAAAGCTTTGTCAGGATCAGTATACTGATAAACATCAGTGAAGCTTGCTGCACATAAGTCAGACATAAAATCATCTGGATTAAATGATTGGTAGCTTCGAAAAGATATACATTTGTGGCTACATTTAGGAATTTTAATACCTTTTTTTGACCAAGTCAGGCAAATTGGAAAATGATCACTAATACCAACAACTGGTACAGACATTCTACTATATTAGCTGGGTTGGTGGTATAAATAGATCAATTAGTGTCTCTGAATGGAATGTTTTTTTCTGGTTGAGTGTCAACCATTTGGGATAGATTATATAACTCAAATGTAAGTTTCCATTTGTCATGTGGCTTAATTAGATCAATGTTAAAATCGCCAAGCAGAATTATCTCAGTTGCGTAATCTGATGCCTCGTCCATCATGAGACAAAAACGATCAAACCAGTTTGACCCGTTCGCTAGGATTTTCTGTACAGAAATCCAAACAGAATAGGTTTATTTCCCTTTAATTGAACCTTCAACCAGACACATTCGATATTATATTTATCAGAAAAATTAACCTGAGTGTAGTTAACAGACCTATGTACATATATTACCAAACCTGTTTCAAGTTTGTTTTAGCATCTTTTCTAATAATGTTGTATTCAGGAATTGATATTACACTGTCAGCAATTTTATCAGATAAACGAGACTCGGAAAAGCCAAAAACATGGAAGTGGTCATTTGAATTAGACAGAATAGAAGAAATATCAGATACTTTATTTAACAGATGACATATATTCGGTAGCCTATTCTTAATCCAAATTTGCTAAACCTTTTTCAGTACTGAATTGTTAGTCATATTTGTTAGAGTGGAAAATATCAGCACAACCTCAAGGACCCTGTTTTTTGGGTTTAAAAGGGATTTTTGAACACAATTATAAGCAAAAAAATTTTAATCAAATAAAAGCAGGCCAAACAAAAATTACCAGTAATATTAAAAACATAAAACTGTACATATATGGAAAGGGGAGTGCAACAATAGATTTTTAAAATTGCAGGAGCAAACAGAGATGTTAATAAAAAGAACAAAACAAAATTCCCCCCCCCAAAAAAAAAAAAAAATTTTTGGGGAAAAAAAAAAAACCCCAAAAAAAAACCCCGCTCATAACCTCAGACCCCCTCGTTTTAAAATCCTTTTCCCCGAAAAACGTTCCTTTTTTGGGGACCTTCCTTTTCAAAACTCCTTCCCCCCCTTTCCCCCCTTTCCCAAAGGGGAACAAAATTTTTAAAATGCCCCAAAAAAAAAAAAGGGCCTCAAAAAACCCTGCCTAAAAAAATTTTTTTTTTTTTTAAAACCGCAAAAAAATCCTGCCCCCTTTTTTCCACTCTTTTAAAAGGAAACCCTTGTAAGGAATTTTTTGGAAAAAGGGGGGCTTCTTGTTCGTTGTAAAGGGTTTTTTCGGGTTTTTTTTTCTTCTAAAATTTTTTAAGGGGGTTTTTTGGGGGGTTTTTGGGGTTTTGGGATTGATTACTTTGGGGTTTTTTTTGTTGAAATTTTTGTTTTTTTCCCAAAGTAGAATGATTTGGGCAAAATTTTTCGTGGGGGCCGGCCGGGGGACCCCCCGGCCCTCCCTCCCACCCTTTTGTCTTTTGCGGTCTGTTTCCCCTTTTTCATTTCTTTTTCCCTTTCCCCCTTTCCCCCCTTTTTCCCCCCTTCTCCCCCTTCTTTTTTCCCTTTTTTCCCCTCCCTTTTTCTTCCTCCCCTTTTTCCCCTTTTTCCCCCCTTTTTCTTCTTTCCCTTTTTTCTTCTTTTCTTTTCTTTCTTCTTCTTTTTTTTTTTTTCTTTACTTTTTTTTTTCCCTTGTTCCCTTTTTTTAAAGCTTAGGGCAATTGAACTGCGGGGGTATTTTTTTCCCCCTTGATCAAAAGCCCTCTCCCCCTTTCCTCCCCTTTCCCCCCTTTCCCTCCCCCTTCTCTTTTTTTTTCCCCCCCCTTTCCCCCCCCCCCCCCCCCCCCAAACCCCCCCCCCCCTCTCCCCCCTTCCACCCCTACCCCCCCCCCCCCCCCCCCCCCCCCTTAAACCTTATCGACCGAAAAAACTGTTTTTATTTTTTAAAAGTTGTTTTTAAAATTTTTTCCCGGGGCCGGGGTGTGCCCCCCAAATGGGGCTTTCCCCCCCCTCCGGGGTCACGGTTTCAAAAAAAAAAAGTTGTTTTGGGGGCCCCACTTTTTCAAAATTGGGGGTGAATTAAAATTGGCCGGGCCCCCGTGTGTTTTACGTATCACTGGGGGTTTCGTCTACAAAAGCGGGTCTTTTTTTCTTTTTTTGTTTTTTTTTTGTTTAAAAAAAGCCATTTTAAAAAATAGCCTGGGGACAGCAAACGGGGGGGTTTTCACTCTTTTAAATAGTTTTTTATTATCGGAAAAATTTTTTAGGGGGGGGGGAAAGGGGGGGGGGGGGTTTGGTTTTTAAAGGTTTTTTCTTTCAACTCTTGTGTTTTCTCCCCTTTCTTCCCTTTTTTCCGGCCTTTTTGTCCTTTTCGTTTTTTTTGGGGGCCATTTCCCTTCTGGCTTTTTTTTTGATTCCCCTCCCCCCCCCCCCCCCCCTTTCTTGTGGCTCCCTCCCCACACCCCCCTTCCCACCTTTTCCCCCCATCACTTCCGAATCTTGAAGGCAGTCCGTGATGATAACACTTTGTTGAGGCCTGGCCCCCCCCGGATGTGTTTTTTGGAACTGGAGTTTTGAACATGGGTGTTTTGGGGGCCGGACCCAAAAGAACTTTTCTGACAGACTTCAGACAGACCGACAGAAGAGAAAGAAAAAGAAAAAAGGGCCCCCCCCCGTGTTGGGTTTTGCTCGTGAAAAAAGTTTAAAAGGGATACAGCAGGAAGGTGGGGGGGGGGTGATCCGGACTGGGGGGTGGGGGGGGGGGGGGGGGGGGCCCGTGAAACATGTGAACTTTTCCCAAACATCGTCAATAACGGACGCCGTGATCGAATACATTATAGGCAACAGGGGGGATAGGAAGCGTTTTTAAAGTGCCGGGTTTGCGGGGCGACGATCAATTTTTTTAATTTTAAGGTTTTTCATCGGGTTTTTTAGTCCCCAATACTTATATGCAACCCTGCCCCTTTTTTTTCCCGCTTTATGTATGTTTGATAACATACCCTACACATATTACATTTCCCCCTTCATTCAACCCCTCCACAACCCACCCAGCTTTTTCAGAGAATCAGATTTTAAAGGCTGACAGCTATGCGAACGGGTATTCCAACAACAACAACAACAAAAAAACCCCCCCAAAAACCCCCGGGTTTTGAAGGTATTCCCCATAACACTATACCACAGGAAAGCACAAAAACCAGAAAAAAAAGTACAAGCTCATAAAAATTTCTGAGGTGAAGTCTGGCTTCGGGTAAAGGTGGGCGACCCCCCCCACCCCCCGGGCCCCAAAACTTGTACGACACGGGAAACTGAACCCCACCCCCAAGCTGTCTTTTGTGTGATCAGGGGCCGACTGAACAGTCCATTAAAACACAAAGAAAGACAGAAAATCCTTAACGAAGGGGAAGCAGCCCTTAGTACGCATTATTCCCACAAAGTACAGACCCCTGAGTCTTCAGTCTTGCCTGTTTACCCCGGGGTTGCCCCTTAACCTCCATCCCTTTAAAACCTCCGGGGGTTGCCTGTAACCCCGGGCTTGCCTGTTAACCTCCGGGGGTTTGCCTTTATACTCCAGTCTTTCCCCTTATACCCCGGCTTCCGTTATACCTCCGGCGCCTGTTATACCTCCGGGGTTTTTCCGTATACCCCGGCTTGCCTTTAACCTCCGGGGTTCCCCTTTACCCCCTTTTTTCCTGTTTACCTCCGGCTTGCCTGTTTCCCCGTCTGCCTGTTTTTGCCTCCAGTCTTTTCCTTTTTCCCCCAATCCCCTTCCTGTTTTTCTTTATCTTCCGTTTTTTTTTAGTCTTGCCTTTTTTCCTTCATCTAGCCCTTGCCCCCCTTTTC
>CM060316.1:51745307-51759505 GCA_030674155.1 Stramonita haemastoma | reverse complement strand
CACACACACCACACACACACACACACACACCACACACACACTCACTCACTCACACTCACTCACTCACTCACTCACTCACTCACTCACCTACCCACTCCTGAATCATTACACACAAAAGTTTTGAGTTTTTTTAGGGTGTTTTTTTTTTTCCCATTACACACGTACACACAAAGTTACCCAGGACTGTTGTTTGGCGGTTTCAGGAGATCCCATTCCGGCACATCTGGAGCGGGGAATCAAACAACCTGCACTGCTCCTTCAGCCTGGAGCTTCTGGAGCGAGGCACCACGCGCCTGGCCTGCAAGATCCAGGTTACCAGAAGGGCATCCTGCAGAACAGGCAACTGCTCCACATCAACACCAACTTCAAGGAGGTCAGTCAGTCGCCACTGTAGTGTGTGTTGTTGTGTTGTGGGCGGGGGGTGGGGGGGGGGGGGTGGGGGTTGGGTGGGGTGGTGGTGGTTTGTGTTGGTGTGTGTGTGGTGGGGGGGGGTGTGTGGGGGTGTGTGTGTGTGGTGTGGTGTGGGGGGGAGGGGGTTGTGTGTGTGTGTGGGGGGGGTGAGTGTGGTGTTGTGGTGTGGTGGGGGGGGGGGGGGGGGGGGGGGGGGGGGGGGGGTTGTGTGTGATGTGTTGTGTTTGTGTGTTGTGTTGTCTGTTTCTGTTGGTCTGTCTGTGTCTGTCTGTCTGTCTGTCTGTCCTGTCTGTCTGTCTGTCTGGTCTGTCTGTCTTCTTTCTTCTCTCTCTCTCTCCTCTCTCTCCTCCTCTCCTTGTCTCGTCTCTCTCTGTCTCTTCTTCTCTTCCTCTCTCTCCTCTCTCTCTCTCTCTCTCCTCCTCTCCTCTCTCTCTCTCTCTCTCTCTCTCTCTCTCTCTCTTCTCTCTCTCTTATACACACATTCCTTTCAGTATGCAAGCATGAAATTAATGTTGGGTGTTCAACACACCCTCGTTCCTGCTTGTTACACCCTCTCCACCTCTCTCCCTCCTCCTCTATGATTACTATTATTACTATTACCACATTTTTCTGTGTCAGGTTTTTTAATTTTTATTCTGCTGTCGTAAGATCTCCCTTTCACTGGCGCCCCTTTCCATCTGGTCTTAGCACAACCCCACCCCACCCTCTCCCCTCCCTCCAGTTTCCAAATTCTTAAATAATTTTTTTTTGTGTTTGCTGCTTCAGCTGTTGACACCATTATAGAATTCATGTGAATAGCGACAACGAAAATAAATGAAATCAGGATAAATAAAATCATTTTTTAAAAAAGACGGACAAATGACGGACCTAAAAACCTTATGGCGTAGAAGGGAAAGCGCTTTGACTCCTGCGTTCAGGTTGATTGGCCTTCTGTGTTCTGTATGTTGGGCAAGACAGATTAATTTTCGAGAATTCTTTTGACAAAACGAGTCAGAGAAAAAAAAATAGATGGGCTTAAAAAAGATGAATAGGTGGATAGAAAAAAAAAAAACGTGGCGAGAGTACTTACTGAATGGGTTTTGTGCTTTGCTGTTTTTGCCCTCGGTGTAAAGATTTTTTTTTTCGTTATACTCTCTCTTTTCTTAACACTGGGCGATCTGGGTTTTGTTCGTTTGGGAGCGAGCCTCTTTGAAGCTGGAAATGAATCTCCGAATGCTTGAGAGGCCCCACTACAGTGTCCCAAACAACCCTCTATCCTTCTCTCTCTCTCTCTCTCTCTGTCTCGTCTCTGTCTCTGCTCTCTCTCTCTCCCCCCTCCTCTCTCTCTCTCCCCCTCTCCTCCTCTCTCCCCCCCCCCCCCCCCCCTCTCTCCTCTCTCTCTCTCTCTCTCTCTCTCTCCCTCCCTCCCTCCCTCCCTCCCTCCCCCCCCTCTCTCTCTCTTTCACACACACACACACACACACACACACACACACACCACACACACACACACACACACACACACACATCGAGTCTCTTTGTCTTGTTCTCTGTACTCTTTGTTTCTTGTGTCTATCTATGCGTGTTTCTCTCTCTCTCTCTCTCTCTCTCTCTCTCTCTCTCCTCTCTCCTCTCTCTTTTCTCTCTCTCTCTCTCTCTCTCTCTCTCTCTCTCTCTTTCCCCACCCCAGATAGAGAGGGATGAGAGGGAGAGCGAGGGTTGAGCTAAGGCAGGCGGGTGGATGAGATGGAGAAGAGAAAGGTGGTGGAGAGAAAGAACCCCATCCCCCACCCCCCTTTGCTTCTCTCTCAGACATCCATGTAGCCTAACATTAAATAGCATGCAACGGCAACAGTGCATGCAGGGAGCACACACAAACATCTGGGGGGGAAGGTAGGGGAGTGCTGAGCTGTAAAACGTCTCCCCTGCTTGAGGCAGGCCAGAATTGGGGGGGGGGGGGGGGGGGGGGCTTGCAAGCGTGGGAGGGGGAGATGGAGGAGAGAAAAGGGGGGAGAGGTGTAGTGATAGGTAGGTAGGTAGGTCCTTGAGTGTCCCGCTGAACCCAACGGAGCGTGTGTGCCTAACGCATGGATTATGCAGGTTGAAGTAAATTCCAGGGAGAGAATGATGATGGCCGGTCAAGCCTGCTTGCCGTTCCATCCAGTGCCTTCTGCCGTTCTGTTCACTTTTATGGGTGGACCACACAAAGCTTTTACGATTTTTTTCTGGGGGTGTTTAGGGGGGGGGGGGGGGTGCAGACAGGTGTTGTACCATATTGACTGCAGGTTATGAAATCTCTCTCTCTCCTCTCTCTCTCTCTCTCTCTCTCTCTCTCTCTCTCTCCTCTCTCTCTCTCTCTCTCTCTCTCTCTCTCTCTCTCTCTTCATCTCTTATCTCTCTTGACATTTACAAGTTTACTCTCTCTTTTTTTTTAGTTAGATTTTTAATTGTGTTCCCATAACCTATAGGGTGTTGGAGAGGGAGATTTCAGAGACCTCAGCTTCTCCAGGGGCTAGCAAGTTAAGGGCAGCGTCTATTTCCTCTCCCTCACTGCTTTACCTTCCCTATCCCTAAAGAGGGCAGGGACCCATGCACAGCTGGGTGAACTGGGGGAGCGCACTGAAGCCAAGGTGCACGAACGGTCACCCAACCACAAGGCAACCATGCTCAACTCTGTTTAACCTTAACTTGGGAAGAGCAAGTGCTCTGACCACTGAGCTATCTATCCCCGTCCCCTGTGTTAGCAAGTACAGATTGTAAAGCTGGTATTGGTCTGACATTTTTATCTTTGCTATTTTAAAGATCATTCCTTTCTTCATTCATTCTGTCTCCTCTCTTTGCCCTTACCGATCCCTGGTCCATCTCGGTGTTCTCTTAAAAGTCTCCAGCCCGATGGTAGGCGTCTCTCTCCGGAAAACTTTACTGCTGTGTAGCCAACCACTATAAACTTTTGTTTCCGTCTTTACTTCATAGTTGTACTGCGCGTGCACCTGTGTGTGTATGTTTGTGCGGCGCTGTCTGTGGTGTGTGTGTGTGTGTGTGTGTGTGTGTGTGTGTGTGTGTGTGTGTGTGTGTGTGTGTGTGTGGATATGTCTATGTCTATGTCTATGTCTATGTCTGTGTGTACCTGACTGCCCGTCTTTGCAGTCAGCTGTAGAACATCTGATAGACAGGAATAAAATAGGAGTACCCTTAGCAGTAAAACCTATTTTGGGTTAATGGTCGTCTGATTAGGGTAGTGGAGTGTGGTGTGGTGTAGGTAGGGAAGGAGGGAGCAGAAAGGGGGGTCCGCCAGCAGACTTTACTGTAGTGCAGTGCCGGGTCTGGGGACTTGTCGAACCCTGCACCGACACAGTTCATCTTTGCTGCTACTGCTGACAGACTGAAGAATGAGAGAGGGAGAGAGATAGAGAGAGAGGTCATAAAAAGGACTCTCTCTCTCTCTCTCTCTCTCTCTCTCTCTCTCTCTCTCCTCTCTCCTCTCTCTCTCTCTCTCTCTTCTGTCTGTCTGTCTGTCTGTCTGTGTGTGTGTTGTCGAAGCTGAATCTGTGGCGGAGTGTTGTGCACACTTTTACTGCTGCTATGTTGTGCGGGTGAAAGTCTGGTTAGTAAGTTTGTTGTTAACCCCCAGACATTGCAATTGCTACAGACTTAAACTGTTAAAGCAGCCTTCGTTCGTGACCTGACCCACTTTTTTATGTTTTTGTTTGTTTGTTTTTTGTGTGGTTGGAGGTTGTAGGCATTCGTATGGCAAATTGAAGGAGGATTATACTGTTTTTGTTTTTTGTTCTTTTTTTTTTATAGTGTACGAACAAAACGAGTTTCTCATTGTAAAGGATCTCTTCCAGAGTGCAGATGAGTAGTTTTGCAATGGGCGTCGTGAGATAATTATAGCGTCTTGGTTAGGAGAAACATTAGGTTTGCTTCGCTCTTACCAAACACGGACGGATGGTCACGGTTGAATATAAGCCTTGTTCTAGGCCTACCTACAGTAATGTTGTGAGGGAACCAGGAAGAGGTTCGGGGAGATATGGTCATGCTTTTGTGTGTGTGTTTGTGTGTTGTGTGTGTGTGTCGCGCGCGCGCGCACGTGCGTGCACATCCTGCACCTGGCATGCGCCTGCCTGTTCATACAATAATGTTCTCCAAACATTCTTGTCCCGATATTGAAGTCGCGTTCTGATTTTCTTTCTGCTGGGTGTGGGAAAAGTGCTGTCTGTCTGTGTGGTCAGCTAGCTCAGCAGCACTGTGGTCTGTCCATCTATCTCTCTATCTGTCAGTGCCACACTGGGATGGCCGGCATGCGGAGATGAGCAAGAGCTGCGGCACACGGCGTTGTCGTGCGGTATCCCCCGGTCAGCGTGTCAGGCCAAAGCGGAGTGGACGTTTAGAGGAATGACCGGTGGTCTGCGTGCCAAAGCTGCGCGAAGATTGGAGGTTAAAGAGGGCTGACCTCTGGTCACTCAGCTTGTTATGTCTGGCCCGGTGATTACAGACGATGGGAGCATGGCTTCTTGTGTCGGCCGCTGTTGTGTCGGACTCATTCTGTCTTTCCTGGCAGTGGCTGGCTGCACACAGCCTAGTACTGCCTAGTCAGTCCTGAGGAGCGTTGTAAGACATGAGCTCCACGTATATGAATAGAACTGCAGGGAAGGCAGTTCTGATTGAGCAGCGGCGGTGGTGTCTTGTAGCAACAGGCGAAAACAGGACATAGTCTAGGACATAGACATAGACATTGTTCTTGCGCTGTGCCCTGATAGACATCTGAATCTTTTTTTTTTATGGTTATCCCCTCATACTTCCAAGCAAAAAAGTACAAAAATCAACGTCATTTAAAGCTGAACGAAAGAATGTTCAGATGATTGTCAACACACAGAGATATCTGAGGAGAGATAGGAAAAAAAAAAGAGTGGGAAGAGAAAGGATGAAGATGATCTCTCCGATACAGCAGAAGATGATGATGTGTGTTGGCCACACAACAGCGTGCACGAGTGTCTGCATTCTGCCGTCTCCTCTGTCTTCAATCAGTGGGTCGAGGCAGGAAACGTCAGGCTTGTGCATGATTTCCCTCCACGGGATGTATAGACTAGTAGAACTTGCAGGCAGGCAGGCGTCTTGCAGCCACAGATACCGGGGTTTCATCTCTACAAGGAATAGCAAGAAGCACAGAGAATAGAGGCCAGAGCTGAGCGGTGGCGGCGGTGGTGGTGGCGGTATCTGGTGGCCCCGAAGACGCTATTGTTGTTGTTGCACCTGCGTGTGCTTGCTGGCGCTGATGGGAAAGCGATAATCCCTGATGCCTGCCTGCACAACATGAACCTCAGATGGAAGGGGGGGGGGGGGCGGATCATCTGATGGGGGAGGGAAGAGGGGGGGGGGGTATCTTCGCTGCCAAGTTATCTGCCCTTGGCGTGCAGCATGCTTATTTCTGTAGACGGGCCAGTATATGTGACAAGATACCACCCCCATCCCCCTTTTCTTACCCCCTTTCCTCCCCCCTCCCTCCTCTTTGGCAGGTGATGGGACTGCTTCCAGTTGTCGGAAAGAGACAGCAGTGTGAGTGTCATCCCTTTAGCTGAGGAATGTGCCTCTATCAGGTCCTCGTTTATTTTCCTCTTCTTCTTCTTCTTCCCTCTGTCTGGCTGGCAGTCTGTCCTGTCGTCTTTGCTCTATCTCCTCACGCGTGCCTCTGGCAACCGAATCGGGCTCAGTGATGTTTGGATATGTTGTATATATGTATATATGTGTTGCTCACTGTTCTTCGTTACCGTGCGGTGTGTTTTTCCCCAAGCATCCTTTCTGTATTGTCTTGCGTTTGGCTGGAAGGGGGGCAAAAGTATGATACAAATAGTTGACCTAGTTTCTTGATGTTGTGCTTGGAACAGCTCATTTTCTGTGTGTTTTGTCTTGTAGGTTTTTGATGTTAGCCCCCCTACCCCCCCCCCTGCACACACACACACACACACACACACACACACACACACACACACACACACACACACACACACACACACACACATTCTTGCACAGATGTATCCATACACTCAGACCCAGTGTTATCCCAGGCAGAAACACAAAGACACGAAAACGAGATTAAGTACCGCATCTTTTTTTTCTTTTTTTCTTCCTTTTTTTTTTGTTATTGCATAGTTCTTGTCTTACCATCATCACATGAAAAAGCACCACAAAAAAACTGCACACAGACAAAGATTGGCTGGAGAAGACTTTTAAAAGATCTTTTATTAAAAAAAAATATAATAAAAAAAAAACAGAAAAAAGGTATTGATTTTAGCGTTGCATTCTTTTCATCTTTTACGTTTCCGACTGGATATATAAGGAGGGATGAGGAGAGAGGAGCGGCTCTCCACCACTCCTCCTCCTCCCCTTCTCATCTCCCCCCATTTCCCAAAATAGTAGGCTGTCGTGCTATCCCTTTCCAGTGGCTTTGAACTCAGTAGCTCTCCACAGCGGATGACAGCAGACGAGCAGGCGCTGACTACCTCTGAGCCGTTGTCTGGCGCCACGTGCTGAATCAATGCATGCATGTGCTGCTGCTGCTGCAGACAGTTGTTTTTAGCCATGTTTGTAAATGTGTGTGGGGGGGGGGGGGGGGAGGTCGAAGTGACACTTTTGTTTTTGCTTCTCTCTCTCTCTCTCCTCTCTCTCCTCTCTCTCTCTCTCTCTCTCTCTCTCTCTCTCTCTCTCTCTCTCTCTCTCTCTCTCTCTTTGTGTGTTGTTGTGTGGATTGCAGGAGCATAGAATATGCCTATTCTTCCTTTATGAACTAATAGACAGCGTTCCATTTCGGTCTTCTAGCATACTTGCCCATATCCCCTTGCTGCGTCCATTTCCATCAACACACACACGCGCGTCGCTGTGCTCTCTCTCTCTCTCTCTCTCTCTCTCTCTCTCTCTCTCTCTCTCTCTCTCTCTCTCTCTCTCTCTCTCTCTCTCTCTCTCTCTCTCGCGCAAAAGACACAACAAAACACAACAACAACAACAATAATAATAATCACAAACAAACCGAAGAAAAACAAAGCCAAAAATCATGGTAGGGGTTCATTCCGTTCGCCTGTGGCAGTTTGTAAGTCTGCTCTTATGTTTTTGCCCCCTTAAATATTCTTCATTAATATTCAAACGGAGGGATATGAACAAACTCAATTTAATTTTCAAACAGTTACGTAATAGAACCCCCCTGCAGAGACACAAATCCGCGCCCTCAATTATTGTCAAGTCACCCTAATCACTAGGCTATCCCGCTCCCTACTTCAGAAGAGAGAGGGACAACAAAACAAAAAAGAGAACACCCTGATAAATATGTGGCAGGAAAGAGAACAAAAATAGCATCCCACGCTACTGCTCACCAAATTAAAGGACGAAAATAATACCTCATTTGAGCGCTAATCAGCATCGAGGACAAAAAGTGGTCCACCACACGTGTACCAATCAGAAGAGAGACACAAAGGACATCCCTCATCTGCGCTAGTCAGAATGCGGGATATTGACTTAACAACTACTCTAGCATGGCGAAGGGCAACCGTTATTGTTTTTTATTTGTTGTTGTTTGGGGTTGTTTGTTTGTTGTTGGTTTTTTTTGTTGTTTTGTTTGTGTTTTTCTTTGGGGGGGAGAAGGGGGGGGGGGGGTAGTCGCAGGACCCTTGAGATCTATGTATCATTCAAGTTTATGTAGGTGTGTGCCATTTTTTATTCGCCTACTATTTAGTGTTTTTATTGACTCGATTGGCAAACAAGTTTTGTCTGTCGGAGTTGACCACCAAGAATAATTATCACTGCGATGCATACTTTGATCAGGAATATTTCCCTTTTTTGTTACATGATGGCCCAGCCTTTTTTCTTTTTTAAATGAGAGTTTTCTTTTTAAAAAGATCATTCTTTTTTTATAGTATGATGCTGATGACTCAGTGTTTAAGAAAGGGGTGGGCATGAAGTGAGGGAAAATCATCACTGCCTTAGTGGTTATAGGTGGGTCTTAAGAACCCATCCCACTTGTTTTTTTCCCTCACTTGGGCCAGACTGATTAGAATGACATGGCAAGGCGTGTAACTCACTTTTCCATGTGTTCTCTCTCTTTGTGCAGCGATTGCCTACACCCAATAATATTCTCTCTCTCTCTCTCTCTCTCTCTCTCTCTCTCTCTCTCTCTCTCTCTCCTCTCTCTTTCATCTCTTACTATGACTTACGGGAATTGTCTGGTTATATGTTGGCATGTCTCTTGAACTGTTTGTAGTCACCAGATGACTTTTGATCATGGATTATCGAATAGAAGCTCGAATGTCTGTTGAATGTAATGGTGGTTGGTTTGTTTTCAAATTTGCTTGGTAAGGGTTGTATCAACCTGCAGAATTGTAAAGGTTTAATATTCAATGTAATTGCGACCAAAGCATTGCTGTTGTGTTTGACTTTACTATAAAAGAGGGGAAATGCAATGGTTCAGAAGAAGTTTGCAACAGCAACAGACTTTCAGCAGTGTAGGTAAGGAGTCGTTATCACGTAATCAATTCGCCAGGCAAGTTTGTTTTTCTTTTTCTCTCTGCAATTTGGCCCTCATTCTTCAGTGTCTGCTTCAAACTTTTCTCCACAAGGTGCTTATGCTATCTTTGTCATCTCGAGGGAAAATAATAAACAAGCGAGTTTTTTTTTTTAAAGATAAGAAATATTGAGGCAGGGGTGATGTTTTTTGTCTGTGTTCGGGTTTTTCTTCTTCTTTCTTTGTCTTACATTTTTAGTTTCTATCTCTATGTCTGTCCTCTCTGTCTCTGTCTCTGTCTCTGTCTCTCTCTCTCTTGTCTCTCTCTCTGTCTCTCTCTCTTGTCTCTCGTCATCTGTCTCTCTGGTCTCTCTCTCTCTCTGACTCTCTCTTTCTCATTCTGTCTCTCCTCAATCTCTCCTTCATTTCTTTTTTCTTTCTCCCTCCCCTTCCCTTCACAGCCTTCCCACTCTGTCTTACATTTCCCTCGCTTTTTGTGTGTTATATCTTAACCTCTGTGGTACTTTCTACCCGTTTTTGTTTCTTCTAAAATCTCTGTGCTCTTTTCTTTCCCTAACAAATACATATTTTAACTGTTTTTTGTTGTTGTTTGGCCCATTGATTGCTTTTAGTAGTTTCCTCAGTTTGTGCGTTTGCCTTTTTAAGTTGTCTTGTGTGATGTGTTTTTTTTTTATCAACAAACTAAGAGAAATGGGCATCCAGAGAGGAGAAGAGAGAGAAACACTGAGCACTGACACTGAAATGATTTATTGTACTTCGGCCTTTGGCCACAATACAATTCAAAGGGAAGAAGAAAAAGAGAGACAGAGAAAGAGAATGTGCTCACCCACCCAACGGAACCCTCTCCCCCCCCCCCCCCCCCCCCACCCCCCCCCCCCCACCACACCCACCACCCACACACACACACACACACACACACACACAGAGTATACATGTACCCCAAAGCAGTGTGTATATAAATATATAAAGAGTACTACGTGTTGTGTGATGCAGAAGGCGGCCCCAGTGCAGGCAATGGGAGCGGCCCGATCCTCCACGGTGAACACCAACACCACCAACTCCAGCTCCGGCTTCAGCTCCATGGTCACGCTGGACCCCTCCGCTCAGGTCTTCAGGTAATTAACACCTGCACTTTTTTTACCCTTAGGTATCATCATTGTCAGTGTCTTCAGGTAGTTAATACCTTCACTTTATCATCGTCCTCAGGTATCATCAGTGTCATGTCTTCAGGTAATACCTTCACTTTACCATTGTCCTCAGTTATCATCATTGCCGTCAGCGTCCCTTGTATCATCATCACTGTCTGCAGCATCCGGAAGTTGTGAGCTGAATGTAACTATTACGGAACAGCCTTCGGGCCCGGGCCTTGTCACAGCTCTTGATTATGCATAACATTGACGCTCGCGGCAACAGCAAAGTGAGAGGCTGTATGATAAGTCGCTTTCCCACTCATAGAATTCCACTTTACAGCTTAGTCTTTTGTGATCGACTTTCCTTTTGGACTAGGAGGCTTGACTTGTACAGTCCATAATTATGTACTGCAGCCCCGAGGGTTAGTTGACCAACTTTGTGCGACACCGTCTCGTGCAGAGGTAAACAGTTGTTAAGTTTTACTATAGTAAAGACATGAAATCTGTTAAGAATGAAGCAAAACTCTTCATTTTTGGACATGGATGAAAAGACCTCCACACGGTAACTAGTTTGAAGCTGAACAAACAGTGACTCTAAAGTGCATGCATACAACCTGGTTACTGAGAGATTGCATGGAGCGTGATTGTATGATGATGATGATGATGATGATGATGATGATGATGATGATGTGATGGTTGTGGTGTGGGCAGATTACCCCCTCACATACGCAGTCAGCTGTGCATGTTGCTGGACCCTCCCAACGCCAGAGGCAATGACTGGAGGATGCTGGCCCAGGCCCTGACTGTCGACAGGTAAGTACTTTACTTCATAGTCTGTTCACTGTCTGTCTGTCTGTCTGTCTATATGTCTGTCTGTTTGTCTTTCTCACTGTGTGTGCGCACGCACGCACGCATGCGTGAGAAGAAAGAGAGAGAGAGAGAGAGAGGAGAGAGAGAGAGAGAGAGAGAGAGAGAGAGAGAGAGAGAGAGAGAGAGAGAGAGAGAAATAATGAAAGAGGGAGGGAGGGGAGAGAGAGAGAGAGGAGAGAGAGAGAGAGAGAGAGAGAGGAGGAGAGAGAAGAGAGAGAGAGAGAGGAGGAGAGAAAATGAGCGTAAGAGGGAAGGGAGGGGAAGAGAGAGAGTGTGTGAGTGATTGAGGGGGGAAAAAGAGAGAGAGGGTATAGGAATGATTGAAAGAGGGGAGGGGGAGGCACAAAACCAAACTAAACTCTGATTTACACAGTCATTTCATTGGAGACCAACTTTGTGTGTGTGTGGTGTATCAGGTACATCAACTACTTCGCCACCAAGGCCAGCCCCACAGACCACATCCTGGACCTGTGGGAGGCCAGACACCGGGAGGAGTCGGCAGTGACAGACCTGATGAACATCCTGAGGGTGATGGGCAGAATGGACGCTGCGGCAGTGCTAGAGAAAGACATGGGCTCCTGGTTGTGATATGGCCTCCTGCTCAGGACTCCCGCCTCCCTGCATGCCTGCAGACTGACAGGGGACTACTGACTGGGCAGTGGCTGCTGCTGCCTGAGGAATGCAGATGTTGTAGAGGACCTCCTGAAGCAGCCAGACCCTGCAGTGTGGCTGTCGATGTGGTGCAGTGCACGTGACAGGAACAATGATGGTGTGGGTTGCTGCGTGTGTCGGTCACTTCACTTCCAGCCATGTGAAGAGTCTGCAACGCTGCGGCAGAACCTTGTCCTTCTGGTGGCTCACTGGCTTGTGTGCATGTTACGCCATTTCCAAAGTTCTGACAGTGCCCAGTTGGGAAAATGTGACAGGAAAACGTGGTGGCACGGGATTGTGGTGTTTGTCTTGGAGCAAGTCTGGTCACTGTCACACAGAAAGTGCTGGGAACAGCCAGGCTTGTGCCTTTTATTTGAGGTCACCCAAACGTTATCATCTCCTGAGCTCTAAACCAAAGCGTAGATAATGTCATGTGTTAAAAGTGATGTAGAATGAGGAACACTTGATGTACACATGGCTGACATATCTGTATAGAAAGGAAGTCCAGCCAAGTAGTATTTTCACTGTTGGAAAGTTTTGTTTTTTCATATCTCCTGCTTTCTTCATCACCTATTTCGCCAGTCTAAATCCAAGTCAGCATGCATGCTACACAGAGGTGAACTGACCAATCTACTTACTTAGGTCTTTGGCTTGGCTTCTTAGCGTAGTTGATCAGAACACTCTTCCCCTCCATCGGCTGCTTTTGTGAAGTCTGGCTAAAGCTAGCTGCTGCTATGTCTTCAAAATATGAAGGATCACAGAATTTCACCGCCTATGGAAATATGGAACGTACCAGAGCTGAAAACAAATGATATGTGTGTAATGATCATTGTGCTTTCCTGAACTCTGGGAACGTTTCTGCCTATTGTGATAGAGACCCACGAGGAGAGGGCTGCAACATAACACCCCCACACCAAATCCTAGACACACATGCATATGTGCTGCCTGCACACTTCTACACACACAAAAACACACACACACAACACACACACACACACACACCACACACACACACACACACACAACACACACACACACAACACACACACACACACAAGCACACAACACACAGCACACACACACCACCACCATCATGGGTTCAGCTGTCAGAATTGTACCTCCAGCACTCCCATTGTGAAGAGAAGTAGTGAGACACTGGCCGAGACTCGGCCCTCCCAGGACACTTTTCCTCCAGACTATGCAACAGTGCTGGTGTGAGTAGCCTTACAAGTTCACCTGCTCAGAAATAATATTCTGCTTCCAAACCTATGACACACTGTGACAGTCTTGTGAAAAGGATTTGGCTCTGTTAACAGACTTAATGTTAGAATCGTACTCCATAACAAAAAGACTTTTGCCACTGTAAGCTGTGGCCTTAGCAGTGGTGAGAGAGAAAGAGAGGACTGTCCATATGTGCTAGGTGCTTGATGACTTCACTTCAGTCAGCACATGTTGGAGCGAGAGCAAATGTGTCATCTTCAGCATTATCAGTATCCACATGGTGTACACAGTGTTCCTTGTAGTACATGGTATAATCGAAGCAGGGGTTACGTTTTTCAAGCATTAAAGTTTCCTACTCTGGGTGACACCTAACAGTGCATTTATCCATTAGAGTTGACTGTGTCTGCAGCAGGGTGGAGCTCTGGCCATGCACAGGTCTGTTTGTGTGTGGTGACCCTGACAGTGGTGGAACAAGTATTGTTTTCAGTGACCAAAAATCTTTTTTTCGTATTGGTGCTCAACTTGTGTATGTACTGTGAACCAGATTATGATTACAGACTGTGTCTGCTGGGATTGATAGTGAAGAGACTTTTAGTTTGGAGATCACTATAGATTTCAGTCCTGCGCAGATTCTGATTCTTGGACACAGAGGACATATAAACTTACAACTTGAGGAAGAGGTTTCTGACCTGTTATTTTGTGTGTATGACAAAGAAGAAGAAGAATTATAACAAAACCTAGCCCAAACTGTGGTAGGTAGCCTTTTCTTGATGGGTGAAAAGTGAATGCACATTTTTGAGTTTGCTGCAGTATCAGATCAGAGCTGACAATGACGACAGCAGACGCACTGAATCCTTTCGCTTGCCATTGATAAACTATTTATTCAACATGTGCCTAGGTAGGCTAGGTTTGAAGATTTTTCTTTGGGAAGGGGGTTGGGGGCTGGGAGTGATTCCATTGTTATGTTGATGTAGCTTTCAGTCAGTGCATTGTTTTGCTTTTCGCACATTTTTTTTCTTCTTCAGACTGTGTCTTGTTTCAATGTTTAGTGCATTCATTGTGTCAAAGCCTTTATGTATATACTGCTTGTCTTTCTGTTTTATTCCCCATTTTATATGTCATGGAATCTACTATGCAGTAATCTGCTCGTTCCAGAACGTCACCATAGGGGTGTCAGGTAGAACAACTGAATTTCATGAAGTCAGTTTTACAGTTTTTTCCCCATTTGCCTTGTAACATGTTACATTTTTGATGATTGACCAGTTACATTTTGATTACTGGAAACATTTCTGGGTTCTTTTTCCCACATTCTGTTGTTTCATCTTTGAAGAAAATCCTCATATTTGTTGTAATATTGCCATCATTTGAAACACTTTGTCTTCACACTCTTCATTATGTTAGTTAGTCTTTCCAAAGTTGTATGAACT
>CM060316.1:51690307-51740307 GCA_030674155.1 Stramonita haemastoma | reverse complement strand
ATTTATATTGATCAAAACAAAACAAAGGAAAAAACCCGATGACCTTTTGACTGAAATTAAAAACAAAACAAAACAAACGAGTAAGGGAAGGGAAAAAATGTCTAAAAGAGAAAGGGGCATGTAAACAAACATGAAACAAAATCTTATTTTTTGCTCTTTGACAACACATCATGAGCATTCCAGTTCTAGAATGAAAAATAGATATTACCAACAAAAGCAACCGCCCCCCCCCCCCCCCAAAAAAAAAAAAAAAACACACACACACAAAAAAAACAAAAAACAAAAAAAACAAAAAAAGACAACAAAACAAAAATACCCCCCCCACCCCCCCTTTCCGAACAATAAAAACAATGCAAACACACACCACACACACACACACACACCACACACACACACACACACACACACACACACACACACACACACACACACGCATGTATGCACGTACACACGCACACAACAACAAAACCAGCACGAACAAAGCAAAACACATCCCCTTATCAAAACAACAAATGAATCGTATCAACTCAAACAAACCCAAACCCCACCAACTTATAAATTTTATTCCCCTTGCCACCAACCAACCACATCAGCTCAAAATAAAAAGCAAGCCACTAATGCACATTTTCTTAATCAAAACATCGATTCATTTGCCTTTGCATCAACATGTCAAGCCAGTCTCAACACTTCTCCCCCCCCCCCCCCCCCCTCTTTTTTTTAATAAACTGAACAATAAAATAAAAATAATCAGTAGTTTCCTGTGAATTCTCTTGAATTTATTCTGTAGCTGAAAACAGAATGCAGAAGCAGGTTGATGTTAAAAGTTAACAGTAGTAATTTATGTTTTTAATCGTTTCCGCTGCATCCAGTTCCATGTTTTTAATTGACCAACCCAAAAAATAAACTGGTGGCGCCATTATCGGTTTCTTCAATGATATTCCCTGTGCTGAGCAGGCAACAAAAGAAGTAACTTTTCTGATGGTTTTATGCTGTAATGTGTTGGTTGAGTTAAGCTTGGTAAGCACAGTGATGGTTGAAAAGGCATTGTGCTAAGGATTGTTTTTGTGGGGGTTTTATTGACAGTCATGGATCTTTTTTTCTAAATTTTTATTCTGTTCTGGCCATGCTGTTTGTTTCGTTGGTTTACAAAATACATGTCTCGCATGTAGTGATGTACCCACATCCTAATCCGATTGATTTCACCACACCACAGACATTCAGTTCCGTTGATCTATTCAATATGAAAAACGAAGCGCTAAATGAATCGTGTTTGAAAGTATATTTTACTTCTTACTGCTTAAAATTCTTAATTTTTCAAGACCCCTGCCCCCGCGGCCTCCGTTTATTTAGTCTTGCTTCCTTTTTTTGGGAGATGGGGAGGGAGCAATGGGAGTTTTTTTTCAAGCATTGTTTAAGAAACCAAATTAGCCCAGGATAAATTACTAACACCTAAATCTTAATTAGTACTGGACTTGACTGTTTCCAAAGTTCAAGAGATACTGCACTGAAACTTTCAGGCAGTGTGTATTGGGCAAATGGAACATGGCAAAACCTGTCTGTCCCTTTCCATGTTGTTGCTCAGTGCAGATTTTGACGTCATCTGTAGCAGGAATTATTTGCTAACCAGCTTTTATTAAAAAGAAAAAGTGTAGCTCAAACTGTAAGCCTAATGCGTGCGCTTGTGTTTAAGATTCATGTTTATATCGTACATTTGATCTCTAGTCTTCATAGTGATCAATTCCCTCTACCCCGAAAAAAAAAAGGGGGGGGGGGGGGGGGGTAATTTTGACATCTGTGTGTGTGTGTGTGTGTGTGTGTGTGTGTAAGGAAATTAAGTGTGCAAGTTGTGTTTACATGCCTTCAGTCCTTTTAACTTCTTTTTTTTTTTAAATAATTTTATTAAGGCGGTAGGAAGGTTGAAAGAAAAGTAAATCAATCTGTCAACTGTTTTGAAGATCAGTAAACATAGGTTGTGTTTTTCACTTTGTGAAGTCTTTCCTAAGACTTTTTTTTGGTTTGTTTTCAAGTAAAAAGTTTTACACCTGTTTGATCTACAAGCAGCAGAGCTTTGATGCTGTGGCTACAGATGAACACACTTGCACCTGCCGCATTGACTAGGACATTAATGTGCTCGACGCAGTGCAGTCAGGAAGCTGTTGAAGAGATTTAGTATCAT
This sequence comes from Stramonita haemastoma, assembly GCA_030674155.1. NCBI lineage: Eukaryota > Metazoa > Mollusca > Gastropoda > Neogastropoda > Muricidae > Stramonita > Stramonita haemastoma. Next base: position 51,738,131 of record CM060316.1, on the reverse strand, counting down.
TGAAATAAGCAGGCACGTAAATGCTCACTCAAGATATGCACGTGCACATACCACACAAACGGACACATCAAGGAAGGGTGTGCGTGTGTGTGCGCTGCGCGCGAGCACACATACACACGCTTGCGCGCGCGATTTCAAGATATGATGACTTTTGGAGTATGGAGGATTGCAAACACATTTAACGGGAGAATAGGGGCCTAAATCTAGTAACAGCGATTCCCTTAGGAACTTAATAAGTTCCCAGAGAAACAGAAAACAAGTGTTCTGCATGGATGGAAGGAACAAGCAAATTAAAATAACCAACAAAACTACAGCAATTTGAAAATGTTTACATCCGCTTCTGTAACATGCAGTTTAAATGGAGGTTCAAGGGGAATGCGCTCAGTTGTGAAAGAAAACTAGACTCTAACTACATTTTCATGAAATACTTCTATGATAAATTTTAATCAAAGTTAATTAAAACTTTACGAGATTAACATTTCAAGAAGATACAAAAATCATAGCTCGACATGGTTCAAGAAAATTTCTTGGGTTAAAATATTGACGTAAACGTGCAGACACACAACATTTTGAACATACCATCTTCACACGGAATATCATGAAAACGTTCAGCTTCAATAGGACACAAGACGCAAACACACAGTCATGCACACATACACACGCGCTCGTGCGCACACACACACACACACACACACACACACACACACACACACACACACACACACACACAATTATATAGTGGATCGGTGGTCTGGAGGTAACGCACCTGCCTTCAAAGTGAGGGTTCAGTCCTCGTTTGTGCCCAAAGTTTCCCCCCATCTGCAAGCACTTGAATGGTGGTCTGGTTGCTAATCTTTCGACTGAGACGATAAACCAAGGCCCTGTGTGCGCGACACGTAAAAGGATCGACAGCAAAAAAATTATCCGTGGCAGAATAGTGTAGGAAAAAAATCTGCTGGGAAACAAAATGAATACAGTTGCCGATAGGAAAACAAAAACAAAAACAGGTGGCCTGCTCTTATGGCGACGCTCCTTCCCCAGGGAGAGCAGCCCGAATTTCACGCAGAGAAGTCTGCTGTGAGTAAAAATGATATTTAAAAAACAAAACCTAAGCAACCGCCCCCCCCCCCCCCCCCCCCAGCTTTGCTTTCACACGTACTTTTTATGGTGCAAGGGAAACAACTTCTTTTCCTAAAAAAAAACCTGTCAGAATTTACGTCCCTTTAAGTATCAGCTCGTACACAATGAAGTGACGGTGGCTCTTTTTCTAGACAATAAGCCCGCTTCTTACAGTCTTTATAGTAAAGATCTCCGCTGGGAATTTAATACAACAACAGCAACAACAACAATCACTCTATTTTTTCATTTCTCCGGTTGTATTGCAATGACGAATATTCAAGTAAAATTATGTAGAGTTGCTAGGTTTTCAGTTTACTGCCTTGGTCAAACAACTGTTTTATCTGGATTGTTCAGTATTAAAAAAGCTAATATTTGCCGACATTGAATAGAGATATGACACATTTCTCTACTAAACACACATAAAGACACCTGCTGTGTGGTATTTGGTGCGGTGGTTGGATGGAGCGAGAGAGGGGTGTAAGTTAGAAGAGATAATTATAGGGAAGGGGCAATTGTGAATAAAATAGCTCAGAACCAGAGAAGTGGGATACAAAAGTAACTTCTACAAAAATTAAGATATCCACGTCCCTTTAAACTAAATGTTTATTCAATAATTCAGCAAACTGTTCAGTCAGCAGACACCATAGCAGAGTGGTTAAGACCATTTGGTTTCAATCCCATGGGTTCACATGGAGTAATAGGTTCTGTCTTAGATATCCATCCCTTAATCTGGCGACCGTGGGGGCACCCCTGAAGACTTGACAACCTGTTCCCTCCATTCCTCTCTCTGTTCTGCCTTTCTCAGGGTTTTGTCGAGTTCTAGGCCTGTCCATTCGCTGATGTTGTCCTCCCATCTCTTCCTTGGTCTGCCTCTTTTTCTTCCTCCTTGGATAGTGCCTTGCAGTATTGTTTTTGCAAGTCCTTTTCATCTTGTGACATGCCAGTACCATTTAAGTTTACGCTTCTTTACGATTGATAGAAATTTTTTGTAGGGACCAATGGTTTGCTGATGCTCGTCTTCGTTGCTTATGTGGTCTCTGTAGGAGATCCGATGAGTCTCCGGAAGCATATCATCTCTACCGCCTGTTCTCTTCTCTCCAAATCAGCAGTCAGGGTCCACGATTCACAGGCATACAGGAATATGGATATGACAAGGTTCTCTCAGGTCAACTGAAAATGCAGACCCGCCAGTACCTCATCCCCTTTTCGTATATACGCGTGCAGAATATCAACTATGCATGTTAAAGATTCCATAAGTCATTGTTATCATTGTCTTGTGGGTAACGAAAACATTGAATATACCCATTGTGCACCCTGTACAAAAATGAGCTGCTCTGAAGGTGGAATGTGTCGGCTGAGGCCAGTGGGCAGACCTCCTGCAGAGTTTACTGCTACAAGCACAGGACCAAGACCGGGTATTCTGCGTCCCACCCGGTAAAGGAAAATAGAGAAGAAGAAGAAGAAAACTAAAGTTATGATATCGATGTAGCAGGGGGGTGGAGTGGGGGGAGGTCTCACCATTGAAAGGAAAGGTAAGTGTAATGGGGAAACAAAGTATTTGAATTGAGAAAGGTGACAAAAAGAAAAGGGAACAATTTTAAAGAAGAGAGGAAATAGGAAATCTTTTCTAGCACAGATTTTTAAAATTGAAAAAGGTTTTGGTGTCTCCATGGGTGGACATCTCCAAGTATGGTGACAAGAACTAATACTAATAATGATGATAATAATGACTACCACTACTACTACTACTACTTCTAATGATAAGAAGAAGAAGAATTATCCCAGCAGAGGAAGGCAGAATGACTGTTTATTATGAACTTTTTGTTCATTTGGATAAAAACGCTAGCATTGTGGTAAAATTATCCACACACCTACCTTACTTCTTTTTGATGTTTCATGCAGAGAAATGTTTGGTTTCTATGATCCTTTTACCATCCCAAGGCCTTCAGTCAGGCTGTTAAAAGTTGCAATACAGAGCATGCTCCTAAACAATAAGACTCCTTTTTTATTAGGAAAGGGCAGGAAAAGAAATTCTGTTGTGTACACTGTAAACAACAATTTTTCTTTTATGCATGCCATAATTCAAGTTTTAAAAGATAAGGTGTGAGGTCATTGCACAGTTTGGTGGCTTGTTTATTACATCTTTTCTGAAGGCTTCAGTTTAAGGTGTGAGGTCATTGCTCAGTTTGGTGGTTTGTTTAAGTAAATCTTTTCTGAAGGCTTCAGTTTAAGGTGTGAGGTCATTGCTCAGCTTGGTGGTTTGTTTAAGTAAATCTTTTCTGAAGTGCTTCATCTATTGGCTTTGTTCTACATGGTGAGATTAGACAGCCAAAGGCGTCCATGAAATTTCATGTAAAACAAATTCCAATCCTTTTAAGTAATACCACCTACGTTGATGCATACCAGTTTGAATCTTTTCATGACATGCAGAAAAATAGAGGTCTGGGAGTTTGGGCGCTTTGTGTTATGCCCTTTTTAAGATCACAGGGCATCTTTTTAAAAGCACAAGCACATTTGGGGACAGGGTGGAAAACTGACAATAAGGGAACACCTTGCACTATTGATACATCACACAGACACAGACACACACACAGAGGGATACTATTTACATATAAAATACTTTGATAGCGTTGCTCATAAAGACCTGTCTGATCTGGTTTACTTTGACAAGGTGAAGGCATTGACACTTTGTGAAGGAAATATTATTTTGACCTTTACGTACAACCCCCCCCCCCCCCTCCCCCCAGATTTTAAAACTCAAAATACCATATCTTCTGTTACAAGTGATGTAAAAATTGTATGGGCATTGAAATACAAATACTGAGGAACGAATTCTAAACAACTGCTGTTATAAATATGCTATCATTCTCTTCTGTGACTGCTGTAGACACAAGGTTTCAATCCCTGTGAGCATACTGTGTGTGTGTGTGTGTGTGTGTGTGTGTGTGTGTGTGGTGTGTGTGAAGATGGGTGGACGGATGTTTGGGGATATCATCTTCTTTCATCCACTGTAGAGATTTATTTTGAATGTGGCAGATTGGATTGGATTATGGCCTTGGATTATGGCCAATGCTGTTTCATTCATTCATTCTATTTATCTATTCTTTTATTTTGAGGATAACAGAATAAGCATTCATGTGCTGTTTTAAATCCATTACCTATATGCAGTTGTATAAATTTTGTCATCGTTCCCACCAGTACACAATGGTCTACTCTTAGTTTTATCATGTTGTCAGGATGTTTTGCCTGCGTTGGCACATGGGGTCTCAGTTTATTTTCTCATCTAGAGTACTTTTGGGAAGAGTGGAGTCGGCACTGATGTTAATTCCTGGGGAAAATATCCCCTTGAATGAAATTCAAACCAGTTTATTTAATGTGTGGCTGTGTGCTTTTTAAAAGGTTGTTGTTTTTTTTAATGGCATGTATGTGTTTTATTGTCTTAAAAAGAAGCATGATTAAAAATCATTGTGGGCAAGTGCCTACTATACTGCACATCCTTGCTCAATACACATGAAAGTCCCTCATATACCACCATCATAACCTGTTGATTTCTAGCTGTGTTTATTTATCATCAAACATGTTTGATAAAACTGTTAAAAAGAAAGATAAGCCTATACAGTATGAGGATTTGAAAAAAAAAAAAGGTCTCTTTCTCACTCTTGCACTACACTGTTTGCATAGCTGCTTGCATGTACACACACACACGAGATAGCCTAGTGGTCAGAACATTGCGCTCGCAATTTGACCTGGAAAAAAAAAAAAGGACTGCCTGGGTTCAATTCCCGTTCAAGGGGATTTTCCCCTGGAGTTAACGTCAGTACTGACTCCACTCTCCCCTGAATTCCTTCCGATGAGACTATAAACCGAGACCCCATGTGCGAACGCACGCAAAATGTTTTGCGCACACATTAAATCCTGTTCCGCTTTAAGAGTAGGCCATTGTGTGCAGGTGGGAACAGATGACAAGATTTACAAAACTGTATACACATGGGGACTGGATGAAAAAAAGCACACGAGTGCTTATTCCATTATCCTCAATATAAAATAAATTTAAAAAATAGATTAAAAAAATAAACACACACAAACACATATTCATGCCTGCATGTACTCATGCACACACATTCACAAACACCAAGCACAATACAGTTGTGTTTTTTATACCTTTATTCAAAGATTAAGGGACAATGATATTATTATTATAATCAAAGCTCTACTTTAATCTTGTGAGAGAATTTGAAAAAAAAAAAATCTAGTGTGTGTTAACCATATTACATCACATCACACAATCACAAATTTGCAGTCGATTTTTGAACAGTACAATTGTTTACAACGTATAGTATTTTACAAGGATCTTATTCAGAGCACAAAAAGAGGGAAAAAAACAAAAGAAAAGAAAGAAAACTTAGAACAGAATGAAAAAAAAAAAAAAAAGGATATCTACAGAGAAAATATTTCTATTTACTTCTTTTCCAGATGATTAGATAATCCAAGTTGATTAGTGGTGAAAGATAAAAAAGAAGAAAAAAATGTCTGGTGGCTGAATCATTTGTTAAATTAGTGAAAAATTGACCTTTTGAATAAATCAAAATGCATGTAAGAGACCCATCATAAATATATCTCTGAAATCGATGGGTTAAAGTGGGGAAAGCAAGCCAACCATAGGATGCAGTACTGAGAAATGGATGATACACTGATCAGTAACAACACTACCGAAATCACATTACATTGGACAACTACAGACACCAATACAGGAAAATCACATTTATCACAAAATGTACAGTAAAACCCAAACATATACTTGACCCATTACTTTTCTCTTTCACACAAGTTAACTACTTTAACAGAACTGAAAATCAATGATGTAGTCTAAAAAAAAAAAAAAAGATTAAAATAAGCATTTCATCTCACATCCCTGTATATTATACATTATCAACCATCTGCGTGTGTGAAATCACAAATGACATGGTGATGACATGTTTTTATGGCAGAAAAAAAGTATTCATGACTAAGTCCAAAATCACAAGATTGCGTACATGATAATATGACGGTATGGCATATAATAATTCTATTATCTGGTTCTATACATGTGAGTGACCACACCTTTCTAGCTCTCTTTTTACAAGATCTGTGAGGTTCAAATCTGGAATCTGAAGCACTAAAAGCTAGAGAGGCTGGAGACCAGGGGCCATGCATTTCTGTGACTGGGTGCATGGGCAAGGCTTCATTTAGCAGTCCAAGCCATTTCTATGCTTCACAGGTTTCATGGTTTCTCTAGGTGCTTGTTTTGTGCTCTTACAGTTAACAGGATGTTAGTTAACTATGAACCCCAACAGGTCTTTTTCTTCTGCCATCTTTTATTTACTTATCCCACATTGAATCAGGAAACTGAACATTTAGTCAGATTTAAAAACAAAATCTGAGTCTGTATAAATTCTGGATTCTGATGTTTACTTTTTCAGTTATGTTGGAGATTTCTATCTATTTTGCATTGGTGAAAGTTGATAGTTTCTTAAAACTTCTGTAATCATGAGTATGAGTTTTGGCCCTATAACTCTGGCCCTATTTAAATTTGTACACACACACTATTGCAAGAACAAAAGGACAATGATGGAAAAGAACAGACATAATTTAGTTATGCACTAACAATCAGATTTCTTTGGAATAAAGTACAAATTCATGAATATGTCAATGGGTTCATTAGGTGTTAAAAAAACAAAAAAAACCCCACTAAAATCAATGTTGCAAAAGTGACAGTAATATGCCAACAAATCACTGGTACACACAGATACCAGGGAGATAATGACAGAGGAAAAGAGTGCCAAGGTAGCCACTTCCAGAGTGAATGATAAGCAAAGCTGATACAGGGATGTATGTAGCTGTTTTCTGATACAAATTATCATTACATGGGGCCCATCATTAACATTTCACACACAACACACTCCTATCTGCATAATCATAAATTAGAGTACAAGTGTACAGAAAATTGCATTACTCTAGTACAGTAACAACAAATGCTGTAATATGTATCTGAAAAAATCAACAATCATATAAACACTGCATAACATCTTGATCAAAAATGAAAAACAAAACAAAAGAAGAGACCATAAACAAAACAAAACCAAAAAAATGCCATTGCAGACATCAAAACAGCATTTTGTTCAGTACTTATAAAAATCAAGCTGTCTATATAGAATCTATACATGAGAAGAAGAAGAAAAATCCCAAACAAACAATATCTTTTACTACACAAAATATTCTCAACTTTTGTTGTGTGACTGAAAAATAGATTAACGCTGGGTAGAATAGGAGGAAGGAAGGGGGAGGAGTTAGATGAGACATTTTGTAGAAGTAGTGGGGGCAGTGAGGGATGAAGAAGAAATCACTGTGTGTGCTTCGCTTCTGTGGCACAGTTTGTTTCCAAAGTGGAGGGTGACCTGTCCACTTTTTGGTAGATATGCTGGGCTTTAACAACAACCCATCCAAAACAACGCACAGCCAACTTCACAAGGATTCCTAGTGCCAAAAGCTCTGATCTAAAGATGTTTTCCATCTCGGCTCTTGAGCAAAAAGAATGACAAGTTACATTACTTTTTTTAATAATATAACTGACAAAACATACATAGAAAATGGCAAAAAGGTGTTTTTTCCCAGATTATAACTCTCATTTGTGTTTAAAACTTGTCTAGTAACGCAAAGTGTTGATAGGTATATGATGTTGGTCCTATGTGACAAAAGGAAAATCAAATCTAAAAAAAAAATTTAAATACCCTTCCCTCCCCTCCACATACACACAAAGAAAATTCCCCAAACTGCAAAAAAACCCAAAGAAAAAAACTGGTACAACTACTGTTTGATCTGAAATGCACATTTATAACAGCAAGGCTAAACCCTGTTCAGCTCTATCACGGAACATAGTTTAAAGTGACATGAGAACTTCTGAGGGTGTGTATATATATATATTCAAATCATAATACTGATACTGACAGTCACAAGGAGATAATGTCAAGACAGACAGGAAAAAGTCATGCATTGCCATTCGCTTTCTATTTCCAGCATGTGAGTCGGCTCATAAAAAAAAAACAACCTTCCCCCGCTTCCCCCCAAAAAGCAAAATTACAATCCCCTTCCTCTAAAAAAAAAAAAAAAAAACCCTCAAAGAATGAACTAGAAAAAAAATCAAAACAAAAAAATCCCAAAACAAAAACCAAGAAAACGAAAAAAAAAAAAAAAAACCCTAAAACAACGCAAGCACAAAACCCCAAAATAAGAGAGAAGAAAACCCCAGGGAACAAAAGAGACACCCCCACCCCCACCCCCCCAAAAAAAACTTGCAACAGTCTCAGAGAATGCACACCAAATTTTTGATTGCCTTTGTTTTGACATCACTGTACTTCTGTTGTTGGGTTGTTTTTTTTAACGTAACATTAAATTTCTACCTTTTTTTCTATCTCGCCTTCAATTCATTATCATTATTATAACTGTGTTAATCTACATGTAATCACTGTCTTTCTTTCTCCTAGGCTAGTGATCACAAAATAGGGCATCATCCCAACTATGCCGGGGAGAAAAAAATCAGGAATCATAAAAAGACGTTCTATTTCTCCCAGCCACATTACATGACAGCACCTACAAAAAAAAAAGCCCCAAACAGATGAAAGTGCCATACAAAATTCAAAAGAAAATATTGAACTGACAATCTGCCCCCTCCCCAAGAAAGGGCTAAGTGATATGCACACTTGTGAACATTGCTTTATGCAAAAGATCATCATCACCACCACCATCAAACACACATACACACCAAAACTGCAAACATGGGAACTGATTCTTTTTCTAATATATGGGCACCAACCAACAAATCTGGTACTGTTTAAGCAAAGCCATTCAAGACGTCTCCCCCACCCCCATCTGTATCAGCTCATCCAAAATGTGTCTTGTTTGCATCATGTCTAACTTTGTTATTGATGGTTTTAGAGTCATTCTCAGCAAAGAGTTTTGTTTGGGGATACAGGCATTTAGACCTTTACAGCAATCAGCAAAGGGAACACTTTTTGAAATCACACCTCACTAGTAAAATTCTCCCTGACTTGAACTTTGTTCTCTCGAAAATAATGCCATTTTGCACTCTTTGGTGGAGGTATACACGCATGGGAATTTTACGTTCATGGGCCCGTTTACACCCACACTTGGACAGAATGGTGTCCCTGGGAACAGTCTGTACGCCTGTTGTGTCACAAGTAGTCACTGTTGTAAACTGGACAGGCTCAACAGAGATATGAACTCCGAAAAAACCTTCTTCTTTCCTTAATCCAGTGCCTCCAGGTTTCATTAAACTGAAAGGAAAGATGACCAGCAGTTCCACAAGCCTATGTGGATTGAAGAAGGTCCATACATACCAAGGACATAATTGGGAGACAGGCATATGTGCTTCTCAGATGGAGAGACAATCCAGTGGGAGCAATCCCAGCTTCTGAGGTAGAAATAAAACCCTTATTTTAACATTTATAATCATCTGCATAAACTGGCTCAAAACGGACTTGGTACTCATAGTTTTTCATCTGAATGACAAAGAGAAGCTTTTCAACAATATCAGTGCTACACCAACACTTTTCATCACATCTTAGATAAAGAAGAAAAAAGAGAAAAAAAAAGGGGGGGGGCACATTGTTATGCAAGCTATAAAAAATGAAATATGACAGATTCCCAAGCATTTAACATCTTGAGTTTCATATAATATGTAAATTACCCATACACACAAGGGGTTTATCAAGACTCGTGATAAGAACACAAACAAAGAGAAAAACCAATGATGTCTCGCCGTTAAAACAAAAATGTTTTCAGACTAGTGCATTTTTCATGTCTGAGTGGAACCAAATCTGACCACAGATTGATACCATGTTCATGATTTACTGCCATAGGCAACATTTAGGAGGTGCAAATTACAACAAAGTGTGAACAATAAGAACCCTTCCCACCCAACCCAAAATTGTGTGCACATTAGATGTAACTCAGGTGCTGATGTGTTCCTTTTATCTTAAGCAGAATACACTGCAACATTCACTGCACACAGCCTCCTAAGCACTGATGCAATCAAGGAGAGGTACAGGAACTAAACAAAAATACTGAGAAAAGAAACCTACGTAGATGTGGCAAGTTTTCGGTTAATTTCCTGTTCAGATAAGCAAGAAGTTACAGCACAGAAAAGGTACTGCCATGGACAGTACCACATCTCACATACAAATCCTTTCAACCATCAGCAATCCATAAAGAACAAGAATCAGGATTGGTGAGACTGGAATATTATCAGGCAAAGATTGGGGAAAAGAAACATAACCCCTCATTAAACAAAATCTAACAACAAAAATCACATGTTTATTACTTCAAGTGTCTAGATTTCCTTTAAAAAAAAGTGAATACATAACATGAACCAAAAAAACATATCTCCTACCATGTCACGGAGGCTGTTTAACTTTTCATTATCAAAAGAAAAAAAAAAAGACCCACAAAAAGGCAAAGATGCAATACAGACAAACCTACACAGAACTGCTGAGACACAGCTGCCTGTCCTTAAACAGAAGCGAGGGAGCTGTTTTGTTCACAATGAAGATAAAGTCCACACAATTAAGAAGAAAGTATTCTTCAACCCAATGAATCTAAACCGATGCGACACGACAAAATTTCTTACTATCAGCTACTGACATCCCAATACAAAGCTTTTCTTACAACTATTGTGGAATGTGGGAGTTGGATTCACTGAAACCAGTCTCCGGGACAGCTGTAGAATCGGCATAAATCAAAGCTGTATCACAATCTAATATAAACTTTAATAGATCACTTTCATTCACAGCTGTTTCCCTAGATTTTCCAAAACAAGTGCTTTTTCTTTTCCTTTTTTTTTTTTTTTAAACAATTCAAGGGGGAATGACTTCAATTATATCTAATGGATACGTGCTATCATTCTTTCTTTGCTAAAACGTAGATAGCAAGTTTTGGGTTTTCCCCATAGATTACATTGTGAAATGACACAGCTTCTTTATCTATCCTGTTACAACACACAGCTAGGCTGGATACTTTATTATCCGGACTTTCAATGCTCAGGTTTCAAAAACGCGACAGCTAATGGGCTGCAAATTTTATTTAACACACACACACATACACACACACACTAACCAACGACTGAATCCATGTCTGCACAATACTGTTAAATCAGAAAGTTTACCGAAACCTTCCACAAAGACTTCTGTGTTTCGACTGAGGTATGGAACAGGTCTGGATGGTGAACAGCCTTTAGTGATGTCAAGGCTTCTTCTCATTAAAAACAGTCTGCAATTCAGAAAATTGGGAACATTTTCTCAATTTTGCCCAGTCAAATAACTGAAAAACTGAGAATTCTAACTGAAAAAGCCTGTATGTGCACAACGGAAAGGAACAAGGTAATGCTGGCAGAAAAAAAGTGTAAATACCAAAAAGATGAAAGTGGGGACTCGCGCACTGAAATACATACTCATAAAAGCACAATGAAACTTCTCCACACAAATGGAAGAAACACCGAGGATGAATTCACCAGCAGTAATGCAAAGATATTTTCATTCCAGTCAAATTCAAACACACAACCAGTAAAGACGATCAACTGACACTTACTTGGGACATTCTCTCTAAAATTTTTGTGACAATGGCACAGTGTAATTCTGATATTGCTAAGTGGTGGGTCACTCAACAGACTCATACACATTTAAGAAATTGAAAAATACATAAATCTGACAAGAGTCAAACACATTTGTGAGAGTCTTTAAAAAAAATCAATGAATTATGCATATGAATGTATGATGCTGAAATAATCACAGAACCAATCTACTGCTTAGGAAATGAAAAGAATTGGTATTGCACGAAGTTGGGAGAAAAAAAAGTGTCCTGCCTGCTGCCTGGCCATCACCAGTAAATCTATCTCCCCATACAATATCCCCTAAGACTATGTCTGATTCTTCTTCTATTGTAGACACATTTCAACAATATCTGCATTCAGGAAAAAAAACATTCACCCACCAAACCCTGCCTGCAAGATAAATTGAAAGCTATTACATACCCCGAGCTATGGAAGTTAGTTAAATAAATAAATAAGTGTACAATCTATTCACTGGTAGATCTGTTATCAATATCCTCCATCTCATTTTTCTGAATTACTTCCACCACCAGAAAATCTAACTGTATAAGAACAATCAGAAATTATATCCCATCCCCCCCCCCCCCCCCCCCCTTTAAACAGAGAAAAACACAACCCTGCATTTTAAAAAAGCTGATGTTTAAAGGGAGAAAAAGCTCTTTTTGACAGCAGAAATACAAACACAGTGTGGATTGTCAGAATCAATGTGCATAATAACCGCCAAATTGGCAGTAAACTTGCCAGCCACCAATTTACTGTACAGCAAAACTGGCTGAAAATGCGTGTACAGCAAGTCCTTCCTTTCAATGTAGCTTGGCATTAAAAACTACATCCACTGTGCGAGGTAAGGATGATGGTCAGACCAATGATTTTCTTTTTGAATTCCAGAGCAGCATACTAGTCATGCTTAGATTAAATTCTGGTCACCATGAATTGAAACATACTGATGCTACTACCATTCATAACTTACGAAATTTCACAAATATTCAAGGGACTTTTTACAGCAAAAATTGACACAACTTTTGGATCAGCCACTAAGCACGCATTGTACAAATCATTTCTACTGCACCTATAATTTGGATTTCATGAACATGTTCCCACATGTCTGGTCAATGGCATTTTCTGATCGTGTTTGCTGGTAAGAATTAAGCAACTTCTAAATAACATTTGGCTCTCAGAAAAGGACATCTCCCTTAATATGTTAACAAGGAAAAAGTTGAAATATATGCAGGTTTTATGCTTTTACTTCAGCTTGCTCTTGACAAGCCTCGAGACAGAAATTTTGAAGCAACAATTCTGTTTGAAATTTCAGAGTTGTATTTGTTTAATACATTTCAACTTAAATCTGTTCTAATAATTACAGGGCTGTATACATATTAACATATGATTTTATATTTACAAAATTTATCTTACTCCAAATCAAAAGCAAAAGATTATTTGGCCACACTCCAGCTTTAGCAAACCATTAGCCTAGTCTCCTAATGATTTTTTTTTTTACAGAAGAAGTAATGGCTTCTATAAAATTCTACAGAGAAAAGACTGTTCATTTTAAAACAATTTTTTACGGCATAGAAAAAAATAGTGTGTGTCTGTTTTGGGAGTTAAGGAAATAAACTGATGCCAGGTAGCCATGAAAAAGTAGGAAGAAATCCTCCATCAGCTGAGGATTGCTTCTCTTCCTGCACTGGTGACCCTAAGCCTGTGTATTGTGGCTGGGAGGACAGCAGACAATACACTCAAAAATAGACAGGAAAAAGGACAGTCTTTACTGAAAACTATCAAAAATTTCAGTCTACACAATTTTTACAAACTTGCATGAGTTGTGAATCAGGCAGCTATTCTCTCAGTGACATGTTTATATTTGGAAATACAGTTGTAAAAATGCTTAATGCTTGCTTGTGAGTAGCAGGAACTGTAGAATGGTAACATTTTAAAGCTGGAGTGTGGCCTTTGTAAAATGCTGAAATCCCTATAGATCTACAAGCTGCTCAAGCTATGTGGCAAATCCTTCTTGATATATAAGTACCATCAACTGGTCCGAGCCACATCAAGACAGTCAAATAATTGATAAGAAGTCATCTTTCATAGACAAACACATACGCCTATACTCCCGGTCAGATGTGTGACATAGTTTTCTGTCAAACCCTTCTTCCACTTCTCCACAACAAGAAGAGACATTTGAACATCCGAATCCATGAGGGGAAATCAAAATTAGAAAATGCACAAAATCACTATCTTGATGATGCAAATATCACAAGAAAAAATAGATCAAAATGACGCTTCCATCTGATGGAACAAACAAGGACACTCAAAGTCCTCACGAAGCGGACTTTGGTAGACTGGTAAAGACACACAGACATCATTCAGGAGATGGAAAACAAGACAAGGAGGAAGGAGGAGGAGGAGGAAGGTCTGAAAAAGAAGGAAACGCCCCAGCCATGGACACTGGTAGCGAGGTGCTAGGCAGCATGTCTGGCCGGGGGAAGGGGGGGAGGAAGAAGGTAGAAAAATGGGGAAGCAGGGCAGACGCCGCGTGGCTGCTCCTCCTGCCAGCAGCCTCCTTCCGTGTCCTTGCTCCACGCCTGTCTCTCTACCGCGTCAGCAAGGGAAGGAGAACAAAGCCGCTGGTCGGCAGGCCAGTGTTGTGCAGCCAGCACAGCACAGCACAGTTCCACTGCAACTTGACCCCTGTGCAAGGGGACGGCATACACAACTGTGAAAAATAAAGAGGTTTGGGTTGTCCAACACCTGCAGCACGCCTATTTGCCTTGCGGGGTGGAGCTCCCCCCTGAGCGGTGGAAGTGCACGTTCTGCCACTTGCTGTCTTTCCGCTGCCAGATGCGCGTCTCCTCAGACTGCATAGTGATTGGCAGGCCTGATCTGCTTCAGACAACAAACAAACAAACAACTTTTGTTACAAAATACTGACAGCCTGCAGTTATTCTGCTTACTCTGTTATCTATATAGATGGCTTCGATGAAAAAAAAGCAAATTTATTGCTTACTCAATGTACCATCTGAAATAAAATTTTGATTTTGACTTTGACTCTTTAAGGAATCCACAAGCATCCAATGCATATACCACCACTTTTCTTCATACAAATACACTGGAAGGAGAAAAATAAGTGCAAGGGGGTGAGCAGAGCTACTATGCAGTTTGGCCCACAAATTGTGTGAAGACTTGACTCCAGCTCCTGGATAGCCTCTCCTCAGAGGATGTAAGCTACACATATATCTTACTTGTCAACATTATCAACTGAAAACATTCCTTTCCCCAAAGTATATACCAATCAAAAGGTTAGAAATTGATGTGCTGTCTACCATTAAAGCTAAAGCAACATGCTTTATAACACTTGTGAAAACTTGACAAAAGATCAGAAAGCAATACAGCAACTGTGAAGATAAAAAGGTACAATCAAGGGAGAAACTGTGCCCTCTTCCTCCCCTCCTCTCTCTGACTCACTATACTTTGACCTCGACCCCACTGTCCCCCATCCCCTTCCCCACTCACATTTTTTCCCCACTTTGTGTTGGTATTCACTCTCAGCCCCACTATTGTTTCCGACTCTGTGTCATGTCATCCATATGTCTGCTTTGTGCGGGAACTGGGTCACTCACCATTTTGGTCGTCATCAATCGACAAGTTAGAAAACTTCTGGCGAAAACTTGACGCCTTAAGACCTTTCATCCCCAAAGTTGGAAAGCGGCTATCTTAATGGTGGGCAAAAATTATTGCACAAACAGAATCCCCCCATTTGTGAACTTCAGAGCTGTACCCAAGGAACAACAACAACAAAAAAACCCAACCAAAACCCAAAGACTGTTGTAAAGATGTCAACTGTGGACGTGTATGAAAAGTACTGTCACTTAGCCACTCAAGTCAATAGACTGTTCATTTCTAGAAATGTTTCTTACAAAGAAACCCGTCTCCTTTACTTCCTCCCCCCCCCTACAGCAGAGAGAAGCAGCACTACCTGTCGATGCACTGTGTGAGGCGGACATAGGCGATGCAGGCAGCATCCTCTCCCAACAGGTGAACGTGGGGGTTCAGTATGCTGGTGTTCACGGGTTTGTTGTTCTTGGACAGAACTGAAACATAGTGGGAGCTTGGTTAGGATGCCATGCTTTAAATAAAAACCCTCAGATCAGCATGAAGCGCTTCCACATTTTGGTATTGATGGAAACAAAGGAATATTCACTTTTTTCTTTCATACTGGACATGTACAGATGCAAACACACCTAAGCATTCACAGTGTTGATAATGACTTCTCATTACAATATTCAAGAAACTTCTTATTTCACATATGTTAACTAACTTCATATAGTGTTACAGGTGAAACCATAGCTAACAGCTTCATCAAATACCAGCCAACTACATACAGTCTGTTATCTTATCTTATCTTATCTTATTTAACTGCCTACGCTTACAGATGGCTGAGCACTATAGTATACAAACTATTACTGGATAAACATCTGCAAAAATGAAAATATAGTAAATCTAATAATTGATTTAACTACACTAAAGTTGAAACCAATCCAATCCAATCATGTTGTTTATAGCCCTGCCGAGCACACAGGCCACATCGGGGCTGTCACCTCATCACATTTTAATCAGCAAAAATGCAATTATAAATAAATACAAGTTTTTCAAAAAAGCACGCTAAAGTGTGGTATAGCAAGCTTTTCCCTTTACTTTTCACTATCTCCAATGCATGTAATTAATATAAATAAATAATGTGTGTGTGTGTGTACATACATACACACATTAAATGTTATATTGTTCTACTTGTGTGTGTTCTCATCTCCCACTTTTAGACTTTTCCCTCTTTGTAATGCATTTATGCACTTCTGTAAAACGAATGAGACAGAATTAAATTAGACGGGATACAGTCACATGTTTCATCCATTCATTGTCTTCACTGAGCCATGATTTTGTTGTGATTGTATTTACGTCCCAGAAGATTCTGATTTAAAGACCCTGAGCCATGACGCATTTACGCTCTCTTTATACAAGAATTGCACACTGTGGCCTTGGAAGGTCTCAAAACAATGTTTCTAACGGCTAACTGCCACTGAAACCACAATGTGAGCAAGCACACGCACGCACGCACACACACGTGCGCGCACGCACACACACACACACACACACACTGTGAGGCAACGATGTTATTAAAACAGAGAGGACTCCTTACCATGATCAAAATAGAACTTGTGAAAGTCCATGCCAACAATCAAGTTGCCCAGGGCTTCTGGCTCAAAGCTGGTCAGATGAGGATCCACCAGATTACTGAAACACAACAGTCACACAGTTTAATTGTACATGCGAACTGAAGGAACACATGAAATACTGGAGGTTCCCTCCCACATACTTGTGAACAAGGAACCCCTGATCAGTCAGGTTGATAAACAAATAAATATATGGATCATGTGATACATGTATACAAATCACAATAATTCGTCAGATCATATCAGACAGAATCAAAGCACAAGATTTCTAATGACATTCTTACTATAAAGCTTCAGATGGTGCAGAAATCTACTGACAGATTAAAAACAACCAAAACAAGGGTGGAGTATCTCTGCTGGCTTTATCTACCTGAACATTACATCACTTGAATACCACGAAAATGAAATGTGTTTTATACATCAAAATGAACCCTGATTCTGTGTGCACATCAAAATTAAATTCTATTTTAGAGCATACGAGTTTCATTCCTGCATATCTATTGACATTGTGGCAGGCGAAAGCTCCTTTCTAAAGACTAAACTCAACTGCCTGCACTGCCACTATCGCTGGTAGGAAGGAGCTCCACACAATGCCACCAGGGTTTGCCATCTTTCTCCATCTCTACTGAGTTCTATGATCTCCTGTAGCCCTTCCAGACCACTGATGTCAGTGACATTGGCTATGGAGGATGTTCCTGGTCTGCCTCTTTTCCTTCTGCCTTCATCCTTGCCATGGAGAACTGTATTCATTAGATTTGTCTGTGTTTCTGTTTTCATGACCAACACATCTCAATCTGCACTTCACAATTTCAGCCAACATTTATCTTTGCACTGAGAGTTCATCAAGAATGCTTTCAATTGTTCTGTCTGACCATTTGACTATTAGAAGTCACTTGTAGAACCACATTTTGGCTGTGTTTATTTCGTCTCTTTCCAGTTTCCATACTGTCCAGGATTCTGATCCCTACAGGAATATAGGCCAGATAAGTGTTTTGACAATCTTAATATTGAGATATTTAGGTATGTCTCTGTCTTTCCAAATGTTGCTTAATTAACCGAATCAACTTTTGACTGCATAACCAAAAACGGATTATTCTTAATAGTCTGTCGTCGCTTACAATTCTTAAGATGCCATAAACCAACAATACAACTGACTGCAACTTGGACAGCAATTTTGTTGTAAAAAGACTCACGTGTAATCATCATAGTTTCCACTAGTGATGGCCTGAAGAAGCTGTTCTGTCAGTTTGATGATCTCCTGTTTGCGGCCTGAAACAGTCAGAGGAGCTGCATGTCAACTAACTGAAATCCAGTCAACTGTCGCATTTCTTAAAGGCTTCATGTTCTTCCTAGATATCAAATTCTCTTCATTGTGAAAGATTTGATAAACTCGTTTCCGCTTATAAACAATAAAAGTACATTTTGAGAGAGGCAAGCAGAAAGAGATAGAGAAAGCACGTCCTTGCGGGAAAAAAAAAAAGCAGCAAAAGAGTATGCTCTTAGCTTAGCTTCTACTAATTATACAAAGCAAAGCACACTGAAACACTGCCAAAGTGAAACAACAAAATGTGTCCAGCAACATAATCTTTATAACAACTATGCTAAACATGTGCAAAACAGATCAAGTATGTGAAACTTGCTTTAAAAAGCTAACAGCTGTTGTAGAAGGCTCAAATATTATAAACTGTTAAGATTTATTTACAGAAGAGTGTAAAAAAAAAAAAAAAATTTAAAGACCCACCCCCCCTCCAAACAAACAAAAAACCCCACCTGTCATCATATGCTTGAAGCTCATGTAGGTTTTCTCACAGGTTACAAATAACACAAGAGAGGACAAGAAAGAAACAAGAGCTCTGTTGTTTACAACACACAAATTCACCATTATATTTATTTTCAGGAGGCTAAAAGAATGAAATTTTCTAGGAGATATTTCAACACAACTAAATCAGTAAATGAACTTCTTGAGTTCTTCATTTTACTTTAGAATGTAGTTTTTAGATAAATTATAGATTTTCTACCTGTGTCTAACTTAAACTCAAATCTTGTCTTCTTTTCAGCACATTTAAAAAAAACAACAACAAAAACCCACACACCACATACACAAAAATCCAAGGGGAACAATAACAGAGACCAAAAACCATGGACACCGAAAACTAAAAATCAACAGTCAGAAAAAGTAATAGTATGCCAATGTGCTGGTTCACAAAAATACAGTTGGTCTGAAGACTAAAATGACACACCAAAGACTTTTTTCCCCCAGGAAAAATCATAACATAAGCACACTCAAGGCACATTCTGCAAAGAGAAAAACAGCAGCTAACAATTTATATATATAAGTGGGGTGTGTGTGTGTGTGTGTGTGTGTGTGTGTGTGTGTGTGTGTGTGTGGTGTGTGTGTGTGTTTCATGGGGAAGGATGCATGGGGGACAAAAAGCACTATCCCACTGCCAAATGCTACAGTTTCCAAGGCAAGCAAGTCTTTTTAATTTCTTCCATCCCCCAAAAGCATATTAAAAAGAACCCCCCGCCCTCCACAAAAGAGTATAATGTAGACAGGTTTATATAACAGTCCTAGTTTAGCTTTTCTGTGCAGGTCACAGGACTAGTTCAGGCACGGGTTTTTGCTCACCTAAAAAGAGGGCATTTTCAATGAAAATGAAAAAAAAAAAAAGAGGAAAACTCAACCTGCACTTGTGGTAGACACAAAAGTGCAAGTAATCATTTTTGACAGCTTTCATTCAAATTGCTAGTCAAATATCTTACAGACGCGACACTTGGCTGAAGATACAATTATTCTTTTCCATTTAACATGTTTTCTGTACCACAAAGACTCAAAGCACCCCCCTTCTCTTTTAACTGTTTTTTATTTCTTTTTTTTTTATTTTTTTTGGTGGGTTGGGGGGGGGGGGGTAGACTTCTAACAATTGTTACATGTAGTCTCCTGTCCTAGAATTTGACCATCGGATGAAAAAATGATGCACAAGTTCACTGATTATGTGGACAAACATCCTGGTCTGTCACATGGTTTCCTGGTGCAGGGCATACAACCAAAAAAACCAAAACAACAACCCAAACTTGTAAAGGATTTATAAGTTCCCCAAGTCAGCTTTTTTTTTTTTTTAAGGACATTTACCATCAT
The DNA here is from genome assembly GCA_030674155.1 of Stramonita haemastoma. Taxonomy (NCBI): domain Eukaryota; kingdom Metazoa; phylum Mollusca; class Gastropoda; order Neogastropoda; family Muricidae; genus Stramonita; species Stramonita haemastoma. The sequence continues at coordinate 51,717,991 of CM060316.1, read as the reverse complement.
GATTTCATAGAATACCTTGAAGGATTAAACACTTAGCCTTTAAATGATTACTGTCAGCATCATTTGGTTTAATCTTTGACTGACATGGCTAACTCCCAGTGTCTTGACAAGGTCACTGCCAGGGTCAAAACATGTACAGTGTGTATGTCATGTTGTGTGTGTGTGTGTGTGTGTTGTGTGTGTTTGGAGAGGAGAGACAGAAGAAGACAGACAGAAAACGACAGAAGAGAGAGAGAGAGAGAGAGAGAGAGAGAGAGAGAGAGAGAGAGAGAGAGAGAGAGAGTGAAGATGGTAGAGAAAAGTTTAGCTCTGGGACAGAGACAACCGCCCGAGCCTGAATTAAAAGAGTAAAAATAAACCCAGAGAAATGATGACAAAGGAGTCAGAAAGTCCACTCGGCCAGCCCTGGCAGCCACGATCCTGCCAGTGATGACAGCTCCCCATCCCTTTCATATCAACTCTCCCCTTCCTTCTTCCTACCATCCCCTTCACCCCTCTGCTTTAAAACTGCTTTCTCCCTCCCTTTCATGACACCTGATACCCAATGTTGGTACTTTGCATGGCCTCTATCACCCCCCCCCCCCCCCCCTTCATCTTTCATCAGGTAACGCCACCCCCCCCCCCCCCCCCCTATTTGATGTGCATATTAGAAAAAATATAAGCATTCTTTCAGCACCTAGGAAAGGGGGGGGAGGAGATTGTCATTTTCAAGCATTTTCATGAAATGGGGACCCCAAAATTCAAGAACTTTTAGTCACATATGTAAGCTTTGATGACACTCAAAATTCAAATACTTTATTTTTCAAAAATTCATGCCTTCTCGAAGACCGAGAAATTCATGCTTTACAGCTAGATCTAGACTATGCTTTTTAATGCATTCACAGTAATTCTTAACAGCCAACCAGGTATCTTGGAAAGAACAATTCCCGGGTATTTTGTTTTTCAGAGCACTTAAACGAAAATAATCTTCTGTTCTGTCTGCACAGTGTCTTATAACAAGACAAGGACGCAGGCCCGGAAAGGGTTTAAACATGGAATGCCCAGACATGCGCATACACCCTAGTTACTGATTGGGCTGTTCATTAAGTTAGCAGGCCTGTAAATTCCGACCTTAAAGACCTATATATATATTTTTTTATTAACTAATAAAAAGCTTCCGTTTTAAAGATTTTGTCATTAGCCTACTTGCCCACAAACCATGACATGTGCAGTGATGAGAGAGAACGTTTGAAGGAAAGAAATGGACCCAGTACAATGCTGCAATAGCTTAACACCACATTCCTAAACCACTGCACATGCCATCGAGGCCACATTATGACGTCAGCTACCAACTTTGAAACTTATCTCTGGAGTGTGTTCAACTAGAAAATGCCTAGACAGGAACTAAATTTGGCCTCTAAGCAGTGGACTGGATATAATAAAAGGACCAACTTGCTGAATCAACGACTGGCTTTGAAGCATCATGGCGTGGCGGAGCTAATCATGCTCTGAAAACTTGATCAGTGACGTAAAAGTGGATGACGTATAAGGAAAAAATAATGTCACTAGTGTCACGGCATCAAGTGTGCCAATGTTAGGCTAGGCCTAGATCTAGCGTCCTCTTTTCGCTTATGATTAGTTGGTCTGCCAAGCCGAGATGCCCTTGTGGGACACTGAAATTTGTGTAATCAAAACTGTGATTATTCTGTTTAGCAGAAACTGACTTATTGATTATCTTTATTTCCAAGGGATACATATAAGTATTGAAATACTTATTTTTGTCCGGCCCTTGTCCTGAGTTGGGGACTATCATCAATAATCACAACTTACTTTCAAGTTTGAGAGAGAGAGAGAGAGAGAAGTGGTGTGTGTGTGTGTGTGTGGGGGGGGGGGGGGGGGGGCACACAAACAGGTGAGGTGGGGAAACACGTGGAAGAAAATTCCCGGTTTGATAATTGTATAGATCTAAATCTGCTCTTGCTTTACGGGCTGCTAAACGGGAACACACTGTCGAGTATTTCCTCTCGGTTTTTTTTTTTTTTTAAACATTTATTTAGATCAATATTTATCTTGTTCTATGGGCTGCTAAACGGGAATATAGCCTTCTGTCGAGTAGGCCTAGGCTATGATGCACTTCAATGCGGTAGGCCTATTATATTCGACGTCAGTTTCTCGAACAAGCCGTCCAACAAAAGATGAGTTTGGGAACAACGGCACATGTGGATTCTGGGCAATCTGCAAAGATAGCCTACATTCTTCCTTTGGTATTCAAACGTCGTCTACAGATTCTTCCTTTAGGTTTTTGTTATTTTCTTTCAGCCATAGAATTTGCGACATCGAAAGTTTTCAGACACTGACAGAGTTAATTTCTGAGTGGTACAAAGATGCGCTCTTAGATGGAAGCAGGATTTTTTTTTAAAATTCGAATTCTTCTGCATCACAATCAATAGCTCTCTTGTAGCCTACAATCATTGGCTTACAACAGTTGCCTATTCCGAATTACGGCCGAAGCGGATCTCGGGAAGGTATCGACTTTTGACCTCCGAATGAAGTGATTTCTGATTGGTTTAAAACTTCTCAATCTTATTTGCATTCGGAAAATTTATGCGTGTTCCTAAAGTGACGTCAGATTGTAAGTGGAAGTTCTCACTTTGGCAGCAAATATGCTTTTCTCTGATCGTTTTGACTGCTGCATCAATGAAATTTGTTGTGACGGCGGACAGCAGAAAAATTTAAAAACGGCGGACGGCAGAAAATATTAAAATTAAAATGGCGGAAATTGAAATAATGACGGCGGAATTGCGCCAAAAAGCGGAAAAATCCAATGCCTGCTAGCTACTTCCAGTTTGCAAATTAAAAACAACCTCTGTTTGGTGAAAATCAACCATCATTTGGTACTTCATTCACCTCTTATCTCTTCTGAAAAATAGAGTGTTCATGTCTCCTAATAAACATTTTGGACCACTAATATTAGGGCGATCAGATTTCAATTGACTGCTACTGGAGTACTGGTGTGTGTGTGTGTGTGTGTGTGTTTAAAAATTCTTCCAGGGGGGAAGGGATGGGTATGATGTGAGTGCTGATATACTTAAGTTTAATTAAGTTAAAAAAAAAAAAAAAAAAAAAAGGTAACAGTAAGCTGAAATGACATACTTACAAATCACATTGATCTTACAGCTTAACCATGACAGAAGAGGAAAGGCAGTTTGAAAAAGAGAGAGGACTGAAAACAACAATGATACACACTGATAATAGAATGCACACTGTCACACGAATAAATATGCTGCACCAACAGAAATGGACGTTTGCTTTAAAAGTATTCTGACTATTGGGGTTCTTTTAATTTTTTTTTTTTAAAAGGTTGATACAAAACACAACACAAAGTTGAACATCTACATCTACACACACACTTTATCTGAAAGAATGGTTTCCCAAAGTACTCTCTGTCTCTGCTAGTAAATGACACCATCCTGGAAATAGCCAGCCAGACAGAAAGACTCTAGCTCTTCAAATTGTTACAGAAATGAGACCTGCAGCACACCAAGGGAACTCTTTCTCGATGACCTCATCCTTAGAGTAACATTTTGGGGAGAACATAACATATCTACCTTTATTTTCCTATCTTCCATTTTCAACTCTATTTAAATATAGGTTCGCTCTGATATCGAGATCTTTATGGTTGTTGTTTTTTTCTGATAGGCTAACAGGACCTGCTAATATGTCACCACTGTCAAAATAACAAACAAATCTTCAGTTTGTAGTATCTTTTCCTTTAAATAGAAAACTGCAAACATTTTAAAGAAGATGTCTTTTTAAAAATATTTCTTTACAGCTCTTTTATTGTATTGCTTTCATGTGACACAAGAAAAAGCGGTTTTCCTTAGTCTGTAGATAATGTTTTCCAACACTCATATGATGTGTTTATAAGGAGCAGCAAGACTCAAAATCTTAATGTCACTATTTAGTTGTTCATTATTACTCCCATCTTCCACACAAGGACCACAATCCTTTTAGCAAACAGCTGCCAGTAAGCATATGATTGTGTTGTGTGAGTGTGTGTGTGTGTGTGTGTGTGTGTGTGTGTGTGTGTGTGTGTGTGTGTGTGTGTGTGTGTGTGTGTGTGTGTGTGTGTGTGTGTGGTGCATGTGTATACATACACACATACATATGTAAATATGGAGGGCAAACTGTTACCCATGCAGCAGACCCCCCCCCCCCCCCCCCTCCAATGTTATTGGAAATGGTCCATTGGAAAGACAATCACCGATACAAATGCTTTCAGTGCTGTCACAAAAGCCATCAAACATTGCCATATAGACCTACATCCCCAAACCACCCTGGGGACTCCAACTCCCCGGATTTTTACTCAGGGATGGTGTCTAAACCCGACACCTGTGTGCATGCAGGTTTTTTATTTTGTAGTCATCTGCTCCTACTGGTACACTATGGTCTGATCTTCTGAAAGGCGGAACATGTTTTTAACATGTGCTCAAGATGTTCTATGTTCACATATGGGCCTTGGCTTATAGTATCATCTGAATTACTTTATAAAACACACACACACACACACACACACACACACACACACACACACACACACACACACACACACACACACACAATGTGTGTGGCAGTGAAAGGATTAAGTGTGTTAATGCATATATACATACTGGAAAAAAAATTTTCAACCTGACAATGCTACATAGCAAATGGAAATATATACAGTACAGCAGAAGGATTGTCCAAACACGGAGGTCAGGAACATGCTCACACAACACTGTCAGGAAATCAAAATACTTGGGAATTGAGGGAACACAGTAAGGGGCACAGTCATTTACAAAAATGTCATAAACCATGACACATGAATATGTGCGCCTGTAACAATACTGCATCAATCACAACAATGTTACATGTCACTTTTGTCCAAATCTCTGCATCACATTCGGTGCCATATCATTTACACATGTTAACAATCGAGATCACTGTTGAGTCTGTTTTTATTTGTCCTTCCTCTTTTTTTCTTTCCCTGTCAGAGAAGATAGCAACAGTTGGTAAAGATGGATCCATGTTCATGCATCACCATCTACATACATCAGGAGCAAGGGGGGAGGGAGTGATTGGATAGAGTAACTGTTTAAAAAAAAAAAAAATCATGCTTGCATTGGTGTGCACATGATAGGCAAGGATCAGCACAAACCATCCATGAAATCCCCATGTTTAAGAACAGTTACAGAAACACTTGGACAAAAAGCTGTTTGACACCAAATATGGGTGGATCTGGTTGCACAAAACACCAGTCACAACCACCATTTTAAACGGCATCCCATCACAAATTACCAGCTTAAGGTTGCCTCATGCTATGCCATGAGAACTGTTTGCGGCGATTCTTGTGTTATCACCCTTCCCAATCGGAACAAACACTTTTCCAATTTTTTTGGTAACAATCCTTGTATCCTATTTACATTAAAACGATCTCTACAAATGACTGCTTTTCATTGATAAAAGTTGAAGCCAAAAAATCGAAACCAACTTCAAAGTATGCATGCATGTGACCTTGTTTGACCCATTCTGATGAATTTTCATGCTGAAGATGATGGTTGATAGAACTTTGAATGATGGAAAAGATGTCAAAATGAAAATGTACCACTATTAAGGTACTTCAAATGTTTCAATTAAAAACACCTATGTAGTAATAACAATGACCTCTTGCCTGATGTTACCCAACAGCTCAGAGTAGAGGCAATCATGCAGATGGTCTAAGACTAAGGCTCATTTATCTTGAACTCTATACCAAAAGAGTCAAATCATTACAAACTGGCTTTCTTTCTCATTTGTTTATGAAAAAAAGCCACTTAAACCCACTTTTGATTAAATAACGTTAGTACTGCTGGCTATATGGAGAGAAAAAAATCAGCTGACCATGAAAATGTTGCAAGATATGCTTTCCTTCTAAATCATAACAGGTTATTGGAAATTTTTTGTTCCATTTCCATATGTAGAGCATTGTTTTGGTAGGGTTTTTTGTACCCTCAAAGGAGTTTACAAATCTATTCTTAAAATGTTAACTTAAGTTCTTTTTTTATGCAAAAGTCTTAACTAAAAACCTATCTTCACCTCATATATTTTCCCCCACCCTTATATTATTTTACACCCATTCAATGCATTAAAATACTACATGTTTAAAGATATGACACAATCTGTTAAGCAAAAGGCAGACATACTATACAGAGTAAATTAATCAGTTATGAATCCTTAAAAAAAAAAAAAAATTCATTTTATCATAGTCAACAAAGAAAAACCCTTAAAAGTATATTTTTTGTTTATTGTTTCAATCAAACAATCAGCACTTGTCTACCTAAGTTTCATAATGCCAGCTACATGAAACAGTGACAATGAGAGCTACGCATAACTCATAAACATGCAAATCACATGTTATCAGCATAAAAACTGAAGAAGAAAAAATGTACAGAATAATAAGTACATCAGAATAATACAGATAAAAATTACAGTATACTGTACAAAGACTTTAAAACAGAATTGGGCTGTTCTGTTTGTGTCTGTCTCTCCCACACACAAGCACGCACACACACACACACACACACACACACACACACACACACACACACACACACACACAACACACACACACAAGACAAAGTCAGCCATGGGGGAAAAAACAATAAAAGCACCAACATTTTTAGATCACAAACTGGAAATATCTTTTTGATCTTTACAAGCAACCTGCTCAAAACAACATCCGCACACCAAATATTTTTTCAGTCTATAAGGCGATGCTGTATTTATTACTATAAGTTGATGTATATGACAAACACTGTAGAAGCTGCTTTTCATACAAAGCAAACTATTAAGATGGACCTTTTTCAAAAATTCTAAACTACTGACTTGTTGAACAGAACATCCAATACCATCAAAATGAAGTGGACTTGATGAAATCAGCAGCACAGACTGAAGTGCTAACTGCTTGCGGATCAATTACAATACTTTTTTCTTTTTATTTCAATAATCTTACAACATTTAAAAATGAAATTGGAGTCATTTCTAAGCCAATGAAAACAAAATGATGAACAGTATTTTGAAGAAAATTAACTAATTTCTGACACCTCTTCCAACTTCGAAAACTTTCCAGATTTTCATCTCATGCACAGTCTATCAAGTGTAGCTGAATCTAGAAAGTGTAGCTGAACAAGTAAAATAGAAATTTAGCACAGAACGTCTTTCTTAATTTCCATATGTTATCAGTATGAAAATGTTTAGAAGACTAAGTGATGTCTATGAATAGCTGTTCCTGGTGAAGGTGTGTGTGTGTGTGTGTGTGTGTGTGTGTGTGTGTGTGTGTGTGTGTGTGTGTGTGTGTGTGTGTGTTTGTGACTAATAGAGTCAATATTAAAGACCAAGGCAAGACGTCTGAGTAGCTCACATCACCGTAGAGACAAAAAATAATTGTTTGAAAGCCCTCTACATAAGCAAAGATTTGCGTGAAAATGAAAACAGAAAGTTTTAGGAAAACATACCATTTTTTTCTCTAAATACAGAACAAAAAATAGCGTAATGGGAAGCCAAACACAAAAGAAAGAAATAACGCACATAAGAAGCTAAAACTGAAGTGATTTTACAAGCTATCATGTCTTTACATCAAAACACAAACAGAAGATTGAAATAATGCACATAAAAAGCTAAAACTCCACAATTTTACAAGATATGTTTTTAAAACAAAACAAAACCATACTGGCATTTTCTTTCATTGTGTTGTGATTTTCTTCAAATATGGATGTGTTCTCTCTCTCTACCTCCCATCACACACACTTTAAACAAGTAGTTAAAATTCAGTGAAAATACATGTCAAAGCATTGAACAAATGAAGAACTGTTTATTCTTTTTTTTTTTTTTTTATCTCACAAGACAAGAAAAATGAAAATGTTTTCAGTTTCTCCTTCATCCACTTGCGACACTCCACACACAAAATATAACCTTTTTAAAACACATCAATTACCTGACTTGCTTTACAAACATTTAAAAAGGTAGTCAAAACACACATTACACCTGGCATGCAAGATCATTTCAAATCACACTCATTTAACACAATGACATGTGACAGGCATATCAGAATCAATACCAAGACGTTGAAAATCCTTTACTGATTCAGACACCATGAATCAGAACAAACAGTAAGAAAAACAAAACACATATCCATTTTCTAGTGCATTAGATCTGAGAGGACAAATGTTGCAGTTACTTGAAACATCTGTTAATGACTGTCATCTCAATGCCATTAAATATATTTTGGCCTGCTTTGACAAACGGAAAGAGGCCAATAGGCTAGCCCAGCAGTTCAGCATTATGAACATTAAATTAAAGTGTTTTTAAAGATATTATTTTTAAAAGGAACATTTTTACTCTGACTTCAAGGTGGTTTTTTTGGGGGGGTTTTTTTTAAGAAATAGCCTGGGAGAAAATGAAAATGAACTATGTAGCATGTAAGTGTCTGACAGCGCACATAAAAATATCAACACAATATAATTCTACCACCTTGCAATACAACCAGAATTCATACAATACACTCATGAGTAGCATTAATAAAAATCTAAATTAAAAAAAAAAGAAAAAAAAAGAAGCCTGACGTTGTCAATGCGCACAGCTTGCATTGTACTAGCACTATAAAGATTCCCAGTTAAAAGGTTACACCTGACACTCTGTGACTGATCCCCTGAAGACCCTGCCATAAGAGTGGCTCTTCTTTTTTCTGCTTTAGATGTAAATCTCTTTTTGTTAAAATTTTATTTGAATTACACAATGAAGCTGTTTCAGCAATGCAGTCTGCATGTAATAATTTGATTGAATGAACAGTAACAATTATAATTCATAATGAAGTGACACTTGCTTTAGTTCTTGGGACAATACACCCACCAAAATAGAACAGATGAATTATTAAGAGTAACATCAAGGATAATGTCCTTCAATTTCTTCTATTCTGAATATCCCAAAGAACTTATATCCATTAGAACAAAACTTCAAATTTTAACACTAGTTTCAATACATTTCAAATAGTTGAACATTTGGGTGAGCATTTCATTTTTTGAGTGTATTTAATATTTCCAGATTTTCTTTTTCTTAAGCTGGAGAGGGGGACGGATAGGTTCTCAAGATACCTTTAAGAAAGCAGAAACAATTAAACATAAGTCCTTTTTCCCCTCTGGTTTCTTTAAAGAAATCTATTTAGCAAATGTTTGACCAACTGCATAGCCCAATGTAATCAACAGTCAGACCAAGAGTGTGTAATGAGTCCACACCATCACCTAGTACAAGTTACAGTATACTTATCTTCTGCATACATTTATACAAGACGAGAGTACTAGATGGTCTGCATGTAAGCAGATTTGGTCAAAATCCCCACCCTATATTGTTTCAACAGGCAGCTCTGCAACCTGTGGCTTCATGGCAAAAGGCAAGCAGCATTGAAAGCCGTTGTCTTAGTCATCTGGACTATATTACAACTTACTCTATAAAAAGAAAACTTTTTTTTTTAAAAGCTAAAGAACAAAAATCTATCAATAAAGTCAAAAGAAGGGAGAAAAATAACATTTCTGATAGATTTACAGTTGGCATTGTGAATGGTAGATTTTATACTCAAACTGTCTGAAAGTTAAAACAGCCAGCGTTTCATGCAACTACTCTGAAACCTGTGAATGCTGCCTCAGATGCATCTGTTTCATTCATCTGTCAAATCTATTACATGAAAACAAAGTAAAACTCCATTTTGAATACAGACATCATCATCACCAATAATGAAAATAAACATAGCACAATGACAATCAATCACACACCACTGGCAATATGCAGCAAGCTGGTCTTGTGAATATGGATGACAGGTGCTGTCAGACTAGCCTATGCTGCACATACTCTGTGCCTAGTAAAGCATCAGAAATAATAGCCACTGTTTGCTGTCTACGCTGCTATTTTTATTTTATATATTTTTTTTTTTTTGCTTTCAACCCTCTTCCTCTAAACACTTACTGAGAAATACCAAGCATATTCCACATCCACTATATTGGTTTATGTGAGGGGTTTGTTTTTGTTCCTTGACTAGGGAGGTTCACCAATGGCGAGATTTTGCCCATGTGACCACTTTTACCCACAATTAAGGTAGCTGCATTCCAACTTCAGGGATGGTGTCTGAACATAACACCTGTGTGCATGGGTTTTTTTTTTCCCTTCTGTCATCCGTTCCTGCTGGCATGAAATGGCTTACTCTTCTGAAAGGCGGAACAGGTTTTTAAAGTGTGCGCAAGATGTTCTGCACGTGTTTGCACATGGGGCCTCAGTTTATAGTATCACCCAAAGAGGGGAGAGTGGAGACCGTACTGATATCAACTCCAGGGTAAAATTCCGTAAAACAGGCGCATCCTTAGTAGCTTGATCCCAGGATTTCAAGTCACAAGCGCAGAACTCTAACCACTAGGCTATCCAGCCCTCCCCCCTCCCCTGCCGTCAATGCCCAGATATCAAATGCTCCCAATACAATTTATGAAGTCTAAAAGAAAATACATATTTATCTTCTTTAAAATTATTTGTTACAAAATGGACAAACTCCCACATATGCATAATGAAAACTTTAAGTTGCGAACATTTTGTTAACACCACAATGAGGAATGAAAAGACAGAAATCAAATATTGATTATTTCTGTTTGATCCATAAATTTGGTTTTAAAAAAAGCAACCTTGTCAAAAAAAAATTAAACTGAATTCTTGTAAACTTATTACTACTGTATATATGTCTTTAATTGTTGGTCAATTCTTTAAGCCTGTTAGACTCATCTACAAGATGTGAGAGAAAGCTAAAGTTCTTTACGCAGGTAAGAAAAGCGGGCAGAAAATCTGCGTTCTAAGCTTTGAACAAATGACAGAATGCTTTCCGCATGATGGTCCTGTAGATGAATGCAGATGGATCTAACACAGACGGCAAGACACTGATAGTACATATGTGAAGCATGCCTACAGACCAAAGAGCAGCACGGCACAGTGTTTACTGATGGAGGGTCACAAATTCACCAGACTACAGCAGGTACCCATTACAGCACTGAATAGGCAGAAGGAATGATGGTACAGGTCACGGCATGCACCCACTGGCATGCGCGCACATGATATGTTGCACTGAAACTGTAACTTCAAGGCACTGCCACAAAAACTCAAAGGCAACGATGAAGATGAGCAAGGAGCAGTCTCCTGTACATGGTCTCACGAAACTGGAGGCATATCCTACCAGAACATGAAGATCCAAAACTGGTACAAAGCTGTCCAAAGCTTGCGCACTGTTGTCCAAAACTTCGACGTTTGTAGTCCACCGATCGCATCACTGCAATATTGTGCACAATGGGGATTTCATGATCTCTTTTTGGCTCACCCTTGTTCGCTTGGTCAAGATGCAACAAAAAAGGGGGAAACTAACCAGGTGCACACACCAAACTTAAAAACCACAAAACACAAAATTAAAACCACAAATGATAACGGTTGCTCTACTTAGGGTGGTGGTGGTGGTGGTGGTGGATACCATAATGAAAGAGAAAAAATAAATAAAAGCATACAAAAGGTTCAACAAAGTCTGTGAATAGTACAGTGTTTCGTGTTTTCTGATCAGATAAGAACCACACAAAAAGTACTACCTGACCAACCTATTTGATAAGTTTATATTGTACCAACTGTTGGCTAGCACATTGGACACAAACAATTTGCTTCTTCAAAGAGGTGAGTTAAAAAAAACACACAAAAAACCCCCACAAACTATCTAGATACTTATAGAACAACTAAACACATGGTCGCAGGTAACTTCTGATGCAACACCATTTTCTCAGACTTCATTCAGTTTATCTGTGTATCCATATCTCAGTTGTGTAGATTCCTTCCTCTTTCCCCCCCCCAAGTAAATTAATTCTGTGAAAATCCACAATCACTGCTTGTTCTGCTGGGTAACAATACACACTTGGTATGCACACAGTCTGTAACTTCTCCTGGTTTTGCAGCATTTACACTTCACAAATCACACTCTATACGTGCACATTCTCTCCTTCCCAGCAACATGCAAACATGCTAGAGAGGCTCCCTTTCCTTTTACGGTCATGTATAATTGTTGTAACATAATGTCCAGGCTAAGCTGTATGTTGTAGCATTTGAAGCCATGCAGATTATATCTTTGACACCAACTGCAACTGCTTTCAGGCACCTCACACCCACATTTAATGGTGATAAACATAGCTTTTATTGTTAGGCTTTAAAAAATAAATAAAAAAGTGTTGAAAAATTAAAGTTGTCTCTCACACACAAAATGATGCATTCTTAAAAAAAAAAGTTAAACCAATCTTGTCTATCTTTGAGAGAGAGAGAGAGAGAGAGAGAGAGAGAGAGTAGAGAGAGAGAAGAGAGAGAGAGAGAGAGAGAGAGAGAGAGAGAGAGGAGAGAGAGAGAGAGAGAGGGTGGGTGTGTGTGGTGTGTGTGGTGTGTGTGTGTGTGTGTGTGTGTGGTGTGTGTGTGTGTGTGTGTGTTGTGGTGTGTGTGTGTGTGATGAGAGAGAGACAGAGAGTAAAACCATATCTATGATCCCTTGTATTGTATTGTATTCTCTCTCTCTCTCTCTCTCTCTCTCTCTCTCTCTCTTCTCTCTCTCTCTCTCTCTCTCTCTCTCTCTCTCGTTAATAATTATATTGTGGCTTAAGGCTGATGTACATTTGATCCCCCCCCCCACCAATGCTATGAGCTTAACACTGTTTTCAAGTATTTTCCACATGAATATGAAATTTCAGCCTTGCTATAGTTTACATAGGCTTCCCCTCAAGGACTCTGCATGGATGGCTACGTGCAAGGCTTCAATTAAATGGTGAGCCTGAAGTCAGCATGGAGGATAATGGTCAGGATCATGCACAATGCAATGACACATACTTTGGATTCCCCGTTATCTTAATTGCATCTTCAGTTTTCAGAAAAATAGTTATCTATCTGTATTTTTCATGTACAGCTAGTTTTTTGTTTATTTGTTTTTTCTAATTTCAATTTGATTTATCTATGTTTGGTACACATGTGATATCTGATATGTGTGATACGTCATATTGTGCGCTCACCATGTCACAAATATCTCTTTGAGAATTTTTTTTTTTTTTTTTTTTAAAGTTATGGTTTTTGGTTCTTACAATATGTAGATTTTCTTTACCCACTACAGCTGCCAGAGACCATTTGTGCTTTACAACCCTCACCTTTACGTACAAAATGTGAAGTTTCCAGATGATTGTCTTTGTCCACAAAAAAAAAAAAAATGGGATCCCACTGTGATTTGGATATATATTTGAAAAAAAAGGGGAGGAAAAATGCACTCGCACTCCAAAACAACTGATCTAATCCCAGGCAAAAAAGGTCTACTAGATGTGCCACAGCAGTTTGGGGAGGGTGTCCACACATACTCACTCTCCACATCTGTTTTGGGTGGTGAAACCACTGTCTCAGACGCAGCAAGGAAACCTTAAGTCAAACATTAAATAGTGTACACGGGGGATAGATAACCCACAGCACAAGAAGCTTTTTTTCCTTTTTTTAAAGCATACCCCTCCCACTTAAGCATGGCGTCTTTGGGAAACAAATGACATTAGTATGTCTATACAAAAAAACAAAACAAACAATATCCAAAACAGATTTACAGACTTTTAAACCAGATGACAAGCAGACAACATTAATTTCATACAGTTAGTTCTGCAGTGAAAATAAAACAGCTAAACAAATTCAATATGTTTGTTTCTGAAACAAATTTCAAATACAGACATTTACACTTTCCTTTTAATTTCTTTCTACTAAAACGTTTGCTATGTTACTGATTCCACCACCAAACTTAATAATAGTAATACATCAATCCACATTTTTTGTTCATGCTATTTCACTGGCATACAAGTGTAACTAATCCTAATAAAGTAGAATATCCCTTTTTGGTAGACTCACCTCTGATGAATCATTTCATCTTGAGTTTTTAGTACACACATCACATCTTAAATTTTCAAATAAAACCATACCCCATCTCGACATTCAAATTTACAGAATGTAAAGAGATACTGGTTTACATAGAAGCAACAACTTATTCACGAGAGGCATGGAGGAAGACAAAATCTTACCTTTGGTGTCTTCATCTTCGATGGTGCTTCCGTCAGTGGACTCTTTGATGCCATCGTTTTTCTTCACATTCAGGCTTCGACCTGTACAGCACAGCAAGAGTACACTTGTGTTACAAAAATGTCATGTTGTCATCAGTGTTTAGAGAGAAAAACAATTACTACATTTTGATATCCTAAAAATCTATGTTCTATGTGCATGTTTCTGTTATTATTTGTCCCATGGCATCTGCTATTATTTTCCATTTGTCCTATGGCATCTGCTATTATTTTCCATTTGTCCTATGGCATCTGCTATCATTTTCCATTTGTACCTTAGCATCTGCATTATTTTTCATTTGTTCAATGGCATCTGCTATTATTTTCCATTTGTCCAATGGTATATGCTATTATTTTCTTGACATCTCAATAAAAATGACATGGGAATGTGAGGTTTTCCATCCCTCTATTCTCCTTGGTTCTGAGAGAAAAAAACACATCCAGACACACATTTATCACATACCTTCCATTGATAACATAAAGAGGATAACATGAATCTATATGCTATGCATACCTCAGCTAGACACATTCTCTGAAAGGGAAAAGAGCAGTCTTGGAAAGGATGGGGGAGAGGGAAATACAGTATCATCATTTTTGCTTCCTTCCATCTATCTACCTTGTCCAGTTCTGCTTCACAGCAAGCAACAAAAATTGAAGAAAAAAAATTGTTGATACCACTATCACTTACAACCACCTCTAGCCTACAATCCACTAGTATCATACATAAATAAAAGAACTGTATGTGTGTACAATTCATCCACATCAAAACACGTCATCCAGTCAAAATCAAACCTGCAAAAGAACACAGTGCACAAGGCAAGGCTGTGCTGGGAACATTAGCCTTCCATTTCCTTACATCCCTGGATTACAAAATATCGTGCGAAAAAAACTACTACTTAAAAACAACCACAAACCACACACACAAACACAGACAAAAAGGCACACAGGCAGTCAGTCACATTTGCAGAAAGGACAGCTAGTACTCGTTTCACTGTTTTCAATGTCATTGTCTGTTTACTACAGAAAACAATCCAAATATTACATCATAGATGGCTCCAGTTACAAACCTCAAAAAAAGTATCAAGGCTTACTAGAAAAAAACAGATAGAGAGGCAGACTAGGAAGAATACAAGAAAGCAGACCAAAGAGCAGGATGAGAAAAGAAGGTAGAAATAAAGAAAAATAGAAAATAGACATTTCTTGCACAGAATTCCTATGGATTGAAACACTATGATCTACACTAACAGTCCATGGCATCCTCATGGAAAACAATGAAATAAAAAAAAAATTGAAAAAGAAAAGAAACAGCCTCATTATTCAAACACATGAGAAGGACCATAACAACATTAAAACGAACAAACAAAAAAAGCCCATAAAGGAATGCTCTATCTACCTGGTTTCTAAGTACTCACTCAGTATTTAATAGCCAGATTCATATCTATTTGATAATTTCTTTTGCCTTTAAGTCTGACACAATATAACTTGAATACAAAAAAAATGCATGCATATAAAACTTTTCACAAATTAAAATATCAACAAACACCATGCATGTCGTTCAAACACTGGCTTTTTCTCCATTATAGCAAGACTTCTCTATGCTTGCACAACCTTGCATTCTCTACACAAAAACTTTAAACTGTTCAGGTGTTACCTTATTCATTCAAGACTTATGTAGTTCTATCAAACTTGACATGGCACATGATATGCAACCCCCCAAAAAAACCCAACAAACAAAAAACAAAAAAAACCAACAAATAAACAAAAACAAAACACCACCAAAACTTGATATCTGAGAATAGTGTGTTAAACATTTGAAACCTAATGATATTGTTCTTGTGACGAAGTACCTTTCTTTCATCAAAAACATCAAAAAAATATTAAGAGCAGGACCCTTTCTACCAGTATCTATAACATGCCAACACAACATCCTTTCATACATCACATCATCCAACTGATTACTGATCATTAAGTTTATTTTCCTGTTTCCTCTATGAAATACATGTATCCCACAAACACTTCCAAAATAGTACCTTTATAATGTGAGAAACAGTAACTTAAGTCCATAGACTGCATAATCCTTTCAAGCCTAAGAATGTGAGAGAACAAGTGGAAAACAGTCTACTCTAAGCTTATGAAAATCTGATCACGACCCGCTGATAAGATTCAACATTCATTTTCTCTGCTGCAGTTAATGAAGGCATGTACTACCATCTGATATATAAACATACATAAATCAATATTCTTTGGTGAAATTAACCTCAACAACCAGCCATGAGCTAAATGGCCGACTTGCCTTTAAACCTTGACATTTCAACTAACAAATCAATTTTGCCAAGCATTCTCATATATCCAGATTATTGATCAACATTGTCCTTGAACCACAGACATAATAGGTAAGGAAGACAGCAGAGTTAGATGTGGCTAGTAACAAAGGATACAGATACACTTCTCATTCATTTTTCACTACTCACCAAAGTGTCTAAGCAATGGGGACTACGAAGAATAAGATGGATATACTATTTTTTCTGGTTCCTTATTTCCTTTCATGTTGTTTATAGCCCCACTGACCACATCAGGACAGTCATCTATATCAATTTAAAATCATCAATAACATTCATCCCAGGTTCAAAACTAATTCCCTTCAAATTTATAACACTGTCGATATGAAGAGAAAAAACGACACAGTCCCTTAATCATTTTAATCCTTAACAGAATAAACTTAGGCTGTGCTGCGCTTAACTGATCATCCTCAGATTATAAAAAAAAGCATTGGAAAAGATAATGATTGCTTCCATGTACACCCCCCCCCCCCCCCCCCCCAGCAGAATGGACATCCTATGCCCATCCCAGAGTTTATAATATCACTCATTACAGAACAAAACAATACTGGCACAATGTTATATAATATACAAAATAAAAAATATTTTAAAGATTTTTTCACAGAAAAACAGTAGAATGCACTAAAAAGGCAGAAAATAAGCATGATATATGATACAAAGGTAAGAAAAAAGACAGAAACAAAAAGAGTGATAGAAAAGGAGACATTTTTAGCACAGAATTTCCAGAAGGCAGGGGTGCTAATTATACTGAGAGAGCCTATGGAGGAGGGATTTGGATCATTAAAAAAACAAAAAAAGGCAGAACAATCCTAAGAGATAATACTTCTTCAGATAAGACCAGGCAGAAACTCAGTAGCTGATGAATACTGGTAGCACCGCTTGTTCTGCACATTTGTGAGTGTGGGGGAAATGCCTACAAAATACTTGAAGGAAAACTTTTAGTTTCCAGCTTGGGACCTACAGTGCACAAAATACAAAAACTTCAAAAGGAATTACCGTGTATCAAGTAAACAGCATTTAAAATCATCAAACCATAAATTCTCCAAAAAGCTTGTAAATGTTAAAATGGTCATGATTTACAAATATTGCATATTCTGTTTAAACTATCTTGCTACTAGTTTCATTTTCAAGAAACATTCTCTCTACAGGGTACAACAGTACACACACACACACACACACACACACACACACACCACAACATCACACACACACATAGTGTGCGCATACCCACAACACATGGCACACAATGTAATGCTCTTAAAAAAATAAAATAAAATAATTTTTAAAAAGACCTGAAGCTGACCCCATCTTGTGAAGCTGTAATTGTATTCCCTGTCAATGTATATTTTTTATCAACCTGGCCCATGGGAAACACACGTCTGAAGTTTTAGTATAAACATTTTTAGCAACACTAAGCTGCCAAAGAAATCACTAGTGTTTAAAACATTTAAATCTGTCAAATTGGGTGCGAGGTATCTTTCATATATAGGCCTGAATTTTGGCTTTTGGTCAAAATATGAAATTTTGAAGTAATTTTATAGTGTTCTTCGCAAATTGGTCAGTAACCTTATTTCTTGAAATGCCAACATGACCAGGAATCCAGGCAAGGATTACAGACTATTTTTGTAAATAGAAAAGTAGTATCTGTGGCCAAATACTAATTCTCCTCTCACTCACCATCACACACTCACACACCACTCACTAACACACACACACCACACACACACACACACACACACACATTTGCACTGACACATACCTTGACGATTCGTGGTATAGTGATAGCATGAGCCCCTGGTTTTTTTAAATGGATTTATGTTTAATCTGACATTTCTTATATTCCCCAAGGCTGTTGTTTTCACCCAGAAGTGTGAGTTCCTGACACATTGGTCTGGTTGTACCTTGGCTAACTTGCTCTGAGGAATCCCATTCAGCCACTCCAGGCACATCAGTGGTCCTTTCACTTTGCTGGCTCTCCTGAACCTCAACCACAGGTAGCTGCTGATCTGTTGTTGGTGTGGTTGTAGGCTCGTGACTCCAGGCCCATTGTCGCAACAATCTACTACAACTCTCACAACACTGCCGCCACATGCAAGGCTCAACCTTGGTCAACTTGAAGAGTGAATTTAATTTTTAAAAAAAAAAATAAAGGTAAAAGGAATTTGAATAACACTGTTTATTCTTTCTTCTTTGTTCCCTAAGCAGACTATCTATCTATCTATTATCTATCTATCTGACACTGTTAAAAAAAAAGTCACTGTATAAGGCCTTTTATTTTGATCTGTAACTGTGAGCTGATGCTTATCTCAAGTGACTGCATGTCTATGATCAGTCATTGAAGCTGCTGCCACAAGGCCACACGCACAGTCAGTCATTCAAAGCTATCAAAGCTTCCCAGGAACTCATTTGCTGTAATGGCTGTCTTTTCAGTTCAACAGTCTTTGTTTAATGTCGGTAACCCTGCATCTAGACAGTGAGGAGGAGGCGTTGTCTCATCAGGTTGAAGACCTTGTGTCTATTGATTTTATCCCTCGAAAACCTTTTCACACAACCACCCCGCCACCTGTAGAGGCAGTGTCTGAACTTTCCAGCACCGGGGGAGGAAGAACGGGAAATCAGATCTATAATGCATTTCATTTGCAGCAGGAAACGCTGAAAGGAGGAAGGAGGCTGGAAGTGGGAGTGGGGGAGGGGAAGATGTATATATACCACTGGCAAAGAAGACGGTAGGAGACCAGCAAGAGAAGTAATAATGCTTGTTTCCCTTCAAATCTTCTATTAGTGGTACAGTGGGGGGAAAAAAAAGAGGTGGAAAAAAAGCCTATGGGGATGGGAGAGATTTATAGATGACAGATTCTTCTCTTAGTCTGTTTTTGCTTTACACTGAACTTTCAATAATTTTCAACTACTTATGACAACATACAGTCACAAGGGTAAGAAAACTTTTTAAAAGAACAATCTTCAGGTCTATGGCATTTTTTTAACTCAAGAAAGTTTGGTCATTGTTCCATGACACTTTACTAAAACCCCATTGCAGATTTAAAACAAAACAAAAAATGAAAGATCACTGTTTGCCTGGCAATGCAGAATATTGCTTTCATACATCACTTCATCTAAAATAAAAAAGCTATGGTAAAAATAAACTAAAAGCAACCTATAACATTACACTGAAGACTGTATATTATGTGATCAGTTGCCTACCCTACTTCTTCCCCCCCTAACAAAACCCCCAAAACAAAATAAACAAGCAAATAATGCATGCACACACACACTCACACACACACACACATTAATGCTTAAAAATCCTCAGTGATTAGCCCCAGCTGTTGCCAAATGGAAATCAATTCAGTCAAACAGATGTATAATATACACATTTTCAATAATGTTGATAACTGCACACATAGCACACGAAATACACTTCCAAATCAGTCTTATAATGCACTCGCAGTGACAATCAGCAAAATGAGAAACACAGAAATATTTTTGTTTTAAATTGCCACTGCACCACCATGCCAAAAGTTCACAGTACATGAAATCAAAGTGATAAAAATTAAGAAACCAAGTTACAGTCTGATACATCATCACCACACTAAAAAATTTTTAAAAGAAAAAGAAAAAAAAAAAGAATATGTCCCAAACTGACAAGCTGTTTTGATGTTATGATTACAGATTCCACACGATACACATTTCTGTTACTGAGCACAGGGAATTAGTTAAACCAGCTAGAGTACACTGTAATTGTATCATTACAAGGGCAAGGAGACTAACTAAAATGAGAGAGAGAAGGAACTGACAAAGAGGAATGACAAGATTCTGGACAGACTTGTACATGTGTCAATGTAGGCACCACAATGCCATGAGATTAAACCACTCACATGGAAGAAAAATTAATATCACAATGTTCCCTTGCCAGAAGATCAACTCCAGACAGGTCAGTGACCACCTACCTTGAGTGGAGACATGGCTTCCAGATATGGGAGTCACATTACCTAGTCAAAAGAGGGGCCATTAGTTGGGGACAAGATGCTCATGACAACAACACACACCCAATGCCAGCCAGGCAAGGCAGCTGCACTGGTTGATTACTTGGCAGCTTAAACAGCTGACTGCATAGCTAAGAACATGGGGAGGCACTTTTCCTTACGTGGAAAATCCTAACCCGGGAAGAATGCAATGAGAGACTTTATGAAAGAAATTTGAACACCTTTTCGGGATTCTTGTTTCCAGCCTTTTCTATATTTTCTTTCTCCAAACCATGAAAATCCATGGGGCTTTGTCCTGTGATTAAGGTCACGGTGATGCCAGTTTTGTTAAAGAAGCCCTGATGTTATTTCTGCTGATCTCATGATGATAAACATCACTTCCTACCAAAAGAAAACCTTTGGCATTTACACTTGAATGAAAAATACAACACATGCAAAGAGAAAGAAATGGGAGGAAAACGAAAAAGGAAAAAACATACAATATTTCATTCTTAGTCTACAAGACTAAGTCATTTTTATGCCAGTAAAAATAAAACCCACTGAAGACTCTGTGTGTGTGTGTGTGTGTGTGTGTGTGTGTGTGTGTGTGTGTGTGTGTGTGTGTGTGTGTGTGTGTGTGTGTGTGTGTGTGTGTGTGTGTGTGTGTGTGTGTGTGTGTGTGTGTGTGTGTGAGTGTGTGTGTGTGTGTGCGCATGTACGCGCACATGCATGTACTTGCCTTGCAAGAAGAATGCATACATAAGCTTATGTATACATTTTTCTGTACTGTCTGTTAACTTATGCAAACAGCAGTTGGGTGACTTTTGAACTAACAAATTTCACCAGGCACATATTTATTATGGTTTTATTATAATATCAAAATATAGGGTTTTCAGTTGCTGACAAAGGGCTTTGAGTTCCAAATGTTCTATAGAATTTGATAATATGGTCACCTCTATCACAAAATTAAACTGGGATATAAAAAAACTACAATGAACAGTTTGATCAATATATCACCCTACAGCTATCATTGTGAACATATGACTGTGCTGAAAATTATTAGTAGGCAATACTAGGGGCAGAAACATTTTAACTGTAATATGTATGCATGTGCTTTTTAAGTTAGCTCCTTTTTTTTTAGCTTTTTTCTTATTTCACTATGCTCACTGTTCCAACATTTACCTGGCAAAACTACCATATAATAGTTCATATAGCTGAATAATAGCTATCGGTAGAAAGAATAGCAAAGCAAAGGTAAAATCCTGAAACCTATTTATCATTCACTTTTCCCCCTTCTACGTTATTGACGTGGGTGCAAACTTTGATTTTCAAAAAAATCTTTGAAGATGTTTTTACACTGATCTTTTCATTTCTTTTACAGGTTCTTTTTTTTCTACTAATTTATTTATCTTTTCATTGCTAACTGCTGACAAAACAAAAAATAGTCACAACTTAAATAAACACTGCAGACCCAGATTATGTCCCTTAATTGTAAATACTTATCACAAAACTTTACAAACAAACAAAAAAACAAATACAGAAAACAACAAAGAAGGATATGAAAAATAAGACACAGACAGACCCACACAGACACTCACACACAGTGACTTCACCCATTTTATTTACTCTGATTTTGCTTGTTGCATGTTTTTTTGTTTTATAAAAAGATTTGAAAATATACATTCTTTTTTAAATTTAAAAACATATATTTACAAAAAAATCTGTAGAGTTTTAAGGCTTTGGCTTAAATGTTTCCTTTGTGTTCAAAGTAAGTTTTTTGGATTACTGCAATTAAAAACAATACATATTTTAGGCAAACACATGAATTAACTCTTACAATGATCTTGGAAATTCTGTTTTTGAAAGTATGAACTGAAAACTTAAAACCTTTTAATTGTCTAATTACATGCTTTCGACGTCAATTATTAATACAGTACTGTTACAAATATTTACAAATTGTGTTAAAAAAAAAGGAGCACAAATGAATGCAAATCAACAAAATTGTGTAACAAAAGGCCTTCTTACCTCCAAAACCTCTGCCTTAGTTTAGTTCATCAGCTGATGGAAATACAGGAATATGTACACAGTGATAAATACAAATTTCTAAGTGTATTCCTACAGATGATGCTGTTTTATTGGGCTGAAGGACAGGATAGACTTGTGCTCAAGAAAAGATTCTTCTAATTTTTTTTTTTCAAAAGGCTGATGAAACATTAAAAATTTCACAAAGTGGAAGCTATGCTTTGAAAAAAAACCAAACCCCACAAGTTTGGAGAAGTGCTTGAAGTATAAATGATAAATGACACTGACTCAGAGGAAGGGTGAAATCAGAAAAGCTTAAAGTGTCATGCTGTTCAATAACTCACCTTTGTTTACTGTCAGGGCAACACACAGACAGACAGAAGAACAGACAATGTTACACATTTGTTTGAAACAACTTTCGTCCCAAACACAACACACAATCAAAACAAAACCTCCCCAAAATGCTCAGCCTGTGCTCCTGATCTGAGAGAGAAGTGGTAAGACAGAAACTCAGCTCAGCACAAATGTAAAACCTTTTTCTTTCTTTCTTTTTTTTTCCCTCTTTTTTTCAGCACTGACTGAAGACGGGTAAAATAAAACCACTGCCAGTACATGAGCAAAAAAAACCCAAAACAAATACCCCCCCCTCCCCCGGAAGTAAAAACAACAAAAAACGAACTTGTGAATTTTGCAATGATTTTATCCATTGCTGATGCATAAACTCCATTCAGCCTTCAGGAGTATGAAGCAGTCTGAAAAGTTGCTTGGTCCTACAAACAATTCGAATGTCAAGGACCTTTTCTCTTTTGTCTGGTGTGCACAACAACCGCAATAAAAACTAACCCAAAAGAAAAAAGATGAAGAAAAAAACCTCAGCCCCCTTTCCCCCCCCCCCCAACCCCCCAACACTAATACAATGAAGCTGGGGTGCAGAACCACCACTGTACGAACGCAATGCACTGAAGCAAGCTGCAGAACAATTGGTTAAAAAATGGAATGCATTAAAGCCCAGTGAAGTGACTTTCTTTTGTCCTTAAGAAAATGTGTGTATATATACATACCACCCCCACCCCCACAGAAAAAAACCAACTATGTTTCTTTGTTTCTTTTTTCCTTTAAATACATTCTGCAATTACAAGTACAATACAACAAAAGTATATGAACTGAGCATGAGCATGAAAACAAAGAGACATGTCACGACCAAAACACAAAACAAACCACTTTCCATCACTTTTCACGTCAGAAAACAGACATTTTCCAAAGGACCAAGCGATAAAACACTTTGGACTGAAGGGAACACAAAGAAAAACAAAAAGCAGCCCCCCACCCCACCCCTAAAAGGGTGATGAGGAATGGAAAGTTGGGATATGGGATGGGGGTGAAAACCAGACAAGCACACCTCTCTCATCTCCCCTCTCTCTCTCTCTTCTCATCTCTCTCTCTCTCTCTCTCTACTGTTGCTTTATTGTGAGATTTTGTACAAATTTGTTATATGCACGCACATCCACTCCCCCATCGCCCACTTTGTTTTGAATTGTGGCCCAAGGCTTATGTTCAATAAAAACATTTTCATTTCATATTCTCTCTCTCTCTCTCTCTCTCTCTCTCTCTCTCTCTCTCTATATATATATATGTATATATTATTATATCCCCCTCTCCCTCCTCTCATATTACTAAATAATAGAATGGGTATGAATTTGCTACATCACAGCAAACAAAAGCAAACAACAACCAAAAAAAAACCTACCCCCAAAATAAAAGAAACAAACAGAAAAGTATTTACAACGGAAGAATCAAAGAGCATGCAGTCAATAGCAGCATTGCTTGATTTGGAACATTAATGAAATGCACACAGCTAAAACCATTTCAAACATGGCTATCAACAATGACCTGACTATTCATACGAGTCTGTATTTTCTCATCATTCACATTTAAAGTACTAGGCACATCTAGGAATCTTATAGCCACAGTACAAAACTTTCTTTTAGACATTAACTTCTATTGAGGACATCTTAGGTAATTTCTCAGCAATATCTCGGCCTGATGAAATGTGGTTCCTTGAGCTTCCTTTTTCTAAAATGAAAACGTAATGAGCCATGTTACATGACTGGCATGAGCTGTGCTGCAAAAGAATTGTCTGAATTACCCTACAACACGGAAAAAAATGGTAGTGAAGTATGGAAGTAGGTGAGGGCTGACCAGCTTAACACCGACACTTAATTAACAGCAGTTATCCTGCTGAGGATCACAACTTGACAAATACATCAACAGGTATACTCAGTGTGTGTAATAAAGCGAATGTGGAGGGAGAAGGGTCACACATAACATAGATAAAATGCAATTTGAGTGACTGTTGGCACCATAAAATGGTGATCTTGTTGGCTTTTTTGTGATACAGTCACTATTTCACATATTAGCATTATGCAATTCACCTCCAGCCAAAACACTACATTTTCCAATGAACATTCTGGGGAGTTATGTCTGATAGTAAATACAGTTACAAACAAGTTAGTATCATTTGAATCCATGAAGTACTGAAATCTGATTTTTGGCAGTTCTGCTTAAGTCTTTTCTTCTTATCCCCCCCCCCCCCCCCTCCTTTTTTTCTTCCAATATGGTTTGTGTGGTGTGGTGTGGGGTGGGGTGGTGTGGTGTGGTGTGGTGTGGTGTGGTGTTGTGTGTGTGTGTGTGTGTGTGTTGTGTGTGTGTGTGAAGGGGGGATGGGAAGGTGATCTTTTATTTGTTTAGTTTGAAGATGGGTTGTATTCCTTTCATCATGAACCACTGAACTATGTTGAGGAAAAATGTTTACCATACTCTCTGATTATCTGAATGTTTGCACATTTTCTTGACAGTAAATTTGAACAATTCCAATAGTCAAAAAAAAAATGAACAACAGGTGCTCGGAGGAGATATATGTATTATGCTACTAGCTGTGGCTGGACAAAAGTTATCAAACCTGCATAAAATACACTGGTATGCATACTGGTACTTAACATTAGCTCTCAATAACTGTCATAGCACTTAAAAGACAGGTAAAGGCCACATCACTGCAACACAAAAAAGTAGAAATCAATTAACTTCTGATTCCACATTAAAGCCATTTAATCAAATGTGGCCAATGAGATGGATAAATGTCACTGACTGAATAAACAGGAAACAAAAATGGGAATCAGAAAATCTGCTAAATGAGGGCAGGAAAATTGGACAATAGGAAATGAGTGTGCAAGTGCATCAGACAAACTTAACATCTTCCTTTCATCATTTTTACACTTCCACACAATAACATTTATTGTCCCTGAAATGCACTATAATAAAAAGACATTTGATTTGTCATATTTTCCGACTAAGCCTTGCTGCTAACGTTTATCTTTCTGGTGATGTGGAATATCATGAAAGGAATTCAGGTCGCAGAATCCTTCCAAATGACAGCTGTGCAGTTCTGACAAAAACTGACAATGTGAACACTCCAAATGGTAATCTTTAGACACTTTGGTATACACGTGTACAACTAAACTGGTTGGTCACCGATTTGCAGCTGCATATATATCACTTACCAACGCCGCCTCCTTTAATAGCTGATGACATAAAACAATTTCATCTAAAGAAAATAAACAAAATGCTTTAACAAGCCTTAACCACTATGATGCAGTGCAAAGTGGAGAAAATGACTGCCCAAAAAGCAGCCTTTGATTATATAGATACACACGCAGAAATAAAAGGGATTGTTGGTCCTCGTATTTAAATAAGCTCCCTGGATAATAGGAACAAGCTATCCACTTTCACAGCAACACCAACAGACTGAAATTCCGTCCTAAACCATCTACTTTCACAGTAACAGATCGATAATTCAGTCCTCAATTTTACAAATCAAAAGGAAACAAATTATCACTAATGAAATCACAATCATGGGGGGAAAGCCAGTTTTTCCATGGTTGATTAGTTGAGGATTTAAAAAAAACCCAAACCTTATCAAGTCTTGTGCATATAATCTGAGGGAAATTCAATGTCAAGAATGTCAGTTCCCTTGCTTTATATAAATTGACGGGTTTTCCACAGATACACTGATCTGACAAAATCTGAATTAATGAAAGACAGAAAACTTGAGATTTTAGAACTTCATGTCTGCAAGACCTTCCTCATATCTTGGTGGTTTAGTTCAAAGTTTTAGCAGGCTTGGTAATTGCTTTCAACCTGATGACACTGGAAACCACTTTGAAACTGAGGCTATGTACTCTACATATTGATAATATTGGAAGAGGTGCCCCTGAATGAAGAGTTATGTGGAAACCAATAACAACAGGGAAACTACCTTTTCTCTCTGTTTTTTGTTGTTTTGTTTTGTTGTTGTTGTTGGGTCGTTTGTTTGTTGTGTTGTTTTTTGGGGGAGAGAGAGAGAGAGAGAGAGAGAGAGAGAGAGAGAGAGAGAGAGAGAGAGAGAGAGAGAGAGAGAGAGAGAGAATGTGTGTGTGTGTAGTATGTGTGTGTGTGTGAGTGTGTGTGTGTGTGTGTGTGTGTGAGAGGAGAGAGAGAGAGAGTGTGAGTGTGAGTGTGTGTGTGTGTGTGTGTGTGTGTGTGTGTGTGTGTGTGTGTGTGTGTGTGTGTGTGTGTGTGTGTGCGTGCGTGCGTGTACACGCACACACTTATGCGCATGGATACAAGTTTTCTGTAAGTGTCTATAAGTGAGTCTCAAAATGGATTATGTGAATACAGTAATAGTCTTTATTCAATATTACCATTTAGGGTTAGTTTTGACAATAATATATATTACAGATATTATAAAAAAATCATAATAGAGAGTATGTTAGAATCTGTATAAAATACTAATGCTCCGTTTACGTTCTGTTACACATGTTGCTTAGAAAACTGAGAACAAAAATGAAACAGAGGAACTGCTGTCGGTCATAAACTGAAAACAAAACTTACAAAAGCTAGCATTAATAGGCAAACCATGTTAATAAAAAAAAAAAACTGAATCAAAAAGAAAGAAAATACATAACACAGGGAAATCAAAAGAGACTTAAGGCTTACATTGATTACCAGCACCTTCATCTGAAGAAACAAAAGAAACTATTTCTTTCATAAACTGCAAATTATCGACTTTTCAATCATGATCAATCTTTATATTATTTATATATATATATTGTTGTTGTATGTTTTTAGTTATAAGACTTTAACAGAAGC
>CM060316.1:51655307-51685307 GCA_030674155.1 Stramonita haemastoma | reverse complement strand
AGAGAGACAGTGCGTGCATGCATGCGTGTGTGCGTAGTCCCAATGAGCAAACACGCCAGATGTTTTTAAATACAATGAGAAAATGGGAAGATAAGTGGAAAGAGAAGAAAGGTGGTCTTTAAGGCAAGCTGCTGAAAAGGACTTGCTGTGGGTAACACAGGTGTACCCCCCATCACCTGCCTACCTGAATAGGCACCTGTGGCTGGGGCTGCTGGCATCTTGGCAGATGGAACAGCTGAGCGCTGGTCATGCCCAGATCAACATCCTCCACCCTCACCTCTATCTCCATCATTGTACTCCACACTGTGACCTCCTACCCTACCCTACCCTATCCTCTCTGCCTTTCTCCCCACTTCACCTCCACCACCACTACCACAATCACTGCAGCTTTTTTACACAAGGTTTCTCACTTTGTGCTTCGCTGTTGACGATGAACTAGAATTCATGCCCGCTAAAGCAAACAAATCAACTACTTTGTAGTCTCACAGAATCACAAATTTGTATCTTAAAAAAAAAAAAAAAAAAAAAAGATGAGAAAAGAAAAACCTCTGCCACAAGATTCAGATTGTAAATAACACACACCACACAGCTGTCAAACTCACACAAAATTGCAAGGATATTTGCTTTTTTCAGCTCCAGGCTTCATATGCACACAATGGAGATGAAAAAAAACACCCTGATTCAGTGATTGTCAGAAATATTTCATTGCGTAACACAAATGAGCAAAGGTTTGGATACAACAAACACACACAAAAAAAACACATGCTCCTTCTCTTTCTCTCATTCTTATACAGTTTGCTTGTTCCTCCTTGTGTGAATTTACTTACTGTCATCATGAAATTATTTTTCTTCATTCCTCAGCAGGAACACTAAGCCTCACCAATAATGAGAGTAAGCGTATGCAAGCACAACCATTTTTCAAAGGGGTGATGCCTAAACACTCCTGTGTGCATGCGCTTTTGAAATTTTTGTCATCTAGTCTTATCAACATGCTAAGGCCTACTCATCTGAAAGGCATAACAGGA
Source organism: Stramonita haemastoma (assembly GCA_030674155.1). Taxonomy (NCBI): domain Eukaryota; kingdom Metazoa; phylum Mollusca; class Gastropoda; order Neogastropoda; family Muricidae; genus Stramonita; species Stramonita haemastoma. The sequence goes on along the minus strand of CM060316.1, from coordinate 51,684,282 downwards.
TCACACATGAGACCTCGGTTTATAGTCTCATCCAAAGGACTTTGAGGGGATTGGAGTCAGTACTGATGTTCCAGGAGGATAATCCCCTCAAACTGGTGCCTCAGTGCAGGTCATCAGATCACAAGCACAACGCTCTAACCACTAGGCTATCCTGCCCTCATCATAAAATAAAAACTCTGGCCATTTTTAGCTTCAGAATTATCATCAGCGCTGCCTACAGTTCGCAAAGTATGATGCACACATGCATTGCACACATACATTCATATTGAACAACAGCTCACCAAACTGGCAAAATATGGGGTATACATTGTAGATTTTAAGTATACTCTGCTTGCCAGTGGGCTATGGCTGTGGGTTCTGTGAGGATAAAGACATGTGCATATTCTGAATGCTGGGATAACAATTTACCCTTCTTTGTGCTGTCGCTGGGTATTAGGAACAGCCACTAAGTTGTTCAGTGATTGTGGAAAGCAGATCCTGCAGTCCCATCTTTCTGACACAGAGAGAGAGAGAGAAGAGAGAGAGAGAGAGAGAGAGAGAGAGAGAGAGAGAGAGAGAGAGAGAAGAGAGAGAGAAGAGAAGAGAGAGAGAGAGACAGAGACAGACAGACAAGACAGACAGACAGACAGAGACAACGACAGACAGAGAGACAAAGACAGACAGAGACAAGAGTGTGTGTGTGCGCGTGCGTGTGTGCGTGCGTGCGTGCGTGTGTGTGTTTCATATACATTAAAGTGAAAACGAAGTAGAGATTATTAACATAACATTGGCTTGTTCACAAGCCAACATAGTTGATCAGGGAAAAAAAACAAACCCTTCACCTTTTAACCATTATACCCATAGTGTCACGAGAGTTGATCCAACAACTTCATGGACTGTTAATACCCTGACTCCAAAGTTCTTCTCCATGACCTTGACTACCATTTACCACTAACGTTAAACTTCAATTATGATTTTCCACAATTTGACCACTGGCACTGTTTACACACCATTTCAAAAATGATAACTGCAGACTGATTAAACTCTGAACAACCATTACACTCTTCTGTAGATACTGGAACTATCTGAAGTTGTTTATATGTCAATTAATGCCTACTGACTTTCTGACATATGCCACCAGGGTATAGCAATGGACACTAACAACAGATATGTTGCTCCCCAAATACCTTTTTTTTCTTTCACACAAGAGGGGTGCATCTTTTAATGCCACGGGGTGATATGGGGTGGGATCGGCATTCTTTTTCTTCTTTTATAAAAAAAAAATCATTTCACAATATATTTCACAAACAAAAAAATGTTAAACCACAAGAAAGTAAAAACAAAGAAAAACAAAAAGGAAAAAAAAGTCGAATTCCAGATGCTGTTCCTCCATGCTGACAAGAGGATGAAGTCATTTATCATGTCAGTGATAACCATAACAGCTGTCGCACAAAACTACCACTAACTTCACAGCTGTGATACTTTCCAAACCAATATTCAAACAAATCTCAGAAGCATCATAGTCTTTAAAAAAAAAAAAATTGAAAGAGGAACACACCAAAATAAACACAAGCTGATCCTAACAAAATTTCACAATTACAACAAACAGAAGCAGAACACTATGACCTCACTGTTCCCTTCTGTTACTACACTGTAACACCACACACACAAACACAGTGAATCTGCTTTCCTTTTTCCTTCTTTTTTTTTTTTCTTTTTTGGTTGGCTTTAGCACGTAAAACCCCACACCGCCGCTATACCTCCTTCCCTCCCATCACGTTTTAAAAATAACTCGCAGTCTGAGATTGTGTGCTGTGACAAACAATCTCTTTTTGGCAGCCGCCCTTGGCCCCCATTCCCTCCTCTCCTGTTCCTCTACTGACTGACAGCCTCTGCCGTGACTGTGCTTCCTGACACGCCTCTCTCTCTAATGGCACTGAGTCGGAATCACAGAGCACGTGTAAGGCCTACTACGCTGTGGTCACTGAGAGATCTTACATCAACAACTTTTGCTTGTTACGGTGTCTAAAGACTGATTGATACTGGTCGTTACGTTACGGCTGCCTGTTCGCAGACACCTACGTTGTGGTAGTCCTGTTACCACCAACTCCCCTCCCCCCTCTATTTTACGTGAAACTGTCCCCCCCCCCCCCCCCCCCCCAATTCAAACTTGCGATATTTCATGCTCTCCTCGTCTACTCTTCCACTTTCCGTCTTCACAAATGATGAAAAATGGTGATTGAAGATGCTTGTTGTGTGTGTGTGTGTGTGTGTGTGTGTGTGTGTGTGTGTGTGTGTGTGTGTGTGTGTGTGTGTGTGTGGTGTGTGTGTGTGTGTGTGCGCGCGCGCGCGCGCGCGCGCGCGTGCGTGCGTGCGTGCGTGCGTGGTGCGTGATGTGTTTTAATAAGGTTGCTTTCGTTTGCTGTAATTGTAACCACTGACACTTTTGTTGTTCTTTTTCTTCTTCTTTGTTTTTGTTCTAGATATAAAAAAAAAAACGAAACCAAAATGTACAAACAAACAACCAAAAAAAAAAAAAAAAAGAAGAAAGAATGTATTCACGTTAAGGACTTAACGATTCTTTTTAAACCTTTATGAATTATCTGATTTAGATTTCCAGCATTTTCACAAACTCAATAGGCCAATACATTCACAAAGAATTCACAGAGTGTGTGTGCGTTGGTGGGTGGGGGTTGGGAACTGACACAGACCGACAGATTACTGTGGGTGACGGACATAACAGGGTATGGAAGGACAGTAGACGGAAAGTGAGAACAAAAGATAACCGGAGAAAAAAAAAAAGATTCTAGCCAATGGAGGGGGGGGGGGGGGGGGGGGGGGGGGGGCTAATGCTCTCTCTCTCTCTCTCTCTCTCTCTCTCTCTCTCTCTCTCTCTCTCTCTTCTTGTCTGTCTGTCTGTCTTCTCTGCGCACGTGCGCGGAAGGCTAGGGGTTAGAATCAATGTGACCAGGAGGGAAAGACCAGAGAGCCAGACAGACCGACGTACATGATGAATCTGGTCCTAACATCAGTAGTTGTCTGACGCCTGCTGATGACGACAACAATACCACTGGACTCTAATCAGCAACATTATCCAGAACATGACGGACGAACCGACTCGACTGTCACTGTGGGGTCGCCAATGATAACGCACACTACCTCCAGGCTTTTCCATTTTGGTTCCCGTTTCCATGACACCGGCAACCGCCAACCCCAACAATGGGGGGATTTGCAGTTTTCGCCATGGTTAGATCCTGCCACCAACGACGTCAGGGCTGTGCGTTGCGCGCTCCAACCAATGACACTGCTGCTAGAACTATTTTTTGCTTCAAGACATCACTTCTTGACCGCAACTTTTGTAAGGCTCCCCCCCCACCCCCACCCCCAACACGCGCACACACACACACACACACACACACACACACACACACACACACACACACACACACACACACACACACACAATAATCTTGATTTGGCCTAACATTCAACGTTGTGACCTTTTATGATAATGTTGAATTCAAGTCGTTAGTTTTTTCAACTGATCTGATGCAGCCACCTTCTACTATCCAGCATGGGAAATTAATATCGCCTGGCTCGCGTTAACACTGTCACCACTAGGAGTGGTTTCGCCATGAACAAATTATCAGATATCGTATCCCCCCCCCCCCCTCCCTCCTCTTTTTTTCTTTTCTTTCTTTACTTCTTGTTCTCATTGATAAATGTGAAGGGCTCAATTACCCATTTCCCCGGCCCCTGAACGGCAACTCTGATATAGGCCTATTCCAGTTTTCGACAGTTTATTTCTCATAACAGTTTTTGTCCAAAATAAAGTGCAACAAACAAAACAAGCCAGCATTGCCTGATCAAGCGCCTATTTTGATCCTGACACAGCAAACCGGTGCTTCTGATACAAACTGTTCGTGGCCTGATTGCAAAGTCCAAATTCTGTTACAGAGTCAAAATTTCACCTTTTTTTCCGTCACAGCAAAAACTTGCTCTTCTCCTGAGATTCAGATTTTAATGTCACACACATACAATTTCTACTCTTACATAATAATATTCACGTATATGCTCTCTTCTCTCCCCTCCCCCCCACCCCCCCATCTTTCTCCTTCCCAGTTTCTCGCCAACCCGTTCCCCTCCCGCCTTCTCTCATTACCACCGCCAATCTGGTCACGTACGCTTTTACTTGTTATACAATATTCTTGCTTCTATGTTAGCATTCCGGGCAGACGAAAACAATAGCCAGACAGCCAGTCCTTGACCTTGATTGGGGCTTACAGACAGACTGACACACCATCTGTCGTGTTGATAAATAACTGTTGCTTTTCATGATATATTTGGCGAACTGGTGGTCTAGCGGTAACGCATCAGTCTAGCAAGCGAGGGTTCTGATTTGAAAGATGCCTGAAACCAAACTTCGCCAATCTACTAGATCTAGACCTTGAATGACAGTCTGCGAGTTTGTCTTTAGATCAGATGATAAACCGTGGCCGCATGTGCAGCATGAAATACTAAAATAACTCCGTGGTCTCAACAGTTATCTATGGCAAAATTTTTAGATAAAGACCACTCTAAACAAATCTCTCTCTATATATATGTAAACTAAACATCCACAAAGTGGCATTGCGCTTCTCATTTGAAGAGCGGCCCTAATTTCGCAACAGAAATCTGCAATGTTATTAGTAAATTAATCTTAATGACTGTTTGTTTCGCGAAAAAAAAAAAAAGCAAGTCAACATGCCAAATGTTTAAACATGTTCTTTAACCTAGCGCGCGTGTGTACGTGTGTTCTAGGAGCGGGTACACGCCTGGTCTTTGTGCGTGTGTGAATATTTGTGATTTGCCATTGTCAGTTCTGGCTCCCCATTTAAACCACAAATTTACGAGACATTCAACTCGGTCTGAAACTGCAATACAATCATACATCTCTACCACACTTTCCATCACACGTTCAGAACTTGCATGCATGGTAATTTGCTTGCTCTCACAATTCACATCAAAATTCACCAAGACAGAATTCCAAATCTGTACCCAAGAAACCTAACGCACTAGGCTGTCACCCATCACCCTCAATACCTGACTACAAAGTGAGGGAATAGTCATACTCCATAATGTGCACTACAGACAGAAAGATTGAAAAATTTCCTTCAGAACATATCACTGCAAGCTAACGTGACGAGTTTAGCATGTTCACATAACTTGTTGCTATGGAAACTGTAATTATCGGCTTAGATCCTAACTGTCCTAATCGGATTAATGCCAGGCAAGCTCCCAGTGCACTCTCGACTCGGTGCACACGTGATGTGGCGTCCACGTATCAGAACAACATGAACACTGATAATGATAAATAGATGGACTCTTCTGTTATTATCATTAGGCTAAGAATTCTTGCTGCGACGAAGAAACATAGCTTTAGGACAGTGAATTTTGTGTCTCTCAATATTGACACTATGCAAAGAAAGAAATAAGAAACTACAACAAAGTACACACAAATGAGACAATAGTGAAAAGTACAGAACAACGAAAAGCAAAAAGAACAGACAAAATAAACACGAATAGAAAGTGATTTAATAATATAAAATAAGAGAAAATAATACACAACATAAAGGGGCAACTGGAAAAGTGGTACAAAGTACAGAGTAACAAAAGAAAGCCAGAATGTAATGAGGAACAAATGAGAAGCTAACAGTAGTTCAAAGAATTAAAAAACAAAAAACAAAAAACTAAGGCAAAGTGTAAAGAAACAAAATGACAAAATGATACATAGTATTGAGGGGCAAATAAGAAATGCTTATAAAGTACAGAGAGACAAATGATAAAGTACAGAAGAACAAATGAAAAAAAAAGTTTTGAAAAAAAAGTACAGAACAAATGAATGAAAAACTTATTATCCAAAGCACAAAGGAACTGAAAAGACACTAACACAATACTAAGTACAGAGGAACAATAAAAATGACACTGGAACAAATGAAAAACCCACAGCACAAGATAACGAATAAGATACTAATAGACCTACAAAGAAGGAAGAAACAAAAATTAGAAGCTAGGACAAAGTGCAGAGGAACAAATGTATACTTTTTTTTTTAAAGTACACAAGAACAGACAAGAAGCTGATAAAAGGTACAACGAAATGAATAAGACCCTATTCCAAGGTAGATAGGAACAAATGAGAAACGAATCCTAACTAAAGAGGAACACACGAATAACTACCAAAAAAAACCCCTCGAGTGCAGAGGAACACTTGGAGATCAGTTACAGTTACACACAGCTAGGGCTAACCTGTGGATGACAGACTGCTTTTCCGATGGGAGTTTCCGGCAGTACTATAGAAGACTTAGATCTAGTAGAAGTTGATGCTGTCATTGTTTCTAGTACTTTAAAATGTTTCTCATGTATCAGCTTTGCACAGCCCTGGATTTGTTTTTCTCCAATTGAATGTTAAAAGTAGCCTATGGTATTCCAGGAACTTTGAACTGTCTTCAATAATAATACTGGTTATCCAATATTCTTTATGGCGGGGAAAAAATATTCACCGACAAAATGTTTGCCAATGTTCCGCTCATAGGCCTACAGAGTGTCTAATCGGTCTGAATTTCTGTCAGGCACTATATTTTTTGATTGGGTATTCTTTAGTCCACACGTCTGACTGCCTATTACAATTTGCACAATAACAAACAAACAAATTTTTTTATGACAGAGATTAATGGACATATATAAGTTTTGATCTGAATCTGCTATGACTTCTTTTCTTGCTTGCACAGCATGCCTACCGCAGTAATACTAATAGTGATAATGTGATTTTCTTGGGCTGCACCTCACTGCCAGACTTTTTGATTACCTCAATACTTTGTGATGTAATCATGACGTTGGTCTAGCCGGACGTAAAGGCTCGTCTAGACCATGGCTAGCCTATAGGCTACTAAGTTCCCACAAACGGCGGACATGCTGGTTCTGTATATAGGCCTAGTCCACTTATGGTGACAGACTTTAGATTCCTTTGGCTGAGATCTATCGACCATACAATATCTTGCCTCTACAGGATATCTAAGCCGCCGCTGTGGCCTAGTGGTTAGGGTGTTGTACTCGTAATCTAAAGGTTGCGGGTTCGATCCAGCTATTCCGCATGGCGTTGTGCCCTGGAAAAGGCACTTTACGGCTATTTTCTCACCCCACCCAGGTGTAAAAGGGGTACCAACCTTGTGTTGGGGGTTAATCCTGCGATAGACTGGCGTCCTATCCAGGGGGGAGTCTATGACTCTCAGTCGCTTAACGCCACAGAAACCGGGATAAGCACCGGCCTGATGAGCCTTATGGCTCGGGACAGACTTTAACTTTTAACTTTTTAACAGGATATCTACTTGACCTAACAGGCAACTACACCCTAACAGCCTAGCGCTGAAAACATTACTCAGATTACTCTGAATCATTGCATTTCAAAATATTCAAGTCAACTGCCTCTTAAGAACGCCAAATGCAATCTTTCTCTGAAATGATTAAATTGCACACGTTGAGTCAGCATATAGATCTAAATCCCTATAGATCTGAACGTCTTCCTTTTTCCTCCATATCTCAATTCTTAACCCCCAACTCACATCAGTGTATAAAAAGGAGACATAATATGGTGCTAAATTGATACAACTGACCACGAAATTGTTAATAGAACAAGGGATGCAAAAGCAGGAACAGGTCTCAAAATCATTTGAGGAATTTATACAAATCTTTATTTTGTATAAAAAGAAAAACAAAAACCATTTTTTGTGTTAAAGTGGGCGTGAGAGAGAGAGAGAGAGAGAGAGAGAGAGAGAGAGAGAGAGAGAGAGAGAGAGAGAGAGAGAGAGAGAGAGAGAGAGAGAGAGAGAGAGAGAGAGGGGTGCTGGGGGGGGGGGGGAGATAAGCCACAGCAGATACACACACACTGTGCAGTGTGATGTGTCATATACTCAGAGATAACACAAAGTCATAATGATACTGCAAAAATACATGTACTCACAAGCTATTTTTAACAAAAAAAAGTACTGCTAAAACACAAGTTTTCTGCTTGTTAGGGTACGCGACTCTCAATTCATACCATAAAAAATAGTTTTGACATGCATATATATCATGATTCTTGTATTTTTGTTTCAAAACTAACAGAGCCTATGCCTCAGCTCGTTTCAATAACAAGAGACATTGGTATTCACAAGCTATTTTTAACAAAAAAAGTACTGCTAAAACACAAGTCTTCTGCTTGTTAGGGTACGGTGACTCTCAATTCATACCATAAAAATAGTTTTGACATGCATATATATCATGATTCTTGTATTTTTGTTTCAAAAGTAACAGAGCCTATGCCTCAGCTCGTTTCAATAACAAGAGACATTGGTATTCACAGAATGATGTGAGATAAGGCTCTTTTCTTCGAAGCAGCAGCAGCATGCATTTACTTAATAGCAGCAAGAGGTACTTCTGCCAGGTTTCTGTTTCTATTTCTAGAAATAACTGACAGCACTGAAGGAAAGAGACAATACGGGTATGAATGTATGGCTGGCTGGATAAACCTGAGGCACAAATAGGACACTGCGACTGCATTCCCTACAGGGGTAACCAGACAGAGCTGTGAGGACTTTGAGGACACACATACAGAACTGCAACAGAAGTTGTAAGTCTGGTGGATCGCAATCTACAGTAACGATTTTTTTCAAATGAACATGTCACTTTTCACCAGAAGATGGGTTGGCAATGTTTTTAGGGTTCATCACCACTGCTGAAGTGAGTCAGTCTGCCTGATTTTCCACTGGAACACGATTATATACACTCAATCACTCAAGCATTTGTTTGGGTACCAAAACAATGTCTTTGAAAGGACCCACTGCATAAGCACAAATTCATGTAACAGACTGGGGGCAGTAGGCTCTATCTGCTTCCTTTCACCAGTTCTTCACTCGTTCCCCAATACAACTATTACACATTTCACCACCATAATTGACAGACAACATTATCAACTATGCCTGATGAAATTAGTGTGTGTGTGAGTGTGTGTGTTATAGCCAGGTCAGAGGCTTCCTCTGCTACTGGCAACCATGTAACCTACACCAAAATATCTACCAGATAACATCATTACTATATGATGCAAGAGAGAGATCTCTGAACATAAATATTTCCCACCTTAATGTATGAGAAAACCCCCTTCAGAAAAGATGAAAAGTTTGCTTTGAGATCTTATTCATCAACACTGAAGGTGGGAAGTATGTGTTGATTCCAGTTTCATAGATATTATCATCATCACTGTCACTCTATTAAAAGGATATATACTGGTATTTTAAGTAGATTAATGTAGTAACAACACATACAAGTACATATCCATGTGTGGTCACACACACACACACACACACACACACACACACACACACACACACACACACACACACACACACACACACACACTCACACACACACACACACATCTTTCTGCTGGCTGTCGACTTCATACAAAGCCCTGTCACTGTGTTCCCATGGAAACTTCACCAAAAAAAAAAAACCCACCAAGATAGATAAACCCTCATCTTCTTCCATTAACCCAATAACTGAAAATGGAAGACAGACAGCAGGCATAAGCTCTCCTTCTCTCTCTCCACTCCCTCTCTCTGACCCTGAGCCTCCCCCTCCCTCCTCCCCTTCCCCTGCCTCTCTTAAGTTAAGAGCACTGTCATCAGTCTCAGAGTAAACATGGATTTATCCCTACAAATCCTTTAGTGAAGCCACCCATAAAGTAATGTACATATCTCTTTTAATACTCTCTGCAATACTCATACTGACAGATGAGATGATCATGTCAGTTTTTCATGTTGTGACAAATGGACACAAGCTTTATCACCTCACATGTGATCCGGTCTCTCTTTCTTCTGTTTATCAGTGTTCTCTGTATATGATTATATGTGTGTATGTATGAGTGAGTGTGAGTGAGTGAGTGAGTGAGTGAGTGAGTGAGTGGTGAGTGAGAGTGGAGAGAGAGAGAGAGAGAGAGAGAGAGAGAGAGAGAGAGAGAGAGAGAGAGAAGGAGAGAGAGAGAGAGAGAGAGAGAGAGAGAGAGAGAGTGCGTGCGTGCGTGCATGTGTGTGTGCATGCCTGTATGTGCGTGCACGCATGCATGTGGTGTGTGTGTGTGTATGTGTGTGTGTGTGTGTGTGTGTGTGTGTGTGTGTGGTGTGTGGGTGCATGCGTGAGTGCATGCATGTGTATGTATATGTATATAAACGGTTTATCAGGATGACAACAGTCTCCCACAGTGGAGCCCCTTCCTATATTCACACAGATACCGTGGTGGGCTTTGTGAGAGATTTTCCAAACAGGAAAAAGTTTCCTGTGGACACTTTACTAAACTCTTCAACTATGAATATATATGACCTGTAGGCCATTCTCTCTGCTGATGTAACTTAGTCCAAGTTACAAATGTACTGGCTAAACACCTAGAATGAAGCAGAGGGTCGGCCCAAATTACAGTGATGAAGTTATCTAAGAAACCAACTTGTTTTTCAGTGGGAAAAAAAACTATTTTAGGTACATTCCCTGATTCTAGCTGGATTTTTTTCTCCCCCCCCCCCCCCAATTCCTCGCCTGGAGTTCTGCGGTTCACCAACTGTGAGATTTTTGATCACGCAACCATTTTTATTTTCCTCCCACCATTTAGGTAGCTGCATTCTGACTTCAGGGATGGTGTTTAAATATAACACCTACGTGCATGAGTTATTTTTATTTTTTTATTTTTTTAATTGTTAATCCATTCCTACCAGCATGAAATGGCCTACTCTTCTGAAAGGGTTTTACCATGCATACAAATTGCTCTGCAAACCTGAAAAACTTTGACAGTCAGTTTGATTTTCTTGTCAAACTGGGAAAAAAGGGCAAGGCCAGGAATCAAACCCAGAACCTCATTGTTACTTGTGAGCAGGCGAATGTCTTAACCCCCTTGCCACCTTTCTTCTTGCTCGCTGGCGGAGAATACTGAAGATGGTGGGAATGACCTCACTACACTGCAGGAGGCCTCCTTTGCCATTCACAGTTTACAGAGAGGTCAGTAAACGCTGATATATTATATAATTGTTTAAAAACTGATCAGCTCCACTAGTTCACATTCAGAATCAGCCTGTGTGATCAATCAGTCAAAAAATTTGGACAGAAATAGGGAAAGGTGGTGGTAAAGGTGCTCCCATAACCTATGTGATCACTGGGAGGTGAGGTGTCAAAAACCTCAGCTTCTCCTGGGGCCAGCATACCGAAGACAGTGCCTGTCTCCTCTTCCTTGCTGCTTTACTTTCCCTGACCTTTAAGAGGGCAGGTACCCAATTACAACTGTGTGAACTGGGGGACTGTACTGAAACCAAGAAGTGCAAATGGTCACCAATCTACTTGGCCTATTCTGCCCTTTTATGAAATTTGTAAAGAAAATCTGTCAAAATTCTTCCACTTCTTGAGTTTGTTGGTCTCTATCATCACTAGTATTTGTCTCATCTGATATTATAACTTCAGTGTTTTGTTCTGAGAAACTGGCTGTGCAATGGTTAGAATTCGGACCTGGAGTCACTGTTGTTCAACTCCTTCATCCTATTTCTCAACAGAATGACAGCTTTTGTGTGACACTTTGAATGATTCAGAACATTTTCTTCCTGAAGCATTATAAATCTTCAGTTCCATGTCTTGAATTTTTGTTCACTTCAAGTCCTTTACAATGTTTTTAAGTGTGGCCCATAAAGTCCTTCAGTTTCCCCATGGGGATGCTTGTCAGTATGACTAGCGACTCCACCTTCTAGAAATTCTGTGCTAGGAATTCTCCCTTGTGTATCCCTCTCTTTGTCTCTGCCTTGTTCCTTTCTTCTTGTTACCTCCTTGTTTCTACCTTCTTGATCCATTCTCTTGCCTTTTCAGCAAGAAGACTTAAAAGATAACAATTTTCTCCCACACTTAAGTTGGATGCGCTGGGTCTGATTTGTCAGGCACTTTACAGCAGCACGATGTATCTTCGTTCATATGAAAGACAATAATACCTGCTGTCTGACCCTTTGAAGAAGAGGCTCATTGGTGTCAGATGTTCTTTGTTAGATGTTTTAGGGGATATTAAGTCCTTTTGTAAAGGTTGTGCATTTGCAACAGAATTCTGTCTTTGACAACTCTTTTATTGCTGAAGGTTCTTTTAAACAAAATAAAAAGAAAAAAAACAACAAAAACAAACCCCCCCATACTTTACACACAGACCTTTAGTTTATCATCTCAAAAGGAAAAGCCAGAACCCTGACAACCACTCTAGAATATACATGTGTTTTGTTTTGGTGTGTGTGTGTGTGCGCGTGCATGCATGTGTGCGCGCACGCGTGCACACATGTGTGTGTATGTGTGTGGTGTACACATGCATGCATATGTGATTGTTGCTCAGACACAAAAGAGTGCACACACATGTGCTTATAGGCACATCAGACAGATCTTAACACTGTGCAGAGACTTAAGCTGATTACTTAATAACAACACACACACACACCTCTGGCACAAATACATGAATTTCGACACCACTGACAGACAGTACATTCAATGTCATCATGAAAGTTAGAACTCATATTCACCATATCTTTCGTTAGAATTGTAAGTCAGTAAGGAAGATGTAACGATTGACAAAGCAGGAAGATAATGAGAACACAGAGAAAACACTCATTTTTAGAGGAACAAAGCCAACAAAACCACACATACATCATAGGCACTGTCAGGAAGACCACACAAACATTCACATGCATACAGTACACAATAAGAGGAGAAATAAGAGAGGGAAGGCTAAAATTTGCCCTATCATACATACTGTGCAAAACTGTGTAAGGGTTGTGGTTGTTTCCCTTGTATTATCAAATCAACCTGACCCTTTTTTCATGATCACAGAATATCTTTGTATGTTATACTGCATAGTTTTTTTTTTCTACTGCATTATCATGAACTGTATTCTACACTTCTATAGGCACCAAACAACTTCTCTACATGAAATTCAAGCTGCCCTTCTATATGACAGCCCTTCATGCTACAAAACATTCAAACTTTCTTTTTTTTATCATTATTATCTTTCCTATAAGCATGTTAACTGTTGATTGATAATTAAAAACTTGTGCTTCCCTGAAGAATAGTGCCATGGAAAATCCTTTCATGCCACGGGTTCTTGTATCTTCAATGAATGCATGGATCACACCAGATCTTGGTTTACAATCTCCTACTCCTTTAGAGCCGCAACCTGACAAGTACCCCGGTCCAATCTAAGACAGTACAATTTTGTCATGGGTACGATCACATATATGCCTGTTGACACTGCAAATAACGTTCTCTACATATACAAAGTGCTTAGAATTGGTAACTGCTTCCAATGTATCTACTTTGGCTTCAAAGGGTAGCTGTCACTTTAACAGTATCAAAGTCACAAAGGAAGCTTAAGGAATAATTCTTCTGTGAGAGATTTAAAATTGAATGGAACTTTAGCCCTCTCCTTTTTTTTTTGCTGAGTAGAATTACGTTATTGAATTATTTATCTGAATTATTTAGTAAGAATATCGTGTGTCCTTGTGATAAAAGATTTACAAATCAGCATATGCTTTTTGAATGTCCTGGTTTCCATGGTATTTTATCCTCTTTCGAAAATGGAAAATCATTATCAAACAACCTCTCCAATACTGCTTTAATACTAAATACTCAGATACTATTTTGTGTTCAGTAGATTCTTTCGCATTTTTCAAAGTTAGTTTGCTTGAAATAGAAGCATTGGAAAAAAAAAAAAAAAATTCCTGACAGAGAAAGAGGGGAACCCTGGTCACATTGCGTGGAGCTCCGACCGATGAATAGTGGTGATGGACACAACTGAGGTGAATTTGTTAAGTAACACACAGACAGACAGACAGACAGACACACAAATAAAAACAAAAAACAAAACAAACAAACAAACCCACACTGAACACACCACAAAGAAACTCACCTTCAGTTTTCTTCTGGCATTGAACTTCTTCAAGCAGTCCACTGTTTCTTGTCTGTGCACCACGGATGCCACACGCTCTCTCTGCTGTAACCATAGGATAAACTTACCCTTAGTCTCCTTCATATATACATGCCGCAACGATCTTAGAAAGAGATTGGAGGAAAACATCTGAGAGTGGAGGGCCTCAGGCTGAGTGACACCCTGAGAAAGGTCGAGGACAGAAGGAAATGGAGAAAGCTGGTTGTGAGGTCTTTCGTGGCGCCCCTATGGTCTAAACAGACTATGGGATAGAAGAAGAAAAGAAGGAGCTTAGACACAAAACTAAGTCATGTATATATAACTTAATACTGAGCCCACAACCATAAAAATTGGAAAGGTACTTTGCATGTTTTGAGAATGATTTACATGTTTAATTCCACCTCCAGCATATGTGATGACGAATACTTAAACACGTATTCAGTCTATTTGTGAAGAAACTTGATATGACACCGCTGCATGCATGAGTGTAAGAAAGGGAAAGCAATGGTGGGCTTTAAAAAATAAAAAAAAATTAAAAAAAAGTGAATAAGAAGGTAAGGTAGACATGAGGGTGCATGTCATTAGTGATATTCAGGAGGATGATCCCTGATAGGAGACAAAAGAGAAAAAGGCCCCCCAAGCTTGAATTTTGCTTTTTCACTGATATAAATAAATCAGCTTTTAAGAACATAACACTTCCCAAAAGTAATACTCTCCTGATATCTTTACTTTGACGTAAAGAAATTGCCACAGTACTTTATGCTTACTTTGCATCTGAAAAGGGAGCAATGAAAACAACTAACAAGACTAGTACTGACATCTTATTTGTCAATAAGCATTTCCTCTATTACAGGAATACTACACACATGGGAACACATCAGTAAAGACAATTTGATATCACAATCAGGTACCATGTGTGAACATATGCCAACACATTGCACATATAATAATCCCCATTCCGCCTTACTGAATGAAAAGACCATGGTTGGGACAGGTAACAAAATTGACAAAACTGCATGTACACGAAAGTGAATGTAAAAAAAAAAAAAAAAAAAAAAAAAAAGCACATGAATGCTCATTCGTAATCTTTGAAATACAAGAACTAAAACTCAGAAGAAAAAAAAATGAAACTGAAAAATAGCTTTCTTTGTTTTACTATTGTACTTTAAAAAGAAAAGAAGCATCAAATCAAATAAATTAATGGAAGAAAACGTACACAAATCCATGGATGTTTGAGGGCCTCGGAAGCTGTGATGCGTTTGGCTGGGTTGACAGTCAACATGCTGTTGATGAGATGTTGGCCTCGGGGGTCACCGTGTCCCATTCTGGCGATGGATACTGCAATCAGGTGGACACACATAAACATCATATCACTCACAGTACTTGAAAGCATCCACACGCATGTTAGGATGTGTTCACTCACATATATGTAAGAGCCCAGGCATACACACATGTTTGAACATATGCACAAATAACTCGGAATGAGAATACCGAGCAATGTACTATGCTAAAACGTGAATTTTTTTGTACAAATGCTGGGGCCTTGAGAAGAAGTTTTGCAATGAGTTTCTCTGCTATACAATAGGTTCTCATATGTTTGAGGATGACATACAAATTCGACAGTCCTCCTCTTTCCCATTTCTAGACAAATTCCCCTTCTTTTCACATTTACTTTACTCTGGACACATAAAATCATCAAGAACTTTTTAACGTAGTACCAAAGATCACTTTTAAAAAAGGGGAAAACTAAAATATGTTTTCAGTAATGTAGCTATATCTTTCTGTTAGTTTTACATTCAAATTTCACACACATGCAGCAATTGCACTCCTGCTATTTTGTTATTTAAAAAAAATCCTATTCTGATCCATTTGCTTCAGTAACTTAAAACAAAGCTCTTGGACAGGGAACTAAGATATTGTCTGGAGAGACTCTCTGATCCAGGAAAAATGTTGTAAAATTAAGTGCAGTGAATACTATCTTCTTACCAGACATGTCCCTCTACAACACACACACACACACACACACACACACACACACACACACACACACACACACACACACACACACACACACACTCCTCACACACTCACTCACATCACTCACTCACTCACCTCTCTCCTCACCACAACTCTCTCCTCTCACTCTCCCACCTCCTCACCCACCACTCACTCACACACACACTCACATCACTCACTCACACACATCACACACCACCACACACTCACACACACACTCAACTCAACACACACACACACACACACACACACACACACACACACCACACACACACACTCATACTCTCTCTCCACACACACACACACACACACACACACACACACACACACACACACACACACACACACACACACACACACACACACACACCACACACTACATCAACCTCTCCACAACACACACACCATTCTGTAAAGTGCACAGTACTCACATCATAAGCACCAGCTTTGATCTGAGCTACAGTCTGTGCTGATCTTCATCCCAGAAAGGGGGGTAACCGACCAGCAGGATATACAGGATCACGCCTGAACAAAACAGATCAATCTCAAAGTCAACAGTCCATTCCAGTAAAGGCCCTCTGTCTGACATTGACAAACACCCCACCAAAAAAATTGAGCATAATATGTATGAAAAAAACACTGGTGGCAATTCAGTATTAAAAAGGCTTGTTCTATGTGTGAAGGCTTTCTGTGACTGCAAGTACTCCTGTCTATTCTGAGCATGAGTAACCATCAATTAAGTCGACAAAGTCATGTTGGAACTTGAACTTTTTTTAAACTGGAAGACTTCACACACACACACATGCATGCACACACATCACATACACATAACTTTTACACACGCACACAGTCGTCACACACACACAAAAACTTTTACAAACAAACACGTGTTCACACACAGACTTACTATATATCCCTTCTAAAACAACTCTCTCTACCTTATGAGTTTAGGAGCTTTACTTTGAATGGAACAAACAACAACAAAGACAACCCCCCCCCCCCCTCCCAGCAAAACAAAATGAACAAATCATATGCCTATTCTATCATAGGGAAATATCAAATCTCTGAGTATGGCAATTTCTTTTCAAATCTTTCTTCTAAGGTATACCTTTCTTTCCTCCCTTTTGCCATTTCTTTCAGTACAATTGTTTCTCCCTTCATCTACACTCTTGATAAAGTCCTTCTATAATTTTACACAAAAAATACTTCCATAAACACTCCACAAAAAACTCAGACAAAGCCGTCATCAACAACCTGACATTGCCCAGCACATCAGGAGAAGCAGTACTTACCACATGCCCACACATCCACAGGCTTCCCATAGGGATCTTTACGCAATACTTCAGGGGACAGGTAGCCTGGAGTGCCAGCAAAACCTGCCAGTCCAAACAGACACACTTCTCACTTTGATATGGTACATAAACATATACAGATATTCACATAGTCACCATTTGTGGATATATGTTTACATTACATTGGGCTGTGTACATTAATTGAAAACTTAAAAAATATTTTTTTAAAAAGATATTCAAATAGCCCTACATGTGTGCATGAAAGCATTTCTACAGACAAAAGCTCACGCATTTATAAATCCCCGAACTGTGTATCAATGTAGACATGCCAACTGTTGTGTGAAATAGTAGTTCTGTCTCTGAACTTTTCATTATGTTTGTTCTCCAATACTATTTTATTGCTTTTACTAAGAACAATAGCTGTTTGGTAGATCAGTGATGAGTGGAATCCCTTGAAGACCTTGCCTGTGTTATCACTGAGCAAATTTTGGGTGGTCTTTTGTTTTTGGGGTGTTGCTGTTGTTGTTGCAACTCGGCTTTCAACTCAAAGACTGTTCAACATTTATCCACTTTAAGCTAAAAATAAAACCACCCCCCCCCGCAAACAAACAACAAAAAAACGCCCCCCCTCCCCCCAAACCTTGGCATGTGTTTAACTATTCCAAAACGAAAGAAGAGAACATCCTGTGTGGTTGACCTACATTCAAATTACTTGAATAACAAATGACTCGGTGCTGACAACTTTCATAATTCCACAGATGGATTGAAACATAACGAAATAACATAGTAATATTTTTCAATAGAATTATATATTCTAAAGGATTTCATTTTTCGCTCCTTGGCCAGAGGTCTGATGTTTGTTCACCGAAGGTCAGCTTTTTCGCATATATCAAAATATGCAACAATTTTTGCCCACCATTAAATTAAGGTAGCCCACATTCCAACTGATGGGATGATGTCTAAACATGACACAAGTGTGCAAAACAAAATTTAAAAAAAAACCTCAAACATGGACACAGTAGGTCTAACTCTGAAGAAGAAGAAGAGAAGAAGAAGAAGAAGAAGAAGAAGAAGAAAGAAGAAGAAGAAGAAGAAAGAAAAGAAGAGTACCCACCAAACCAGGCCTGCTGGTCTCCCTGTACTTCAATGGCCAGGCCAAAGTCAGCCAGCTTTACTGCAGCCCCCTTTGGCTTTGCTGGCCAGCAGCAGGTTCTCTGGCTGCACAGGGGGTAGCGGACACACGCCACACACACACACACATACACACACTGTTACAATTGTAATATGCACAGCACTATGGCTGCACAGGGGGTAGCGGACACACGCACACACACACACACACGCTGTTACAATGTCTGTAATATGCACAGCACAATAGCTGCACAGGTAGTAGCAGACACACACACACACACACATACACACTGTTACACATGTCTGTAATATGCACAGCATGACACAGGTAATAGTGGACACATGCACACACACACATACACACACACTGTTACACATGTCTGTAATATGCACAGCACGATGGCTGCACAGGTAGTAGCGGACACACACACACACACACACACACATACACACACTGTTACACATGTCTGTAATATGCACAGCAAGATGGCTGCACATGTTATAGCGGACACACGCACACACACATACACACACACACTGTTACACATGTCTGTAGTATGGCATGATAGCACCACACAGTTTGTGTTATCATTACTTAACGAGGGAGAGAAAGGGGGAGGAGGAAAAGAATGAAAGGGGGAAGGGGGAGAGGGAGGGAGGGAGGGAGGGAGAGAGAGGGAGGGGGGAGAGGGGAGGGGGAGAGAGAGGGGAGGGAGAGAGAGGGAGAAGAGAGAGAGAGGGAGAGAGAGAGAGAGAGAGAGAGAGAGAGAGAGAGAGAGAGAGAGAGAGAGAGAGAGAGAGAGAGAGAGAGAGGATACAGTGAACTGGAGGAGAAAGAAGGATGCACACAGGCATTTATGTACATGTACACATATACACACTTGAAATGTGTTAAGTCAAATACAGGCAATATAGAATATGTCAATGTTTGCATGGATTTCTCCTCAAGGGATTGTGTGTGTGTTGTGTGTGTGTGTGTGTGTGTGTGTGTGTGTGTGTGTGTGTGTGTGTGTGTGTGTGTGTGTAAAAAACTGACACAACAGCTGTGTATTTTATGTTTGGGCTTCAATTGAAATAATCTACAGCATTTGAAATCTAGTACTGGTCATTCAATATTTTTGTTCTCTTTTATTTCAAGGATAACAAAATTATATGTATTCCCCTTTTACATGTAGTCCTTGTGTCCATGCAGTTTTGTAAATTTTGTCATCTGTTCCCACTGGCACACTAGGGCCTACTCCTCTTATACTATATAATAGGCAGAAGGGGCTTTAACGAGTGTGCATGCATTTGCACATGAGACCTCAGTTTATAGTCTCACCCAAGGGGCTTTCAAGGAACCTGACAGATAAAGGGAGATGATTTTTACAATCTCATAAGTCAATTTTTTAGCAGACTTACCTTAGCGCAATAACTTACACACATTCAGAAAAATATGATACACATGCTGAGATGTCTGAGATCGGTGGATTTTGGAAACATGAAAATGCACAGTGTGCAACAAAGCATGACAGAATGACCACCATGGGTGACTGTGATCCCTTAACAACTCTTGCTGCACACAAACTGTGTCAATATTTCTCAATCTGGATATTCTACATTTCTCTCTCTTACATAACACTGTCAAGTACTAACTGAATAAATATCATCAACACAACAATTCTCAATATTTCTACACTACACCAAATCAGTATTCTCCACAATGACCAAACATTTGACAATTCACAGCAGCACAAACAAAGCTTCATGTCTAGATGGACAATGCTACCCAAATTTGCGTGCGTGCGGTGCATGTATGCATGTGTGCAAGCATGTATGTTATGCATGTGCTTTTTACAAACAACTCCACTGCGTTCACTATCTTTATACACATAAAATCACAACAACCATAAGCATCATAGCCATTTTACACTCTACATGGAGCTGAAACCACTCTCTTTCTCCCCAACACCCACACTGTATATGTACTGTTTCAGCTTATTTCAAAGGTAACAACCAAGAAAAAGAAAAAGAAAGCAGAAAAGAAGGACAGACAGAAAAAGACAATGATGATTTTATGAAAAAAATAATATGACAGAGACAAGAAGAGCAAAATTATGTATAACATAACAAACTTATAAACATCACTTGTCAGCAGAACAACTGACCTCTCAAAAAAGACCATATTATTATAATTTATACAACGATATATACCAATATAAAATGACTATAACAATATTGTGATATATGATAATATACATAAATAATATAAATATCTTTTTTCCTAATCTGACAATACAATGTAGTATGTTCTTCCAAAGTGTTCATGGAAAGATTGGACATTAAAATCAGCAAACAAACCCCCCCCCCCCCACCATAGAGATAAGTTCATGAAATTCAAACAAAAGGCAGGAAGTCATCCTTTTGTCTCCTTTATTTTGACTTTGCCAGTAAACAATTTAACTCGACACAAATCTGATGGAAAAGGTTTGAGTTAATCCTCCTCATCTTTGATATTGTGGAGACAGTAGTTTTGTTTCAATATGTCTCAACACTGAAGGAAGACTCTTATTGTCCATGTTAAATATTCCGTCCACTTCAGCTAGCATGAGCTGATTAGCAGCAAATTGCTTTCACACACAAACTATCACCCCTTTGCTTGCCTCAACATTTTTTAGTCTTGCAACATAGCAAAAGTGTTAACAGCAACCTTCACACAAGACTGAAAAATTAAATTCAAAGCGTGTACTCATGAAAGACAAGCTTGCAGAGCTTTTGGTTATTAGTGGCAAAATTAATTGTTGCTATTTTTCCAGTCAGTACTTTTTAAAATTCTGTAAAAAGAGCTGGTCTCTCTAAGTCAGTATTCTAATCAGAAAAAACAGTAACTGAATATAATGCAAATCAAACTTAGTTCTAGCTGTTATCATACTGGTTATATATATATAACACCAAATCTGAACTAACAGAAATATGTACTGGCATGGATAATTCCCCTTACCTTCAAATCCCTGTGTACGATCCCATGTAGATGACAATAGTTAACACTCTCTAATATTTGCTGCATGCAGTGACTGCAACAAAAACAAACAACACGCAAATGACCTAGGCTTGGCCATGCACACATAATTAATAACTGATAATATAGTGTTGCAGCGACTGATACACTGTGCAGATTATACTGATACGCTACCTTTCTAGCTGTTTCACAAAACAGTACGAAACTGACAACAACACAAGGACAAAAAATATCGTACACTCTTTTCATACATAAACAACAAATCTTTAAAAATGTACAATCTAACAAATAAATCCATACACAGAAAGTGAACATTTTTCAATGACCTACTCCTGTATGAGCTTCAAAGCATGTTTAAAATAATCAATTCCCACCCTAATTTTCAAAATCATTACCTATTTTACATTTCTGGCCCTCCTGTCCTTTTAAAAAAATTTTTTTATTCTAAACAAAACCCTTCAGTTTAAATCAGTGTTCACTAATTAAATCCTGTTTGTTCAATTCTGTTTGTTCAACTGTTTTACTCAGGAACATACTGCTGGCAAAACTTTACACTAGTTCATGCTGTGTGGGCAAAAGAAAGACAGAAAATGAATTCAGACATAGCAAGGGATAATGTACGACACTTGGCTACACTCATAACATTGCCTTCATAGGTTTTAATGTTTTTGGAATGTGAAGTTTTTGTTGTTGTGAGAATTATCAATTTACATCTTCAGCAATCTTTCTCTCTTCTTTGAGAGATTCAGTTCAAAGATTGATAAAATAATACTAATACTATATAGAATAAAACTAACAGTCTATATCAATACTATTGATAGAATAAAAACTAACAGTCCTTTCCTTCTATTTTTGAAGGGTTTATTTTTTCTTTTTTTCTTTTACAAATTCATGCAGATGTATTGGTATGTTGCTTGAAGTTGATTATACTGTTGCCAGACAAGCAATGTAATGTATTCTTTATGGTGCTCAGCCAGGTTCTTACAGCTCTGCATAAAGGCTTATAATATAGGACACATGCTTTGCATAGTGAAGGTAAATACACATTGTAAATATTCATATAATATATATTATATATATATAATATATAATATATTATATATATATATTATATACTATATATCCATACATAAAAATCTAATTCAATCCTAAAATTACATAACTAGTTAAACAATAGACAACAAAGTAAATCAACAAATCTGCCTTTAATCTTTTATTTCTTCACAGATTTCATAGAAATGTTACACTACTGCATACATTAAAAAAAAAAAAAAAAGGTCTTTACCTTGTATTCATAATTGTTGATTAATTCAAGAGTTAATTTCACATTAAAGCACAAAATCAAAAGAAACCAAAATGAATGTCTTTTCACAACAAAACAAATCACAGTGATCAAAAGCTGACAAGACACACAACTTCTTACAAACCTAGAATTAAGATACAATGTAAAAGTTTCATAATTTTAACGTGTTGTTTTTACCGTTGGTGTTACATCATTCATACTATAATACAGCATTTCTTGCAACTCTTTCATTTAATCTGTATCATTCTCCACTTCTATGTTAAAAAAACAATAGTTGCCAACACATAAAAGAGACATAAGTACTTACAAATCAGTCAAGATTAAAAGCAAATAAAGCAATGGAAGACCTCCTTTACAGGTGTATTAATAATACTGTGATACCCTTTTCTCATTTCTGCCGTATTCAACCAATAAATTGAAAGAAAAATGAAAACCATATGTAAGTCATAACAAAAATTACAGCATAACAAAAGGGCAATTCACATTCACAAATAAGCTGCCAGCACTGAATCATAACCTAGCATAGTTGCACAATGTGAAATATTTTACCACAAAACATTAGTCTCTAACAATTATCCTGCCATTTTTAGTGAACAACAAGGACCATGCACACTGTAATGCCTGTAATGTGACAAATGTGATATTGAAGCGTATTTCACACAGATATAAGCCATTAGTTCTACTCATCCTGCTACAATAACAGAGCAGCCAATAGTGTAGACGACAAGAGTAGTGCTGTAGCATCCTCACTGACCTTTAAGTCTCGGTGAATAATGCTATGTGTGTGACAGTTGTGCACGCCTTCTAATATCTGCTGTATGCACCGGCTGAAAGGCGGCACATTCACACATGTATGGAAACTTGGTTTTTCAAAATTAAAGGTGAATGCATCCTCAAATGTATGTTACAACACACACACACACACACACACCACACACCAAGCCGCATCCAACACAGCACACACACAACACACACCATACACACACACCGCACATGCACACACACAATCACCTCACAACTCACACCACACACACACACACAAGAAGCACTCCAGCACACATGCTAAAATTCAAGTGGACAGACAGGCCTACAAGCATCTGCACGCACGCACGCAAGTAGGCACACATGTCGGCATGCACTCACACACACACACACACAACACACCTTTCTCTCTCTCTTTTTTTCTTTCTCTATATATTTTATAATATACACATATGTATACATGTAAGTTTCACGATTAACAAGTTACAGACCTAACGCCATAACAACCAACTACAATTTATACAACAAATGGAGAGAACACCCTTCATCATTATGGCTACTTGTGTGAGTGGATGTTTGTGTCTCTACATGTGCTCATATGTGTTTTTGGCATATGTACATGATTAAACTTTTGGAATTCATGTGTGTGCATGTGCGTTGTGTGTGTGTGTTTGTGTGCGTGTCGTGTCGTGTGAGTGTTTGCTGATGAGTGTGTGTGTGTGTGTGTGTGTGTGTGTGTGTGTGTGTGTGTGTGTGTGTGTGTGGTGTGAGTGTGAGTGTGTGTTGGTGAGATATGTGTATGAGTGTGAGACAGCCCACACACTTGCACATCTATCTATTATTACAGACACTACATGATTTCAGGCTTACCATCTTTCTCATTGTCAAGGACAAGTTTTATTCATATGCCTCACTACAATAGGACACCAAGTTGGGACTTTGTAATTCTCAAGGGTTTCGTTGAAATGCCTTACTACAAAAGGACACCACAGTTAGGACTTTGTAATTCCCAATGAAACAATCACCACCTCATGTTCCTTTACTCAAGGCAGTAATGCTTGGCAGAGAATGACCCACCTTGCATCTGCTTCACTGTAGAATTCCCTTGCAACAATGTCTTCAAACAATTCTCCTCCAGTCACCCTACAAACAAACAAACAACATTATTTTTGGATGGTTTTGAAAGCCACCAAATCTCTGCAAAAGAAATGCATGTTCAAAGATGTTTTTATGTGACAACAGGACCATAACTGATGAACTACAAGTCACTCTGAATCTGAGTTCACCCATCGTGAAGTTTTGAATATGTATGAGACCGTTATTTAGTTCTACCCACTATCATGGTAGCCACATTCTGACTACAGGCAAGATGTCTAAACGCAACACCAGAGTGCAGGCGTTTTTAACAATTTTGTCATCTGTGCCTACCAGCATGAAAGGAGAACAGGTTTTTAACCGATGCACGAGACATTCTGCTTGCCTTGCACACAGGGTCTTGGTTTACAGTCTCATCTGAAGGACTTTTGAGGGAATGGACACAGTTCTGATGTTAATTTCAGGGTAAAATCCCCTACAATAGTACAATGCATCCCTATCTATAAAAAACATGTTTTAAAAATAGCAGAGCCAAGTGACTAACAAGCCCATTGATAACATAAGTCAGCACAGAACCAAGTCAAGTCACCATTCACTTAATGCTGACTTCTATACAGTTTTGCTGATCGGCTTTCACCTCTTTTTATGAGTGTTTGAATAGTTCTAAATTTCCATCCAATACTTTTTTTTCCTTGCGATTTTTTTTGCATAAAACTTATAACAAAATCTCACGTGCATGATGATTCAATCAATCAAAGCTGCAGAAAATTTCAAGGGGAAAACATCTGGGGTTATGAATTATATCCATGAATTACTAAAACAAAACAAAAAACGGTCTTAAGAAACAATAAATGATTATAGACCAAAAAAAGCAATAGAGCTCACTTGCTAATGTTGTAAATGATACTAATTTCTGTTACACTTACAGCATGGTCTGACATGACTGATCAAATTAATTGCTGAAATCGTGGTCATAAAACAAAAATCAAGAATTCATTTCAGTAATAAATGAGAAACAACATTCAAAATTTGAATCTTTAAAACTTTACAAAAAATGAATATATCTTTGAGATGAATAAATGAATGCATGATTTATTACAATAATAGCACATAAAGCCTCTACACCCATACCCATAGTTCTGACCACTGAATCACCTACTCACTTGATCACTCACTCACGAATGCGTGCGCGCGCACACACCACACACACACACACACACACACACACACACACACACAGTAACACACACACACACAGTAACACACACACACACAACACACACACACACAGTAACACACACACACAGTAACACACCCACACCCACAGAGTAGTACACTCTACATCAAGCAATATGACAATACCCACCAAACAAAACACTAAACCCTACTGTTTATTTCCTAACCAGCTAACAAACAGAGCAGATGTTACACTAACTGCGATAGATGCAACTACAAAGACACCCCTGCTTTAAGGTAACACAACACATGCAGCTTATGTCTACTCTACTGCATCAATAATATCAGCAAACGTTTTTGACTTGTTCCATGTCATACACAATAAACTTAGAGTGGCTTTAGCTTTCTGTTAGCAATCAATGGTCTTGTTCTTGTGTGCTCACATAAAACAAGTCCTTCAACTTCCCTCAGATCACAGATCAGCACTGCCTGGTTTCTGATTAGTGTGCTTCTCCACAGCACTTATGATCTGATTTACAACACAGCAGAGTGCTCTTTCATCTCTTTTACTGTAGCCTGAAAGTGTTACCTGTATAATAGTCCTGCTACACAAGCTTGTGTTCATAAAAGCTAAGTATCATCTGAAATCTATCTTTATGACAGGCTCGAGATAGGGAATAATGGTGTGCTCCTCTTGGTTCACATCTTTAGGCTATAATAAATGTTGGAGAAGTATGGTTTGTTCTGCCAGGTTCAGCCTGCCAAAGTCACACAGCCTTAAAAGTTTACAACAGCCCTCCAACAACTCCACAAGCAGTTCAAGGAAAAAAGCAGAGTCACTGTAGTGTAGTGTAATGTATCACAGAACATTTTAAACTACTGAATTTGAATGTGAGTTCTGTTTTCAATATCATAAAATTATGAATGTTATACCTCTTTCTTTTAAAACAGCAGGTTTTCTTCACACTGCTTCAAAACATTCAACTTCAATCAAATTCTGCATACAATTCTTTACAGCTCTGCAAATTTTTACTTAAAAAAACAAGCAAAAAAACCTCACACAAGGTCAATATTCTTCTTCTTCTTCTCTCGTTCACTTTACACTGTCAGATGTGTCTGGGAAAAATAATGGCATGTCCTTTCCAGCTCCTCTCGTGGGCCGTACAGCTTGGTCTGTAGGGTTATCTCCGTCGGCCACACTTTCTTCCTCAGGTCGCTCAATAGCGTATACCTTTGAAGGATGTGCTTGCCTTCTGGTTTTCTTTACCACAGGCACACAGGAGAAGGAGCAAGTTGCAGTTTTTGTGACATATGGTGGTTTAGCTTGTTTGCTCAGTGCGGATCCCTTAGAATTGTGACTTATCTTCTTTTTGAGTGGTGTATCATCCTTCTCTTACTCAGTCGGGCCATAGATTTGATGATTGTCCCTTACAAGGTTAATATGTATCAATATCATGTGAAACAAAGATGCAGATGCACACTTGTACATGTATAACTTATAAGTACAAAGTAGTATACCATCAGTGCATACTATGCTTACCACACGCACGCACACATGCACACGCACACCACCACACACACACGCACAAAATATATATACTTACAGGTCAAATACTAGGTAATGGTATCCATCATCCTGTATACTGTCATGTAATCGAACTGAAAAGCAAAAAGAAACTAAATTAGTATCACAGAAGAACACATTAAACATTCCTGTTATTAAATTCAGGTAATTTCTGAGTATATACATGCACGTCCATGGGTCCACTTGCAGTTGCATGTAATAACTCCAGTTCCAACTGGTCATGTTTTTTCTCTGGTCTAGGGCTCATTGAACGCACAAAAATACTGACCTCACATCCAACTTCTGTGACTGGGAAAAAAAGAAGAAATCTTTGCTCTTTATCGCTAAGCTATGCCTGCTTATTTTAAAGTCTATAATTCATAAATCTTACTTCTTGCATGATTTAATCTGATGCTGTGAAAAGTGCAACTGATGGCCACTGCTCTTTCTGCCTTTTCACAACATGGTCAAATGTGTCTTATCCCCG
This sequence comes from Stramonita haemastoma, assembly GCA_030674155.1. Classification (NCBI taxonomy): domain Eukaryota; kingdom Metazoa; phylum Mollusca; class Gastropoda; order Neogastropoda; family Muricidae; genus Stramonita; species Stramonita haemastoma. The sequence goes on along the minus strand of CM060316.1, from coordinate 51,656,483 downwards.
ACTTGCTGAACTTCATTAACTAACAAAACACCTTTCCCAACATTTTTTTTACAAATGAATTTTTAAGGGTAAAGAAGACTACGCTATGCAGTGCACATCAATCTTTCTGTCAAAAATCACATGCTTTTTTTAAGTGTTGAAAAAAAAGGAAAAATGTCCAAAGAACCAAAATGTATAAAAAGGCCATTCAAGCAAATAACACTGCAGAATAGGCATCCTATCCTAATATTCTTTCCTATCCAGTAATCAGAAAGTACAAAGCAGTAAATAGATAACTCGTCAAAGCTTCTTGGGTGGGGATACATAAAGAGAGAAAGAATAAAAGGCCAAGAAATAGTCTGGATATGAATAGAAAGATACAAAAAAGAAATTTCTGGCAAAAATTTCGAAAGTTGGGGACATTATTTCTGCTAAAAGAGTGCCTGGTGTTACCTTGATGGATGCTATCTCTTCTGAATACTTAAGGAGGTTCAGGATAATAATAATTTAAAAAAAAAGACAGATAAGCAACAAGATTCTCCTTGTATTATTCCCCTCAGAAAAATAACAGCCCCCCCTCCCAAAAAAACAACAAAAAAACCCCCAACCAAACAAAACAAAGCAAAATGTCACTGTGCCATACAGATATGAAATATGAAAGATTATTCTTTTAAATCAACAAGGTGTTTGTTACAAGTTTAAAAGGGGGGGGGGAGAGAGAGAGAGAGAGAGAGAGAAGAGAGAGAGAGAGAGAGAGAGAGAGAGAGAGAGAGAGAGAGAGAGAGAGAGAGAGAGAGGGGGGGGGCGGAAGAAGAGGCATCATTTTCTGCTGCCCTGCCCCCCCCCAACTTAACCAAGTTCACACACACACACACACACACACACACACACACACACACACACACACACACACACACTCTCCCCAAAAGTCCTTCGGATGAGACTTTAAACCGAGGCCCCGTGTGCGAACGCACGCAGAACATCTTGCGCACACGTTAAATCCTGTTCCGCTTTTCGTAAGAGTAGCCATCGTGTGCCGGTGGAACAGATGACAATATTTACAAAAACTGCATACACACGGGACCGGATGAAAAAAAGCACATGTGCTTATTCTGTTATCCTCGATATAAAAGAATAAATAAATAAAAAACACACACAACACTGACACTGACACTGTGCGAAGGGTTGCCCTTAACA
>CM060316.1:51635307-51652807 GCA_030674155.1 Stramonita haemastoma | reverse complement strand
GCATAGCATAGCCTTTACACAGTGCAATTTTTTTAATCCCCTGTTCTATCCTTTACGGTTTGAGGGATGCAATCAGTGAATCACCCTAAATACTTAGTTTAAGGTCTTAGTTAATGGTAAAAGTCAGTTTGCTTGTGCTAATGGTACTTATTGAGGTAGTTTGATTAACGGACCTCCCTCACCCCCCTCCAACACGGGAAGTGTCTACTCAGCGGCACATGTGTAATTTCCCACTCGCCAACAAGTTCCTGCTTGTTTATGCATCCGCTTACATATATGTATGTTTTCTTTAAGTGGGTGAACCTGGAAGGGAAAAGATCACTGCAAAATAAATTTCCTTTAATAGTGGAGTGTGTGTGGTGTGTGTGTGTGGTGTGTGTGTGTGTGTGTGTGTGTGTGTGTGTGTGTGTGTGTGTGTGTGTGTGTGTGGCTGGAAATGAAAACTAAGCCCATCAAAGATTCAAACAATCCTATCCCTGACACTAGAAGCACTGAACACCAAATACCCTCCCAATACCTAGGCAAGAGTATACACAGATGGGTCTACTGTGAGAAATGGAGGAAGGGGGGCATATATTACAAAAGCTAAGCCTCCTAAATCAGAGAAGTGCAGTGGTGCTGCAATGGATCCCCTCCCAATGTGACATAAGGGGTAACAAAAAGCAGACTGCCTGTCCAAAACAGGCAACAACTTGGAGCAACCAGCCAGAAGCTGGACACTGAGCCAGAAGATGAAACAGATGGCACTCTTGAGCTAGATAGTGATGCTCAATTTCCCATTTTCAGAATGCAAACAGGACACTGGCAGCTCCTATCCCATCTCCACTGCTAGAAAATATCCCACATTGACCAGAGCTCCTGTGGTACAGGCCCACAAACTCCCTCCAATACCCTGCAGTCTTGTCCTACCTTCCAAACTCTGAAAAAACAGACATGGCCCAGACCAGCAGAACTCCAGGAAAAACTGTGGGGGTCGGCAGGGTCACTGTGACAGACTGCAAACTTCGCCATCCAGACCGGGCAAAAAATTTAGCATGGCCAGGGAACGCATATACAGGGGCTGTTAAAAGCAAACGGCATGAACTAACAACTTACATGAAAACATTTCTCACCAGAGGAACCAAGCAATGCATAAAGGCATCAGCACTCAGAATGAAACATAACATACACAGCAGCAAAAAACAAACATACATCTGAAAACAACAACAAAAACCAACCAAACAATTTTTTATAAATCCTAGGAGAAATTCACACAGTATCCCAGATAGAAAATCATAAAAACTGAAGCACCCAATAATCAGATCTGTAGGGAACTTAAGGCAAAAAAATATATGCATGAGCAAGAGATCATCTTAAATACAAAAACTACATGAGCTACACACACAAATGAAAAAGACATTACTCCCTTTCAAAAAAATCCCCCAAAAGCTATTTCTGTGTTCCTGTATATATAATATAATATAATATACAGCAGTGGCCAGTTTTCAATCCAAACACAATCACTGATGAATCATTAAGTTCTGCTCTAGATAAAATGAACCAGTGCTGTCCTTATTACACATTCAGGCAACTTTTAATGTATACAGCATAAGGCAGAAGGAATCTATATGATATATATCATACAGCATTATATGACAAATGGCTGGGCTTGTTAAAATGTAAAAGCACTTATTTTAATTAAATTCAATTGCAGTAGTTATCACTCACCTATATTCGGGTGTTTTAACAATCTGCATATTCTGGCCTCTCTTTCCAATTTCTGGTGATCTGAAATGAAAGTGAATAAAAGCAATCATTTCAACTCTTGGCAAAATTATGTCCCTTTTTATCATCTGACAGGGGGAAAAAAACCCTCTAGACATATCTTGATTACAGAGCGAGACACACACACACTCAACGTCAGATTACAACATTCAAATTTTATGCCGACAAAGTGACATAAAGAAACAGATATTATACATATTATATGCGTTAATAAATTATAATAGCTTTTTTCCACAATTATTTTTTGAAAAGACCAAACCAAACAAAAAGGATAATGAATTATATACATAACACACACATGTTCACATGGTTTTTAACTTTGTAATGTTCAACTTGGGAGCAAAGGCACTATATACAATACATTTAATAACTCAATTGTGTTTACACATTTGCTGTATTGACTAATATGTACTGGTGTCAAAAAGTCTAAGTGACTTTAAGTCTACATATTTATACATTGTGTGCATGTTGTGTGTGTGTGTGTGTGTGTGTGTGTGTGTGTGTGTGTGTGTGTGTGTGTGTGTGTGTGTGTGTGTGTGTGTGTGTGTGTGTGTGCGTGCATGTGTGTTGTCAGAGTTTCTTGTTTTCTTTTAAAGCAGGTATTAACTATGAGGTATATTTCCTTTTAGAGTTGTAACAATCTTCTCTTTTAAGAGTTTATACTCAACAATCCTAAATGTTAATACTGGATACATACACCTCATGTTTCTATACATCACTGTTCACTGACCTGAATTATGGAATCTTGATCCACATTCAATTATGTACATATTGATTTACTCACATTTCCGGGGGCACCCTTCACTACCACTGAGTTGCATATAGAGCACAACCATTTTTGTTTTGTGAAAATGTTCCTGAGACATGACGCCAATGTACAGTATGTGTTTTTATGTCAGATCTATTCCCACTTGCATACAATCGCCTACTTTTACCCAACAGCTGAAATTAGTTTTTATGCCTTTAACACTATAACCACAAGACTATAAATGCATCATTCATGATACAAGGGACTTTAGTTTTAATTTTATCCTTTACTTTCATCAACATGTTTTCTGTTGCCTGAGCACAATAAAAGCTCTAAGCTTGTTGATGCTCTCTCAGTCTAGACATTGTTTGTGTCGTTCAAGTATATTTATTCAATTATTTTCCATTTTAATTTATTTAAGAATAAATTTATGTTGAAACAAGAGAATTCAATTTAAGATTTAGTACAGAAATAGTTGTACCTAAAATCATGAGGGGGTTTTCATGTAAAAAAAAATATATTGCTGTGCACAGATGTGAAGATTTTCCTGTGCACATGCTACATAGACTGAGAAAGAGTTCTGGTAATAAGACATACATCTATGTTTCTGAAAACAGCACTCTAAGATCTATTATTGATTAAAAATAAAACTATTTCTGTTGTGGCAGATTGAACATTAGAGCTTTGGTGGCCATATTGGATTGTCTCCAAGGCAACAGTGCATAGGATTAAGTAATTTCTAGATTTTCAGGTTTTCGAAATGATGCCCTTTCAAACTGTGGTGTAACTTCGATGAAATACTTTTTTTTTAACATTTAATACCCCCATATCCAACCTTAGAATCTTATCCAAACAGCTGAACGAGAATTGCACTCTGTGAAATGTTAGCACAAAAGAGGAAGTCTTCCCAAGCCTGAGTGTCACAAATAAGATAAAAACCTGTGACCTTTAGATACACCTTCAATTAGTTCAAATGTCCCACCCACTCAGCTAACTAGGCTCCCATGTGCACATGATGACCACACACTGTACTAAAGCAGGCAATATGCACTGACATCCTAATTTGAGAGATTGGAAAAAGCCACTAAAGCAGGCAACATGCACTGACATCCTAATTTGAGAGATATGACAAAAGCCATCTTCAAGACCAATTCAATTGACACAGTACCTGTTGTCTGTGATTTGATAAACAATACACAAGAGTTTTACTTGAATAGTAAAATCATTCATGTATAGTAAAAACTAGAACTAATATCACAAGCTTGAAACTTTACAAGCATAAAAGTTTATGAGACAAAATTAAAAGTTTGTAAAACCCTTACTATCTACATAGCCGCCGCTGTGGCCTAGTGGTTAGGGTGTTGTACTCGTAATCTAAAGTTGCGGGTTCGATCCCAGCTATTCCGCTATGGCGTTGTGCCTTGGAAAAGGCACTTTACGGCTATTTTCTCACCCACCCAGGTGTAAAAGGGTACCAACCTTGTGTTGGGGGTTAATCCTGCGATAGACTGGCGTCCTATCCAGGGGGAGTCTATGACTCTCAGTCGCTTAACGCCACAGAAACCGGGATAAGCACCGGCCTGATGAGCCTTATGGCTCGGACAGACTTTAACTTTAAACTTTTTACTATCTACATAAATAATATGCTAAATCACTACTCATTAAAGTCAACTTGGTTTGTTTGGGTTTTTTTTGGGGGGAGGGGTGGTTGGGGTAGGATTTTCTCTAAAGCAGCTAAAGCCACAGTCTGACAGCTGTGTAAGAGTTATTTGTGCCCCTTATAGATTATATTTGTCTTAGTAGGATATGTAAATCACTATCAGTTATGTGTCTGTCAGTATCACTATTACTAGTATTAGTATGACACAAGTCCAAACAAAATTTCATAGTACATTATATAAAGTCAAAAATGAAAGAATTTCAGTTTTCAGAAAATAATCAGCTCACTGTGCCAGTTGATGTAAATACTTTACATCTGGTTCTTATGGCTTGCAATATAGTTGGCAAGAATGAACATCTGGTTGTTGAAATGTATTTTTCACACAATCTGTTTTTTTGTTTTTTTTTACTTTTATGCACAAATCTGGACATGGCTGGTGCACTGTGTTATGTAGATAAAAATATCAACCCATGTTTTCTTCAGTTTATCAATAAAGTACTTGTGATCCCTGATAATCAAACACAAACGTTTGATCATCTTTAAAGACGCAAAGCACGTGCAAAAATATTCCCAACTTACCTCTTGCCGATAATTTTTTCGTGTTAATTATCTTTGCTGCAAATTCCAATCCTGTTGCTTTTTGCACACATCGTCTGACAACTGAGAACGCTCCTCTGCAAATAAAACACAAATTTCCATCACGATATGACCAATCATTCCGTAAATATAATCACAATGTTATTATTACGGTCGTGGAGTCGGTAAAACCGTAGAACGGCTGCACAGCACAACGAAACCGGAGAGCCTTCCTTGAATACTATGCAAAACATTCACGACAGAAACCAGAAAAATCAACCTTATACACACGAAATGATTAGCTCCAAATAAAACGGAGATTCTCTCACTTCTGTTGAAGCTATCATATGTCTTTTTCAATCACCAGATTGAGTGTTATAGTAGCTAAGTATCAATAATCATTCTTGATTCAATGCTGTGTGTGCACGAGTGCCGGAGTGGAAGTAAAAACAGAACAAGACGGGCAATTCACGCCAATCGTGTCGGTTGATATTCTAACAATATAGATGATTTAAACAATCCTCAAGAGAAATAGAGCCATAAAGAAATACTCGACAAATATCACACTTACTTTCCCAGTTCTTCCTTCAATTCATAAATATCACTGAACTTCGCAGCAGACGTCGGAGCAGCCATGTTGAATGCTAAATGACACCAGCATCAGTCTCGCAGTATCTCGCGCATCAGTCGAGATCGAGGACGTCTGCGGAGAGAAAACAGGCAGTTCGTTTGCACACTTCGTTTCCCAGGGGGTAGACCTACTGGATTTACATTTTGATGGGAAAAGTGTGGCGATTTACGAAATATTTAAATGTGATCGGTGTTGCAAGTTTATACTGCCTACCTGATATATAATTTCATACGATTTCATTCTACAGAAGCTGGAATATAATAATAAATCAGTGTTTAGGCCTAGGCCTAGTCTCTCTCTTCCTTCCAGGAGTGGATATTATAGGCCAATGCCTAATGCCCCACGCTCACAATTTTCAATCCTAAACCATGGTCAGAACACAGATTTGCATGCTGAATGTATGCATGTCTTCTTTTGTCGTATATATATACACACACAACGCGGCTGCAGTTGCAATCCGAAGTGATAGACCTACTGACGGAGTTTTAACATGATCAGTCTGCCATGCGGCGCTGGCTGGGAAAGCATTCAACTGAGTTTACTTTCGGTTGCTAGGACAGAAAATGAGGTCAAGGTGCCTGAACAATAACAAAAAAATTAATAGCTCTGCGACAGATCATCGGTTACAGCACAAACTACAATCACTAAATCAGCTGCCGTGGCCCAGGCTATTAACCACCTAGATGCCGATACCCACGCTTATAATTATAGCAATCGTCGATCGTTACTATTGATTAATTAATCCCTGACGCTACCTAAACAGAACCTGACTGTGAAGATGAACAATAAATGTATAACACACACTACTGTGTCAAAGTAAAACGTTTAATTCGAGTTGTACATTGGAGCACTAGGTTTTGTTATTTTCATGAAGCCAGCCATTTTTTTTATGCCTTAAAAATAATAATATACAAATATTTTAAAATTTCAACATGTTTAAACACATGCACGTGCACGTGTATATGTGTTTTGTATGTTGTGTGCGTGCCTGTTTTTGTATTTAGCGTCCCTATTAGGCTATGTGAGTGCGCACGGGTGGGGGGGGGGGGGGGGGGGGGGGGTCTGAGTGTGTGTGTGTGTGTGCGCGCGCGCGCGTGCGCACGTGCGTGTGTGTGTGTGTGTGTGTGTGTGTGTGTGTGTTTCTTTTATATCGAGGATAATGAAATAAGCACTCGTGTGCTTTTTTACATCCAGTCCCTGTGTGTATACATTTTTGTAAATATTGTCTGTTCCCACCAGCACACAATGGCCTACTCTTAAGAAAAGCGGAACATGATTTAACGTGTGCGCAAGATGTTCTGCGTACATTCGCACACGGGACGTCGGTTTATAGTCTCATCCAAAGGGCCTTTGGGAGAAGTGGAGTCGGCACTGATGTTAACTCCAGGGAAAAATCCCTCGAACGGGAATCGAACCCAGGTCGTCAAATTCCAAGCGCAATGTTCTGACCGCTAGGCTATCCTGTTTTTTAGCTCCAGAGGAAAAATCCTCTTGAGCGAGATTCGAACCCGGGTCAGCAGGCCACAACGATGGAGTCAGGCCTTGCCCGTGACATTGCGCCCCTTCTCTGCTGGGGACTGATCCAGCAGAGCCGAAGAAACAAGTATAAATGACCGTTTGTTGATCTTCTGCTGTTGCTGGCTCCAAAATATGAGTTCTGAGTTTGCAGGTAAAATCAAGGACTTTTTTAAATTTTTTAATCTTGTCACCCTTATTATGCTTCATCAGTGCTGAAGTTGGACTCAGACGCAGGCACCTTGTCCACAAAGTACCGTGCTGAGGCCTGTGCTCTGCGCCTTGCAGCCCAGGACTTTCAACCAGGAGGACACATTACCCACGAACACTATTTTTTTGTCTGACTGCAGGTCCTTCCTGCAAAGTCTCTAGGCACCAAGGGGAAAGCAAATCCTAAGAGACATCAGACAAGAACTAAGCCTCCTCAGCCAGAGAACTGCAGTGTGTGCAATGGATGCCCTCCCATTGTGGCACAGGGGGCAATGAAGAGGCAGACTGCAGCCTGTCCAGGGCAGGCAGCAACTTGGAGAAGCCAGCCCACCCAGAGTCCCACAACAAAGCAAGGACAATCCTGAGAAACAGCTTCAGGAAAGCGTGGTGCCAGCGTCTGGACACTAGGCCAGTAGACGAAAAGGTGGCATTCTGGAGATAAAGCAAGCTGCTCAGTCACCATCTATAGACTACCAAATATAGGACAATGGCGGCTCCTATCCCACTCCACCGTCTAAAAATATCACACACTAACCAGTGCTCCTGTGGCACAGGTCCACAAACCTCCTCATATATCATCAGTCCTGTCCTACTCTTGAATCACCAGACGTGGGTCAGCCCAGTAGAGCTCAAGAAAAACTGTGGGGACTGGTAGGGTCACTGTGGCAGACAGCAGACTTCGCCATCCAGACAGGACGTGATATTTAAGTGTTTGTTTGTATTCATAAAGGTCTGTCTTTAATCTGCATTGGTGAAGTTTTCTAAGTAGCCTTCGAAGGGAATCAGGCCATCAGAGGCTATTGAAAAGCCTGGGATAATGAGCAATTCATACCGCTTTTCTTTATCTAAACTAGCTGCTAGTACGTGTACTGATATAGTATCACCAGAATCAACCTTTTTATGCCTCTCTCACACACGGCCCCGCCCCCACCCCTAAAAAGAAAGAAAGAAAAGCATACCACCCCCACCCTATCCTGCCCCACTTTTCTGTTTATCCACTTTACGGCAAGCAAAATTATTTTGTGCATTATACTCATGATTCTTCGAAGCCAGACAGTGAAAAAGAGCAAGATGCTGTTAAGGGACATTCATTCTCAGACCCAGCTGACACAGCAGTCTTCAGTCTTTGAGGCTTAGACCACTTAAACCATAGGCCAGGGTGAAGATTGTGTGTAAAAGAGACAACGGAGTCCCTAACTGCATTTAAATCTTATCCACCCTCGATCTCTGCTTAGATACAAAACAACTGAGAACATGAACATATACGTACGACTTATTCGTTAGTTTTCATGAATGCAAGCAATGGCACACTCGTTCTTGCACCAAGCAAATACTGTAACCAAGCATCATTGAGATACGTTTGCGATCTATTTCATTTGCCACCTGGCGACATCGCAAGCTTTGCAGTTATCAATGACCAGTGCTTACAAATCGATTTATCAACATTATAAAAAATCTCGTAATTCCAGTCAGTCTGTTCGATTTCTGCCTTTTGATAAACGCCACATCAGTGTATACAAAACACAAAACGGTTATGATAACGATAGTGATAATAATAACGTCAAGAAAAGTAGGAGCTCGATATTTACTTCCTGCAGTAGTGTCACTGACATAGAGAACTCAGCCACTGACATCACGATGTTGATACCCTTACACTTCCTACACCTCTCTTTTTTCTCTCTCCCTTTCCCATACGCACACGCACGAACGCTCTCACGAAAGCTCGACGCACGCACGCACGCACGCACACGACACACACACCAGAGCCATCAGCAAAGACATACCGTCGCGGTTTCGATTTCTGCAACACCGGTGGATCGCTTCTAGAAATCCGTATCAGCCACGGCTGCCGTACGCTTTAGATTTCTAACATCACACACACACGCACGCAGGCGCGCTAACGCACGCGCGCGCGCACACACACCACACACACACCACACACACACACACACACACACACCACACACACACACTCACACACACATATTCACACCCACCCACCCACACACGCACACACACACACCACCACACACACACACACACACACACACACACACACACACACACACACACACACACACACACACACACAGAGTGAACAAACATGAACTACAAGAACGACCACACACGCATATGAGCATCACACATACACACGCGTGCACGTACAGGCACGCATGCATTCACACACAACACCACACACTGCATGCAAAAATGTATGCAAGCACGCACGCTTACACAGGCACATACACACATACTAACAGAGAGAGAGAGAGAGAGAGAAGAGAGAGAGAGAGAAGAAGAGAGAAGAGAGAGAGAGAGAAGAGAGAGAGAGAGAGAGAGAGACAGACAGACAGACAGACAGACAGACAGACAGACAGAGACAGACAGACAGACGACAGACAGAGAGAGAGAGAGAGAGAGAGAGAGAGAGAGAGAGAGAGAGAGAGAGAGAGAGCAGTCACAAATAGGAGAGATGGATGGATGTCTTGCAAGGCAGGAGGAATAAAGAAGCACCACTAGCCTTTTGCCACCCCATCCGTTCTACTTCCTTCCACTCCCCTCATGTGTCATCATCTTCAGCCTCTACCCTCCTGCTATTCCATCCATCCTCCTAGTGCTCAGACTTCCTTTCTCGCATAACCCCCTCCCCCCCCCCCCCCCCCGACCCCCCGAAGAGAGAGAGAGAGAGAGAGAGAGAGAGAGAGAGAGAGAGAGAGAGAGAGAGAGAGAGAGAGAGAGAGAGATGAATTATATTATATATATAAGAGAGAGAGAGAGAGAGAGAGAGAGAGAGAGAGAGAAGAGAGTGGTAGAGGAGGTGTGTGTGTGTGTGTGTGTGTGTGTGTGTGTGTGTGTGTGTGTGTGTTGTGTGTGAGAGAGAGAGAGAGAGAGAGAGTGTGTGTGGTGTGTGTGTGTGTGTGTGTGTGTGTGTGTGTGTGTGTGTGTGTGTGTGTGTGTGTGTGTGTGTGTGTGTGTGTGTGATGAACTGAGTGAATGAACTTTAATACACAAGGATATAGACTTTGGGACCTCGTTATTCTTACATATATCCTGACACATACACTTTAGCTTACCTACGGTTGATACGCAGCTGATAATTATGATTATTTTAATATTACGCAGCTGATATTTATTATTACGCAATTGATATGGTTATATTGCTATTCTCGTTAAATACCACACAGCCTATAATGACTAGATAATTGAAGGCAGAAACGAATGGCAACCGCCTAAGCAACAGAGTAAGCAGGTGTAAACACATAAATCCAACTTCGGTCACTACCTCTATCAACAACAACCATTGCCCTGTTCCGTACCCCTCCTGTAACCGTACGCATATCGCCCTCATACACGCGTACGCCGCACGCACGCCGCCAGGAGAGAGAGAGAGAGAGAGAGAGAGAGAGAGAGAGAGAGAGAGAGAGAGAGAGAGAGAGAGAGAGAGAGAGAGAGAGAGGCAAATGACACAAGAAATCAATGAAGAAAGCGCTAATTTTAACGATCATGTCAAAGGGCTCTTTCCAATGATCTGGACAGAATAGAATGTTTTTTTGGGAGCATAGATATGACCGCTTTTCCTTCATCATCATCATCATCACCATCTTCATCATCGTCATCCTACTCCTCATGTTCTTCTTCTCCTTTTTCTTTTCTAAGTGTTTGTCTATATTTAACTGAAGATCAATGTTATATGAAGCCTTGTAAATTTTCCTGCGGTCGTCATCTGGGACACAACACACACACCACTCCCTCCCCCTGCCCCCCCCCCCCCCCCCCCCCCCCACAAAAACACGGCGCAAGCGCGCGTGCATTCCAATGAGACTATAAACCGAGGCCCCGTGTGTAACGCACTCAGAACATCTTGCGCACCACGTTAAAACCTGTTCCACATTTAGAAAGAGTAGGCGGCTTGTGCTGGTGGGAACAGATGACAACATTGACAAAATCGCATGCACACGGGCTGGAGGGAAGCAAAAAGAACAACAAAAAGAAAAACGTGACGAGTTTTTTCTATTATCCTCGGTATAAAAGACTACACACACACACACACACCACACACACACACACTACACACATGGACAGAAAACTTTCAGTAGTTAATCGAGACCTGATGTTATCATATATTGCGCTTAAATCACAAAGAATGCACACTACAAAAGTGCCTAGTAAAAATGGTCAACGCTATCAGGCAGTTACTAAGCGGTAAGAGACTTATTTATGCTTGCTGATAAAGGGAGATGTATTGTTTCCAGGAGCAGGTAATGAAATACTGTTCAAAGAGGAATCCAGCCGTTTCAAATGAAGACAATCTTCAGTACACTAACTAGTATGATCATTCTATGGGGAAGCCATGGACCCCGCAGCCTTCACGCCCTGTTCATTTCATTTCCACCCGATACAATTTTTGTCTTTTCAGCTCTGCTGATATCTGCATAGCAAGTAAAATGTCAAGGAGAGGGTGGATGGATGAGCACACGATGGCAGGTTTTTCTTGTTTTAAAAAATACTTCAAACAACAACAACAACACACACACACACACACACACACACACACACACACACACACACACACACACACACAAAAAAAGAACATCCGAGTTTTAGCCAGGAGTTCAATATGACAAAAGACTTTATTTTCCTTTAAAATTGTGTTCCACCGTCCTGCTGTCTTTTGTTTACCTGCATAGCAAGGTGACTGCCTTCGTTTCATATTACAGGCAGTTTCAGCGCATGCAATCAGGGTGTGTACACACACGCAGTGAAAACACATCTGTAACATCAGTCAAAGCATTGTTCAGGTGGTTTATGGGTGGGTTTTTTTTTTTATAAGCAAAAGTGCGCATAATTTCTAGTCTTTTCACTACATCTAGGCCTACATTGCTCACTGGTGTGATCATGCTTAGCCTTGTCCACGAAGTAAGTTTAGATTCAGGCCTTAATAAATCATAATCTTTTCGTAAGAATCTTTTCGGTGGTAACAGATGACAAGATTTACCAAAAAAACTGCATACACATGGGGACTGGACGTAAAAAAGTACATGAGTGCTTATTCCGTTATCCTGGATATAAAAGAAGAAACAAAAAATTCTCAGTGGTGCCCGCTCCCTTCTAATAATGCATTACGCTGCAAACCACAACATCTCAAGTTCGACACTTCTTTATAGAAAAGATTTTTTTTTATATAGATCTAGAGGCTATTGACAGAAAGGCTATTTTTGTCACCAGCGGCTTAAACTGGTGACAGTGATGACGTTAATGGCTTCCTCTTGCAGGGCAACGTAGTTGTGGCTGCTGCTATTTTGATGGGTAAACATGTGAATAGTGCAATTGGCTGCTGCTATTTTGATGGGTATACATATACATAACATGTGAATAGTGCAATGTGCTGATTGCAATGGTGGTGAATCTACATGCTAACAATGAAAGAATCGTGACGAAATAGGAAACTTTTTTTGAAATTTTATGACATGTATCACACTAATGGTAGGTAAGTCGTACAGGCTATACTTGGATACCTCCATCTTAAAGAAATGTACATTTCTAGAATTCAGTAAATCAAAGTAAGAGCATACAGCGGCTGGTTTGGATAAAATATTCTCATCCCAATTCAACAAAAAAAATCAAATTCTGATCAATAACAGATTGAACTCCTTCAAATAGACTTATCTGAAGCCATGCTTGTCTCATTCAGCTTGACGAAGAAAAGCTATCCTGAATTATTTAATTTTGTTGATCCACCCTGAATTCAATCAATATTGCATATTATTCACATCCGCAGATTTCTCAACGGGTAGAACAAAGGACAAAAAAGAAGATCATTCTTTGCGGATAGTTTTCAATGTAAATTCGTTGTCAATATTTCCATTTGTACCCATGCACCTTTCCATTAGTCTGCATGGTAAGCGCATTGGCATAGTGAAGCAATCGGTAAGTTGTTAACCTTCGCAGGTAAGAACAAAAGCATCTGTTCCAAGTGAATGACCCATTCAAATTATCTTTCTAACCTTTGCCAGCTCTGTGCCAATGCTGTTTGTGTTGCCTTTTGAATGGGAGGGAGGGGACAGAAAACGTATCGAGCCGTAAGGTCATGTTTCTTATGATTACTATGTATTTGTCAAAGCAGGCGAAAAATAGACTTGACAGAATATCACGAAAGATCTAAGTGGCGCTGGAAATGGCGTCCAAAATGGTTGATCTATCTTGAGAACTGACGTGGGCAGTATGTCCGGGATGAACGACCGTGAGTGCAATAACGCCAATGGTCTATTTGCTCAGGGCTAGCAGGAGGCTAATAGACGCTGTGCAATACGCAATGTCTGTTAGCTTCTTTCCTCTAGCCAAGTCCAACTCCCACATCATCAAAAATATAGATCTAGATCTAATAGTTGGACGTTGACATTAAATTAATATCTACGGTTAAAATTTTTCAGACCACTTTTATTTTGACCAACTTTACGGCCCAGGATCGAGCCTGGGTTCGAGCCACCGCTGAGAAGCCCTTTGAAGGGGATCCCCCCCTCCCCCCCCTCATAAAATAACATCAGTATTGACTTACCCCCAACCCCCCCCCCTCCTTCCACCCCCCTCCAAAGTCCTTAGGGTGAGACTATAAACCGAGGCCCTTTGAGGCCCATCTTGCGCACATTTTACTTAATCAAAAACCCGTTCTGCCTTTTGGAAGGGTAGGACCCCACCCACCCACCCACACACCCCCACACCCACACACACACACAACACAACACATCCACACCGGTAAACGTGTTTAATGAAGCATCATCCCCGAAGTCGCAATGTGGCTACCTGAATGGTGGATCAAAATGGTGGCAAGCGCGAAACAGTCACCATTGGTGAAACCTCGGAGCTCCAGACAAAAACCAAATTAAAAAAAAAAAAAAAGAGAGAGAGAGAGAAAAAGATCATCCTCTCAGTATCATGGCCGCCATCTTGTCCTCTGACCAGGCTCAGTCGGGACAGGAGAAGCGACCAGCCCCTTTCCACGCCCCCATAAGCTCGGCCTTCTTAATTAACGGACGTACTTTGAGAAGCTCACCTGTTGCTTAACGGTTTCTTTTCTCATCAAATCAGCGGGTTATCCAGAGGTGAGAGGTACATTGCGTATGTTGTCTCCATAAATAAACTGGTAGTGGCTGTTGAGAACGTCTTGAACATTTAACACCATGCTTCAAACACACACACCCGCACGCACACAGACACCACACACACACACACAACACACACACACACACACACACACACACACACACACACACAACACACACACACACACACACACACACACACACACACACACACACACACACACACACACCACACACACACACACACACACATCCGAGAACGGGATAACCTGTTTGGTTAGAGCATTGCGCTTGTGATCTACTGACCCAGGTTCGAATCCCGTTCAAGGGAATATTTTCCCCTGGAGTTAACATCAGTGCCGACTCCACTTCCCCAATAAATCTTTCGGATGAGACTATAAACTGAGGTTCCGTATGCAAACGCATACAGAATACCTTGCGCACACGTTAAAACCTGTTCTCCTTTTCGGAAGAGTAGGCCATTGTGTGCAGGTAGGAACAGACGACAAAAATTACAAAACTGCATGTACATGGGGACTGGCTGTAAAAAATTTTTTTTTTAAAGCACACGAGTGCTTATTTCATTATCCTCGAAATAAAAGAAACACACACACACACACACACACACACACACACACACACACACACACACACACACACACACACACACACACACACACACACACACATTCTCTCTCTCTCTCTCTCTCTCTCTCTCTCTCTCTCTCTCTCTCTCTCTCTCTGTGTCATCATTACCATCATTATTAAAGACTCTTTCTCTCTCCCTCCCTCTCCCCCCCCCTTCCCCCCCCTCTCTCTCTCTCTCCTTCAATGGCGTACAAATGTCCCCAAGTGGGTCTTTTGCGAAGTATAAATGTAGATGTATTCATATATACAGAGGCAATTATAACGTCGAATATTGTTTTGAGTTTGGCCCAGAGGCAGGTGTTGATAAGCGACGGGGGTGTAGCCTATGTGTAAATGCTTCGAGAGTTTTCTGTCCAGCTCACCCAAATAAAAAATAATAGTGTATTTTGACGTGTTGTGGTTTTGTCAGTGGTGCTGAGTGTCAGACAAGACCCCACTGGCTTATAGCCATCATATTATGGTTATCTTCATCCCGTTTGCAGAATGAAGAAAAGTAGGTAACGGCGTTAAACCTGAATAAAAGAAGACTGGGTTCGTGATGTTCAAATCACACGTGATTAGCACCCTCCTTTATGGATCAGAGTCATGGAAGATGACCCAAACCATCAGCAACAAACTTGATGTCTTCCAAAACAGGTGCCTTAGACACATTCTACGCATCTTTTGGCCGAATACATCACCAATGAAGAACTCCACCGAAGAACAGAAACTGAACCCATCTCCATGCAAGTCAAACGGAGGCGTTGGCGATGGATAGGACATGTGCTCCGCCAGCAGACTACAACCATATCCAGAATCGCCCTACGATGGACTCCAGACGGTCGAAGAAAGAGAGGCCGCCCCAAGGAAACTTGGAGGAGAACAGTAGAGAGGGAGATGAAGGAAAAGGGTTGGACATGGGGCCGTCTGGAGCGTATTTCAGCCGACCGACATCAGTGGCGGGCTCTAGTCAAGGCCTTATGTGCTACCTGAGCACAAAGAGGACTAGATAGATATACAGGGTTTGTGATGTGTACCCAAAGCCTTTTGACACCATGTATTGTTTGACAGGTGTGTCACGTACTGGTCATGCTTCCATTATAAAACTGATATTCTTCATGTAGTTAGCGCTTGAAATCCTCGCTCCTTCTCTAGTTCCATTACAGCAGTTGTGAGTAAGCATACATTATGAACGCATGCTCTGTCTGTCTGTCTGTCTGTCTGTCTCTTGTTCCTTTGCTTTTGTCTCCGTCTCTTCTCTATCTGCGTGTCTGTCTCTCTGTCTCTGTCACTCCCCACCCTCTTCATCTCTCTCTCTCTCTCTCTCTCTCTCTCTCTCTCTCTCTCTCTCTCTCTCTCTCTCTCTCTCTCTCTCTCTCTCTCTCTCTCTCTCTCTCTCGCTCACTATCACACCGGGCATACATCATAAATACAGTTGTCTCTGTCTTTGTCTGTCTGTCTGTCTGTCTGTCTGTCTGTCTGTCTGTCTGTCTGTCTGTCTCTCTCTCTGATGACAAAAATTGACAAAACTGCATACACATGGGGACTAGATGTAAAAAAAACACATGAGTGCTTATTCCGTTATCCTCGAAATAAAACAGAATAAAAGAGAAAGCATTTTTCAAGTGTAGTAAAAGCCTATGGTTAATCTGACTGTAGCATTTAAAAACGAATATATATTTAAGAAGCCATAAATTCACTTCAGAAGAAAGGAAAAATCGATTCGTGTGGGATGTTCCACTGTCGCTTAGCACAACTTAACAACTCTGGTCACTTTCCACCCTCCTCCCTTCCTGTCACCCCTCTTTACTCCCTCGATCCTGCTGACTCCCCCCCCCCCCTCTCCCACCTCCTTGCCCCCTCCTCCCTTCACCTCTTAGTAGTAAACACGACCATGTCACGCCAACATTTCCATAATCGTATTCCTTACTGGAAGTCATTGAATTTCAAGAAACCGACAACTTAGCATGTGTACGTTCGTTGATCATTTGCCTAAACGTGTGTTACTCAATTTAAACCCAAGCGTTCCCCCTAGTCATTGAACCTTGAGTGATGGTCAGAATGCTAATGTTTTGGATGAAAAGAAAATCCAAGTTCCCATGGGCAACCCACATTTAACTGACGTAAAACAACCCACGGCAACAAGAGAGTTGTTCCTAACTTTCGTGTACACACACACACACGCACACGCACACTCACACACATGTACTGAATATCAATTATGTACGCTAAAGATCCAGTAATGTTGGTCAACTTTCGGTGGGTTATGGAAACACGAACGCACTAAGCATGCATCCTCCAAAACGAACAAAAAAAAAAAAAAGAAAAAAAAAAGATGGAGCTGTTCTGAAGTCGGAAAGTGTCGGCTGAGGGCTGAGTGAGGCCAGCGGGCAAATTTACAGCCGAGTTGCAAGCACAGGAAAAAACATCCAACTCGGTAAGTAAAAGTGAACGCAGAGCAGAGACGAGATGAGATGAAATGAGATGAGAAGAGAAGAGAGGAGAAAAATTGATATCCAGATTGGGAGGCCAGTTCTTATCTCTGTTGAGCCTGTCCTCTTTACCACAACAGCTACTTTACCACACCACACCCGACATAACCACAAGACTATGACTTCTTCATGGGAGACTGTTGGTACCAAAATTGACCCTTCCGATGTCTCTTCTCC
>CM060316.1:51625307-51630307 GCA_030674155.1 Stramonita haemastoma | reverse complement strand
GGGACTGATCAATCCACAGTAAAATCATTGACCCTGGGGATCAATCCACAGTCAAATCATTGACCCCACACACCAGCCTTTGCACCACACATAAAAAAATCCCAACAAATCACCACCACAGACAGTCAGAATTCCTCCAGAGAAGACAGATCGATCTACATAGGTTAGTATTTTGTTTGTTGTGTCTGGCCTGTAGGGTTTGCACAGTTTGCCTGTCCCTCTTTTTTCACCCTCCTTCTTCTTACTTATTCTTTCGTCTGGCTTTCATCATCGTCATGATCATCATCATCATCGTCATCATCGCCATCATCGCCATCAACATCGTCGTCGTCATCATCGTCGACACCATCATCATCGTCGTCGATATTATCATGATCATCGTCGTCATCATCGTCGTCGTCGTCGTTATTATCATCATCACCATCATCAACGTCGTCGTCGTCGTCATAATCATCAACGTCGTCATCCTCATCATCGTCGTCGGCGTCACCATAAACAATGCTTACTGTTTTCTAATCTTAATCACTTACATTGTGCTTTCGTGATTGTTCCAATCTTCAGTTGGAAATTTCAACCTATTATGAGTTCAAGAAAAATCTATCCATCTGCTGGTTCTGTCTGTCTGCCTGTCGCTCTGTTTGTCCGTGTGTCTGTCTCTGTATGTCTCTGTTTCTGTATGTCTCTCACTGCCTGCCTGCCTGCCTGCCTGCCTGCCTACCTGTCTGTCTGTCTGTCTGCCTGTCTCTCTGTCTCTCTGTCTGTGTGTGTGTGTGTGTGTGTGTGTGTGTGTGTGTGTGTGTGTGTGTGTGTGTCTCTCTCTCTCTTCTCTCTCTCTCTCTCTCTCTCTCTCTCTCTCTCTCTTCTCTCTCTCTCTCTCTCTCTCTCTCTCTCTCTCTCTCTCTCTCTCTCTCTCTGGGTCGTGCGTGTGTTTATTGAGTAAATGTTGTGTGTGCGTCCACATGTTCCTCCTAGGTCCTAACAATTTTTTTGCATACCATTTACACACCAACTGATTCACTAACTTCACTTCCAAAATGGATGCCATTGAACAACGATTATAGAGACGATAATAATAATGATCTAAAACCATCAGAATTGAATGTAACCTATAAAATCCATAACGGAATCAACGATGTGTTAACCCCCCCACCCCCACCCCACAAAAGTGCGAAAGTGGTATGGTTGGTCTCTAAGGACAAGGTTGTTTTTTAAGGAACCTGGTTTTGGTTTTATCTCGTTTTAAGTGTGATCGATGTGGGTTTTCCCACGATGCAGGGGCCGTCCTGGGCTGACCCTTATGGTCGACCGGGGCGTGATACAAGCAAGGACAGTTGAGTTGGTTTTATACCTAGTTTTAAACTGTACATAATCGCGCACCTTTAATACGAGTTTTAAAATGTGACGAGGTGATAGCCCTGATATGGCCTATGTGGTCAGCGGGGCTATAAGCAGCATAATTGGATTGGATTGGCCTGTTAGCTGATCAGAATCTACACCCGATTAATTTAATGACATCATCTCCAAAAAAGTGGGTCAGTGAGTAGCGAATGTGGAAACATATGTGGACACATTAATCACCAAGAGAATTTTTGTAACATGATATCTATAGCTTTGATAAGGAATTTAAACACGTAAATAAAACATGCATGCGTATACCCTGCCTGTCAACCGGACGTGGATGAGTATGTGTACAGGTGAAGTGATCATGGCTGTGTCTCGTCTTCTCTTCTCACTTCCCTGTGCTGGCAATAACCTGTGCAGATAGTGGAATCCTACCACTTGAGACACAGCTCTCCTTCACTGCTGGGCATGCTCCACCACAGTGATAGATGCAATTTTGATGATGACGGTGCTGCTGTTGCTACTACTGCTTCTGCTACTGCTGCTGCTACTTCTGTTGCTGCTGCTGCTGTTGCTACCGCTGCTGCTGCTGCTACTGCTGCTGCTGTTGCTGCTGCTGTTGTTGTTGCTGCTACTGCTGGTGTTGCTGTTGCTACTACTGCTGCTGTTGCTGCTACTGCTGCTGCTACTGTTGCTGCTACTGCTGGTGTTGCTACTGCTGGTGTTGCTACTGCTGCTGTTACTATTGCTGCTGCTGCTGTTGCTACTGTTGTTGCTGCTGCTGTTGCTACTGCTTCTGCTGCTACTGCTGCTGCTGCCGCTGCTGCTGCTTCTGCTGCTACTGCTGCTGCTGCTGGCCTGACAAAACCTAACGTGTCTCCCTCTGAGCGGAGTCTAGGCACGTCATAATAGCACAGGAGGCGTGAGATAGCCTAGTGGTTAGAGTGTTGTGCTCTGATGTGATGACCTAGGTTCGAGCCACCACCGAGGCACCTGTTCACGTGTATTTTCCTTGGGGTTAACATTAATAACGACTCCACTCCCCCAAAAGTCTATCGGATGAGACCATACACCGAGGTCCCGCGTGCGAACGTACACAGACAGACAGACAGACAGACAGACGCACACGCGCACGCGCGCACGCAAACACACACACACACATACACACACACACAACTAACTGACCAACAGGCAGACAATGGTGAAGAAAAAAAGATTTTAATCCTGTGGCTTTGAGTTCTAGGTGACGTAGCCTAACCAGATACAACCGTCATTCATGACTGTGTGGGGTACACACTACGATAAAACAGCACTAGTAGAGAGTTATGACGTGGAGAGGATCTCACTCTGGACTCCAAACTGGTCGTAACTACGCGTCATCGAAAAACTATGCAGAGAAAATGAAGCCACATTTCGCAGATAACCCAGACCCAGACGAACTAGTGTCATCAGAAGGTCCCCAGAGAGGATATATCAAATCAAATCTGTGTTTGGCCTGCCGGGCCTGTGGGACCTTGGGGCTGGTTGTGATACGCTATCCTCCCGTTAGCACCAAGCAAAGGCCGCCTCCTGGCGCCGGCTGACCTTTTACTGATGCTCTGACTTTGTTTATCGGCTGGCTCCAGCAGACCAGTGGAAACCAATCAAAGCGAAAGCCTAGAGTACTCACTGACAGGGAGCGTGAGGACAGCATTCCTAGGGAATCATTATAGTACTTCTAATCTGGGTTGTGGAGAGAGTGTCTGTCATCAGCCACACTTTCATGAATGAAACAGGTCTGTGTTATACAATTTAGTCCTGTGCACTAATTGAGAGTAGTACCAAGGGATGCTAGGCGGAAAACTGGCTGTTTGATGAACAAAAACTATGATAAAAATGAAAGGGTTGGCCTTGGAAAAATGTTTTTCTGTACATTACTCTTGGGATTTAGTGTCAATTGCTGAGAGTGTGGCTACAAGCATTATGTACCTGAGTCAGTCTGTAGTTGCACGTTGGTTAGTGCTTTGGCTATGACTCAAATGAGATTTGAACTTGCAACCTTCCAGTCAGGCAGGCTGGGGACCAGGCAGGCTGGAAGGTTGCAAGTTCAAATCCCATAATTATGAGTCATAGCTGGGTTTCTGTTTCGGACTATGGTCGGATTCTACTCAGAGCTAGTTTGCTAAGGGCTCAAAGCGAAGATTGAGACCTCACAGTCGATATCATCACTATAGGGATACAATTTGGAAAGTGTTGCTCGAAGTACTTGACCAACACTGTAAAAAAAATTGTTTTATCTCTCTGGTATGGTTGACGAGGGGTTAAATCATGATAGGAACTGTAGAGTTTGGCCCTGGGGATCAATCTCAAAAGCAGTGAACCTCATTAGAACCAGTGTTATATTATCGTCCCCATCACTAACGACCATCGTACAACAAATGAACATTGTTTCTGATGTGGTGACCTCTGTTGCTTGGTCTCATAGTGACCTCAGTTTTGGTGTCTCATATACTACCTCTTCTGGGGTAAAGTAACGTCAAAGCCTTCAGGGTTTGGAGATTCATGGGAACAGAAGTCAGGGGAATGGTGTCAAGGTTGTCACTGCAGGTGGGTGATTGACTCATTCTGGTTCTCTGACTGTGCGAACATTGTCATACAGGGCTTGGTATGTGGAAGTGGATCAGAACAGGCACCCCTTAATTAACAACGCCAAAATAATTCAGCAGTAGTGCAGGACCATTCTGGATGGTGGCCAAACGGTGGCTGAACACTCATTATCTTCTTGTGAACTACTTCTGGACGAGACTGGGTGTATGTAGCTGGGCAGGTGAGATCAGATTGACCTGCGTGGACACAGCAGGACAGGTATATCATAAAATATCAGTCAGCAACAACAAAACCTCAACAGACTCCAAACAAAGAAAAAAAACCCCAAACCATACCAAAAAAACCCAAACCATACCAAAAAAACCCAAACCCAAAGCAAAACAAAGCAGATGTAACAACCGGGGAAAAAACCCACACGTGCCACAGAAGAAGAGAAAAAAAAAAACCCAAACAAAACCTTATGTACACAGACTGTGTTTCCTAGTTATGTTTGCGGTGGGAAACGATAATTCATGATACCAACTAGATAAGCAGGTATCGCATGCCGCTATGGATCTGCCTGTAGCCAGTACACACACACACACACACACACACACACACACACACACACACACACACACACACACACACACACACACACACACACACACACACACACACACACACCACACAGAGAGAGAGAGAGGAGAGAGAAGAGGAGAGAGAGAGAGAGAGAGAGAGGAGAGAGAGAGAGAGAGGAGAGAGAGAGAGAGAGAGAGAGAGAGAGAGAGAGGAAGGAGGAGAGAGCAGAGAGAAGGCAAGAGGAGAGAAATTATTATATGAGAGAGAAGATGAGATGAGAGAAGAGGAGAGAGAGAGAGAGAGAGAGAGAGAGAGAGAGAGAGAGAGAAGGAGAGGAGAGAGAGAGAGAGAGAGAGAGAGAGAGAGAGAGAGAGGGAGAGAGAGAGAGAGAGAGAGAGAGAGAGTGTATTGAGCAAGAAGTTGACAGATAAAAAGAGTGTAGCATGAGCCCGAGTTTAGGATAGCTAAAACTTCGGAAAACCTCTTTTGCCCCAGAAAGCAACAAGATAGAG
>CM060316.1:51607911-51619923 GCA_030674155.1 Stramonita haemastoma | reverse complement strand
AATTCTAATGACAACAAAGTGAAAACTGTTCTACTTTAAAACCAAAAGGCACCACAGTGGACTGAAAGCTCAACAGTCTGCCATCCTGGCGACCCGGGTCCCAGGGGAGGGCAGTCGATCACGCAAGACACCCTGCGACCATTAAAGCAACGTCATCAAAGATCATGGCTGACGTTACTCAACTGTCACTGCCTCCCACGTGATTTGAAAGCCTGCAGCTGCCGTGGGGAAATCCCAAAAGGAAGGCGTCAACCGCTGAGTAATGAGACAATCAGTGCCCGTGTACACAACGGGCCTAAGAGTCTTTCGGGTGAGACTATAACCGAGGCCCCGTGTGCGAACGCATCAGAACATCCTGCGCTCACGTTAAATACTGTTCCACTTCGTAAGAGTAGGCCATCGTGTGCCGGTGGGAACAGATGACATTTACAAAACTGCATACATACGGGGACTGGATGTAAAAAAAAGCATATGATTGCTTATTCCATTTATCCTCGATAAAAAGAATAAATAATATAATATAATAAATAAAGCAGTTACAGGTCTGTCTTGCTGTTTCACTATAACCACACATTGGACAGAAAAAGGGAGAAAAAATGTTAATGGGTGGCGCTGTTTTTTGTGACAAGGCGGCGCTCTCCTCTGCGAGAGCAGCTCGAAATTTATGCAGAGCAATCTGCTGGACTGAAAGTGGTTTCAATACACAATACAAAACATCATTTAATACAGTACAAAAACAATACATACAAAACAATTGCATACAATACAATGAATGACAATACAATGCAATACTATCAATACAATACATACAATACATACAACTACATACAATATCAATAATATCAATTACAATCAACACTTACCCTTGTGATTCGTGTAGGAATTGATATTGACTGCTATTTTTGTCCTCTATGGCTTTCACACGGCCCTTATAGCTAATTACCACAAGATCTTTTTGGGGTTTTTGATGGACCATTCGGCCATTGTAAAACATAGGGGGAATTGGCAACGGTTGAGGGGCTTAGTTTACGGCTGAGGATGAGGAATGGCATGTCATAAAGATGTAAAAAGAGCTACAATACTGCAGTTACTCCTGAACAAATACCGATTCTAGTTTGATCCGTTTTCGTCAAGGACAAACTGTGATTGTAGCTTATCACATGAATCTTGGTTTATCCACAGAATTTTGTCCTGATAAACCTCATGACACCTGCTTACGAACAGCTTGATCCTGCCCCAGATCATAAAATTCATCATCACTTAGTCATTAAGGGTATGTTGTTCCCCTGGCTGCTAATCAACGAAAAGGGGCTTGCATTTGTGCCACCTTCTCCTTTTTCTACTGGCTTTATCATTGGGCTATTCTGAGCATAACTGATTAGTCTATTGAAATTGAACAAAAGTCATCCCCCTCCCTCCAAAAAAGCCCACAAAAAACCCACTGTCATTAGTAGGCTTACATCATTGTAGCAGATGACCCGTCCAAACGGTGTGATGAAGCAGTCCCCCTCTGGAATAGCTAACCCAAAGGAAAAGTGTAGGACCCATTCCTTCAGTCCTTTCATGGTTACATGACACACTGAATCCACATGCAGAAAGTAAACCCTCTTCATATGATGAACATGACGGTGATTCCGCAGGCCATGGCGTATATCAAGATCAGTTGCTTCTTGGGATACTGGCCCTTTAGGGATCACTGGCTTTCCATTCAAATTCAAATTCCATTCAAATTCAAATTCCCCGGATCAGCTGTCACCCCCCCCCCCCCCCCCTCACTGGAATCAGACGATTAATTAACAAAGCCAGTGTAACAGCGACAGGTCTGTGAGGACCACCATCTTGGTTGTAGGTGTCGGTGATGGAGAAGCATCAGATGATGGGTGGGAGAGCAGGAGCCCGAGATACCCTGATTTATGAAGCCCTAGGCACCACAAGCTGAGCATAGAGAAATGGCGTTTCTAGTTTGATGTGTTTTCTTGTGAGTGTGGATCAAGATACGGATAAGAATTTTGACACACAACTTATTATTATTATGCTTTATTATTCAGTGTGTGTTTGTGCTGTATGTTTATGTGCTTTGATGGCTTTTCTCTTAAGTTTTTGGATCTAAGTATATATTTTGTCAAACTCTACTTCGAACATTGAATCCAGCTGTTTCCTTTAACAAACTATAGTTGTGTTACTCGCTGCGAATAATTTACCGTATAGTTTTGAACAGTTTCTACTAAAGAGCTGGTCAATAGACAGATAAAGAAGTAAAAGCTTTGCAGGTGCTGAAAATATTAACACTGGATTATTAGAAAAAATGTGTTGTGGTTGTGAGCATTGTATCTCAAAGACTAATGCATGGGTGTTATAAAGTGTTTTATATGGGAGCTATCTTATCTAGGGAGAAATCATGATTTTCCTATTTAAGATGGCACCCAACTTGTACATCAAATAACATCAGGTCTTGTTCTGTTTTGATGCAAATATAGACATTTGGTCTGTGTGATCTGTGATTAATTTGTCAAGATGTACAGCGCTCCCACGTCCAGAGAAATCATTATTATCCTATTTAAGATGGTATCCAGGTTGTACATCAAATAACATCCGGTTTGGTTTTGTACTGATACATGGGCAGACATTCGGTCTGTGTGATCTGAGATGAATTCTTCAAGATGTACAACACTCCCATATCCATCATTCCCGTGATCAGCTTTTCTCGACACTTGTGGCCAGTCAGCAGACGATGAAACTGTACTGTATCAGTGAGGAGAGAGAGAGAGAGAGAGAGAGAGAGAGAGAGAGAGAGAGAGAGAGAGAGAGAGAGAGAGAGAGAGAGAGAGAGAGAGAGAGAGAAGAGAGAGAGAGAGAGAGAGAGAGAGAGAGAGAGAGAGAGAGAGAGAGAGAGAGAGAGAGAGAGAGAGAGAGAGAGAGAGAGAGAGAGAGAGAGAGAGAGAGAGAGAGAGAGAGAGAGAGAGAGAGAGAGAGAGAGAGGAGAGAGAGAGAGAGAGAGAGAGAGAGAGAGAGAGAGAGAGAGAGAGAGAGAGAGAGAGAGAGAGAGAGAGAGAGAGAGAGAGAGAGAGAGAAGAGAGAGAGAGAGAGAGAGAGAGAGAGAGAGAGAGAGAGAGAGAGAAGAGAGAGAGAGAGAGAGAGAAGGAGAGAGAGGAGAGAGAGAGAGAAGGAGAGAGAGAGAGAGAGAGAGAGAGAGAGAGAGAGAGAGAGAGAGAGAGAGAGAGAGAGAGAGAGAGAGAGAGAGAGAGAGAGAGAGAGAGAGAGAGAGGTGTTCCACAGACGCTAAGCACGAGTTGTGGCTGCAGCAGCATCAGCAGCTGCTGTTGTTGCTGATGAGGGGATAGCGTGCTGTCATCACCCCCAGGTCACCGGGACCAGACACAGACAAATACTCCTCTCCACTGAGGCTCCTCTGTCTTTCTCCCAGGCAGTTCTGTCATTGGACACTCACCTTCTCCACCGAATGATTATCTGCTCTCGTTTCACTCTCAGTCGTGCATGTTTACGTTCTGGAACTGCGTAGGCCTATACGAATCGGGACTGGTTCATTAAAACATAATTGCAGCTCTCTCTCTAGCCTGCCTGCTTACATATGGGGTTTATCCGCGAAGTCGAAATATAGCTACCTTAATAGTAGGGGGAAAAAACGGTCGTATACACAGCCAGCCACCCAACTTACATAGTACATCTTCTTCATTTTAGCTTCTATTCATATTACATGATATTAGAAAGGTTGTATAAGGTGTATACGGTTTAGGAAGAGTTTATCCACGAAGTTGGCTACTTTGATACGTGGTGATAAAAAAAAGGTTGCATACACAAAATTTGGCAATTTATTAACCTCAGAGCTGTGGCCGAAGAACAGAAGAAAAAAAACACAATAAAATACTGAAATAAGGTGGTGGGGTTGTTCATTTGTTTTTGTTTTATTTTGTTTGGTTTGATGTTGTTTGTTTGTTTGTTTGTTGTTTTTTTGGGGGTCAGGGGGGATGTTAGGAGGGGGGGAGGGCTACCATTATTGATATAAACTTTCACGTGAGTACTACATATTCTTCACCTGATTATTTTCATAGGTGAATAGGAGACTATGGATAAACAAACCGTCAGATGCTGAAACTGAGATATTTGCAGATGCTGAAACCGTTGCTCTGGCTTGCTGTCGTTCAACAGACTGATAGTCTTGTCATGTCATGAACTCTTGCCCTATCTCTGCGATCGCGCAGGAATATCATTTCTTGTTTGATTTTATCCGTGTTCTCTGGGAACATTCTGATGACGGATTAAACCAGACACCACAGAAAATCAACTGTGATTACTTTCAAGCAATAGCCATGCGCACAACGAGCCAGTGTGTGTGTGTGTGTGTGTGTGTGTGTGTGTGTGTGTGTGTGTGTGTGTGTGTGTGTGTGGTGTGTGTGTGTGTGTGTGTGTGTGTGTGTGTGTGTGTGTGTGTGTGTGTGTGTGCCATGGGCCTATTTCAGGAAAGCATATTTGATGACAGTCTCCACAACATGCATTGATTAACTCGGGTGATTGCTATGACTACTCTTGCTTTCATCACGTTTCCAGCTGGTCATATACGTGTTTCGTTGAATCAATACCTATCAATCATCTGGAATCAGTCAGTGACGATTGTTGTGATTATTCTTGCTTTCGTCACGTTTCTAACGGGTCATATACGTGTTAAATCAATTTTTGTCAATCATCTGCAATCAGTCAATAAGTTCTCAAGAAGCCAGAAACTTGCTCTGTCTACTGCTGATGGGTAAGGAGGGCTGGAGGGGGGGGGTGAGCTGAAGGTACCATAGGCTGAGCATGATCTTCTTTGGGGAAATTTAGAGTAGAACAGTTTTGAACTCAGACACCTGATCTTTCTTGCGGCACAAACTCTTCAACGATATACCTGCACACAACCGGATCCTTCAAGTAGAATGTCACCAGAATGTAAATCTGTCTGTCAGTATTTTGCATAATCTTCACACAATCATTTTTTTAATGACATTGTCTGTAAAACTGAAATCACCAGAAATTCTATTGAATAGAATTCATATTGAATGTTTGTCTGTTTTGTTTGTTGCTTCTTTGCTTATAAATAGTGTAAGGTTGGTAGGCTGCTTGTAACGTGGCAGAATCGTGCTTAGTGCACACAGTCAAAGTGCTCCCAGACACAGGAGGTAGAAGAAGAATCTCCAAGGTACCTAAGCCAGAGCAGCGGCATTAATTAAAGATGCATACGCCGATTACAGTGAGCAGCGAAAGAAGGTGGTCCTAACTGTCGTACTCTTAATACTTGACTTCATGGTGTTCTATCTTACAGTTTGGTATTCAATGTTTTTCTCTCCATTTCCTGTCAAAGACCCTGCTAAGCAGAATGGAATATTTGGCACTCAGTGACACCTTGTAAAACTGAGCAATGAATGACTGTTATCCCCTCACCATAATTATGTCATTATTAAGCAGTGAGGTTAAACCTATCAGATTCTGTGATCCTCTCTATATATGCTCCACTCTTGCCAACTTTAGTTCCAGTTTTCGTTTGCACTGTCACACTTCTGGTAACTTCCTGACTGCCAAAGTCTTCAGGTCTACAGATTCACGGAGGACTGTCGTTGAAAGACACGGTAATTGCCACCACTCCAGTGTAAACCTCTTACTGACCAAAGCTGCAGATTTATCTATTTTGGTCACAAGGGCAGGGACAGTAACAAGCGCTGTGTACACATTGGGTCCGAAGACACTATCATACACCATTTCGGTGACTCAGCAATGGCTCATCCTCCCCCCTCCCCCACTATTCTTTGTAGTAGCCACCATCAATGGCTTCCTGCGAATTGCTCTGAGGATTATGACAGAATTAATCTGGATTACGGCTGAGTATGGTGAGATCAGGATAAATAGTGCAGGAACAGGAGCTTTGGATTGTCACAGAAGATGAGTCATCAAAATAGCAAAATACAAACAAAACAACAAACTCCAAAATTAACAGCATGCAATTCACAGCCCTATACATACAATGAAAAAGAAAAGAAACGACCCCCCCAAAAAAAAAAAAACAACAACAACAACAACAACAACCAAAAATAATAACAGTGCAAAAGAAACAAACAAACAAACAAACAAAACCAAAAAAGACAATAAGAAACAAAAATTAAAAAACCAAAAAGAAAGGAAAACAACAAAGACATAAAACACAAAACAGAACAGAACAGAAAGAAAACGAAAAAAAGAAAAAAAAAACCAACAGTTTCATCGACCAGTTATACCCAATCGATGAAGGGAATAATGGTATCAATACGAATTCCACAGACGTCCGCAGCTTGGCTTGGGCTGCTGTTGCTGCTGCTGCTGCTGCTGCTGCTGCTGCTGCTGCTGCTGCTGCTGCTGCTGTTGTTGTTGATGCGAGGATAGCGTGCTGTAATGAGCCTCCCAGTCCGCTAGCTCTACACTGACAAATAATGCTCCTTTGTTCCATCCTGCTTCTCTGGGGAAATTTGGATTATGCTATTTCTTTTGATCCCTTGCTTATTCAGCAAATATCCTCTGTTTCTACCCTGTATCAGGATATGCGTGGTCTCGTATTGAGCATGCGTTTTATAACACGGGCATATTTCCTTCTATCATCTTTGATTAGGCTTTCTGGGGCAAAAGAGGGTTTTCCCGAAAGTTTTAGCATATCTAGAAAGAACTCGGGCTGCATGCATACACTCTTTTTATCTGTCAAACTTCTTGCTCAAAATACAAGTCTCTCTCTCTCTCTCTCTCTCTCTCTCTCTCTCTCTCTCTCTCTCTCTCTCTCTCTCTCTCTCTCTCTCTCTCTCCTCTCTCTTCTCTCTCTCTCTCTCTCTGTGCTTATTCATTATCCTCCAAATAAAAGAATTTGCCTTGCCTTGCCTTGCCTTGCCTTGCCTTGCCTTGCCTTGCCTCTCTCTCTCTCTCTCTCTCTCTCTCTCTCTCTCTCTCTCTCTCTCTCTTCTCTCTCTCTCTCTCTCTCCTCTCCTCTCTCCTCTCTCTCTCTGTGGTGTGTGTGTGTGTGTGTGTGTGTGTGTGTGTGTGTGTGTGTGTGTGTGTGTGTGTGTGTGTGTGGTGTGTGTGTGTTGTTGTACTGGCTACAGGCAGATCCATAGCGGCATGCGATACCTGCTTATCTAGTTGGTATCATGAATTATCGTTTCCCACCGCAAACATAACTAGGAAACACAGTCTGTGTACATAAGGTTTTGTTTGGGTGTTTTTTTCTCTTCTTCTGTGGCACGTGTGGGTTTTTTCCCCGGTTGTTACATCTGCTTTGTTTTGCTTTGGGTTTGGGTTTTTTTGGTATGGTTTGGGGTTTTTTGGTATGGTTTGGGTTTTTTTTTTCTTTGTTTGGAGTCTGTTGAGGTTTTGTTGTTGCTGACTGATATTTTATGATATACCTGTCCTGCTGTGTCCACGCAGGTCAATCTGATCTCACCTGCCCAGCTACATACACCCAGTCTCGTCCAGAAGTAGTCCACAAGAAGATAATGAGTGTTCAGCCACCGTTGGACCACCATCCAGAATGGTCCTGCACTACTGCTGAATTATTTTGGCGTTGTTACTTAAGGGGTGCCTGTTCTGATCCACTTCCACATACTAAGCCCTGTATGACAATGTTCGCACAGTCAGAGAACCAGAATGAGTCAATCACCCACCTGCAGTGACAACCTTGACACCATTCCCCTGACTTCTGTTCCCATGAATCTCCAAACCCTGAACGCTTTGGCGTTACTTTACCCCAGAAGTTATAGTATATGAGACACCAAAACTGAGGTCACTGTGAGACCAAGCAGCAGAGGCCATCACATCAGAAACAATGTTCATTTGTTGCACGATGGTCGTTAGTGATGGGGACGATAATAAACATGGTTCTAATGAGGTTCACTGCTTTTGAGATTGATCCCCAGGGCCAAACTCTACAGTTCTTATCATGATTTAACCCCTCGTCAACCATACCAGAGAGATAAAACAATTTTTTTTACAGTGTTGGTCAAGTACTTCGAGCAACACTTTCCAAATTGCATCCCTACAGTGATGATATCGACCGTGATGTCTCAATCTTCGCTTTGAGCCCTTAGCAAACTAGCTCTGAGTAGAATCCGACCCTAGTCCGAAACAGAAACCCAGCTATGACTCATAATTATGGGATTTGAACTTGCAACCTTCCAGCCTGCCTGGTCCCCAGCCTGCCTGACTGGAAGGTTGCAAGTTCAAATCTCATTTGAGTCATAGCCAAAGCACTAACCAACGTGCAACTACAGACTGACTCAGGGACATAATGCTTGTAGCCACACTCTCAGCAATTGACACTAAATCCCAAGAGTAATGTACAGAAAAACATTTTTCCAAGGCCAACCCTTTCATTTTTATCATAGTTTTTGTTCATCAAACAGCCAGTTTTCCGCCTAGCATCCCTTGGTACTACTCTCAATTAGTGCACAGGACTAAATTGTATAACACAGACCTGTTTCATTCATGAAAGTGTGGCTGATGACAGACACTCTCTCCACATCACAGATTAGGAGTCCTATAATGATTCCCTAGGACTGCTGTCCTCACGCCCCTGTCAGTGAGTACTCTAGGCTTTCGCTTTGATTGGTTTCCACTGGTCTGGTGGAGCCAGCCGATAAACAAAGTCAGAGCATCAGTAAAAGGTCAGCCGGCGCCAGGAGGCGGCCTTTGCTTGGAGCTAACGGGTGGATAGCGTATTACAACTAGCCCCAAGGTCCCACCGGCCCGGCAGGCCAAACACAGATTTGATTTGATATATCCTCTCTGGGGACCTTCTGATGACACTGGTTCGTCTGGGTCTGGGTTATCTGCGAAATGGGGCTTCATTTTCTCTGCATAGTTTTTCGATGACGCGTAGTTACCAGTTTGGAGTCCAGAGTGAGATCCTCTCCACGTCATAAGTCCTGCTAGTGCTGTTTTATCGTAGTGTGTGACCCACAGTCATGAATGAAGGGTGTATCTGGTTACGTCACCTAGACTCAAAGCCACAGGATTAAAATCTTTTTTTCTTCACCATTGTCTGCCTGTTGGTCAGTTAGTTGTGTGTGTTTTGTGTGTGTGTGTGTTTTGTTGTGTGTGTGTGTGTGTGTGTGTGTGGTGCGTGCGTGTGCGCGTGGCGCGCGTGCGTCTGTGTGTCTGTCTGTCTGTGTTACGTTCGCAACGGGACCTCGTGTATGGTCTCATCCGATAGACTTTTGGGGGGGTGGAGTCGTTATTAATGTTAACCCCAAGGAAAATACACGTGAACAGGTGCCTCGGTGGTGGCTCGAACCTAGGTCATGACATCAGAGCACAACACTCTAACCACTAGGCTATCTCACGCCCCCTGTGCTATTATGACGTGCCTAGACTCCGCTCAGAGGGAGACACGTTAGGTTTTGTCAGGCCAGCAGCAGCAGCAGTAGCAGCAGAAGTAGCCAGCAGCGGCAGCAGCACAGTAGCAGCAGAAGCAGTAGCAACAGCAGCAGCAACAACAGTAGCAACAGCAGCAGCAGCAGCAGCAATAGCAAAGCAGCAGTAGCAACACCAGCAGTAGCAACACCAGCATAGCAGCAACAGTAGCAGCAGCAGTAGCAAAACAGCAGCTAGTAACAACAGCAACACCAGCAGTAGCAGCAACAACAACAGCAGCAGCAACAGCAGCAGCAGTAGCAGCAGCAGCAGCAGTAGCAACAGCAGCAGCAGCAACAGAAGTAGCAGCAGCAGTAGCAGAAGCAGCAGTAGCAACAGCAGCACCGTCATCATCAAAATTGCATCTATCACTGTGGTGGAGCATGCCCAGCAGTGAAGGAGAGCTAGCTGTGTCTCAAGTGGTAGGATTCCACTATCTGCACAGGTTATTGCCAGCACAGGGAAGTGAAAGAGAAGACGAGACACAGCCATGATCACTTCACCTGTACACATACTCATCCACGTCCGTTTGACAGGCAGGGTATACGCATGCATGTTTTATTTACGTGTTTAAATTCCTTATCAAAGCTATAGATATCATGTTACAAAAATTCTCTTGGTGATTAATGTGTCCACATTTTGTCCACATTCGCTACTCACTGACCCCTTTTTTGGAGATGATGTCATTAAATTAATCGGGTGTAGATTCTGATCAGCTAACAGGCCAATCCAATCCAATTATGTTGCTTATAGCCCCGCCGACCACATAGCCATATCAGGGCTATCACCTCGTCACATTTTAAAACTCGTATTAAAGGTGCGCGATTATGTACAGTTTAAAACTAGGTATAAAACCAACTCAACTGTCCTTGCTTGTATCACGCCCCGGTCGACCATAAGGGTTAGCCCAGGACGGCCCCTGCATCGTGGGAAAACCCACATCGATCACACTTAAAACGAGATAAAACCAAAAACCAGGTTCCTTAAAAACAACCTTGTCCTTAGAGACCAACCATACCACTTTCGCACTTTTGTGGGGGGTGGGGGTGGGGGGGGTTAACACATCGTTGATTCCGTTATGGATTTTATAGGTTACATTCAATTCTGATGGTTTTAGATCATTATTATTATCGTCTCTATAATCGTTGTTCAATGGCAATCCATTTTGGAAGTGAAGTTAGTGAATCATTGGTGTGTAAATGGTCTGAAAAAAAATTGTTAGGACCTAGGAGGAACATGTGGACGCACACGCAACATTTACTCAATAAACACACGCACGACAAAGACAAGAGAAAGAGAGAGAGAGAGGAGAGAGAGAGAGAGAGAGAGAGAGAGAGAGAGAGAGAGAGAGGAGAGAGAGGGGAGAGAAGAGAGAGAGAGAGAGAGGAGAGAGAGAGAGAAGAAGAGGAGAGAGAGAGAGAGAGACAAGGCAAGGCAAGGCAAGGCAAGGCAAAGGCAAAATTATTTATTCGAGGATAATAGATAAGCACTTGTGTGCTTTTTTACATCCAGTCCCCGCCCTTTTTCAGGATACATCAAGTTTTTAAAAATACTAAACAATAAAGCTTTATGCAAACCAGACAACATACAAGAATAAGGACACTATATATGATAAGGTAATAAAAATGCACTCGATCAGAAGACAAAAATCAGAAGTCACAAAAAAGATTTTGATAATGAAAGAATAGAAAAGTGTTAATAGGTTAAAGAGCAAACAAGAGAAGAGAATAAACAACTGAAAACATCATCCACCACCATCTGTCAAAAATTATACATGTGACATAAATCATACATTTGGATAAAAGGGGAAAAAAAATTTTTTAAACTAATATCCTATATTGGAGGGGGGGGGGGGGAGATACTGCCAATAAAAATATAAATAAAATCAACAATTATAATGATCCAAATACCAAAAAAAAAGGAACCATAACCAAGTATCAAACAACAGGCAAGAATTAACACAGAGATACAATATTAAGGGTAATTTATAAAGTCACTGATTCAGAAACGAAAATGAGAAGTAAAGAATCAATGATGATTTTGAGTTGATAAAAAGCAAAGAAAAAAACAAAGAAAAAACAAAACAAAACAAAACAAAAAAAAAGGCGCAATAATTAAGAGTAAACATGAAAATATGATGAGGTTAAATGACTGAAAGCATCAATCTACCACCATCTAACATCAAATAAGTCCCAAAAAAACAAGATTTTGATAAAGGGAGAAAGAACAACAACAACAGGTAAGGAATACGACAGAGATAACAATACTAAAGGTAATGTTATAAAAAGGCACTCATTCAGAAGCAAAATATGGGTAAGAATCAATGATTATTTTGATTTGGATGATAAAACAAAAACAAAACAAATATAAAAAAACAAATAAACAAACAAAAACAAAACACACACACACACACACACACACACACACACACACACACACACACACACAACCACAACACACCACACACACACACACACAACACAACACACACAAAAAAAAGGCGCAATGATTAAAGAGCAAACATGAGAACATGATGAGATTGAATGACTGAAAACATCAATCCACCACCATCTGTCATCAAAATAGTCCTACAGCATA
>CM060316.1:51602911-51605411 GCA_030674155.1 Stramonita haemastoma | reverse complement strand
TTTTGGGGAAGGGGGCTGCACTTGGGCGACGGGGGCCCCCCAAAAGGGGAAAACACCCCCAAATTTTTAGCAGAGAAATCTGTGACAAAAAGGGGGTTTTGGAAAAATTTTTTTTAAAAAAATTGGGGGAAAAAAAAATTAAGTGGGGGATCTCTACGGGTTTTTGACGCCCCTGCCTACAGAAAAGTTTTTGGGGATGCATGAGCTCGCAGGAAGCCCAGAAACAGGGTCCAGTCCCCTTTTAAAATTTATGGATCAATTTTGATCATAAAAAATGCCCAATTAATTCACCAATACTGCGAAAAAAGTGCCCTTTTTAGCCCCGGTATAAAATTATCATGCCCCTTAAAACGGGGAAAAAACAGAAATAGCTTTCCATAACTCTCTCTCTTTTTCCCCCTTTTCCCCCTTCTTCTCCCCCTCTCCCTCCCCCTTCTCTTCTCTCTCACACACACCAACACACACCCCCAAAAACCAAAAACCCACACCCAAAAAACACACACTCGCAACACACGGCGCGCGCACGCGCACACACACACACACACAACACACACAAAACCCCACAAACCCACCGACAGAGTCATCACAGCAGCAAGGTAGGAAAGGCAGGAGGGGGGTTTCCCCCTTTTGGTCTCAAAGGACACCCAAAGGGCCCCCAAAGCACAAATTTTTCACGTGCAACACAACGAGGGAATGCAAAAAATGACAACCCTACCAGCCCCGTCAAGGCCACATTGTGCGGGTTTCACTGGGAAAAAGGGGGGAAAAAGGGAAAAAACCCCGGCATATATCTTTTCTTCGACTAAAAAAAGACGGGCAAGGGGGGAAAAAGCAAAGTTGGGGGGTGGGGAAAAATTTTTAAGGAATGCGGAAATGGGGAAACTGGCGACCGTCTTCGCCTAAAAACCCGACGGTTTTTGGTCACAGGACTAAAATTTTTTGGGAACTCACAAGGAATGCGGAAATTTGGGGGGGCCTGGACCCCCCAAAAAATTTTGGGGGGTGTTTTTCCCCCCCTGCCCCCTTGGGAAACCCTTTTTCCCGAGCCTGTGGGTGAAAAATTTCCCCCCCTTTATTTTTAAAAATTTTTTATAAAAAGTCAGTTTTTTAAAAATATCAAGCTCAAAAAATTTTTTGACTTCGTTTTTTTATATATTAGCATAAAAATTTTCCCCGGGGAAAAAAGAAGATTTTTTTGTTTTTAAAAAAAAGGGGGAATTAAAACATTAAAAAAAATTTTATAACACTAAAACGTCCTTGGGGGGAAGTGGCCCCTTTTTTTTCACCTTTAAAAGGGAAAAATCTGATTTTTTAGGTCCAGTACTTTAACCACTAGGGCTTGGGTTTTCCCCCCCCGGGACTTTTTTTTAAAACCCGTTCGGGGGTTTTGAAAAAAAATGGCCATTGTTTGCCCGGGGAAAAAATGACAAAAATTTAAAAAAACTGTACACACGGGGGGGAGATGTGTAAAAAAAAAAAAAAAAAAAAAAAAAAGCCCACAATTTTTTTTTTTTTCCCCCATCCCCCAAAATTTTTTTAATAAAAAAAATAAAAAAAAAAATAAATAAATATACCCATGGTTTAAGAAAAAAAAGTTAGGCAAGAGGGGAAAAAAAACGTCTTTTTATGGCACAGATTTTAAAGGGGGGGGGGGGGGTTGTTATGGCACTATGATAGGGTAGGGGTCTTGTTAAGGTACAGACTATGAAAAAGGGGAAAAAATGGGGGCTTGTTATGGCAAAAAACCCCCCCCCGGGGGGGGGGGGGTATGGGATTTATAATAAAAAAGGTTTTTTTTTTTGGCACAGAATTGAAGGATAATACAAATGTCTTGTTTTTGGGCCAAAAGACTTTTTAGAGGATTTTAAAAAAAATGCTTGTTTTGGGGACAGACTAAAAAGGGGAAAAAATAATAAGAGGTCTTGTTTATGGCCCCAAACAAGAGAGGTTTACGGGGTCCCTTTTTTTTGGCACACACTATGAGAGGGTAATTTCCCAAAAAACCCCTTTTTTTGGCACAGTATTTGGGGAGGTTAAAAACAGAGGTTCCCCTTTTTTTGGGGAAAAAACTATTTAAGGATAATATAGAGGTCTTGTTTTTTGGGAGAGACAATCAGAGGATAATTTCAAAATGTTTTTTTTTGGGGGAGAAAAAAGAGATGATAAAAAAAGAGGTCTTGTTATTTGGGGGCCCCGACTTTGAGAGGATAATACAAAAAGGGCTTGTTATTTACAGACTAAGAGAGGATTTTTATAAGGTCTTGTTTTTTGGGAAAGATATGAGAGGTTAAAATAGAGGTTTGTTATGGCACAGAAAAAAAGGGAGGATAGTAAAGGGGTCTTGTTAAAAAAATTTTTGACTATGAAAGGATAGTGTGGGGGTCTTGTTATGGGACCGAATATGGGGAAAAATTTAAGGGGGGCCCGTATCCCAGGCAAAAAAAACCAAATTTTGGAAAAAGGATTGAAAAAGACCCCTTTTTTGGAGCATTGTTTTATT
>CM060316.1:51584005-51602811 GCA_030674155.1 Stramonita haemastoma | reverse complement strand
GAAAAAGCTGACGTGATGAGAATCTTAGACAATGATATCAAACAACAAAGACAGTTTCACAAGTGAAGACAGTTACACAGGTTCAAATATAACACGACAAACCTAACGTGATGAGAATTTTAAACAATATCAAACAACAAGGACAGGTTCACAAGTGGAGACAGCTACACACACAGCTTCAAAACTTTTTTTTTTCCTGCGCTCGGTTCTTGCCCCCAGATAAATAATCCGACAGTGTCCAATACTTCAACTCGCCAGACCTATCGATCACGGCTGACAAAGTGGTTTGCTTGTCAGACCTTGTTTCGATAGACCAGCAAAAAACCCAAACTTCTACCTCCCCCCCTCCCTTCACATGTATATGGCCACTGTAGATTACTTCAAGTCTGAACAGATTGATCACATTTTTGGGTTTGTTCTTGCAAGGAATTTTGTTTGCTTGGAGTCTGTTTATGTCAAGACAATGATACATAAGGGGAGTGTATTTATGTCAAGCTAATAAGACATAACCCGAGTGTGTTTATGTCAAGCTAATAATATGTAACGGATTATGTTTATGTCAAGCCAATGATACATAACAGGAGTGTGTTTATGTCAAGCCAATGATACATAACAGGAGTGTGTTTATGTCAAGCCAATGATACATAACGGGAGTGTGTTTATGTCAAGCCAATGATACATAACGGGAGTGTGTTTATGTCAAGCCAATGATACATAACGGGAGTGTGTTTATGTCAAGTTAATAATATATAATAGGAGTCTGTTTATGTCAAGACAATGATACATAACGGGAGTGTGTTTATGTCAAGACAATGATACATAAGGGAAGTTTGTTTATGTCAAGCCCAGTAAATAATATAGAGCTTGCCTCTAATGCCCGTGGTTGGTAAAACAGTTTAAGGTCACCAAGAAGAGACCCTAGGTTTGAAGGTGTTAACTCCTGTGGCTGGTATATATCTGCAATACTACTGTGAGGTCCACTGTGACAATGGCTTCAATGTGGAGGGACTGTAACAGAGAGTACCAGGGACTGATTATTGTATTGGGGGTTGCAGGGTGGGGGAAGCTATCGTTGGGGGGCTGGGCGTAGGAGTTTTATGGCAAAGATATTGTGATTTCTGTAACTCAGGGGAGTTTATCAGTTTATTCTACCTGTACTACTCAGTAGCAGTGCAACTGAGGGGAGTTTGTTTCTTTAGCTATATATAGTGCTCAGTAGCAATGCAGCTTAGGGGAGTTTATTTCTTCAGCTGTATAATTATAGTGCTCAGTGGGAGAGTTTGCAAAAAGTGGTCTCGTGTAAGGCACCCATCTAGAAAACAAGAGATCAAGGCTTCTGTTATTTTTTTTAGCCCAAACTTCACACACTTCGCCCCAGCCCCTCCCCCCACCATCAGAAAAAAAAACCTTGAATGGTAATTGGGGTGCTAGTCTTTTGGATGAGATGATAAATTGAGGCCCCATTGTAAAGCATATTTAGTACACATAAAATAACCCACAGCAACAAGAGTTTTCCATGTCAACACTTTGTAGCAAACAGCCACTCTCACAGAGAAACAAATACACGTGCTGACAGGAAGTATTTTTCATTTGAATAGGTCCCCCTGCTGTTGTGGCGACATACTGAACCTGGGGATGGCATCTCGAATTTCATGCAGAGAAATCTGAAGTGACAAAATGTGGTATACAAAAATACAGTACAATTCAATACAGTACAAAACAATACAATGCATACTTTACTTTACTTTATCCATCCTCTTGAACCATCTAGGGCATCCAGGGGAGAGAAAGAGCTTTCTGTCTGTGGCAAGTTTGAAGGCCTGGGGTGGGTGGATGGGATGTTGTGGGTCTTCAATGTTTATACCAATGTTATTCCATATTGAAATTTCAACATATCCTATCACACAAACTATCTTTTTTGTTTACCCTTTAATCCAAAATTATATAAACAACATTCAACCATCAAAATATAAAGAACACATGATCCTAACAGTTTTATCAGGGGGAAGGGCGAGCGTGGGAGAGAACTGAAAAAAAAGAGAAACCCAGGTTTCAGTATCTCCTTCCCTATCCTTGCCACACAAGACAACAACAGTGAAAAACGTCTCTGAACTGGCAGCGACAATGGCCTGACTGACTGACTGACTGCAGACCTACAGCCTGATGGCGGGATGAAAGCAGCAGGAAGGCGGGCCGGTGTCACGTGCAAACGAGTTTGGCCTCACATCGATCGCAGCTGTCTCCGTATCCCCGAGAGGCTCTGGGGGCCTGTGATGCAGACCCACACTTCAGTGCCAGTTGACACCTTATGTGACTGATTGTTTTCTTCTTCTTCCAGTCCCTTCCCTTCTCTTGGATGGAATTGTTTGGAGAAAGTAATGATAAACTATTGTTATGGTTACCAGCTCTGTGTGAGAGAGGGAGGGTAGAGAGGGAGGGAGGGAGGGAGAAAGAAAGAAAGAATGAATGAATGAATGTATAATCTGTATTTTCCAAGGGTAACAGAATAAGCATTCACATACTTTTTTATCCGGCCCTTGCCCTGATTAAGGAATAGTATCCCCCCTAAAAAAAAACTAAAGCAACAACAAAAAGACAGACAGAAAGACAGAGACAGACACACAGACAGACACACACACACACACACACACACACACACACACACACACACACACACACACACACACACACACACACACAAGATATTCAAATACAGGTACAGATACAGAAAAAAGAGACTGAGACAGATACACAACAAAGCAGACAGACAGACAGACAAACAAACAAACAGGTAAAAATACAACCAGACCATCAGACAAAGAGACAAGACTCCAGAACACAGTTGGACAAAGACACATAGAATGACAGACAAGCAGATAGACAGCCAGAGAGAAGCAGAACCACCCACCACCACAGCACTGTCCCCTTCTATCTCTGCTTAAAAAGCCCCAAAACAGCTAAGCTGGAGACAGAGTGACGGACACACAGACACAGACAAGGAGTCTACTCAGCATTTCAGACATGCAAGAAGAGAAGAAGGGACAGGATATTTCTACTGCCCCCCAAGTTCTCTCCGTCCGTCCGTCCGTCCATCCGTCTGTCCCCCTCTGTCTGTCTGTCTGTCGTCTGTCTGTCTCTGTTTCTCTCTCTGTCTCCCCCCCTCTCTTCTCTCTCCTCTCCTCCTCTCTCTCTCTCTCCTCTCCTCTCTCTCTCTCTCTCTCTCTCTCTCTCTCTCTCTCTCTCTCTCTCTCTCTCTCTCTCTCCTCTCTCTCTCTCTCTCTCTCTCTCTCCTCTCTCTCTCTCTCTCTCTCTCTCTTTCGCTCCACTTCCTCGATGTCTCTGTTAGAGTTTTGTACTCTCAGCTTATTCAGCTTCTACTGAACTTGATCCACAATTTCTGCCTTGTCAAAGAAAACTAGCCGTGGCAAAATGTTAACAGGCACATTCTTGTGTGTGTGTGTGTGTGTGTGTGTGTGTGTGTGTGTGTGTGTGTGTGTGTGTGTGTGTGTGTGTGTGTGTGTGTGTGTGTGTGTGTGTGTGTGTTGTGTCGTGCTGTGTCTGTGTCTGTGTCTGTTTGTGTCTGTTTGTTTGTCTTGTCTGTCTGTCTGTCTGTCTGTCTGTCTGTCTGTCTGTCTTGTCTGTCTGTCTGTCTGTCTGTCGTCTGTCTGTCTGTCTGTCTGTCTGTCTCTCTCTCTCTCTCTCTCTCTCTCTCTCTCTCTCTCTCTCTCTCTCTCTCTCTCTCTCTCTCTCTCTTCATTATTCTATTATTGACATATTGACATGGGTCGAGCTGCACTGTATTGAGTTTCACCAGGCTTCTGAATGGAATGATTATCATTGTGTGTTGTATTATGTCAGGGCACCATTACTGTGTGTTTGTGTAATGTGTTGTGTCGTGTTGTGTTTTTTCTTCTTTGTCTTGTTTTGTTTGATGTCATTATGTGTGGTGTGTGTGTGATTTTGATAATACTGATGAAGTGTGCTGTGGTTTGAGGTGGTGTGTGATATGGTGTAAGTGTGGTTGTGTTATAGTGTTGTGTTGGGCAGTATGATGTGGCGTGGTGTATCATTTGTGTGATGTTGATTTGTGTAACGTTCCATTGTATTGTATTATGGTAGATATCAAGACAAAGACTGTATTGAGCCATTGTTATCGTTTCACGACAAATTTGACCATGAATAGCCTTCCTCCATGGTCAGCTGAAGCTATGTGCAGCTTTGATTAAACCATACTGAGGAATATTGTCGTTATAACATGATTACAGAGCTATATAAATTCTATTATTATCATTATTATGATTACTAATATTATCATGATGATGATGATCTGCACATCCTCCTCCTCCTCCTCCTCCTCCTCCTCTCATATTATCATCATCATTTTCATTATTAGCAAAATTCTCTCTTCTCTCTCTCTCTCTCTCTCTCTCTCTCTCTCTCTCTCTCTCTCTCTCTCTCTCTCTCTCTCTCTCTCTCTCTCTCTCTCTCTCTCTCTCTCTCTCTCTCTCTCTCTCTCTCTCTCTCTCTCTCTCTCTCCCCAACCATACTGGTGTCACACACTCTCAGCATGGCCAGGGACACTGAAGAAGTGAAGAAGGAGAAGGAGAAGAAGAAGGAGAGAATCGATTTCTGGCTGTAGCATTCAGCTGCTGTGCTCCTCCCAGCAGAGGTGATGGCCACAAGACAAGATTGCCTTTGGCCGTCAAAACCCTGCCTTTGTTTCAGCGACAAAGACAAAGGCAGGAGACAAAGACAGGCTATTCTGGAGGAAGAAGAGGAGACAGAAAGATGAGACCTTTTGTCATGTGGGTTCATGTCAGATAAATTGTATCTAGGTGACATCTAGGGCGACGGGAGAGCTCAGTGGTCAGAGCGCTGGTTTTCCCCCAGCCAATGTTTAAGCAGCGTCGAGCGTGGTTACCAGTTGGATGGGTGACCGTTTGCGCGTCTTGGACTTCAGTACGGTTAACCCCCAGTTCACCCAGCTGTAAAATGGGTATTTGCCTTCTTTAGGGTCAAGGAAGGTAAAGCAGCGAGGGAGAGGAGATGGGCGCCACCCTCAACATGCTGGCCCCCTAGAGACGCTGAGGTCCCTGATGGCTCGCTCCCCTACGACCGCTTAGGTTATGGGACACCTTTACCTTTTACCTAGGTTACATTGTTGGAAATGTCCTTTTTTCTGTCACTCTCTGTGTTTTTTGTCGTCCAACTTGATAAATTTGTTTTTCCCTATTATTTTTGTTATGTTGAAGTGTTTTTTTTTGGTTTGGATGTCGGTCACATTGTGCTTTCGTTTATTTCCTGAAATGCTATTCTTGCCTACTTTTATAGTTAAAATGTTTTCCTGTTTTTTTCTTTATTCACTCTTTGCGTTTTCATTCGTTTTTCTTATATCGTGCTCTCGGAAGATTTTTTTCTTCCTGTTACTTTTTTTTTAAAGCAGATGTTAACACCCTCAACCCCCAGCATATTTTTTTTAAAAGGTTTTTATTTTTTGTTCGTCGTATCTTGATTTGATACCATAGAAATAGTGCCGTGAGGTTCATTAGCTTTTAGCTTGTGTAGGACAAAATGAATTGCTCTTTGTGTTTTTCTTATGAGAATTATGATATCATCTAAAGTTTTTATTATTAATATTATCATTTTTTATTCCTTTGCGAGAGTGATTGATTGTGTGTGTGTGTGTGTGTGTGTGTGTGTGTGTGTGTGTGTGTGTGTGTGTGTGTGTGTGTGTGTGTGTGTGTGTGTGTGTGTGTGTGTGTGTGTGTGTGTGTGTGTGTGTGTTGTGTGATGTGTATGTGTGTGTGTGAATGTGTGTGTATGTGTGTGTATGTTTGTGTGTGTTTGTGCGTGCGTGTGTGTGTTTGTATGCACGCGCGCGCGCGCGCGCGTGTGTGTGTGTGTAAATATTGCATTAACTGCACTTAAGTTTTGAGGAATTTTGTTTCTGTTTTCCCCATGTTTTTGGCTTTTTGTTTGTTGTTATTTTTAACTGAAAATGCCTGTGGTTTTTCCCCCTGTATTTTGTTTTTTGTTTATTTGTTTTGTTTTGTTTTAACTGAAAATGCCTGCACCCATACAACTGCACGGTGTCTAATGGAAACACAAGGGGAATCCTTACAACATAGGGGTCCACCTTAATGTCCCCTTTCCCATGTGATTACATGACCAAGGGAAACCGTTGGCACCTTGGAAAAAGAACGCTTTTAGATTGACTGCACCTTTTGCGTACAGTGTGTGTGTGTGTGTGTGTGTGTGTGTGTGTGTGTGTGTGTGTGGTGTGTGTGTGTGTTGGTGTGTGTGTGTGTGTGTGTGTGTGTGTGTGTGGTGTGTGTGTGTGTGGTGTGTGGTGTGTGTGTGTGTGTGTGTGTGTGTGTGTCGTGAGTGTGTGTGTGTGTGTGAGTGCGTGTGTTGTGTGTGTGTGCATGCTTGGTCTCGTGCATGTATGTGTGCGTGCATGCACGCGTGTGTTTGCTTGTGTCGTGCATGCATAGTGTATGTACATACATGCATGCATTCATGTGTGTGTTTGTGTGTTTGTGTGTGTTCGTGCATGCACGTGTGTGTGCGCAGAGCCTGTGTGTGTGTGTGTGTGTGTGTGTGTGTGTGTGTGTGTGTGTGTGTGTGTGGTGTGTGTGTGTGTGTGTGTGTGGACGAGTACGTGTGCACAAGATTACAGGCCAGATTTGTTGTCTCCCTCTAGTTCTCCACCCTGCTTTCTGTGGTCTGTGTGCATTCCCTCAGACCTGACCACAAACCCAGCAAGCTCACGAGCCGCCATG
Source organism: Stramonita haemastoma (assembly GCA_030674155.1). NCBI lineage: Eukaryota > Metazoa > Mollusca > Gastropoda > Neogastropoda > Muricidae > Stramonita > Stramonita haemastoma. The sequence goes on along the minus strand of CM060316.1, from coordinate 51,596,029 downwards.
GCGCAGTGGTTAGTGCCTTGGATTTCGGACTGGAAGGTCGCGGGTTCGAATCCCATAAGAGTCATAGCGATTTTTCGGACACTGGCCGGCTCCTACCCAGAGTGAGTGTGATGTGGGCTTATTCGGAAGACTGGGGCCACACAGTCGAGCTTTATCCTCTTTACGAATGCGAATTTGAGCGTGATGCTCAAATTGTCTGACCAACACTGCAGGTGTCTGTAGCTCTCGGCTCGGTTGACGCCGGGATATGTTATGATAGTAAGCGTAGAATACGACCCTGTCAAGTAGTCTCAAAGCACATGCACTTCCATAGCAGCATGATAGCATCATCCTTATTCTCATCGATCATCATGCAATGCAATTTATTACTGCATGATAATCAATGGCAATGAGGATGATGCAATGATGCAGAAACCTGTCTAAGACGAATACTGCAAGAACAACACTGAATACTCAGGTTCAACAAGTCTACTCGTAGACTTGGAACCAAAAAAACATATCTACTCTACGGCAACCATGTACCAAACTAACATAGTGAGTCTTAAACTTAAAGCTCTTTTGGAGACAAAAATGGCGGGTAGAACAATGCTTTTGTGATAAAAATGGCAGGTAAAACAACGCTTTTGTGACAAAAAATGGAGGGAAGAAAAATGGTTTTGTGAAGAAAATGGCAGGAAAAACAATGCTTTTGTGAAGAAAATGGCAGGTAGAACAATGCTTTTGTGAAGAAAATGGCAGGCAGAACAATGCTTTTGTGAAGAAAATGGCAGGCAGAACAATGCTTTTGTGAAGAAAATGGCAGGCAGAACAATGCTTTTGTGAAGAAAATGCAGCAGAACAATGCTTTGTGAAGAAAGGCAGGAAACAATGCTTTTGTGAAGAAAATGGCAGGCAGAACAATGCTTTTGTGAAGAAAATGGCAGGCAGAACAATGCTTTTGTGAAGGAAAATGACAGACAAATAAAAGTATTGGTATTAATCATGACTTCCTCTTTGTTGAGATAATAAATATTGGCATCGGTGTAATAATAGTTTTGTATCGAAAATGACGGACGAAACAATAAAAAGCAGCATTACAAACGAAGAAAGCTGCTATATATAGCTCTGAGCATATTCTCCTTCCAGGTTCCTATCCTAGTGATTCAAACGCTGTCCACGGCTGAAACCTTCCCAGACCTTTCCATCACAACCGCCACTGCTATCACACACAACCTCTGGACCGTTTGTCACTGCTAGTCTCTGTTCATCCAGAAAAAAATCATCACCACCCCTTAAAAGGTGATTTCAACTTGTGGAACTCGAGGCCAAACTTCTTTCTGTTCGTTGCTATGGTTTGCTCGCTGGAGCATGGAGAAGGGTGGGTGGGGTGGGGGTTGTGGTCAGGTTTGTATGACAAACGCAGCTAGATAGATTGTCGTCTGGTAAATGGAGCTTAGTGGAAGTGTTTAGGAGTTCGAAAAGAGCAGAACCATCTTCTTCATCTCCTCCTCCGTCTTCTTTTTCTTCAGCCTCTACCCCCCTCTCTTTCTATCTGTGAATGTCTGTCTGTTTGTGTCTCTGTCTGTCTTGTCTTGTCTGTCTGTCTGTCTGTCTGTCTGTCTGTCTGTCTGTTTGTCTCTCATTCTCTCTCTCCCCCCATGTATATATGTATATCTGTATGTGTGTGTACATATGCATGTCTGTCTGTCTGTCTGTCTGTCTGTCTGTCTGTCTGTCTGTCTGTCTGTCTGTCTGTATGTAAATGTGTGTAAGCATGCATGGATGTGCGAATGCGTACGTGCGCACATGCGTACGTGTGTGATTGTATATTCATATGTACTTAGGAGCTCGTACGTATGTATGTGGGTAGAATCATAAGCGCGTGCATGCATTCGATTCAGAAATGTGCGCATGTGTCTGTGTTTGCTCATGAACGAGTGTGTTCACGCGCGCACACGCGTAAGTAGCTAGTTTGGTGGACTTGCACCTCATTTGGAAGCTGGTGGGTTAGAAAATCATGTATGCCTGCTTTAGTACCGGGATGCACCGAATGAATAGACTAACAAATGGATGAATGAATAAACGAACAATGAAATGAGTGAATGAATGAATGAACGAACCATGAATGAATGGATGGATGGATAAATGAATTTAGGATATATATAGCGAGAGCAATGAATGAATAAATTGATTAAATCGGTCAATGGACGAACAAAAAATAAATGAACGAACAAACGAATGAATGAATGAACGAACGAATGAACGAACGAACGAACGAGTGAATGAACGAACGAACAAACGAACGAACTAACGAACAAACGAACGAACGAACAGACGAACGCATGAACGAACGAATAAACGAACAAACGAACGAACGAATGAATGAATGAACTTATGGTGTATAAAGAGCATAAACATCTCTGCAACCAGAGATGTGACAGCAGCTGGTAAGCAAAAAAGTGTGATGAAAAAGTAGGCCTACAGAGCGTGGCACGCTGTCTCGTCAGGGTCTCAGTGTCCAAGCTAGCGGAACTTCTGGGAGATTATCCCCCTCCTGCTCCTCCTTCTCCTCCTGCTCCTCCTTCTCCTCCTGCTCCTCCTTCTCCTCCTCCCTCTCCTCCTCTTCCTCCTCATCTATCATTTCTCCGCTCTTCCATTGATCATACACCTCTGAGTGCAGTGCATGTGTCTAATGTGTTTGGTTAGATGTGTTGTGTTGTGTGTGTGTGTGTGTGTGGTGTGTGTGTGTGTGTGTGTGTGTGTGTGTGTGTGTGTGTGTGTTGTGTGGGTGTGTGGTGTGTGTGGTGTGTTGTGTGTGTGTGTGTGGTGGTGGTGTGTGTGTGTGTGTGTGTGGTGTGTGGGGTTGTGTGTGTGTGTGTGTGTGTGTGTGTGTGTGTGTGTTGGGTGGTGGTGTTGTGTGTGTTGTGTAGTGTGTGTGTTGTGTTGTTGTGTGTGTGTGTGTGTGTGTGTGGTGTGTGTGTGTGTGTGTGTGTGTGTGTGTGTGTGTGTGTGCGTGCGTGCGTGCGTGCGCGCGCACGCGTGCGTGCGTGTGTGTGTATGATTTCTAGAGTGTATTGGTTTCATAGTGGGCCTCATGCTTGATTTTTTTTATCATCATTCTTTTGAGCATCTCTCCCTCTCCTCCCTCCTCCTACTAACCCTATCACATCCTACTTCCAGTTCTCTTTTCTTTTTCCCCTTTCTGTCTTTCTTGTTGAAAAAAAAATCGATGCGATAGCACAAAGCTTGTAGTGGTACATTTTCTTTGCCCTGTCAGGCACTGTCTCCTTCTAAGTGTCTTGTACTGCAAGTTGAAATGAACAGGTCCGTCCTCTTGTAGAACTTCTTGTCTGTTCAGCTGGCCCTTTCTAAGGAGTGTGTCATCTTCGAATGGGGCAACCTTTTTGTCTGTGTCTGTCTGTGTCTGTCTGTGTCTGTCTGTGTCTGTCTGTGTCTGTCTGTGTCTGTCTGTGTCCTGTCTGTGTCTGTCTGTCTGTCTGTCTGTTGCCTCTCTGTCTCTCTGTGTCTCTCTGTCTGTCTCTCTCTGCCTCTCTCTTTGCACTTTAATACTATTATTTTTTCCTTTCCCTCCACCTAATATCTGTGTGTCAGTGTATTTGTCTGTGTGTCTTTATCTGTGTCTGTCTATTTGTGTCTGTATGTCAGTGTATCTATCTCTGTTTATCTCTGAGTCTGCCCGTGTCTGTCTGTCTGTCTCTCTGTCTCTCCCTCTCTCTCTGTCTGTACATCCATAAATACTTATCAACAGAGAATTAAACACAAAATTCAAGAAACAAAAACAAACAAGAAAATGGGATAATTCAACCATCGATCTGGGCGTGTTACAAACCGTTTAACCTCGTCCACCGAAAAACTAATAATAGGTGTGACAGAGAAACCACGCCTGTGTATGGAAAATTGCGCAGACTGTCTTTGCAAAAGAAAAGAAAACTATAAAAAAAAAGCCAAAGAAAACTAAAGAGCTAGATTTTTTTAAAGTACACAACAGAAGAGAGGATTTCTTGTCTGTTTATTTGTTCTAGTCGTGATCACCCTCAACAGTTTGGGATAATGACGCAAGAGTTAAAGAATGTTTCCTTCGTTTTTTAACTCTTGTGTCATCCCAAACTATTGATAGTGATCATGACCGGAACAAATAAACACAGACAAGAAATCCTCAATAAAAAAAAAAGTGGTGCTGCTCTTGTGGCGACACACTGAACTCTCTCCCCACTGAGAACAACTCTAATTTCGTGCAGAGAAACTTGCTGTTAATGAAGATAGTATCAAGTATTCAATACAGAACAGTACAGTACAGCATAGTGCAGAGTTGTTTGTCCGTCGTGTCCGACGATGACCTCCAAAACAGCAGAGGAGGCAGCTGCTGTTTCGGAAATGGGGCAGAAATTTGATTACATTGGAGGTGCCTTGCCCACAGCATATCCCCAATCTCTCGGCCTAGAGGGCATAACGGACAGTCAGTGTTGGAGATGTTGCCCAAAGGCCAACTAGACCCCAGGGCTGCAGCACATAAGGACTGTGCAAGTCCAGTACTGTAAAGTACAATACAGCAAAAGAGACATGGGTGGATAATTTAAAAAATACATGTACCGCCCCCCCCCCCAAAAAAAAAAAAAAAAAAAAAAGCTCTGGCGGGATCAAGGTATTGGCGACCACCGCCACAAACGGAAAAAGCTTCTTTTTTTTTTTTTCGTCAGTCAGTGCATAGTCCCCGCCACTACTCTCGATGAACAGAGCAGAGCATTCTTCTTCGTAATTCTTCGCAATTTTTTGCAATTTTTCTTCGCATCTTTGCATTCTTCTTCTTCTTTGCATTCTTTTTCTTCTTTATGTTTTTAATTTTTTTTTATAGTTATTTAAAGGAACAAAAGGGAGTATATCATATTCTTGATCAGTTTTCACACATACTCGTGTACACCAAACCTGTTATTGATTCAGAAGCTACGTGCCATAAAACTACTTAGGCGGTAGCAGATGCAGAGCAGAGAGATAGACAGACGTAGCTGTTGTGGTGTTGCTGGTTGTTGTGGTAGTAGTAGAATGATGGTGGTGGGGGTGGAGGTGGTTATAATGGTGGCGGTAGTTATGGTTATGGCGATGGTGGTGTTTGTTGAGGTGGAAGGTAGATTAGTGATGTACTGATCGTGGCTGTGATATTTATGACGCTGGTTATGGTGATAGTGGGGGTGTAGCAGCAGCTACAGCAGCAGCAATATTAGAGGTGGTAGAAGTAGTAGTAGTATCGTAGTAGTCGTAGTAGAGTCGTAGTAGTCGTAGTAGTCGTAGTAGTAGTAGTAGTAGTAGTAGTAGTAGTAGTAGTATAGTAGTAGTAAGTATATAGTAGTAAGTATAGTGAAAAGGAACAATAATGCAGCAGTAAGTTACAATACTAGAACTACCACTACCACTACTACTACAACGACTACGACTGTTGCTGACACTGCTGCTTCTGCTGTTGTTTGTTGTTATTGTTTCTGCTGCTACTGCTTCTGCTTCTGCTACTGCTACAACGACAGCAACAACAACAACACACAAAAACAACAACTACTACTACTACTACTACTACTACTACTACTACTACTACTACTACTACTACTACTACTACTACTACTACTACTACTACTACTACTACTACTACTACTACTACTACAGAGATAACAGTAAATGGGGATAGTGAAGATAAAACTGCTTGTTCCAAAACATAATTATACGTAACTAACAACAACAACCACCATTATGTATTTCTTTTGTTTTATTCTTTTATAAAGAGGATCATGGGATAAGTACTTATGTAATTTTTTCCATCCAGTCCCCGTGTGCATGCAAATTTTGTAAATCTTGTCACCTGTTCCCACCGGCACATGATGGCTTACTCTTATATTGAGGATAATGGAATAAGCACTCGTGTGCTTTTTACATACAGTCCCCGTGTGTATGCAGCTTTGTAAATCTTGTCATCTGTTCCCACCGGCACACAATGGCCTACTCTTACGAAAAGCGGAACAGGATTTAACGTGTGCACAAGATGTTCTGCGTGCGTTCGCACACGGGGCCTCGGTTTATAGTCTCATCCGAAGGACTTTGGGGGAGAGTGGAGTTAGCACTGATGTTAACTCCAGGGAAAAATCTCCTCGAACGGGAATAGAACCCAGGTCGTCAATTTGCGAACGCAATGTTCTGACCACTAGGAGAGAGAGAGAGAGAGAGAGAGAGAGAGAGAGAGAGAGAGAGAGAGAGAGAGAGAGAGAGAGAGAGAGAGAGAGAGAGAGAGAGAGAGAGAGACAGACAGACAGACAGACAGACAGACAGACAGACAGACAGACAGACAGACAGACAGACAGACAGACAGAAAAGACAGAGACAGAGACAGAGACAGAGAGACAGAGAGACAGAGAGACAGGGAAAACAAATAAGTGACAAGCAGCTGTCACAGTCTGAACTTCGACAACATGCCTGTTGCTACCTACTCCTCCCACGACCATCATCCCGACCCCAGTGCAATCTGCCGGCCACACCCATACACGTCCACAGCTATAGCAATTCACTGATGAAAGCTATTGACAGCAGATCACAGATGCTACAAATCATCTACTAAACTATATCTACTATCTATCACTATCTATCTATCTATCTATCTATCTATCTATCTATCTATCTATCTATCTATCTATCTATCTATCTATCTATCTATCTATCTATCTATCTATCTATCTATCTTATCTATCTTTTATCTATCTATCTATCTTCTTCTGTCTGTCTGTCTGTCTGTCTGTCTCCATGCAAACACACACAAACGCACGCACGCACGCAGGCATGCGCGCGCCACACACACACTCTCTCTCTCTCTCTCACAACACACACACACACACACACACACACACACACACACACACACACCACACACACACACACACACACACACCACACACACAACACACACACATGTATATATATATATATATATTGCTATATAGTATTATATAAAATAATTGAAAAAATAAAATGTCACCAAAGCATCCCCAAAATAAACGGAATAAGTAGTTCATGCTCTCTCACTCATTTCGTATGCAAGCTGGCTGCACCGTCGCGACAGAAAATCGACACATATAAGCAGTGATAAAATTCCACATACCTGCATAAATATTTACTAGCACTTTAACATCGTCCTTGCACACCTTCCATTTCACCCCTTCCCCACTTTCCTCTCCATCCGTGACCTCTGGCAATGCTTTCCAAGCCGATACAGTAAAGGTGATGAGATAAGTAGATTGTAGTCGGCCGCTTAAAGGGAGTAGGGACTGACTCTCCTGTACTGACCCCTTTATTTATTTATTTGTTTATTATTTATTTTTTTATTATTTTTATTCTTTTATATCGAGGATAATGGAATAAGCAATAGTGTGCTTTTTTACATCCAGTCCCCGTGTTGTATGCAGTTTTGTCAATTCTGTCATCTGTTCCCACCGGCACACAATGGCCTACTCTTACGACAAGCGGAACAGGATTTAACGTGTGCGCAAGATGTTCTGCGTGCGTTCGCACACGGGGCCTCGGTTTCATAGCCTAGTCTCATCCTCCCCTCAGGGAGAGAGAAGGAGAGGGAGGGGAGGGGTGGTGATGGTGGTGGTGAGAACCCTCGTCCATCAAGGGATGGAACCTGCAAGTCTTCGGGTTCCAAATCTGGGATACTAGCCATGATAATAGTTGCCCAGAATCTACTTTCCTTGGAACCAACCATGAACTGGTTTGGGGAAAGACCCCCCCCCCCCCCCCCCACCAATCACTCCCCCCCCAGATGGGATAGACTCTTGTATCCAGACTCGTTTCGTTTCTTGGTTCAGGCGCCGTTAGGATGGTGTGTGTGGTGAGCTCTGTGGTATCCACAAAGATCTATTATGTCATGTATTTACATGGCTTTTTTCATAGCCAGCAAGACACATTTACATGTCAGCATTTACTTGTCAGCAAAAATAGGTTCACATAATTAGGATTTGTATGCCTGCTAGACAATTTTGCCTGTCAGTATTTACATGTCAGTAAGACATATGTGCATGTCAGCGTGTATTATTGTACTAAGACGTATACGTATTAGCATTTCCTTATCAGACAGGTAGATGTCAGGAAGCGGAATGGCCAAGGGGTCAGAGCATACTCATCATCTGACGGCCCAGGTTTCAGTGACCACCAAGTCACCCGTTCAAGCAGGTTTTCCCCCTGGGCTCCAGTCGCCTGAAAGTCCTTCGAATAAGAGCAAAAACTAAGGCCCCGTATGCCAACACTCAAAGAATATCTAGCAAACCGTTAAGTTAAAACCCGTTCCACCTTTCGGAAGAGTAAGCACTTTCGTGCTGGTAGAAACAGATGACAATTTAAAGGAAAAAAACACATACTCACTGGTGTTTTTGCACACACAAAATCTCACCATTGGTGAACCTTAGAGCTCGAGCTGGGGAACTAAACAAAGGTACCCTTTCAGCATTGACATGCCAACATCCCCGAAGACAAAAATCGGCTATCTAAATGGTGGTGATGGGGGGGGGGGGGGGGGGGGGGGGGGGGAGAGGGGGGTCGCATACGCAAAAATCTCACAATTGGTGAACTTTGGAGCTGTAGCCCAGGAACAACAAAAAAAAACATCCAGCAAAACACATTTAACATCTGAACATTTATATGACGGCTAGTCCCAGCTTACACCTCAGCACAATGCTAGCTAGCAAAAACAGTATTTACATATATCAGAACTCACATACCAGCAAAATACATTGGCATTTTATTTCTAGGCCAGCTAATCAAGCCTTTTGTAGGTCTAACGTCCGCGCTTTTGTGCCAGCTAGACGTACAATTAATTAGTGAGCACCTATATGCCAAACTTCAGAGACACTTATGGGCCAGTGTAGACATTCATGTCAGCATTAGTTAACATACCAGCTGCTTGGGCTTGTCACTGTTGCGTAGACTGAGTGGCTCTGTTCTTTAAATTCAGCTTAACCTATGTGAAGGTAGTTCATTCGCTTTGGACTGGTGCTGTAGTGTCTCTCTTTCTGTCTCCTGTCTCTCTGTCTCGTCTCTGTCTCTGTCTGTCTGTCTCTCTCTCAAATACCACATGTCCATCATATTTTTTTGCTTGTTTGTATTCTCTCTTCTAAGGGGCCATGACCTTTATGAATAAACTATCATTTCATTTCATTTCATTCATTCTCTTCTCTCTCTCTCTCTCTCTCTCTCTCTCTCTCTCTCTCTCTCTCGTCTCTCTCTTCTCTCTCTCTCTCTCTCTCTCTCTCTCTCTCTCTCTCTCTCTCTACCACTCTCATCTCTTCTACATGTCTCCATCATATTTCTTTGCTCTCTTTCATATTCTATTCCTCTGCCATGACCTTTATAATAACTTTCTCCATCCTTCAAGTGCCATGACCTTTGAATAAACATTCATCTCTTTCATTCATCTTCCATTCATCTCTCTCTCTCCTCTCTCTCTCTCTCTCTCTCTCTCCTCCTCTCTCTCCTCTCTCTCTCCTCTCCCTCCTCTCCTCTCTCTCTCTCTCCCTCTCTCACCACACAACCACACACACACACACACACACACACACACACACACACACACACACACTTATCATTCATAAAATCAGCAACAAAACTATCAAATGAAACAGACAGGAAACGAGACATCCGTTTTCCCCCACGGATCATTGAAAAGCACGCTTGTGGTTCCCTGCAGCCGCTGAAATCGAAGCTGATGACGCAAAAGCCATGTAGGGTAGTCAAGCAGGGAATAAAGAAGACACTAAAACATGATCCTGAGACAGAGAGAGACAGAGAGACAGAGAGAGAGAGAGAGAGAGAGAGAGAGAGAGAGAGAGAGATAATCGCTTGCCGACAACCATGTAAAGTCACCGTAATATGCAGGAAACAACTAGGGCACGCACTTCCAAACTTGTCTTTTCCGCTTTGAAGATATAAAAAGAAGAAAAAAGGGAAGAAGAAGAAGAAGAAGAAGAAGAAGAAGAAGAAGAAGAAGAAGAAGAAGAAAGAGGAAACAGACAAGAAAGAAAGAAACAAAAAAAAAAGAAAGAAAGAAATTAAGAAAGGAAGTCAGAAAGAAAAGAAAGAAAGAAAGAAATTAAGAAAAGAAAGAAAGAAACAAGGAAAGAAGGAAAAAAAGTCAAGAAGACGGATAGGGAAAAGTCAGTAGTTCAGTAAGTCATCTGACTGGTTTACAGACTTGTGCATTCACTGCTTTTGTAGGAGTGGGGGCACAGCCCTGAAGTTCCCAGGCAGTGCAGAGATCTACACAGGCAATTAAATCTGGCGGAGCCCATCCGTCTCCAAGTAGCTGGGTGCATGTTGGGTATGTTCGTGTCAATCATCCTACCTGCAGTAGGCTAAGTACCTCGGCAGCCGCTCTACATAAGCTGGATGAAGTTTTTGATGTGTGTGCAAAAATAGTCTGCGTGCGTTCCCACAGGTTCGTAGTCTCATACGAAGGGCTTTTAAGGAAGTGGAACCAGTGTCAATGTTTGAGGAAAATCCCCTAAAACGGAGACCGCAGAAGTGAATGGAACGAGCAACCTCAGTAACCCTCAGATCATGAATATGACATTATACACTAGGCCCCGTCTGCCCCCTGATTCAGGCATGAGTGTTTATTATGTAATGTTTGACATTGACGATTTTCAGAACGTTCAGCTAGCCGTGTCTCCTTAAATACTGAGACAGATGACACCTTAAACGCACAAGTATGACCTTATTATTTTGTACTCATATACACTTAAAGCTAGTTCGTAATATTATTTGTACACACGCACAAACAAAGTTATATCATTTATCACTATACCTGCCAGAGAATGTAAGACACAAAGATATTTTACGATATAATAACAACACTATCATATAACAATAACACAAGTTATGATGATGATATATACGACACGCTATGCCACGATACGCGATAATCTGACATTTAAAACGACACAGGATATAGATCTAGCCTAACAGGATACGACGACACTATCGTATACTGAATTACTCCCACGTACTGTGTGGTCTCTCTTTCCACTGTCCCTGTTACTCCTGCTATAGCAGCATCTTAGTCAAGTCAAGTCAAGTCAAGTCAAGTCAAGTCAAAAACACTTTAATCATCCCTGAAGGGCAATTACAATACTGACAGGCATATTGATACAAATCATAATCAAACACAACGAAGGAGCTACATTTCTTATTTGTTCAAACATTATATAACTACAAATAAAATGTCACAAACACTCACACTCTACGCGCTCTTGCACACACGCAAACACACCATACACACACACCAATGTTTAGATACAATGTTCTTAAAAACCATTGACTAGAAAAGACATATGATCACCATTATTCACACATTATACGCACGTGTTCACACTCGCACATATACATGCACACACACACACACACACACACACACACACACACACACACACACACACACACACACACACACACACACACACACACACACACACACACACACACACACACACACACACACCGCTCCCCCCCCTCCCCATACAATCCACACCCACCCGCCCCCACACTCACACATACACACACGCTCCCCCCCCCCCCTATCCATACACACCATCCACACCCACCCGTCCCCCCCCCCCCCCCCCCCCACCCACACGCACATAATTGGTAGAAGACATGTGAATTTACAAGCAATTAAAAAAAAAAATCAATACAGCCAAAAATAAGACATACTTATTTTATGGGTACATATGCATGTATGTGCACGCCTGTATGCATTGGCTACATACATAACAGTGGCAGGTAAGTAAAACGTTCTTACTTCGTGATGTAACCAGAAACATCACTATCTAAACCTTACCGTCAGAAAGTACTGGGGTAAGGAGAAAGTACTGCCCCCCCCCCCCCCCCCCCCCATACCCCAACATCCGTTTCTTTCCCTATCTTCAGCCTCAGAAAACAGACCTCAGATCACAGCAGGATTCTTATGACAGGGCCCCATCATCCGCCCACCCACCCCAC
>CM060316.1:51571505-51581505 GCA_030674155.1 Stramonita haemastoma | reverse complement strand
AAGGAAAAAGTGGAAGTCAGAATCAGCTGAATTTGTCGATAGCAAAACAAAACAAAACAAAACAAAACAAAGCAAACAAAACAAAACAAAGCAAACAAAACATAATAAAACAGGACAGAAACATCCTTTTGTTTGATGGCCCAACCTCTCTGTGCAACAAGCCTGTACTGTTCACCCCATTCCACGTGCTGTCTCTTTCCCCTCATCCGGATTTTAAGGGCTCGCCTTCTGCTTCCATACCACAGAAAATGGTTGCCTTTTTCTTTCTTTTCTTTTATACTTTATTTCGAGACAATGGAATAAGCACTCATGTGCTTCTTTTTACATCCACTCCCCATGAGTACGCGGTTTTGGTAAATTTTTTCATCCGTTCCCACTAGCACAGAATGGCCTACTCTTCCGAAAAGCAGATGGGTTTTAACGTGTGTCCAATATGTTCTGCGTACACATTACCTCGGTTTATAGTATCATCCGAGGGACTTTTGGGGAGGATTGGAGTCGGCACTGATGTTAACTTCAGAGGAAAAAAGGAAAAAAATGCTCTTGAACGAGATTCGAACCCGGGTCAGCAGATCACGAGCGCATCACTATGACCAACAGACTATCTCGTCCCCTTGATTTTGTGTGGTGTGGTGTGTGTGTGTGTGTGTGTGTGTGTGTGTGGTTGTGTGTGTGTGTGTGTGTGTGTGGTGTGTGTTGTGTGTGTGTGTGTGTGTGTGTGTGTTGTGTGTGTTGTTCTGCCTGAGTTAGTTGTTGTCTGTCTGTGTCTCTGTCTGTCTGTCTGTCTGTCTGTCTCGTCCTGTCTGTCTGTCTGTCTGTCTGTCTGTCTGTCTGTCTGTCTGTCTGTCCTGTCTGTCTGTCTTCTGTCTCTCTGCTCTCTCTCTCTCTCTCTCTCTCTCTCTCTCTCTCTCTCTCTCTCTCCCCTTCCTCTCCTCTCTCTCTCTCTCTCTCTCTCTCTCTCTCTCTCTCTCTCTCTCTCTCTCTCTCTCTCTCTCTCTCTCTCTCTCCTTCCTTTCCTTTTCTTTAAGAACCAGAGGAAACAGTTGCTGACAGACGAATGAAGCAACCGTCATGTTCTGTATGTCGTCTGCTCATTCCCACCAGAAACACCTAGCTAGGGCCTGCAGACATCTTGTAAATGGACAAACCATGCACCTGTACAGTCCTTCCATGAATCGCCTTCACAACTGAAGTTTGATCTATGGCGTTTATCTCTTGTGTCACAACTTCATTGGCTTCCAGGCAGTTCTGTTAATGTATGATGATGATAATGATAATGATAATGATAATATAATATAATATAATAATAATAATAATAATAATAATAAATAATAATAATAATAATAATAATAATATAATAATAATAATAATATGAAAACAGCTACAAATAAGGTATCATGCATTGTGATTTTCAACTAAGAACCCAACTGCTTTCTTTTAATTAGGGCAAAAAAATCGATTGCATTGTTTCACCATATTGACCACAAGTCAGTAGTCATTCAAAACCAAACAGAACAAGAAACCAGCCAACCAGTAACCCCTTCCCGCAAATAACAAAACAAACAAACAAACAAATGCTAAAACCCAGAGAGTAATTGGCTTGTTCCCAGTCGTCTGTGTGCAAGACAGTTGCCTTCCGTTACAGATGGGGCCCAGGATGAAGGGATCGATAGCTCCATGACAGTCTTCTACAGGTAATGGGCACTGACACGCACACTCACTTACACACAGGTGAACAGACAGACAGACTGACACACACACGCGTACACATACACACGGACACACACGCGCGTGAGCACACGCAAACACATACATAGATACGGCTCACACACATACATAGATACATAGCTACATAGATACATAGATACATAGATACATAGATACATAGATACATAGATACATAGATATCATACATACATACATACATACATACATACATACATACATACATACATACATACATACACACGCGCATACACACGCGCATGCACTCAGACACACAAGCATATTATGAATGCTTGCACGCACGCACGCACGCACACACACACACACACACACACACACACACACAGACACGCACACATCCCTCCTCCCCCCCCCCCCCCCCCCCCCACACACACAATCATCATCAAACAAACAACCCAGGCAGGAAATGAAACATCCGCCTGTTAATTTTTTAAGTGTTGTGTTTGCCGGCAGACAGTTCAATCGAAGTTGACGATGCACACACACACACACACACACACACACACACACACACACACACACACACACACACACACACACACACACACCTTACACACACACACACACACACACACACACACACACACACACACACACACACACACACACACACACACACACACACACACACACAACCATGTAAGGTAGTAGACTACAGAATGAACACACACAACCTAAAAAAATGATTGTCAGGAAAGGGAAAGTACACCTGGGGACCCCCCCCCCCCCCTCCACCCGCCTCAGGTTTTACCGGATTTTTACGCATCGTTGATATGTTTTGACATCTGGACATCTACTTGTAAAAAGTTATGCACTTATATATATATATATATATATAATATATATATATATATATATATATATATATATATATATATATATATATATATATATATATATATATATATATATACCGATATATATATAATATATATATATATAATATATATAATAATTATATATATATATATATATATAATATTTATAATATAATATATATATATATATATATATATATAACCGCACACTATATAATATAATAATATATAATAATAAGAAACATTGCACAAACATAAAAACGTTCACTGAATAGAAAGGTATAGATACTAGATATTAGACTAATGAACATGATATTGCTTTTTTTATTTTTACTTACAAGCATATTAAGCATAAGTAAGTAAAGTAAGTAACAGTAAAGTAAGTACCTACGCTAACGCTACACTACACTACACTACACTACACTACACTACACTACACTACACTACACTACACTACACTCACTACACTGCAGCCACTCTCTGAAGCATTCTGTTCATTCCCTGAGGAGATAGGATAGGGGAAGGCATGTGGGGAGCAGACTGAAGCATGTGTAAGGGAGCAGAGTTGATTGGATTACAGGAGCAGTGCTGCAACAACGGCATAACTCCTGATGGAAGTCAGATTTGTACGTCCCTGTTGTCTGCTCTCTGTCTGTCTCTCTGTCTGTCTGCCTGTCGTCTGTCTGTCTGTCTGTCTGTTTGTCTGTCTGCTGTCTTCTGTCTGTCTGTCTGTCTGTCTGTCTTCTGTCTTCTCTCTCTCTCTCTCTCTCTCTCTCTCTCTCTCTCTCTCTCTCTCTCTCCTCCTCCTCTCTCTCTCTCCTCTCTCTCTCTCTCTCTCTCTCTCTCCATCCCCTTTTCCCTCCCTTCTTTGTTCCCTTTCATTTTTTTTTTATACTCTTTTCAAGAAATGATGCATGGATGGAGGTGGGAGGTGGGTGTATCAGTAACGATTATATGGGAATTGGTGGAGATCCCCACTAGAAAAGAACAAAACAAAACAAAAAACAAAACCAGAACTATGATCATCAACCCATCAGCAGAGATGGATGGCACAACAACAGCCATGCATTGGACCAGGACCTCCTCCACAGCCAAACCGATTTCACGTGCAGTCTCCATCCCCCCCCTCCCTCCAGCTGCCCCCCTTCCCCTCCATCAGACTGCAATGCCTAACTAACTTGCCTCATCAATCCTCATCGGCTGCTTCCCTCATCTCATGCAAGTTTCTGTGTTCGACACCTCGTCCCCCTCCGCTCATGTTGTCCTCTCTCCATACTCTCTCTCTCTCTCTCTCCCTCCCCCCTTTTCCGAAACTTTCATCCACACCAAGGGACGAAGTTTTTTTTTAGAGAAGGGGAGATGAGTTGTATCAGTAAGAGAAGAGGGGATTTGTGCACGAATAAGAGAAGGCGAGATGACTGGATCAGTAAGAGTAGGGCAGATTTTTTAATTTGTATTTTATGTATTTATTCATTCTTTTATTTCGAGGACAAAGGAATAAACACTTATGTGCTTTTTTACATCCATTTCCTGTGTGTATGTAGTTTTGTAAATCTTGTCATCCCTTCCCACCAGCATACAATGGCATGTTCTTCTGAAAGACGGAACGGGTTTTTAACGTGTGCACAAGATGTTCTGCGCGTGTATGCACACGAGGCCTAGGTTTATAGTCTCATTACGTAAGTGGGTAGAATACGATTTTAAGGGCTCATTCTGCTGGTTCTATTTTTTCTGGTATGGAAAGATAATTATGTGGTTTGGTTGCCATGATTGAATGAATAAAACACACGATTTATCAAGCACGTAAACACCTCCATAATTATCCACATGTGTGTCTCTGCCACTCTCTCTTTGCCTGTATGTCTGTGTATGTGTATGTCTTCCTGTCTGTGTCTCTATTTCTCTGTCTTTGCCTATCTTTGTCTTCCTTCCTTTCTTCTTTCCTTCATCGCGTGCGCGCGTGTGTGTGTGTGTGCGTGCGCGCGCGCGCATATGTGTGTGTGTGTGTTTGTTCTCTCTCTCTCTCTCTTCTCTCTCTCTCTCTCTCTCTCTCTCTCTCTCCCTCTCTCTCTCTCTCTCTCTCTCTCTCTCTCTCTCTCTCTCTCTCTCTCTCTCTCTCTCTCTCTGTCTCTCTGTCCTTTATTCAGAACAGAGGAAGTCGTTTCAGACAGACCAATCAAGTAAACGTCATGTTTTGTATGTCGTCTGTTCATTCCCACCAGAAACACACGAAGGTAAAACAAAACCGAAAAAAAGTTTGAATTTTTTTTTTTTAAAGGCAGAGCAGCAACATGGTTGAGCCGTACATACATGTACATAAAAACAGCCATCTTATTGATTAGATGCTTTGAAATGAGATTTGACGTACAGTTGACTTTTTGCACTTTTTATTTTTTATTTATTTATTTTTTTTATAGAAGCTTTATCTTCTATGAAGTTTCCGCCCTACTGTTCCTTCACCGCTCATTAGGATCTCACTCTCCCCTCTCCTCCCCTCCCCCCACCTTCCCGCCATACCTCAGCCTGTCATGTCACTGCAAGGTCAGAAGGTTACATGCTGCTTATCAATATCCTGCTCTCGCAAGGTCACTAACCAGACAGGCCCTGCACTGGTCCTGGGTCACTTCAGTGGTGTTCAGTGGTGGGTGTTCTGATCGAACACACGCAGGACACCATTTCCTAAGCCCCCCCCTCACTAACGACAATAATTGTTTCGTCGCAGAGCCAGACTTCCCCCTCCAAAAAAATCTATGACTGATGGGATTGAAACCCGCAACCCTCCAGCACGGAATTGAATGCGTTAACTGCTGTGTCACTGTGGCTGACAGGTTTGGTGTTGTGTTTGTTTTTTCAAATATGAAAATCTGACTGACTTTCGGACATTCTGTTAATAGGAATTTTTACACAAGTTTTATTTTTGCTGTCGGAATGCGGCTACCTCCATGGTAGGCAAACAGTTTCTCACACGCAAAACCTCACCACTGGCGAAGCTCAGAGCTGTAGGCGAGGAACCAAAAGATAAGAAAAGATCTGAGTTTTGACATGATAGGTTTTTGACTTGAGAACACGTATCGATCCCTTTTAATTAAAAAGATAACATTGTTTGATCCTACTGATTTCAAGCGGCAGTAATCCTTCTGTCAATCTGCCCTGCCAATCAACTGGGGCTCTCCTTTCAGCTTGACTTCTATTAAGTCTAGCCCTCAAGGGCAGAGAGGGAAAAAATATCGATAACTACACATCAAGTGGGAGCAGTTCTTTTTGTTCACACAAGCTTGGGGAGTGGCAGCAGCATGCAAACCTACGTACACATTCTAAGTAAGCTCATTCACCCGCTGACAAGTAGGCACACTTGTGTATTGCCTACATGCACACACCCATGGCCACACAGGGACGAGCATTCAACACGCTTGTATGCACAGACACGCAGACATATATGCATAGACACTGACACTGACACAGGCACAGAGACACAGGCGCGTGCAAGCACACATACACACACGCGCGCGCGCGCGCACACACACACACACACACACACACACACACACACACACACACACACACACACACACACACACACCACATACACACACACACACCATATACACACACATACACACACATACTCACATACACACACATACACACGCACGCACATACACGCGCGCGCCCGCGCACACGTCCACGCACGCGCACACACGCACGCACACACACACACTTAATATCACTTAAAGTGAAAAGATTTTAAATCAAAGAACGAAAACACACACACACTCGCGCGCGCGCGCGCGCGAGCGCGCACACACAGACACAATTACACAGACACAGACACACACACACACACACACACACACACACACACACACACACACATTCTCTCTCTCTCTCTCTCTCTCTCTCTCTCTCTCTCTCTCTCTCTCTCTCTCCTCTCTCTCTCTCTCTCTCTCTCTCTCTCTCTCTCTCTCCCCCATCAATAATGAAACAATACAGAGACAGGAAACGAAAGCTCCGCTTGCTTTTTTCTTTCTTTCTTTTTACATTTTTAACGGGCTGTGCTGACTGGCAGTTAACTGGAAGTTGATGACGCAAACAGCAGAACGTGGGACAGTAAAATACAGAATGAGTATGCACAACACTGGATTGCCATCAAATCACAACAACACACCTGCAATTTTTTTCTCACTACAGAAAGTATCTCAGTTTCCCCTCCTTGGGGATGTTGGGGGTGTGTCAAAGAAATAACATCCCCACTTTCCGGAAATTCTGTGCTAGGAATCCCCTCTTTTCTATCCCTCGCTTTGTATCTACTTTTTTCCTCCCCTCCCCTGTTCTTTCTGTCACTTCCTTCTTGTCCATTTTCTACCTTATTTGTTCATTCTCGTGCTTTTTTTTTTTTTTATCAGAAAGACTTAAAATATAACAATTCTCTCCTATGCCGAAGTCGGGTATGTTGGGTCTGACTTGTCAGGCGCTTAACGGCAGCGTTTCGCATTTTCGCTCATATGACAGACAACAATTGTTGCTGTCTGAGCATTTACGAAGAAATATCTCAGTGATAACGGTATGCAGTCAGAATAACAAGGTGAGATACGTAGAGAGGATAAAACTAGGTCACACACTTTGCGCAATCAATTCTTACTATGGTAAAAAAACAACAACCAAAAAACAAAAACGGAAAGGACGTAGGTAATGGTGGGGGAGGCGGTGGGGAAGGGGGGAGGAGGTGGTTGTTTGAAAGTCCGATAATGCCGATAAGAAGAGCAGTAGGTCAAGAACGATCTAATGATAAATACAAAAAACCCAGTTTATATAATTCACACTCCGAGTAGATAGCTACCCTAATTTTTTTTTTAATGTGTGCTTTGTTATTTGAATCGAATGCTCTCCAGTGGAGAATGCGGGGGGGGGGGGGGGGGGGGGGGGGGGGGTGGAGGAAGAGGGGCTGTCAGTATGAATAACATTCCCACGTGGAAATTCTGTGCTAAGAATTCCCTCTTTTCTACCCCACTCTTTGTTTCCGCCCTGTTCCCTCTTCTTCCTGTCACCTCCTTCTTGTCTGTTTTCTGCCAACTTGGTTCATTCTCCTGCCTTTTTTCCCCAGAAAGACTTAAAAGATAACCATTCTCTCTCATGCTGAAATCGGATGTGCTGGGCCTGACTTGTCAGGCGCTTAAAAGTAGATTCAAAGTAGTTTAATACAGTACAGTGAAGTGCAGTACATACAGTAAATTACTATGC
The DNA here is from genome assembly GCA_030674155.1 of Stramonita haemastoma. Classification (NCBI taxonomy): domain Eukaryota; kingdom Metazoa; phylum Mollusca; class Gastropoda; order Neogastropoda; family Muricidae; genus Stramonita; species Stramonita haemastoma. The sequence continues at coordinate 51,573,703 of CM060316.1, read as the reverse complement.
AACACAACACAACACCACACCAAAGCGCTGCTGAAAATTCCCATGTTGAGGGGGAACAGGATAAAAACAAACCAAAAACGCAACTCGTTTCACCAGAAGGAGTTTTATTCTTTTTCATTTATACCCCGAAGCCGGAGTGCATCTACCTTCGTAGTGTGGAGCCAGAAACGGTCGCATACACAAAAAATGTCACCATTGGTGAACCTCGGAGCTCTAGCCGAGGAACGAAAAAAACCCTTTTGTTTTTGCTTAGTTGATTTCAGACAAGACAATATTATCTTCTTGTTTCTAAAGTGGGGGAGGGTAAGTGGAGAGATGGAAGGCAGTATTGGGTTCCTGGCACCTTCTGGCAGACCTTTCAGACGGGCTAATGGACAGGCTTCTGGAACCGGGAAGGGAAGAGGAGAGATAGACAGACTACAGCAGTGGCGAAAGCAGCAGAGACATTTTTATTTTTTATTTTATTTATCTATTCTTTTATATCGAGGATAGTAGAATAAGCACTCATGTGCTTTTTTCTTACATCCAGTCCCCGTGTGTATGAAGTTTTGTAAATCTTGTCGTCTGTTCCCACCGGCACACAATGGCCTACTCTTACGAAAAGCAGAACAGGATTTAACATGTGTGCAAGATGTTCTGTGTGCGTTCGCACACGGGGCCTCGGTTTATAGTCTCATCCGGAAGACTAAAGCAGTGAAGAAAAGAGAAGAGATAGACAGAATACAGCAGTGAAGGAAAGAGGAGAGATAGACAGACTACAGCAGTGAAGGAAAGAGCAGAGATAGACAGACTACAGCAGTGAAGGAAAGAGGAGAGATAGACAGACTATAGCAGTGAAGAGCAGAGATAGACAGACTACAGCAGTGAAGGAAAGAGGAGAGATAGACAGACTACAGCAGTGCAGGAAAGAGGATAGACAGACTACAGCAGTGAAGGAAAGAGGAGAGATAGACAGACTACAGCAGTGGAGGAAAGAGGAGAGATAGACAGACTACAGCACTGAAGGAAAGAGGAGAGATAGACAGACTACAGCAGTGAAGGAAAGAGGAGAGATAGACAGACTACAGCAGTGGAGGAAAGAGGAGAGATAGACAGACTACAGCAATAGAAGAAAGATGATAGACAGACTACAGCAATAGAAGAAAGATGATAGACAGACTACAGCAATAGAGGAAAGATGATAGACAGACTACAGCAGTGAAGGAAAGAGGAGAGACAGACAGACTACAGCAGTGAAGGAAAGAGCAGAGACAGACAGACTACAGCAATGAAGGAAAGAGGAGAGACAGACAGACTACAGCAGTGAAGGAAAGAGCAGAGACAGACAGACTACAGCAATGAAGGAAAGAGGAGAGACAGACAGACTACAGCAGTGAAGGAAAGAGGAGAGATAGACAGACTACAGCAGTGAAGGAAAGAGGAGAGATAGACAGACTACAGCAGTGAAGGAAAGAGGAGAGATAGACAGACTACAGCAGTGAAGAAAAGAGCAGAGATAGACAGACTACAGCAGTGAAGAAAAGAGCAGAGATAGACAGACTATAGCAGTGCAGAAAAGAAGAGATAGACTACAGCAGTGAAGAAAAGAGCAGAGATAGACAGACTACAGCAGTGAAAGAAAGAGCAGAGATAGACAGACTACAGCAGTGAAGGAAAGAGCAGAGATAGACAGACTACAGCAGTGAAGAAAACAGCAGAGATAGACAGACTACAGCAGTGAAGGAAAGAGGAGAGATAGACAGACTACAGCAGTGAAGGAAAGAGGAGAGATAGACTACAGCAGTGCAGGAAAGAGATAGACAGACTACAGCAGTGAAGGAAAGAGGAGAGATAGACAGACTACAGCAGTGGAGGAAAGAGGAGAGATAGACAGACTACAGCACTGAAGGAAAGAGGAGAGATAGACAGACTACAGCAGTGAAGGAAAGAGGAGAGATAGACAGACTACAGCAGTGAAGGAAAGAGGAGAGATAGACAGACTACAGCAGTGAAGGAAAGAGGAGAGATAGATAGACTACAGCAGTGGAGGAAAGAGGAGAGATAGACAGACTACAGCAGTGAAGAAAGCAGGAGAGATAGACAGACTACAGCAATGGAGGAAAGAGGAGAGATAGACAGACTACAGCAGTGAAGGAAAGAGCAGAGATAGACAGACTACAGCAGTGAAGAAAACAGCAGAGACAGACTACAGCAATGGA
>CM060316.1:51536505-51539005 GCA_030674155.1 Stramonita haemastoma | reverse complement strand
CATGAGTATTTTACTTCATACACTTCAGCCAGACATCTCTCTCTCTCTCTCTCTCTCTCTCTCCTCCCTCTTTTCTCCCTCCCCTCCTCTCCTCCCCCCTCTCCTCCTCCCCCTTCCCTCTCCATCTCCCCCTCCCTTCCTCCCCCTCCTCCTCTCCCTCCCCTCCTCCCCTCCTCTTCTCCCCCTCCTCCTCCCCCTCCTCCCCCTCTCCACCTCTCCCCCCCTCCCTCCTACTCCCCTCCCCCCCTCTCCCTCCTCTCCCTTCCTCCTCCCCTCCTCCCCTCCTCTCCCCTCCCCTCTCCTCTCCCTCCTCCCCTCCTCCTCCTCTCCCCCTCCTCCTCCTCCCCTCCTCCCTCCACTCCCTCTCCCCCCCCCCTCCCTCTCTCCCTCCTCCCCCTTCTCTCCTCCCCTTCCCTTTCCCTCTCCCTCCTTTTCCCCCCCCCTCCTCTCTCTCTCCTCCTCCTTTCCCCCCTTCCCCCCCTCCCCTCCCCTCTTCCCCCCCCCCTTCCCCCTTCCCCCCTTTCCCCCCCCCCTCCCCCCTCCCCCCCCTTTTCTTCTCCCCTTCCCTCTCCCCCCCTCCTCCTTTTCCCTCCCCCCCCCCCTTTCCCCTCTCCTCCCCCTCTCCTCCCCTCCCCCCCTCCTCCCCTCCCTCCCCCTCCCTCCCTCCTCCCCTCCTCCCTCCCTCCCTCCCTCTCTCCCCCCCCCCCCCCCTCTCCCTCTCCCCCCCCTCTTTCTCCTCCCCCCCCCCCCTCTCCTCCCCCTCTCCCCCTTCCCCCCCCCTCTCCCTCCTCCTCCTCCCCCCTTCCTCCCTCCCTTCCCTCTCTCCTCCTCTCTCCTCTCTCCCCCCTCCCCCCCTTCCCCTCTCCTCCCCCTTCTCTCCTCCCTCTCTCCCCCTCCCTCCCTCCTCTTCCCCTCCCCCCCCTCTCTCCCCTCCTCTCCCCCCCTCCTCCCCCCTCCCCCCCTTCCCTCCCCTCTCCCTCCCCTCTCTCCTTCCCTCCCTCCTCCTCCTCCCTCCCCCTCCCTCTCCTCCCCCCTCCCCCTCCCTCCCCCTCCTCCTTCCTCCCCCCTCTCTCTCCCCCTCCCTCTCTCCCCCTCCCCTCCCTCCTCCTCTCCTCCCCCTCCTCCCTCCCCTCTCCCCCCCTCCCCTCCTCCCTCCTCCCCCTCTCCTCCTCCTCCCCCCTCCTCTTCCTCCCCCTCTCTTCTCCCTTCTCCCTCCCCCTCTCCCTCTCTCCCCCCTCTCCTCCTCCCTCCCTCCCCTCTCCCTCCCTCCCCCCCTCCTCTCCCCTCCCCCTCCTCCCTCCCCTCCTCTCTCCCCTTCCCTCTCTCTCCTCTCTCCCCTCCCCCTCCCCTCCTCCTCCCTCTCCCTCCCTCTCTCCCCTCCCCCCCTCCCTCTTCCTTCCCTCCTCCTCCTCCCCCCTTCCCTCTCCCCTCCTCCCCTCTCCCTCCCCCCTCCCCTCTCCCCCCCCTCCCTCCTCCCCTCTCTCCCCTCCCTCCTCCTCCCACTCCTCCTCCCCTCCTCTCCTCCCCCTCCCCTCCCCCCCTCTCCCTCCTCCCCCTCTCCCTCTTCCCTCTCTCCCCTCTCTCTCCTCCTCCCCCCCTCCCCTCCTCCCCTTCTCCTCCCCCCCCTCCCTCCTCCTCCCCTCCCCCACTCCCTCCCTCCCCCCCTCCCTCTCCTCTCTCTTCCTCCCCCCTCCCCTTCTCCACCTCCCCCTCCCTTCTCCTTCCCTCTCCTCCCCTCCCCCTCTCCTCCCCCCCCTCTCCCCTCTCTCTCTCTCCTCCCTCCTCTCTCCCTTTCCCCCTCCCCCCCTCCCCTCCCCTCTTCCCCTCCTCCTCCCTTTTCCCCCCTCTCCCCCCTCCCTCTCCCTCCCCCCCCTCCCTCCCCTCTCCCCCTCTCTCCCCCTTTCCCCTCTCCCTCCCTCCCCCCCCCTCCCCCCCCCTCCCCTCCCCCCCCCCCCTCCCCCCACCCTCCCTCCCTCCCCCCCCTCTCCTCCCTCCCCCCTCCCCCCCTTCCCTCCCCTCTCCTTCCCTCTCCCTCCCCCTCCCTTCTCCCCCCTCCTCCCCTCCCCTCTCCCCCTCCCCTCCCCCCTCCCTCTCCCTCCCTTCTTCCCTCCCTCCCTCCCCCCTCCCCCCCTCCCCTCCCCTCCCTTCCCCTCTCCTCTCCTCCCCCTCCATCCTCTCTCCCCCCCCTCCTCCCCTCTTCCCCCCCCCTCCCCCCCTCCCCTCTCTCCCCCTTTCCCCTCCCCCTCCCTCTCCTCTCCCCCCCCCTTCCCTCCCCCTCCCTCCCTCCTCCCCTCCCTTCCCCCCCCTCCCTCCTCCCCCTCCCCCCCCCTCCTCCCCTCCCTCCCTCTCCTCCTCCCCCTCCTTCTTCTCCCCTCCCTCCCCCTCCCCTCCTCTCCCTCTCCTCCCCCCCTTCCCCCTTCTCTCTCTCCCCCCCCCCCCTCCTTCCTCTCCCTCCCCCCCTCCCTCTCCCCACCTCCCCTCTCCCTTTCTTCTCCTCCCT
>CM060316.1:51527221-51536405 GCA_030674155.1 Stramonita haemastoma | reverse complement strand
TCACAGGGCCATCATCAGAGAGACCCTGCACTGCTGCTGGGCTGCTTTGGTGGTGTTGATTGATGCTAGTTCAGAATTACCATGCGCAGGGCACCACCTACTAAGCCCCCTACTGATGAAAATAATGGCTTAGTCGTAAAGCAAGACAGAGTAAGATCCCAACGCAGGGCAATGACCATCACAATGTCCCTCCAGTGCCCCCTCTCCTGTGAACCTCCGACCCGAAGACTTTGACACAAGCTCACTGCAGGCGCAGAAGTTATGGGGAAACCGAAATTGAGGTAACAAAAGAGACCAAAGCAGCCGAGACCGTCCCACCAAACCGAGACAGTTTCTTTCATTGCATGATGAGCAAGGGTGATGAGGAGAATGTAACGACGCTGTTTATGGATTTCCATGTGCTTTGAGACTACCTGACAGGCTCTGCTCTACGCTTCTTATCCTAATATAACCTGGCATCAACCAGGCCCAAGAGATACAAATGGGGTAGGTTAGGTAATTTGAACAACACTCTCAACATTGTCTCCGTAAATAGGATAAAGCTCAACTGTTTGGTTCCTAAATAAGCCCATAGCAAGGCTCTCTCATCAAGAATTGGCAGGTCCAAAAATTGATATCCCTCTGAGTCTAGGGATTTGAACCAGTAATATTCCAGTTGGTAACCCAAGGCGCTAACCACTGCACCATGGCGGCTAGTCAATAAGGATTTAAAGAGCGAAAGACAGACAGACAGACAAGCAGACAGAGGGGGAGGGATAGAGAGAGATAGAGAGAGAGAGGGAGGGAGGGAGAGGGAGAGAGAGCGTTATTACATTACATTACATAAGAATGATGACATAAATCAGAATATTCTGTGATATCTGGAAACGAAAAACAGCACTAAGTACATATTTCTACATAATGTCACAAAAAACACACTAAAAAAACCTCAAACCCACAGGCCGGGGTGGGAGGCTAAGAACCCAGATGCTCCACCCAGGCAGCCAAATTTTACACAGTGAGGTGGGCAGACCCCCAATAATTTATTGTTTACGCAATCCCATTAAGATGCAACATGTCTAAGTCTGACGGGAAGGAAGGACTGAGACAGAAGGAATGAGGGTAGCAGAGCACTAAGTGCTTATCTCCAATCCATTACGCCGCATTACCTTGGACCAAACAGCACGTGCCAGACATGTCTGTGATTCTCCTCCGCTGTCTGGCATGGCAGCAGTCTGGAATGTTCTCATCCTCGGCCGGACACGTGTTCATACAGGACTGACTGATCCCTCCACACAATCAGTCGACTGCGGGCACACAGCTTATAATACTGACAACTACCCGTGGAACTTTTCTGCTGTTGTGTGGAAGGATTTGGACAACAAAGCTCCATCATTCAGCATGACAATGCCTTTTGTGGAAAAAAAGTACTATCCAGATCTATCCGTGTCCACTTTCAGCAAAGATGATGTTGGCATTTCTTTTCTCTTTTTTTTTACATATGGAACCTCAACAGTAGTAATACAGGTGCAGAGTCACCCTCACCATCACCTATCAGGCAATCTAGTAGACTTTTGGGCACCACTTCAGATTTTGCAACCAAAGCATCTTAATCTTATGACATTGATAAACAGAAGATTAAAAGATATATATATATATATATATATATATATATATATATATATATACATATATATATGTATATATATAGAGAGAGAGAGAGGGGGGGGAATAGGGAGGGAGAGGGAGAGAGAAAGATAGAGAGAGAGACAGAGACAGACAGACACAAAGACAGACACACAGACAGACACAGACACACATACAGAAACAGACAGACACAGACAGACACAGTCAGACACAGACAGACACAGACAGACACAGACAGACAGACACAGACACAGATGACACAGACAGACAGACAGACAGATCGAGACAGATAGACAGACATAGAAACAGAGAGAGTACCAGAGCACTAAAAGCATATTCTCAATCCATTATCCAGGAGTACCACTGACCAAACAGCACGTGCCACACACAACTCTGAATTCTCCACAGTCTGGCATTGCAGGACACTGAGATGTCTGCCTCTGGACACGTCCTCACTCAGAACTGTCTGCTCCCACACACAATGGGTACAGCTGTCTGACTCTCCTCTCGCCTGTCTCCACTGATCTTCCCGAAACTATACAGGGGATTTTCCTTTGTCATGTGGAATATCTGACAAATTAAAGTGCCTTCAATGAAAGTAAAAAAGGCTGTTATCAAATTTGAAAGGAGGTACTACTCAAACTTGGCTTGCTTTCTGCAAAACTGATTGTTATATGCCAAATATAGACGTGAAGAAAATGCTGAAAAGTGGTGAACAGCCTATATTTTCATTGATGTATTTAATTCAAATGACACACTGCATTACATCAATGCGAATTTTTTCAATATTAAGGTTGATAAATGTATTTCACTGTAAGGGAAACCATACACTTCAATAGAATTAATTAGATAAGACTGACAAAAGAAATCAATTGCGTGTCTCTTGGGTAAACACACACAGATATATATATATATATATATATATATATATATATATATATATATATATATATATATATATATATATATATATATATGCATACACGCAATTAAATCAACGAATCAGGTTATCACGTAACACAATTGCTGAACATCCATATGTATGTCAAACCAAGCCTACCAATGAACATGCATTACAACACAGATGACCGACAGATGGCAGAACATACATACACACAAACACACAAGTGCAGAGATGATACAGACAAGACAGGCAGAGGAATGTCAAGAAAGAAGGAATGACAGGGTTTGCCAAACACAAGGAACATATTCTTCATCCCCTCTCTGACAATACTGCTGACCAGGCAGCACATGTTTGAGAGAGACACGGCCTTGACTCTGCTGCACTCTCTCTCTCTCTCTCGGTTACTGCAGGCGGTCAGGAATGCTCTATCTCTTCTGGAACACATCTCCACACACGGAGCACAGCTGTCTGACTCTCCCAGACCTCAGCTGATTATTGACTTCTGCGCTCAACCTTCAGACAGGGCTTTCCTTTTGCCTCTGAAAATGTAGTTTGCCTGCAACGTACTGTGATTACATTATGCGGGAGCTGAAAATTGTGTATGAACACACAAATACCCCCATCCCATTCTCCCTCCCCCCCCCTCCAAAAAAAAAATGTTTATACTTACGAGAATGTAAAAAGTATGCATACATATGCATGTATATATACACATGAAGTACTCAAAGGGAGAGAGGCAGGGAGGGGCTAAGACAGGAAAAAAAAGGTGTAAGGGAGCAAAAGCACTAAAGGCCTATCTTCAATCTATTCCCCAACAATACTCCTGGTAAAACAGCACGTGCCGAAGACCTTTCCAGGATTCTCCCTTGTCTGGCTTGGACGGACTCTGAGATGTCTTCATCCCTGAGCATGTTTTCAGACAGGACCTGGCTGATCCCACATACAATGAACAGGCTCCCTTTCCCTCCAGTAAATATATTGAACACTTTTCTTCTCTTGTGTGGAATAATTTGAAGAATAAAATACTACCATGTAGTACACCATAGAAATGCTGCTTATCACTTACACCCTTCCTCTGGCCCGTGGGGGTGCTTGGGGCATGTCAATATAAATAGCATCCCTACCCTCTGGAAATTCTGTGCTAGGATTTTCACTTTACTATCCTTCTTTTAGTTTTTGTCTTGTTGCTTTTTTCCTGTCACTTTCTTGTCTATTTTCTGCCTTCTAGATCCATTCTTCTGCTTTTATTCTAGAAGGACTTAAAAGATACCAATTCTCTCCCACGCCAAAGTCGGATGCGCATTTTTTCCCAGACAATAGCTGCTGTTTGAGCGTTCAACAAAGAGGATTTACACCCTACTATGACGTTATGTTATTTAGTATTATTTTGCTTTAAAGAAATGTACCAAATACTATTTTTCTAAAATGTTTAAAGTTGAAATAGTTATAGATTTTCAAAGTTAGCGGTTTTTTTTTTTTGCACAGTCACTTTTCTAGTCATTTGTACCCATAAAGAATTATTCTGATTTTTAGTGTGCGTGTGTGTGTGTGTGTGTGTGTGTGTGTGTGTGTGTGTGTGTGTGTGTGTGTGTGTGTGTGTGTGTGTGTGTTGTGTAGCCAGGTATTTACTAGGCTTTGGGGACGGGTCTTATTACCTGTGTGTATGTTGCTAGGTGTGTGTTTGTTTGTGTGTGTATGTGTGAGCGCACGTGAGCGCGCGCATGCGCGCGTGTGTAAGTATGCTACTTGTATGTGCGTGCATGCATACACACATGCAAATAAACGTGAATCTGGATATTTCTGTTGCACAAACATGTATGGGAGTATGTCAGATATGTGTTGTTATCACAGAGGGCATAGTGTGTTGTTTTTTGAATGGTGCTGTAAGCCCTATGATGGTATTATGTGGTTTCTTTTTTTTATCCTTTAATGTGTAATAATATGTTCGTAATGTAATGGAATTTCTTTTTTGAAATTATAAAGCATTTCAACTGAGTTGAAATAAAATTGAATTGAATATGGCGTTAATATGAGAAAAAACATTGAGAAAGAACCAGGAGAGTGTATCAGAGCTGTAAAATATTTTCATTCCTTTATCCAGGAGTTCCACTGACCAAACAGCACGTGCCACACACAACTCTGAATTCTCCACAGTATGGCATTGCAGGACACTGAGATGTCTGCCTCTGGACACATCCTCACTCAGAACTGTCTGCTACCACACACAATGGGTACAGCTGTCTGATTTCCTTCCACACATCTCCTGAAAGCTGTACTGGGACTTTTTCTATGCAGCTTTAAAAACTGTTTGTTTGACATATAAAGCACAGCCTAATATAAGATCAGTTACGCTTGTCAAAATCAGCAGGTTTACCACAGAACTAAATCAGTAGGTTTTCTGCAGAACTAACAGCTATATAGATCTGTTACAAACAAATATTAAATATATTCAGAATATGATGACCAACAGCAAATAATGGCATTTTCTTTCATCTTTACTGCATTTTACAAACCCCCTTTTCACCACAAAGGAGTTAAGAATGGCTTGATGGAAATTTCATGCACTTAATGAAACTCATCTTAATAATCCGCTCTGCCACATTCATTCCTTTATGCTTATACATGAACAAATGAATTTTTATTTTAGATACTCTTCTTCTTTCTTCACAGATCTCAGAAATACAGCTTTACATATTTGGAAAGGAAAAAAAACAATTATTATCACATATCTTAAAAGATTGGCCAAATGATAGTACTGTCTATTTTTTAAAATCTGTCTTCACATCATGGTGATTGGCAACTAATACTAAAACAAAGATTACGAACTTGATTCAAATCGCAGACAGACCAACGCTAACAGTTCGTAAGAAAACATATTAAAATATATTTAGACCGAAAGAGATATGGATTTCACAAGATTAAGATCTACTGACATCTCAAATATATTACTGATATCCCAAACCATAGCACAGCGTCATGTCTAAAGCTGTATCCTATGGTACCCCCCGTGGGGATGCTTGTGGCTCTTTCAGTATAAATAACATCCCCACTTTCTCTCTCTGATCTTATTCTAGCACCCCCACTGTCTAAAAAAAATCAACAGACACAAATACAATAGTGTAGTGTATTGGCAAGCTTGAAATCGTAATCATGCCAATATTGACAAAAGAATGAATGTCAAGGGAGACTACCACCAGCCTCCTCGTATCCTCCAGCACAGTGGGTGGGACTGCAAATGACACAAGCGACAATGAAAACCACACATCTTCTTCTCCATTTCACCAACACAGAACTGGATGCCAGAAATCTCTCCTGGGTCTCTGTCCTAGTTGACACAGCTCTCCAGAGATCTAAACAAGTCCCAAATATGGTTTATCTGGCAGACTGACTAGGTCTATACCAAGGCCAAACCTCCCTGGACGCGCACATTACTACGTAGACTGTCGTTCTCCACGAATGATAAACCACATTAAGATATTTGGGCCCAAACAAAAATGGCTGCCTAGACACAAGCCATGTCGACGACCTCATGCTGTGCGAAAGTTTCCGAACAGTTGTCTGTGGTTTTCTCTTATGACAGAATGAATGGGGAGGGGATATATATTTGGCATTTTTTCATTACAGTTGGAACAACAAAATTGATCGCTCATTGGCAAAAAGCAGCCATACCGTTAAGCCTACAAAATAGTTTGATAAAGAAAATAACTGGTATGATATTTCAATGTGGAAAGGTCAGTTTCTTGTCTTGGTTTATGATGAAAACAATTATAACAAAACACTGGGAGGGGGGTCCAAAACACACGAATCAGAGGCTTGACAAAAAGTAAAGATATTAATCGCTAAAATAAACCATATAGACTTTTTCACCGTTCTCTGTCAATCAATGAAATAAAGTTCTAGAAAGAAAAAAGAAAGAAGGAAGAAAATAAAGAAAGAAAGAAAAAAAAGAAAGAAAGAAAGAAAGAAAGAAAGAAAGAAAGAAAGAAAGAAAAGAAGAAGAAAGAAAGAGACTTATGTATTGACTGACAGAGACATACGGTGCATGTTTGGGTAGGCGTACGCGTGTGCGTGCACGCGTGCATACACACACACACAGGCACACACACACCACACACACACACACACACACACACACACACACACACACACACACACACACACACACACTCACACACACACACATACACACACACTTGTTAAAACTAACTTTAAAAAAAAAAATTCTCAAACAACAAAACAACCCCCTTCACACATTCAGACTGCACAGAAAAGTTGGAATTACTTCATTGTTATCCCCTGAAATCTACGTGGCAGCACCCCACAGTTACTCGATTAACCTCTCCAATAACGACAACTCTACACGGCCAGTTCCCAAAGGTTGACACTAATCTAGTTGTTTCTCCACCGGGAAATCACAATGCTCCAATTACAGTCCACCTGCAAAGACTTGCTGGCAGATGAATGATGTTATGGGCAAGTCCTCCTGGATTTCTGCTGTAGAGAGAACAAGAACAGCTCGCCACTGCTGGATAGACTTTTTTCATTTTTACACCCTACATCCCTTCCCCCCATCCTTCTTTCTTCCTCTGTAGCCCGGGAAAACATTGGGGAAATATGTTCCTACAGAACAGTTTTTAGCCAACATGAAAAACAAAATCCCAGAAACAGTAATAATACGGCTTCCTTTCCTTGCCCCTCATTTTTCAGAAGAAAATGGGTGTTATTTTGTTTCTTTTTACGATGAATAATTCCGTGGAAGTCTCAGTAGGTTCTCATTACGGTCCATTTGCACAAAACACGGAAGAATACAACTAAAAGCTTCCCGGGATTTCCAGGAATGAGATACTATCGACTGCTCCGCCCCCCTTGTTCCTACAATGAAGCCCATCATTAGATGAAAAATATTGGGAACCCAACGCAGAAGAACATATTTCTCTATGAGGAATCCCACAAACCGAACAATCTCCTCCTTCTCTTACCCATTGCTGTAGATAAAAGCCAATGTATGAGAGAAACTGGACATGATTTCTGACCAGTGTCACACATGTCATTTCTTGTTTTTTTTTTTCTTGTTCATCTTTGCTCCAGCACACAAAAATATGGTGACATTTTGAATAAACTTTTTTCCTTAGCGTCTGGTTCCTCTCATATCATGTCATCTTTTTCCTAACTAAAGAAACCTGTAAAACCTGCTTTGGCTGGGGTTTTTGAAGCAAGGATATAAAGCATCGCGGAGCAGACGTATGTGCCACCAAATGCAATGATGCAGGTAGCAAAATCAGTGTCTGTTGTTGAACGTGTTATGTTGTATTGAAGAACAAGATCAAATAACAAAAAGTAAACAAAAGCAAAATAATAATACAACATAGGCAAACAAAAACAAAACAACCAAAAATATAAAGTAAAAGAGAAATGGAAGATATACACTTTTTCGAGCTGATTTATCTACACAAGTGTAATCAAAATAAACTACACATACCTATTACTGAGCGCTCTCTCTCTCTCTCTCTCTCTCTCTCTCTCTCTCTCTCTCTCTCTCTCTCTCTCTCTCTCTCTCTCTCTCTCTCTCTCTCTCTCTCTTTTCTTTCGAGAGCTGGATGTAAAAAAAAAGCTTGTAATGCTTAATCTATTACCCTCTGAAAAATAAAATTTGTTCACATTTGTTCTCTCTCTGTCTCTCTCTGTCTCTCTCTGTCTGTCTGCCTGTCTGTCTGTCTGTCTGTCTGTCTCTCTCTCTCTCTCTCTCTCTCTCTCTCTCTCTCTCTCTCTCTCTCTCTCTCCTCTCTCTCTCTCTCTCTCTCTCTCTCCTCTCTCTCCCCAAACAAAAAGTAACATCCAAGATTACTCTATACTTCTCTGGTATCTTAAGGAACATACACCACACAGTTCAATCCTAATCCACCTACACACAGATAATACTTCCCAGCAGACGAACAAGTTCTGCCTCATGTTTACTTACAACACAACCACTACTACCTAGTTCTTTCTTTCAGACAAAAAAAAAAAGAAACCTTCCCTTTAGACAGAGCAAATAATATGATACACCGCGCAGAATAACTACCAGTTCCTGGACGAAAACATCTGAGCAATCGTAAAGACACGGTTTGTTTCATTTCCCCTATTTTCCTGATAGGAAATGTGTGCACTTCTGTTTCTCTGGTTACAGCTAGGTCCACATCCCCAAAGATCTCCGATCTCGGTAGGTTCCAATAACAGCCAATCTGCTCAGACTCCGACTCAGACCGACGACTAGACGCCTATGTTATGAACAAATCATCCCTGAGTCTCCATGACATATAGACTATTGACTAATCCACTCCCGCCTTGCCGAGGTGGTGGTCGTTATTAGGATAAGTACTGGCATCACTCCAGAGAAAAACGTTTTTGCCTAGGGTCTGCATCACCGTGTGTTCAGGGGGACAAACCGCTTCTCTTGTTTTGCTACTAAGAATAACAGTGAAGGGTTTTTTCTTTCTTTCTTTGAGGTTTTTTTTTTGTATTTCTTCTTATCATGATCTATTTTGTCTCGTTTCATTTCTGCTTTAGTAAATTGCTGTCCTAGCAGCCAGGTTCATCATTGTGGTCTAAGTTGATCTTATGATAAGGATGAGAATAACTGGTCATTTATACTGTACTTTTATTATGGCTTAAAGT
>CM060316.1:51499351-51501851 GCA_030674155.1 Stramonita haemastoma | reverse complement strand
GGAAAAGGCACTTTACGGCTATTTTCTCACCCCACCCAGGTGTAAATTGGGGGTTAACCCTGCGATAGACTGGCGTCCTATCCAGGGGGGAGTCTATGACTCTCAGTGGCTTAACGCCACAGAAACCGGGATAAGCACCGGCTTGATGAGCCTCAGGCTCGGGACAGACTTTAAATATATATATATATATATATATATATATATATATATATTTTTTTTTTTAATGCCACAGTTGCATGCAGATCGTGGAGCACCATCTTTTATTTATTTTTTTTTTTTTTATTTCTTTGTTCTCTTGTATGTGGGTGCTCTACACGTCTTTCTTCACTGGCAAAAAAACAAACAAACAAAAAAAAAACCTAAATAATTTTCAATCTTTGTAACATTACACACTGTCATAGCAAGACAAAATAGTTTCTTGAGCACATCAGTCAATCCAGCTTTACACAAAAAATATAACAAAGCACACACAAATATTACATATGAAACCCCAACAAATAAATCACAAAATAACATATTTTAGTTTTAACATTACTGGCCATCACAGCAAGACCAAAATTTTCTTTAATAAATCAATGAATCCACCTTTGAGAAAATAACACACACACACACACACACACACACACACACACACACACACACACACACACACACACACACACACACACACACGCTTTATTGTTTGCTAGGGATTTTCTGCTTTGTTTTTTTTGTTGGTTTTTTGTTTTGTTTTGTTTTGATTTGATTTTTGTTATTGTTTTGATTTTTTTCTTTTCTTTTCTTTAGATAGATGGCTTGATGGAAAAAAGCAAATCGTTGCTTACTCAATGTACCATCTGGAAATAAAAATTTGATTGATTGATTAATTGATAGAGTCCTTCAGAAACCGAGGTCACGTGTGTGAACGCACGCAGAACATCTTCCGCACAAATTTAAACCCGTTCTGCTTTTCGGAAGAATAGGCCATTGTGTGTCAGTGGGAGCAGATGACAAAAATTTTCGAAACTGCATAAACACGGGGGCTGGATGCAAAAACGCACACGAGTGCTTATTTCATTATCTTCGAAATAAAACCACACACACACACACACACACGCACACGCACACACGCACACGCACACACACATATATATTTATATATATATTTTATTATTATTTATTTTTATTTTTAAGGCCTCAGTTGCATGCAGATCATGGAGCACCATCTTTTTCATATCTTTTTGGTGGGCGCTTCACACGTCTCTCTTCATTGGCCAAAAAAAAAAAAACACTCAAAAAAGAACAACAAAAAAAGGAAAAATGTACCCCTTTCCCTTCCCTTCTTTTCCCTACCTACGTCCAGAGCACTAACTGCCCCAGTGTGAATTGCTGCCTGTGTCTATTCATGTTCAGCGGCAGTGAACAGTCGGCTGGGTTTATTGTTGCTCTAGTGTGTGCTGCTGCTGCATGCGTTTCTACAGGTGTAAACGAGTGATATACATTTGTCTGGGTTTATGTTTGCTCTAGTGTGTTTGTGGTAGTGTTAAGTTTTAATCCTTTAATTCTTTTTTTCTGGCTTTTGCTGCATGCTTTCCTGACAATTTTGTACCTTTGTTTTTCCTGGGCCTAGCTGGGTTTTTTTCGGGGGGGAGGGGGGGCAATCACACTTGTATTCATTTCACAACCTTCTGCTCTCGAAATTCATTCAGCGGGTATTGCAGCGTGGTCACTACAAATAAAGATGCCTATTTCCTGACCTAACATCAGTTGTGACAGGACTATACCAGACTTCATTTTTAAACAGATCATCTGAATGCATTCAGGGAAAATAGAGCTACAGATGACCTGATATCAGGGACTGTATATAACAAGGTTCACAATGGGACTATGAATTAAATGCATATGGACAAATACTTCATTTGAATTCACAAAACAGCACCAAAAAAACCCTCTGGAGTTTTGCGAACACTAAAAAAAATCATTTCAAAGCCATTATCCAATCAGAAAATTGGGGAAACAGGCCCTCAAATAATCTCTAGCCCAGCTTATATCAAACCATCTAAGGATTTAAAAAAAAAATATACAGCTTTATAATCATACCACCAGAATAAAACGAGAGGAAACTCGTAATTTATAACTAATAAACCTAACAAAACTATCAGGGCACCCAAGCACTTTTCAACGGATTGACGAAATACAAAAAAGGAAAACTTTTTATTTTTATTATTTTTTTTATAGCAATGATCATTTATAGGATTATGAAAACTTTTGGAATTGAAAAAAATCTGTTTATATCAATAATTATTATAAGAGTATCTTTAATATTTTTTTCAACACCTTTATAAGAAAAAAATCTTGAAGAAAACCTATGTATAAACAAAGTCAATAGAAAATTTTGTAACATTACATGGTGATCAACTCTTCAGTATAAAGGGAGGAACCTTATTTCATGACACCAACTCAATAGGAATGAAAGTTAATACTTCATACCAACTAGTTCAATAGGAAGGAAAAAGCTTCA
>CM060316.1:51476985-51499251 GCA_030674155.1 Stramonita haemastoma | reverse complement strand
AACGACGCAGATATCTTGCGCACACGCTTTTCGCAAGAGTGGCCATCGGGTGCCGGTGGGGAAAAACAGGACAAGATTTACAAAACTGCACACAACGGGGATGGATGTAAAAAAGCACACGAGGTGCTTAACCCCATTATCCTCGTATAAAAGAATTAAAAAAATTTAAAAAATACATTGATGCATTATAGATATCCCCCCCCTCAGTTAAAAACAATTTTTTTTTTCTTAAAAAAAATTTTTTGATCTCTACATTTCCCAGTACCATTTTCAACAGAAAGATTGTTACGTTAGCTTTCAGACATTTTTTTTTGTAACGAACAAGTACGGTACTGGTTTCAGGCATTCATTGTTAGGACATAGTGTCTTAACACGATTTTCAAAGACAACTTTACAACTGTGGGAAATCTAAGTTCTAACCAATAATTATACTTGTGGTAGTAAATAAACAGCACTCCTCTGATGTAAAAGTTAGGTCATGCAGTACTGTATCACAACCAAAACAAAATGAAAAATGGGTTTACATTTATGAGATTGCCCAGATTGTTTCTTTACCATTTTAAAATAATTCTCAGCTACTTTTTACTGATTTTTTCTTTTATGTCAAGGATAATGAAATAGGCACTCGTACTTTTTTTTTTTTTACATCCAGTCGCCGTGTGTATGCAGTTTTTGTAAATTTTCTTCGGCACTGTCTGCTGAAGAAATACGTGTATACCTTTTTAAATGCCGTTTCAGAAACACATCCAGTAACTGAAATAAATCTACAAGTAACCATATGAAAAAATATGGTGGATATTTTTCCTTTTTTTTTTTTTTTTTTACAGAATTGGGAAGACATTTTTCCCGGTAAGCTACACCACGTTGTTTTACATACCTTTTCTCTGGGATCTGTGGCCATGATGATGGTAGGGAAGGGAGACTGAAGAGCAGAGTGCTGATCTTCCTCCCTCAGGGGATGCTGCTGCAGGCATTTCATGTTGAGGTTTGTGTGGTCCTTGATGTTGAGGTTTGTGTGGTCCTTGATGTTGAAGTTTGTGTGGTCTATGTTGAAGTTTGTGTGGTCATTGATGTTGAAGTTTGTGTGGTCCTTGATGTTGAAGTTTGTGTGGTCCTTGATGTTGAAGTTTGTGTGGTCTATGTTGAAGTTTGTGTGGTCTATGATGAGGTTTGAGTGGTCCTTGATGTTGATGTTTGTGTGGTCTATGTTGAAGTTTGTGTGGTCTATGTTGAGGTTTGTGTGGTCCTTCTTGTTGCAAACCCAGCTCTGTCTCTGGTGTCTGTCTTGTAACGTTGGTTAGGACAGGTTGCCATGGCAGGTCGCCTGGCCACCCAGTTTTACTTGAACAAAAAACCCACGTAAGTTCATAAGGTAGGTGAAAAATTATACAGCGATATATTTTTTTAAATCTCAAAGTATGAAAATTTACACCCATGTTATGACAATGACAGTTTTACTCGTTTCTATTTCTAAAGCAGTGTAAAATAACTTCACAACTGAACTGAATTCAAATAAATTGAAAATTGAATTGAATACCACTTCCAGTCACAGCATATTTATCTGCCGGCAATTTGGGCTTCTCTCTCAGGGGTGAGTGCGTTGCCACAAGAGCAGTACCACTGCAAAAAATGTCCTTTTTTAAAGTGTATAAGTTTCCTATGAGAAGGGCTTTATTCTACAGAATTTTGCTAGAGATCTCTTTCTTGGTGTCGTGGGTTCTTTTACGTGCGCTGAATGTGTGCTGCATGCTGGACCTTGTTCACCATCCGTTCCGAAAGACTTGTATGCAGACCACCACTCACAGTCTAGTGGACGGGATAAAGTTTCGGGCAATAAACGGGGATCAATCTCTAGACCATGATCCTCCCCATTACCAGTAATGGACAACATTAATGACATCATTGATAGGAGCTGTAGTAAAATATTCATATCCTCCAGTCTCTTTAACACACGAATAATGACATGCAACGTTTTTATATTCAGATATCAAATTATTTACGTATCTACTTATTGTTCACATTTTTCTGTTAAGATAAAGCCAAACCCAACTCATAAATGTAGAGTCAAGCAAACTTAATTGCGCTGACAAAAATGTTTAATATTAGCAAGTGCAAAAATAAACTACAATAACAACAACACGTTAAAACTTGTTCCGTCTTCGGGAAGAGTAGGCCGTTCTGTGGCGGTAGGAACGGATGATATTAAAAAAAAAACAAAAAACAACCCGCATGCACACAGGTGTGTTTAGACATCATTGTTGAAGTCGGAAAGCGACAACCTTAGCGGTGAGCAAAAATAGTCGCATATGCAAAATTTCATCTTCAGTCAACCTCCGAGCGTGAACCTCGGAACGAAAAAAAATGGTAAAGATGATAAAATTTACAATTACCACAGGCAAAAACCACATCGTTCCATTTAACATTATTGTCAGTTCTCTTGTGATCACATCAAAACTGCTCTGCTAAAACTTTCAGCAAGAAAATGCATAAACATGTCTTAAAACACAAGATGTCCATTTGCACCTGTTGATGTAAAGATGCTTGCCTGCCTACCATTTAATATTAGGATCGTTTATCCAAAAATATATTTTTGTCTAATTCTCAACTCTACAGCACTATTTGACAATATTGAAAAAGAAAAAAAAATCAGCTGTAGGAAGAAGGGGAGCATCTCGACATCTTTCCCATTTCAAGCATTAACATAACTATGAGTGAAGGTTTACGCATTTTTTAGGGGGGGAGGGGGGTTGGCGAGGGGTTAAGTTCTTAAGCTCACACTAAAAACCTTCCCTTAACATCTTGCTTTAAGGTCCTAATCAAAAACAATCTTGCCTTAAAAGTCTGGATGTGTTGTGTGTGTGTGTGTGTGTGTGTGTTGTGTGTGTGTGTGTGTGTGTGTGTGTGTGTGTGTGTGTGTGTGTGTGTGTGTGAAGGATGCGTATTTGTGACAGTACCAAACCATTTTGGTTCATGACACAGCTGTTTCAATCAGTTTTCAAAACCACGGAATAGGCCTGGTTGGTTTATGACACAACTACACTAGATCAGACTTTCAGCCCTGGTCCTTGTGAATGGGCCAAATCACTCGCTGCACTCAAGATTAACATTTCTTGGCAGCAGTTGTCATGAAATTCACAAAGCAGGGATTTCCCCCTAAGTTTTAAAATAAATAAGGAAGATTAAAGGCCCGAAACACTTGTTTGAAGGGGGCTTCTCCTCTGAGGACTCTCTGCTGCCATGCTCTATGCGAGTTTCTTACCTAATGGCCTACTTACTAAGTAGCTACTTCTAAATAAAAATTACTCACCAGTACTGCTCTTCATCATAGTCTTTCTATAAAAAAAGACAAAGGCAAAAACGATGATGTTCAAAATCCCACATTTTGCTTTCCCAGCTGTTCAAGTGGTCCACACTGCATGCAGATGTCAGGCGGTTTGAAATGGCAAGAGCAAAAAAAAAGAAAAGAAAGAAACAAATCAACTCACCAGAACTCGCAACAGAGACATGATTTGCACGTGTGTGTTGTGTCGCTAAATGTGTTTTCTGTCCCTAGCTGGAGTAAGACCTTTAATTGCAAAAACCTGGTCTTAACAATGTAACTGGAAATTATTTCTAAACTGCCGGGCACTTTGTTTTCTATCAATACACTTGAAAAACCCACCCAAAATGATGGCCATAAAAAGATACTTTATATAAGATAAAAGCTATGTCGAGACTGCAAACTTAAAACATGTCAAGACTCCTTGATTTACTGAGGACAATCTGTTGTTCTATTGATATGCACGTTCACAAGAAGAATTTCAGATTTAGATTGGTTTGGTTTGTAATTTGCAGTCTGTGCATTGACAACCCATCTGGTAAAGGAAAGGGGAGGTTGTTTTAAAACCCAGGGAGAAGTTCTTACCTCTCTTGAGCGTATTCGTTTTAGGATATAGACCACTTTAGGACAGAACACATGTACAACAATGTTCAGTTCAAGGTATTGTTCAGCTACTCACGAATGTTTTACCATTTGTCACTCTCATACATATCAGAGCATATTATGTATGTATTCAGTGGGGGGGGGGGGGGGGGGGGAGGGGGGCGTGCAGCTGGGTGTGTTTGGCGCGGGCGTGTATGTGTGTGTGTATGTGTGTGTACATGTGTTGTTAGGACAGTACGCGTCAGTACAACATGACAATTTATGTGATGAAGAGGAAAAATGAATTTAAAAAATTAATGATGCTGAAGCAGATCTCTTAGAAAACAAAACCACTCAAACAAAGAAACCAGATCTTAGGTGTATTAAAGAAATGACTGCATCTTAGGCCCAGTGCATTCGTCTGTATCTACACCTCGTATCATGTTTAAGAGCACATTGCCCAGAATACCTACAGGCGTACTGGTCATACGTCTGAAAGTGCGCCCATAAATGATCCTCATCATTATCATGTTGCTTTGAACTTTTGGACCACAGTGCTATTATATTTTTTGTGTGTTCGTGTGGCAACTGCCCTGCGCTGATCTGTGCTGTGGTGCAGCAATTGTATATTTTCATTGATATTATGTGTAATACTATGTATTGTTGCCTACACTTTATCAGCTTTCGTTCGGACAGACTTACAAGATTCAAGCCAGGCTGTTCTCTTTGTGGCTGTGGTATCACCACAAGAACAGCACCACCCATATTAAAGATGTTAGTAAAGTGTGTATGCATACAGTAGAAAACTCTCTTGGTGCCGTGGGCTCTGTTACTGCACAAAAGTCGGGGTAGGATGGGACTCCAACCGGCCTTTTGTCACATCTTATCTATCTGCCCCTTATTTTTGAGGGTGTGTATGGGCAGGCACGCCTGTATTTGTGACACTGCACCACATAAGGAGGCGCATTGCACCTGAGGTCAGTTTTTAGTTATTGGCATGTTATTAATTTGCAATAAAATGGCTATACAATGCCAAAAAAAAAAATGAAAATCGGACAGTTCTATCAAGTTATTACAACTGCAGGAAATGGCAAAATGATAAATTGACAAGTTAGTAGGTGGCCAGAATGAGGACTTGGCTATTTTCAAAACACGTTTAAAGACAAAAGGAAACAAAATTATGACTTGATATTTCACTTCAATGTAAAATAAGTGCTAGCGTTTTATAATCAATAAAAATCTCAAAATCCACAACCTTACCCCCACCTGCCAAAAATGGTCCCTAGCAGAAAAGTGGGTTATGTGCTAAGCGATTCGTTTTGTGGTGGAGCGTCACATTTGTGCTAGCCTTTTTGTGTGTGATGGCCCTGCACTGTGATGCATCATATTGTAGATTATGATTAATATTATGTGTTATACTATGTGTTGTTGCGCAAACTGGACCAGCATTTGTTCCCACGGACATGCTGTATTCGCCAGGCAGTTCTCCTTGGGTCTGTAGTATCGCCACAAAAGCAACGCCACTCATATCAAAGATGCTAGTTAAGTCTGTGTGCCTACAATAGATCACTCTCATGGTGCTGTAGAGTCGGTTACTGCGCAAAAGTTGGGGTATGATGGGACTGAAAAATAGCGGTTTATCACATCTTCTCTAAATGTATATGTGGCTTGTTTTTGAGGGTATGAATGCGGGTGCCCTAGCGTGTATTTGTGATTGCCGTGTGTGTGTATGTTCGCGTGTGAACACGACCCTACACTGTGCTGTGGTGCAATTATTTAGTCAATGTTTTATGTAAAACTGCGTATTGTTGTATACACTGTACCAGCTTTTGTTCTGTCATACTGTATTCGCCAGGCTATCTCTTTGGGGCTGTGGTGTCACTACAAGAACAGCGCCACCCCAGCACAATGGTTGAGAGCCGGTAAGGTGGGCCCAGCGATGTCTGGTCCTATCCAGTTCACATACTGGGTATGTTGTGTCATCTATGCCACTAATCACAGCTGCTCTTCTCTTCTGAAAGAGATACATAAGGTTTTGATGACCCCTATGTACAAGATGTGTGTTTTGTTCGCATAGGGGACCTGGATTTCATGTAGCATCATCTAGAGGACATCATGGAACTTTGGGTCAGGATCGTTTGAAATCCATTGCATTGTATTGCATGGTATTTTATTGCACTTTAGGGATTTCCTTTGTATTGTGTCATACTGTATTTGCTTTACGTTGTATTATACTGCAGTACATTGTATTGTTGACCACTTGCAGTCAGGCAGACCTCGCGCCAATATTTCTTTTTATAGTATATCTGAGTGGGCATATTTGATGTCCAATCTCTGCTCACACCTCGGAAATACGGCACAACCCTACAGGTTGGGATATGATTTTTATACAGAGGTTGTGTACAATACATTCCTCTGCGAAGTCGAAGGGCATACAACAGAGTGTTTTCAACCACTACCCAAGAAAACAGAGCATCGACAATTCACAGGTGTGTCTCTAAATAGAAACACGACGCTCTGATTGTCGCCCCTGATCACATGGGAGATAATCTACTTATCACCCCATCACACACACACACACAGAGATATATAGATATATATATAGATATTTTAGATATATAGATAGATCGATAGATAGATATATATATATAGATATAGATATATAGAAGTATAGATATATAGATATAGATATAGATAGATAGATAGATAGATAGATAGATAGAGATAGATAGATAGATAGATAGATAGATAGATAATATAGATAGATAGATATATATATATATAATTATGGTAGTGGGGAAGAAGAATGGAGGGAGTGGGTGTGATTCAAACATTTCTTCTTTAATTTAACTTCTGTTCCCTTAAATTAATGTGATAGATCTATTAGACCACAAAAAGATCCTTTATGTAATTGTGTTACATTTAGAGAACAGTGTTGTGTGTGTGTGTGTGTGTGTGTGTGTGTGTGTGTGTGTGTGTGTGTGTGTGTGTGTGTGTGCGTGGTGCGTGTGTGTGTGTATGTGCATGTGTATAAGTGCATGTGTGTTTATATGTGTGTGTATTGTGTGTGTGTGTGTGTGTGTGTGTGTGTGTGTGTGTGTGTGTGTGTGTGTGTGTGTGTGTGTGTGTGTGTGTGTGTGTGTTTGTGTTGTGTTGTGTATGTGTTTTTTTTATATTTGTTTTATTCTGTCTGTGTTTGTGTATGTATATGTGTGTGTGCGCGCGCGCGCGTGTATGTGTGTGTATGTGCGTGCGTATGTGTGTGTGCGCGCGTGTGTGTGCATGTGTGAGTGTGTATGTGTTTGTGTGTGTGTACACGTGCTCGTTCGCGCTCCAGTATGTGTGCATGTATGTATACACATGTGTGATTTGTGCGTGTGTGCGTGCTTATGTGCATACATACACACATTCAATGATTCATAGTAGAACGCTTGTATATTTTTTCTTATCTGTTCGCTGATGTGTGTGTGTGTTTGAGTGTATGTATGTGCGTGTGTACGTGTGTGTGCGTGTATATGTGTGCGTGAATATGTGTGTGTTCACAAAGGGTGTATGTGTGTATGAGTTGTGTATGTGTGTGTGTGCGTGCGTGCGTGCGTGCGTGCGTGCGTGCGTGCGTGTCTGTGTGTGTGTGTGTGTGTGTGTGTGTGTGTGTGTGTGTGTGTGTGTGTGTGTGTGTGTGTGTGTGTGTGTGTGTGTGTGTGTGTGTGTGTGTTGTGTGTGTGTTAGTGCGTGTGCGTGCACCTTTGACTGTCTCTGCATATGATACAAGAAATAAAACGAACAAAGAAAGAAAGAAACAACAACAACAAAAATCACCTCCACCCCTTTAAATAATAAAGAATCTGAAAGAACCCAACTTTACGTCCAATAGTTTCATCTGTCCCTTGTCAGTCCTAAGCCAAATTGCAAACCCACATGCATTTGTTTATCATGGAAAGGGAACTGAACAACTGAAACTAAAACAAGAAAAAATACAAAAGTTTGCCAAGAAAGCTTCTTACTAAATTGTTATTTATTTCCAGCATTATCGCATTATTAAGCAATATTTTGTCCAAATGACATTAATTCAAACGTTATATTGCACAAATTGCACACTGTAACGATGAGTACTATTATATTTCGACTTTTGTTTGTATAAACAAGAACTTAAACAAACTATGGTATTAAAAGTCCTTAATTTTAAACATTACCAGCAGTCTTCTTCCTGTGCAAACGCAGATGAAAAGGGAAGTCTAAAAAATTATGTTTCCCTGTATAGTTCCTCTGTAAGCAGGATGTTGCTGCCACATCCCTCTATTATTAGATTAGAGACTAGGATTTACAGAACCCCCATCTTTCGCAATCGCCAGCAGTAATCATGTACAATTGGACAGTTTGTGCAGGGTCAAAACAATGTAGCCTGTAGCCACTTTGCCTCTACCTGCTTCAATCATCCCCAGATAGACATTTTGGGGAGGAAAATTGAAATCAGAAGTAGATGAATTTGCATTGCCAGTAGCGGCTATCGTGTTCTAGGCATTCCAGGCAGGGTTGGGATGGGTGAGAACTTTAATAAACCGAAATGGTTTTTGTAAATAACTACTTAAAAATCAATCACAGCCACATGGTTTATTGTAACAGTAAAGTATATGCTATAAAGAGTCTCCACATACCAAAAAGTGAAAAAGTGAAAAGTGGCCGATAGCCGCTTCTGGCAGGCAACCCTCGATATAGTCTTAGAAATTTTGCCCATGTTTCCATGGCTTTGTTTTTCTTTTGAAAGTTTTTTCTTTGGATAAAATTATCGGATTGTTTTTTACTTAATCACCCGCATGAGAACCATAGTTTTATTAAATGAATTCATCTCTCTCTCTCTCTCTCTCTCTCTCTCTCTCTCTCTCTCTCTCTCTCTCTCTCTCTCTCTCTCTCTCTCTCCCCCCCCCACCAAAAAAAAATTAAGCTTAATTTCTAAGTACAGAAGGATTGTTCCAAAAAAGTTGAAAAATGCAGAGTATCATCATCATCATCATCATCAATTTATCATCATCATCATCATCATCTTCTTCTTCTTCTTCTTCTTCTTCTTCTTCACCCTTCTCTTTCTATGCTTTCAGTGTTTGTTTTATTGTACAAGATTCAATCAGAGTAGAAAAACACTTCACAATAGCACTTTCTTCTCATTCAAAACAGTCCCTAAGGTCCTCCCTATAATACATCGAGCGCGCATGTGTGTGTGTGTGTGTGTGTGTGTGTGTGTGTGTGTGTGTGTGTGTGTGTGTGTTGTGTGTGTGGTGCGTGCGCGCGCGTGTGTGTTTATTTATTTGTTCTTTTCTATGGAGGATAACAAAATAAGCAATCATGTGCTTTTTTTCATCCGGTCCCCGTGTGTATGCAGTTTTGTAAATATTGTCATCTATTCCCACCGGCACACGATGGCCTACTCTTACGAAAAGCGGAACAGGATTTAACGTGTGCGCAAGATGTTCTGCATGCGTTCGCACAAGGGGCCTCTTTTTAAAGTCTCATCCGAAGGACTTTTGGGGAGAGTGGAGTCAGCACTGATGTTAACTCCAGGAGAAAAATCTCCTCGACCGGACTCCAACCCGGCTATCCGTGTGTGTGTGTGTGTGTGTGTGTGAGTGAGGAGAGAGAGAGAGAGAGAGAGAGAGAGAGAGAGAGAGAGAGAGAGGAGGAGGAGAGAGAGAGAGAGAGAGAGAGAGAGAGAGAGAGAGAGAGAGTTTAAAAAAAAAAAGCAATTGTATGTGTATGTGTATGTGCGTGCACGCGCGTACGTGCGTGCGTGTGTGTGTGATATTTCTGGACCTTCACAGCCAGATCTGCTTTTTGTGCGGTTAAATTTACAGCCGCTGGCAAGCCTCTGGAGTTTTTCAGTGCTCAAGCATCTGTGGGCAACCAAGCAGATTGAATTCACTGAACCTGCATGCCGAGACAGCGCCAGTCCCCACATCAACCCAGAGTTTATCCAGACCCATATAACACCGCTACCAGCGGAAACCGCAAGCCAGAGAGCAATTAAAACCAAACTCTAGCTTACGTATCTGTCTGTCTGTTGTCTGTCTGTCTGTCTGTTGTCTGTCTGTCTGTCTGTCTGTCTTTCTGTCTGCCTGCTGCTGCCTATCTATCTATTATCTATCTATCTATCTATCTATCTATCTATCTATTATCTATCTATCTATCTATCTATCTATCTATCTATTATCTATCTATCTATCATCTATCTATCTATCTATCCCTTAGTTTGGCGACCGTGGGGGCACCCTGAAGAACTTTCTTCAGCTTTGGTATAGAAAAGTTTAATGGAGGGTTTGGAAGGAAATTCTCGTCTAGCAGCTGTCTTGTGAACTGATGGCGCCAAGGAGACAGAGACGTGTAAGCTCCATTCAGCAATGTTACGACGAAAATGGGGGGCGTGGGGGGGGGAGGGATTATGTTATCTTTCCAGTCCTGCACTGAGGAAGCGAGAAAAGGAGTAGGGAATGGCTGTGGCATACGTTCTGTGGTGTAATGCCTAGGCAGGGAATTCTGCACCAGACCTGCTGTCAAAGGTAGGTAGGTAGCCATGTCGTGGTAGTTAAGTATTCGAAGTGTTATTGTACAGCTAGCCCAAACTGCTGTCTGTGTTCCTGGCCGGTTAAGTCAGTGAATGGGCTTACTCTCCATCATGCGAGTACTGGATCGAGTCCATCCTGAGGACAAGAGGTCACATGTTCGAATCTATCTAAAGCTGGTCTTTCATCTCAGCCATTAAACAATAAATGGCCTGGGTGCTAGTCTTTCCGGTGAGATGATAAAGCATTGTGTGTAACCTATGGAAAATTCAAAACACCTAGAAAAAGGATAACAAGAGAGTTGTCATTGCCAAAAAAGTATTCAGTAGAAAAAAATCGCCCTCAAAGGGGAAAGATACAGACAGATAAGAAAAAGATAGAAACAGGTGTTACTGTATCATGGCCATACGCCCTTCCCAGTGGCAGCCCACGGTCAAATTCTTTGCAGAAAAATCTTGGACATGATTGAAGAACGACGCATACACTGTCTGATACAATGGAAAGCAATGCAGTACGATACTACTACACTATGTGATAAGCGCATGACGTTTGGAAGAATCACTATGTTTTCAACATACTTTAAAGAGATTTTGTTTTCTCTAGACCTCCAGCTGAAAATGTTTTACGTCTCTTAAAACTCTGACTGTTGGACTTGATGTTTTCATTGGGAGGACAACATCAGCGAATGGACAGGCCTAAACTCAACAAACCTGAGAAAGGCAGAACAGAGAGAGGAATGGAGGGAATGGTTGTCAAGTCTTCATGGGTGCTTCCATGGTCGCCGAGTAAGGGATAGATAGATAGATAGATAGATAGATAGATAGATAGATAGATAGATAGATAGATAGAAAGAAGAAAAATAATAGATAGATATATAGTCTTATCCATCTGTTCGTTACTAAATCAGGCCATAGCTGACTGTGAAGTTGATAAGGACATATTTATGGGATAATTTCCATTAGGTATTTCTTGAAGACATTTTTGGAGGCCTCCTGAATCTTCAGAGTCATTCAGAAGTGGAGGCATCAGTTGCAGTTCTGAAACCAGGTCAGTCTGCTGGCCATAACTATAGCAGAGGGTATGTTGGGATTTGGCTTCGAACAGAGAAGTCAGGTTTGAAATTACAAGTAGACAACACTGTGGGCCAGCAGACCTGGAAAATGTCTACTCTTGGGGTCTTGATACAGTAGAGTGGGCTTGTCAGTATCAAATGGGCCAGCAGACCTGGAAAATGTCTACTCTTGGGGTCTTGATACAGTAGAGTCAGAGTGGCTTGGCTTCTCTACCTCTTGGTCTAATCTCACATCATACAAAACGACAACTGTTGGTGTAGCAACTGAGAAATCAACGTTCCTTCTTTGTGGTGTTTCCTCTTCCAGTCCCATCCAGACAAGTTGATATCACAACTCACTCCAGCCATGATCATAAAATTCTGCAAATATTTTTGCAGGTTTTACGATGATTGTGATGTCTTTGATTTAGGAACTATGTTAGAAGTATGCAAGCAAGCATGCAATGCACACACATACACACAATCACGTGCACACAATCACGTGCACACATGCATGCGCACACACACACACACACGCGCATACACACACACACACAAACACACACACGATGTACAAACAACAGAACTAAGAGAGAGACGTCATGAGGCAATCTTTACTGGTTTGAACTACCAGCCAGCCAGTCAGCCAAGGGATGTCATACTGTATGCTTTTGCTACGAGGACAGATATGTATACAGCTGCCAAAGGCACACAGTGACTACAACACAAACAATACAGCATTCAGGAAAATGGCAACACATTGTTAGCTGAGCTTCAATCCAGGAAAAAAGTAGGGTAATTAACAACTTAAAACAAGCCTGGCATAACACTGGACGCAAAAATGCAATATACAATTATCGAGCCCATCTTTTTCTTCCTTTTGCTTTTTTGTGTTCTTCTTAACTTCTGATAGAAATAGAAATATTTTTTATCTTTTTGTTCCTCAGCTAGAGTTCTGATGTTCACCAATGGTGAGATTTTTGCATATGTGACCTTTTTGCCGGACTTCAAGAATATGTATATGTAGGGTATGCGTAACATACCAAAAATATAATACACATACAGAAGCTTTGGAAAAACTGAAAATAGACCATCCAAATAGCATTTTAGAAAGCAAGTAATTTACAAGTATTCGCATAGAATTTCAGATATCTCACCTAGATATCTGTTTGCAAAATATTCCATGTTATAAAACCACTGACTTCTGCTACATGAAAGATAAAAAGGAACTGGAAAAAAAGATGGGGACTGAGATAGGGGGAGGATGGTTCACAGTTTTCTGAAACACGCTGTGGTTAAGCGGACAGTTGACAAATGCAAAATGCAACAGTCTGGTTCAGACTGGTGTGTTCCTTCAGTAAGTTTACAAGTGTGCACATTTAAATGTATGCATTATTATGGGTCTAAATGTGTAGAATCATGTACAAATCTATGTGTACACACACATGCATAGCATGGAGATGCAAGGATTTTCTGATTGTCGCTGACTGATGTAAATTTTGTGTTTTAGAAGTCACTGAAAAAAAGAGGGATATACATTTCCAATTTCAAGGCATTAGTGGATTACTACCAGTTCACACCAAAACTTGGCACAAATTACCTGGAAATACTGTAAAATTGAAAATTGATGAAGCTGCATCCCAACTAGTTCTGATTTTTTTTTTCAAAAGTGCAGCACAGCACACAGTCTAAGCAAATGTGCTCCAAAGTACAACAAGGTGACACAAGAGCATAATTGATGCTGCTAACTAGTGACATCAACACTGACTACTATACAACTGCAATGCAAATCAACAAAGCAAATCAGTCTATTTCAACTATAAATTGTCTACTTTGATTTAAGTAAATAACCATCCAGCACAACACTGTTTCTCGCTGATATGCTGGATGCAGGCTTACTATCAACTAATAAACATACACAATTAATATCATAGGGTGAAAACTGACAAATAAATTCTAAAATATGATAGACGTAACTACTCAAATTTTTTATAGAGTGTACATAAATGCCATGCTCTAATCAACACAACTGTCAGCTCACACACACACACACACACACACACACACACAGAACACAGACACACACACCACACACATACCACAACATAAAATTGTTTGACTTTGATTTGATTACACACACAATTTTAGAAAGATGATACAAAATCAGTTGAGGGTGGGGGGGGGGGGGGGGAGATTCAAATATACACTGATCTTGAGATGAACAAGGGAATGAAAAACAAGATTAACACAGTTTTAAGTACATAAACATCGTTTAGGGAAAAATGTACCAAAGAAAATAATAATACATGGAATTTATATAGCACTATATCTTGTAAAAACAAATCAAAGCGCTTGCACTCGACCCTCACAACAAACAAACAACCAATGACAAATAATTCTAGCAAATTCGAAAGCACACATGGCGCGGCGCGCGCACACACACACAAATATAGAGGTTATACATTTTGACAGGGTGAATGGAATTTCAAATGTTGAAGGCAGGGACAAATAGGAGATGAAAACAGAAGGCAAAAATCTTAGGTTTGAAACAAGTGTGTCTTGAGGTTGGATTTAAAAGTGTCTATGTAGGCTTTTGCCGAAGGGGAGAGGGAGGTCATTCCAGATTGATGGACCAGAAATAGAGAAAGAGCGGCGGCCAACGGTAGATAGGTTGAATCTCGGAATTTTTAAGGATAAGGTATCTGCAGCCGAGCGGAGGGAACGAGAAGGTGTGTACATGTGAAGACATTCACAGAGGTTGGGGGGTGCCGTTTTGTGGAGACATTTATAACAGAGAGTACTGATCTTGTAGTTTACTCTCTGTGGCACAGGCAGCCAGTGGAGAGATTGCAAGAGAGGAGTAATGTGTTCAGATTTTTCAGAAAAAACGCAACTTAAAACTTTGTCCATCAACAGTTTTCACACACTATCACAAAATAATCAACAGCAAGATTAACAGCGATACCTGATTGTACCTGACACACTGCTCCATCAAACCGAAGCAAAACAAACAGAAAAAGAAACAAACCCCCAAACTTTTGTGTTTGTCAGGAGAGGGAAACATCATAAAGAGAAAGATTATATTAACACATTTTTAAAGAAAAAAAATCGAATATCTAAAAAATGTTCCAAACATATTCATGAAAAATAACCTTTTCCAAAACAGCGTTTATAAAATGCTTTTAAAATCATATTTAAATCTGTCACAAAAAAAACCACAATAAACATACTCTTTTTTTTTTTTTTCAACAGTGATATCTTTAAAAAGTTATGTACTCACACAAACTCTCACAGTAATTTCTCTTGGTAACATTATTAGTCACAGAGAAAAGAAGAATAGAATTTTTTTAATTACAGAAACCACTCAGAGCAAAAGCAAAAAGAAATAAAGGAAACACCCAAACAAAAAGTATCAGAAAAAATGTTTTACACCAGCACAAAATCTGATAAAATTAATTTCCCTGAAAATCTGTCACAAAAAAAACACACACAAAACATACTTTTTTTTTTATACAGTGTGTGACATCTTTAGAAAGTTATGTTATGTTCTCACACAAACCACACAAAATCTCACAGTAATTTCTCTTGGTAACATTATTAGTCACAGAGAAAAGAAGAATAGAATTTTTTTTTAATTACAGAAACCACTCAGAGCAAAAACAAAAAGAAACAAATGAAACACCCAAACAAAAAGTATTGGAAAAAAAAGTTTTACACCAGCACAAAATCTGATAAAATTAATTAACCTCCCGAAAATCTGTCACAAAAAAAACACACTAAACATACTTTTTTTTTTTTTTTTTTTTTTTACACAGTGTGTGACATCTTTAGAAGTTATGTTATGCTCTCACACAAAATCTCACAGTAATTCCTCTTGGTAACATTATTAGTCACAGAGAAATGAAAAATAGAATTTTTTAAAATTACAGAAACCAACTCAGAGCAAAAACAAAAAGAAACAAATGAAACACCCAATCAAAAAGTATTGGAAAAAAATGTTTTAAACCAGCACAAATCTTATAAAATTAATTAACTTTCCTGAAAATCACAGCAAATGTACATACTTTTTCGTTGAGAATTATCAGAGTAGATCTGAATACACACAGTTTGCACTTAAATGATTTAAGACTATAGCGAGCTTATGCCAAAAAATCTTTAGAAATTTGTCAGCCTAAATTTTGTCATGTAATAATATAGGAAAGAATTTCTCATTGTTTCCATACCACAGAACATGCCATATTCAAGTCATTGAGTAACCATGTCAAAACATTCTACCCTCAGACATGGACAGGTGCTTTTAGAGTAGTGTAGCTATTCAAGTCAATAAGAATTACAATATTAACTTATTCAACCCTGAGCCAGATCGCTGTTCGAGCGAGACTGAGTAGACTTTTAAAACAAATTTTTCTTCTTTTATTTTGAGAATAATGGAATAAGCACTCATGTCCTTTTTTTTTTTACACCCAGTCCCCATGTGTATGCAGTTTTGTAAATTCTGTCATCCGTTCCTATGGACACACGTGTCCAAATCTTCCGAAAAGCAGAACAGGTTTTTATGTGTGCACAAGACATTCTGTATGCTCAGCGTTTGCACAAGACGTTCTGTGTGCTCAGCGTTCATACACAGGACCTCAGTTTACAGTCTCATTCAAAGGAATGTGGGGGACAGGGAAGTAGGGAGGGGGAGAGTGGAGTTGGCACTGAAGTTAACTTTTCAGCCTGAGCCATATTTACGTTGCAACAGCAACACTGGGTACTCAGTTTCAGGCAACAAGACTACTCCTTCCCAACTGAACAGTGCTCAGGCTGAAGGTTGAATGAGTTAAAAATGGCTTAATTTCAAGTAACAAAATCCAAGCATGTTAGTTAAACCTCCAGTCAATAAGTGTAATAATATCAAAACAGGTTAACATGAAGCGATTAGAGTGTAAAAATATTAAAACATGTTTATTTCAAGTCCATGATTGTAACAATGTCATAACTTCTGTTTTTCTAGTCAGTGAATGGAACACTATTACAACATATTAACTCAAGTCAAAGAGTGTAACATTAGAATAGAATTACTAATAAAAAAAAAAAAAAAAAAAAAAGAATTACGTTACCTCAGTCAGAGTGTAACGTAAAAACATGATAACCTCAAGCCAGTGGGTGTAATGGTATTACCACATGTTACACCAAGTCAAAGAGTGTTACATTAAAAACATGATTAACTCAAGACAGTGTGTGTAAAAGAATTACAACATGTTACCCCAAGTCAAAGAGTGTTACATTAAAACATGGTCACCTGAAGTCAGTGTGTGTGTAAAAGAATTACAGAATGTAACATTAAAACATGATTACCTCAAGTCAAAGAGTGTAACAATGTTAGAACATAATTACCACCCCAAGTCAGTGGGTGTAACATTAATTATAAAATCATACTGAAGCAACAGTGTACCAGGATTAGAACATATCAACATCAAGTCCAATGAGTATAACAATATTCAATGTGCTAATCCCAAGTCAGTGAGAGTAACAATATTAACACATGTTTAACTAAATCAGTGAGTACAACAATGTAAAAAAAATATTGAGGAATAATCTCTTTCCCTAAATGATGAAAAATGACATTACTTCTTGCTACTAAACACAGTTAAATCATACACATTATTGCGATAATCAAAATCAGAAAAAATATATGACACT
Source organism: Stramonita haemastoma (assembly GCA_030674155.1). Taxonomy (NCBI): domain Eukaryota; kingdom Metazoa; phylum Mollusca; class Gastropoda; order Neogastropoda; family Muricidae; genus Stramonita; species Stramonita haemastoma. The sequence continues at coordinate 51,482,063 of CM060316.1, read as the reverse complement.
GCAGAAGTCTAACATAACAGTTAATCAAAATATAAGCACAAAATATAAAAAAAGTAACGTAAAAATTTTCCCATAGCCTAGCAGTCCTTTGGAAGCAAGATGTCAGAGACCTCTGCTTCTCTAGGGGCCAGCAAATTAAGGGCAGCGCCCATCTCCTCTCCCATGCTGCCTTAGGGTCGACCACTGTGTCAATTTTGAAAATTTTTGTTTCTCAGGAACTACTAAAGATATCTGCATGAAATTTGGTACACATTTAAGTGCATTAACATGGCTATCTGTGCCAAGCTTGACGTATATAAGTCAAAAAGATATGATAATGTGATAATTTGGAATATGGCTCACTATTTGGCCCCTCTGCTGCTTTCAAAATGTGTGTTACATATAAGTTTTTCCACTTTGACTTAACATCACTTTGTGCAATGATCACAAAAATGATACTTTAAGCTGATAAATATTGTTTTCTGTCTTCTTTAACAATGCCCCAAAATTCATCGATTTTTTTTTAATGCTTTTCCCATGGTAATGAAAAACTGTAACAGCTACAGAGTTCAAACACTTTCATTTCACTCAGCACATGTTACTACATCAGCATACCAAATTTATCAGATTATTTTCAAATTTGGTCAGAAGTTACAGAGGGGCCAAAACATCAGATGTGGCCGAAAAACCCCATTTTAAGAAAAACACCATAAAGATTTAGTTAACTTTTGTGTCCATAAAGAAGGCAGGTTACCCATTAACAGCTGGGATAAACTGGGAGAATGTACTGAATACAAGTACACAAAGGTCCCCCATCCAAGAGGCGACCACACTCAACACTGCTTAACCTTACTTTGCGGAAACTGAGTGCTCTGATCACTGAGCTACCCCGTCCCCATGAACATTAATACCCTTTATTTTTTCTCTTACTTAGTTTCATGCATGCACATTTTATTTTGAATAGTTTCATGCATGCACATTTCATTTTGAATCTTCAAGAGTTCCAAGCAAACATTTCTATCATGATTCATGCATGAAATATCTCTTGTAATCTGTCCATACTTTGTAGCAAACTCAAATCATAAGTATGCTTTAAAAAAAAAAAGGGTGCGGGTGAGGGGTATGTCATCAAGCAATATATTCATGATTATTTCACAATCAAATTGGAAAAAGGGCACATACTTGCCAATTTCAGTAATGGATAAATGGCACATGCTTGCCAATTTCATTAATGGAATAAATGGCACATGCTTGTCAATTTCAGAAATGGGGGAAAATGGAACATGACTGCTTATTTCGGTGATGGCAAAAATGGCACATGCTTCCTAATTTCAATAACAAGCTATCCTGATAACATCGGTATATCATCAAACAAACTTGGGGACAGTGGAAAATGATTATAATTATCAGTGTATAAAAAAACAACAACTGAATTTTCAAAACTGCTATGTAGAGAAATGGAGGGAGGCATGGAAAAACAAAACCAGGCTAACACTTTAATCAAATAAATGAAAAATAATGGAAATTATATGCAGCTAAACAGCCAAAGTGGGTTTTTTTCTGGCGCCATTTCAAAAACTCCAGCAGAGTAAAAGGATTTCAAGCTGGGAGATTGCAGCTACTCAACTTGGCTGTAACACTTTGTTGGGGGCTATACTTTCACCTGATCAAGAAAATCAACACAGGGAACAAATCAATCCTAAAAAAAAAAAAAAAAAAGGATGAGTGACACAAAACAACAACTGATATATCTTTTATGATAATATACACCGGGGCAGTTTTTCCTTCCTATCAACTTTTCATATTTCACATTTCTGTCAACTTCAGCCACTAGAACAGAATACGAATATACATAACACAGCATTTTCAACTGTACCCTAGAAATAATATATACATCACCAACAACAAAATCCACCTTCCCTTCGAAAGATACCCAATTTGCGACAATTTCAAATTTTACTTTTTTTTCAATAACTTGTAAATCGTGCTATCGATTCTGAAAAAAAAACATTTCAAGACCACGGAAAAAGACACAGAAATACCAAAAACTTTTAAAATTAAAAAAATAAAATAACATCTCCCCTTCCCTTTAAAAAAAAGCACACACACACACACACACATCAAAACCTGTTCTGCCTTTAAGAGTAAGCCATGTGTGCCCATGGATTTTGGTGATAAAACTAAAAAAGCCCATGGGTGCTTGTTCCATTATCCTCAAAATAAAAAGCAAAGAAAAAAGAAAAAGAAGATATGCCAAAGACAGAACAGAAAGAAACAGCTACCTTCAGTTTGTCATGATATATCAGAATCACATGTAAGCGTGATTTTTCATCTTCACAGTATGCACACTACTTACATCTGTGCTGAAACTAAACACCTGTATCTAAAAAATCACACCTGCCACTTGCAGTTTGTACATGGGTACAATAAACATAGAAAAATGGCTCACTGTGTAAAGCTATTTCCACATCTGCCACTTGCAGTTTGTACATTGGTAGTGGTACATTAAACATAGAAAATGGCTTACTGAATAAAGCTATAGGCACATTTTATTTTTAAGGCTGTTGAAATCATGTTAGTTAATTAATGTTGGAGAAATTTTTGGGCGTTTCTCTTTTTTTTGTTTTGTTTGTTTGTTAGGGTTTTTTGTTTTTTGTTTTTTTCTTTCTTTAGATAGATGGCTTGATGAAAGAAAGCAAATCAATGCTTATTAAATGTGCCATCTGGAAATAAAAATTTGATTTGATTTGAAGCTATTTCCACACTTAAAATCAATATCTGAAACAGTTTGATATCTGAAACATTTGATTTGACAGGCTATTCTTTCATCAGATCGAAAGTACCCTGCAGTTATTCAACTGCAAAAACATGGGGCAGTTTTCAGAAAAAATCATAGCCACAGTAATATGACAGCCAAAATTATGAGAAAAATAACAACTAAAAAAAAGGTCTGCGCTAAAGTTATTTTTGGGGTGATCGCTCAAACCTGGACTCGATCCTGGGCTGTCAAATTGCAAGGACAACACTCTAACTACTACACTACCCCACCCCCAAAACATATATGGGTCATTCTCCTGAAAACTGGACAGATTTGTGACATGACAGCTAAAATTTTGAAATGCAACATTTCCCTTAATGTTGGTTGGGAATGAAAGCTTGATATCTATTCTTAGCATACATATAAAGCACAAAATGGCACAATGCTCAGAACTTGATGAATAATGAATTTTGTTACATCATTCAACACTGTCTCGTGCATTACAGAAGACACCAAAAAGACCAAAATAACCTTGTTTAGAGGATTTTTTATTGTAAATTTTTGGTAGTTTTACACACAAATCCACTATGTATTGGCTTTTACTACACAACAGAAAGTTTTTTTGTATTTATGGCCCTATCTTATCAATGTTGCTGAAATGATCAAACCAAACGTAAATTTTTCAGTTTTTTATTTCTTTCTATCAGACTTGTTTTATACACTAAACAGACACTGAAATGTGGTAAATATTCAACAGAATTCATCTTTTCAAAATGGTGAGTAAACATTGCTTTTGTTTTTTAACAATCAAGGCAATTTCAGTAATTAATTACATGTCTTGCGCATTACGTAGACACATCTCGCATGTTACACAGACGCCATCATGTTGACAATACAAGAACTGAGTTGTTTGACAGCAACTTAACAAGTCAAACAAGGAAACTATAACTGTTTTACATATGTTTAAGGATTCCACTAACAGGAAAACCTAGAATCATTAACAGGAGACCATCAAAACCATGAATCTCCATGAACTACTTTCTGTGTCTTGCTGCTTCATCAAATTCATGGCACAGTTACCTTCCCAGTAATTGTGAAGCTTGACACTAACTCTGGAAAGAAATATGATCATATGGAGTAGGTTTCAGCCTACACTTCCACTTCAGTTGAAAATGCAGTAAGACTGTAATGTACTGCTAGATTTGAAGCTTTTAAGTCTCGACGAAGGAAATATTGTCCTGGGCTCAAGATGTCAGAATCATTTTGTGCAGTTACAGATAGAAACTTAAGCATCACAAGCATCACAATTCACTTTTTTTTTTCAAGCTAGTACATGGATTGTAATGGAAAAAATCAATTGAGTTTGAATTCAATTCAAATGAAAGAAGTACTGCCTCTCACCCGAAATAATTTTTGTGTTACACACATTTTTGTATGTAACACAAAAATGGACATATCACACATTATCTCAAGCCCTTTGTTAAGTACTGTGAATCTAATTAAATCTGTCACACACATTGCATAGACACCTAGCTTATGGTAGAAGGTGTAATGTGCAGGACAATGATTTTAAAGTTTTATACAAGTTTTATCATTGGAGCTAATATTTTAATTCATAAGTCGTTATAGCACATCCCAGTTGGTTTGGCTTGCACATTCAAATATTTTATCAAGATTTGTCGAAGCCTTTATCTATTAAAAATAAAGTATAAATCAGATATGTAACGAATGTGACTCAGACACATGGTAGTGGTGTCTTTGGTAACGTGCAGGGCTAAATTTGTTTGTAACAGAAAAGCGAAAGACAAGTGAACAGAAACAGGAGCTTCAGACACCAGTTGGTTTCATAAACTACATTATTTCACTTATGAGAAGCAATGGAAAGCTGCACTTTCAACAACTTTTACTTTTATTTTTTCCGTATCACGCCACATTTCAAGACGCCAAACACATGGCGTCGTTAGTAACGATCGAGAGAACAGGTCAATGATGTCACTAAATGAACACTAAGTATTTACGACAGTAGAAGCTGTATGCAAAAATAAGAAGTCCAGCATATTTCCCTGCGTACAAAACCTTCAAATCATGACTTTAATTTCATTATCTGGAGTACATTTCTGTTTTTGAGCCAAGCCGATGATTCCACGCCTTTTGACAAACGTCCCATGTTGCTAGAATCGATCGATCTAACAGCTGCTAAAGCCTGTGACAATCTGAAATCATCACGAAGAAATGATGAATAGACATCTCTTGAATCTGTAGTAACAATCTTTTTATGCATAGTATTCAGAAAGAATAAACAATCTTTCCTCCAAGACCTCAACAGGGGCTGTTGCTTGAT
>CM060316.1:51464485-51471985 GCA_030674155.1 Stramonita haemastoma | reverse complement strand
CCTTTCTGTATACCACTGTATATGAGCTTTCACAAACTTAATGCATGGAGATAATCGAGATGGACAGATATTTCTTTAGAGGTAAAAAAACCCATCTATTCATAAATAATAACCATCCACACACTTTTCAATGATAACAACAGCTCAGGCCATAAACAGTTTCAAATGATATCAGAACAATATCCATGCACACTTTTCAATGATAACAACAGCTCAGGTCATTAACAGTTTCAAATGATATCAGAACAATATCCATGCACACTTTTCAATGAAAACAACAGCTCAGGCCATAAACAGTTTCAAATGATATCAGAACAATATCCATGCACACTTTTCAATGATAACAACAGCTCAGGTCATTAACAGTTTCGTATGATACCAGAACAATCAGGATGATGAAATAAAATGACAGCTGTTGCTTCACTGCATTTTTTTGGTTTATTTTTTTATCTTAACACAATCAACTCACGAGCAAAGATGCGCTTGAAAATGTCGTAAATGATGCCTGCCACAGGGGAGGTAATCAGGCCGCACATCATGGCATACATGCAGACGTTGGTGTAGTAGCTGACTGCAATCAAACCACAACCATTCTCATTCAGACAACTTCAACGATGCAAATGTTAATATGCTGAGGTAAACACTAAAAAAAATTATTTAAAAAAACCAAACCAAACAAAAAGAACCCCAGCCCACCACAACTTTTATTCATATAAGAACTATGTAGGCCTGTAGGGGTGCTGCTCTTGTCACGACGTGCTCTCCCCAGGGAAAGCAGTCTGAATTTCATGCAGAGAAATCTGCCATGACTTAAAGCAGTATACTATACGATACAATACAATATAGTACAATACAATAAAATACAATACAATGAAGTAAAGATCAAGATTCTGCCGTAAAATCTGTAACAACAGCAAAACCACCACTGCTTTCAAATATTGATAAATATGAAGCGAAGATCAAAGCAGAAACTGCTGCAGACACTGACAGCAATGACACAACTGGCATCTGCAAATCTGGATTGAGACTTAAATTCATAGTTATAAAAAAAACACCCACCGAAATCCTTAAAAACAACCCCCCAAAAAACACCCCCCCTCCACCCTCAACTCACCAGATGAGACTAAAGTTCAAACCCCTTTCTCTATCCCTGAAGTAGGAATGCAGCTACCTTAATGGTGGGTAAAAACTGTCGCATATGCAAAAATCTCACCACTGGCGAACCTTGGAGTTCTAGCCAAAGAACACACACAAAAAAAAACCCAAACAACAACCTAAAACACTTATTAACATTACAACCTCCCCCCTCCTGCCCCACTGGTCCTTGCATCCAAAACAGCACATATCCTTCCCAAATCTACACACAGAAATTCTTTACACCTTTACTCACACTCGGGACACATCAATTAAAAAAAATTTTAAAGTTTTTTTAAACAAAATTTCACAAATTTCATAAACAGAAAGATACTAGGAAAGGACGAACAAGCCTCAGAGCTCAAAACTTTTTTTTAACCTTGAGACTTTTTTTTTTTAACCTTGAGACTTTTTTTTTTTCACCTTGGTCTTTGGAGCCGAGCATCCCGTGAGCCAGGTGTTGAGGGAGCCGAGGAAGTAGTAGAAGCGCAGCTGCAGGATGGACAGCCAGAGCAGGTGGAGCCAGTAGATGGGGGACAGCACACAGGACAGCACCGAGGGAAGCTCCTTCTTGGAGTCCTGCTCTCTCTCCGTCATCGCTCTTTCTCTGAGTTAGCTCCGCCTGTTAGTTATTTTGGGTGGAGAGGATTAGATGAAAAAACGTGTTTATTTATATAAAAAAAGAGTGCATGCTTGCTACATGTTGTTTTGGGTGGAAAGGATTGGATGACAAAAAAGTATTATATAAAAAGAGTGCAATGTTGTTTTGGTGGAAAGGGATGGATGAAAAAAAAGTGTTTATATAAAAAAAGAGTGCATGCTTGCTACATGTCATTTTGGGTGGAAAAGAAATTGGATGAAAAAAAAAGTGTTTATTTAATAAAAAAAAAAGAGACATGTTGCTACATGTTGTTTTGGGTGGAAAGGGATTGGATGAAAAAAAAAAGTGTTTATTTATATAAAAAAAGAGTGCATGCTTGCTACATATTGTTGGGGTGGAAAGGGATTGGATGAAAAAAAAAGTGTTTATAAAAAAGAGTGCATGCTTGCTTCATGTTTTTGGGTGGAAAGGGATTGGATGAAAAAAAAAGTGTTTATAAATATAAATAAGAGGCTGCTTGCTACATGTTGTTTTGGGTGGAAAGGGATTGGATAAAAAAAAAGTGTTTATAAAAAAGAGTGCATGCTTTGCTACATGTTGTTTTGGGTGGAAAGGGATTGGATAGAAAAAAAAGTGTCTATTTATATAAAAAAAGAGTGCATGTTTGCTACTGTTGTTTTAGGTGGAAAGGATTGGATGAAAAAAAAAAGTGTGTTGTATTTAAGCAAGAGTGCATGTATGCTTGCTACATGAAATGTATGTGCACGTATGAACATTTCACAAGAAAAACAGACTCGCAGGGAAGAGACACTGCTTGTGTGCGAGCACACAACACAACACACACACACACACAGCGGCAGAGACACTGTGTGTGCATACACACACACACACACACAAACACACACACTACGCACGCATGCCACACACACACACACACACATAGGTAGTCAATGACATTACAGAAACACACACACAGAAACACACACACACATTCTTACACATGTTTGGTGATTTATCTGTTTTTCCTGTCAGTTTTTGCTTCATCAATTTAGTTCCTTTATTATTTTACCTTTTGTAGTATCATTTTCTAACTTACACTCTTTATTTATTTAGTTAGTTTTTTACTTTATCTTAGCCTGTCCTTCACCATATAGCTTCATTATCTTATTTATTAGTATGTTCTTTTACTGCCTTTATATATATATATTTTTATTATTATTCTGCCTCATCTTCTGTGACATTCCTGTCCAGCTGTTCCCAAACCCTCATTTCAATCTCTCCACCACAGCCATACCCAAATTTGTTATGTCCCATCCTAAGGGTCAGAAGTTCACAGGGAGCCCATCAAAGTCAGGCCACTGTAGGACCATCAAGAATGGGCAGGTAAGATAAAAAAAATATTTTTTAAAAAAGTGAGCAAAAGAAAGAAAACAGGAAAATAATATTTTTAGTGCAAGTGCAAAAGTTTCTAGATAATGGAAATACTATTAACAATACCTTCTCCTCTCTCCTTCTCCCTCTCCCTAGAAGGAAAGGTGGGGGGGGGGGGGGGGGGAGCGAACAGCAGCCTAACATCCAATCTAACTGGATTAATGTAAAAAAAAAAAAGAACAAAAAACCATTAACAAGAAAAAAAAACCCATGAATAATAATAAATTAAAAAAACAACCAATGATGAAAAAAAATATATATATATAAAAAGAACCAAACAAGAAAACAGCAGCTCAACATCTGCTCCAAACCTATATATCTTTAAAAAAAAAAAAAAAAAAAAAAAAAAAAAGCAGTTTACCTTTAGAAGTACCGTCCACGGCCATGTTGTTCTTCTCCAAGAGTTCCACAGCGCCCTCATAGTTGACAGGGTCTTCCCTGCAGGCTGTGGGGGGGTCTTGGAGATGAAGCCGTAGGGCAGGAAGAAGAAGGTGTTGATCAGCGTCATGGTGTGCAGACCTGTGATGAAGATCATCGACCATCGCAGCGCCACCCCGCCTTCGTGCAGCAGCTGCCTGAAGACAATGACAATGAGAATGACTATGACAATGGAGAATGACAATGAGAATGATAATGACAATGATAATGAGAATGACAATGAAAATATGACTATGACAATGAGAATGACAATGAGAGACTGACTATGACAAATGAGAATTGACAATGATAATGACTATGACAATGAGAAATGATAAATGAGAGGAATGACTATGAGAATGATATGAGAATGAGAATGAGAATGAAATGACAAAGAGAATGACAATGACAACAACAACTACTGTTACAAAGCAGCTGTGTTAAATCAAATTTTACTTTATGTCATTTATTCTTTTATAGCGAGGATAATGGAATAAGCACTTGTGCTTTTTTTTCATCCAGTCCCCCGTACGTACACAGTTTTGTAAATCTTGTCATCTGTTCCCTCGGCACACGACGGCCTACTCTTACGAATAGTGGAACAGGATTTAACGTGTGCGCAAGATGTTTTGTGATGATGTGGACTGTAAAAAGCACCAATGTGTCTGTTCAGATGGCAAAGGTTGATTTGAAGGAGAGAGGGTCAAAGTGAGCATGTTTTGACTCTGGTCTAATTCAAATGAATGAATAAAACTGCACTTTCTGATTGTCTTGTACAAAGTGGCTGGTAAAAGTGATGATAAGGTGTTCATGTTCCTATTTTGTGCTTCCACTTTTATTGCTAGTTAAGTGAAGTCAAAAATACTTTAATCGTTCCATGAAGAAGGACAATGACAATACTGACAGGTACGGCTATGATTTTTCCTCTCTAATACCTGTAGTGTGAAAAGGCACTGAATAAGTGACTCACTCCTTTATTCATCACTGCCGATTCTGGATTTTAAAAAAAGAAAAGGGGAGTGAGGAGGTGGACAGAACGCCCCTAAAATAAAAAAAAGCTATCATTATTCCCCCTCCCCAGCCAGCCTGTGCACCTGTTTGCGAAAGAGAAAGAGGATATGTTGTTGTGCAAAAACACCGTTATGATGTCATGTAATTGGTGCATAATTATACACCCCTGCAATCTCTTTCTTCATGCTGTTCAGTCAAACCCACTGACAGTCATGACAGTGATCAGTCTTGGCACTTTGAATAAATACAGTTTTTACCTATCTATGGCTCATTTTTCTTACCTTTGAATAAATACAGTCTTTACCTAGACTGTGGCTCACTTTTCTTACCTTTAAATAAATTCAATCTTTACCTAGTTGTGGCTCATTTTTCTTACCTTCGAATAAACAGTCTTTACCTAGTTGTGGCTCATTTTTCTTACCTTTGAATAAAAGTCTTTACCTATTTGTGGCTCATTTTCTTACCTTCGAATAAACAGCCTTTACCTAGTTGTGGCTCATTTTTCTTACCTTGAATAAACAGCCTTTACCTAGTTGTGGCTCATTTTTCTTACCTTCGAATAAATACAGTCTTTACCTAGTTGTGGCTCATTTTTCTTACCTTTGAATAAATACAGTCTTTACCTAGTGGCTCATTTTTCTTACCTTTGAATAAATACAGTTTTTACCTCAGTTGTGGCTCATTTTTCTTACCTTTAAAACCCCTATCACAGCCCAACACTTATAGCTACTCACTCAGGTATGTACTCACTCAGGTATGTACTCAGTACTCAGGTGTGTAAGCATTCACCTACCCACCTTGACCACAAGCATGACCCCTGAAGAAGCATCGAAGCAGCCACTGACCATGGACACCACAGTGGAACTGCCCTTGGTGAACAACATGGAAAACTGAAACCCAACAGAGTGACACACATGATGTGTTATACACTATTGCTGACATCATTTTCAGGACATTGCTTTTTAATATTTCATGATTATCTATCGATTTACCATATATACTTTTGTGTTGCCTTATCATCTGGAGGGGAGAGAGAAAGAGAGAGAAGAGAGAGAGAGAGAGAGAGAGAGAGAGAGAGAGAGAGAGAGAGAGAGAGAGAGAGAGAGAGAGAGAGAGAGAGAGAGAGAGAGTGAGTGAGTCTGTGCATACATGCCAATGCAAATGTGTGTGTGTGTGTGTGTTGTGTGTGTGTGTTGTGTGTGTGTTAGTGTGTGTTAGTGTGTGTGTGTGTGTTAGTGTGTGTGTGTGTGTGTGTGTGTTGTGTGTGTGTGTGTGTGTGTGTGTGTGAGTGTGTGTATGTGTGTGTGTGTGTGTGTGTGTAAGTGTGTGTGTGTGTGTGTGTGAACTCTGAGGTGTTTATTTTTTCTTGTATCTCCATGATAATGGAATAAGCACTTATGGGCTTTTTAACATCCACTCCACGTGTGTATGCAGTTTTGTAACTTCTGCCATTCATTCCACCGGCACACAATGACCTGCTCTTCCGAAAAGTGGAACAGGTTTAAACAATACGGAACCTCCGTTTATAGTCTCACCCGAAAGACTTTGAGGGGAGTGGAGTCTGCACTGGTGTGTGTGTGTGTGTGTGTGTGTGTGTGTGTGTGTGTGTGTGTGTGTGTGTGTGTGTGTGTGTGCGTGTGCGCACGTGTGTGCGTGCATATGTGCATGCATGTGTAATTAGAGTATGTGTGTATTACTATTTCTGTGCATGCATGTACATACAAACATAAAATTTGACAGATTTATAGAGATTAATAAAACTTCTCTATTTTCCCCACTACAACATCCAGCAAGCAACAGCTTGCAAAAACAATAATAGGCAATAAAAAGAAGCCCAGATTGAATAAAGGAAGTTCTTGTTCCTAAAAAAGAAAAAAGGATTAACACACTCGGGATGGCCAATTCTCTCCCTTGCTGTTCCCCACAGACAGCCCATTTGTAAAAGTTAGTTAAAATTTCATAAAAAATACAAAACACATAGTAAGAACATGAAATTTTCTGAACTTATATATAACATGCTGAGTTAGTACATATCAAAAGATTGAAACTCTCACTTTAATATTTAAGCTTTGACTAGCATGAAGAAAATACTCCGAATTTTGTACTCTATGTCCCTACTCCATGTCGGTTACTCTGGAACTGTGAACAGAGTTCGAATCACACCACAGAATCACCCGACAACATTCTGCATTCGACCTTGGACAGGCTCATGAAGCTAAGTCAGCTGCACTAGTCATAGTATCATGCAGCCGCCGTGTGAAAAAAATCTGCAAACAGTAAATCTGCTATAGCAGTCAGTCGTCCAAAACCATTGCTTTACACTGATCTGCTATAGCGGACAACCGTCCTCTGAGAGTTAATTAGTGGGCTTAACCTAAATACAGGGAGTACACAAAGGTGATTGTTGTTGCTGGGTTTTTGTTAGTTTGTTAAAATGACAAAACATGCAGAGCTCTCTCAATTAGTCAATGGGAGGTATTTTTTTTAAGGAAATGGAATGAAAGGTGATGACAGGTAAGAACAAGGTAGAGGGTTTAGCCTGTAGTTACCAGTAGAGGGTTTTAGTTAGTAGTTACCTGCATGTTGGTCATGAGGAGAGGAATGCCCCCCACCCCTAGCAGCGACAGGCCAGGGAAGATCAGCCAGGGGCTGTCTGCACGTGGGGAAAGAACAAAAGAATTTGAGCAATGAATATTACTACCATTATCTGAATCCTGTATGTCATGAGATCTGAGTTGTGAACATTCAGGCTCTCAGCTGGACAAACAGAACTGTGTATAAATACTTAATTGCAGATGTATGGTACATCTACTAATCATTTATCAATTTTATCTATTTATTTATTTTATATACTTATTTATTTATTCTTTTATTTCAAGCAAATGGAACAAGCACTCATGTGCCTT
>CM060316.1:51401985-51461985 GCA_030674155.1 Stramonita haemastoma | reverse complement strand
CCAGCCATAAAACAGACCCTGAAAATGAAAAAAATGAAAGTTTCAAAATTCACCAGCTACACTCAAGGTAACACATAACATTACTGTATGCGCAAATTTATACTTCATGTCTGCTCATGTCTAACCTGATGTTTTCCCCACACCATCCACAAATAACCAACACAAAAATGAAGACATAAAAGAGGAGTGACACTGATGATAATACCAATAAAAATTATCCAACAAAAACAGACAACACTGATTGAATAAAAACTAGCCAACAAATCATGCTGCCTATTACTAGTATTAAATATGCAATAGCTCAGAAAAATTGCCATAGTCTTATGCAATATCAAGCAACTTATGTAGTTTGCCTGAATCACTGATGACAATTTTCTCTATCCTGTCACTTACATTATAAAAATAATGCACCTGAATACACTTCTGAACTATAAGGATCTAATCATAATCAATGACACTGACAGTTAATAATTTAAAGTAGTGATAAAATTATCACTATATCAAAATTATAAGTCTGATATTATAACAGTTGCTCCACAAATAACAATGCTTACCTACCCCATCCAACCTCTACCCAAAAAAAACAAATGCAAACAAAGAAGTATTTTAAAACATCACTCCAAACAAACATCTTAAAACTTTTCCTTGCACAATGTAGACAACCAGAACCGTTTCTTGCAAGTTGAATAGTGTGTGTAGGTTTAACATTCTCTCTCAGTGTCTCTCTCCCTTTTTCACCAACAGCATTGACCACATAATAATTATACAAACAAATTCAGACTCTAAACTGAGCTATGAAAAGTTTGTTTTTCACAACTTGCAACTGTACTCACAGTGCACACAGGCGGGTAATGCGTGTGCCGAACTTAAAGTTGATCTGACCCATGACCGCACAGCCCACACAGAAAAGCATGGATCCAATGGTAAACACCAACGTCAGCCGTCGGTCCCGACTGGGGCAGTTCTGGTTCTGCACACTTACACTCTCTTTCCCAGCCTCTGTCGTACTGATGTTACCGCTGGAGGCCACAGTGTAGGCATCAGGGGACGCAGTGGATGAGACGTTGGATAAAGTGACGTCACTTATGATGGTCATGTTCTTTGGGGTGATGGCAACATCATCACACAGTTCGGAGAACACTGCGTCTTCCTTCAAGACAAACACCAGAGACCCCCACCCGTACAGGAGTCCGCCGAAGAAAAGGCACTCCACAAACGCCCACACAACATACACAAAACGGAACCGTGGGTTAGCTGCCATCTTGTTCATTAAAATGAAGGTGTTGTGGCAGAAGTCTTTCCAGCAAGAAATCTGAAACCAAAGATGAATCATTGTTACCTATGACGTTGTGAAATCTGAAATAACCCAACTGCAGTATAACAGATCTATAGAAACTGTGTCTATGGCAGCGTTCGGCGTATGAGACTGTCCTGTGTCCACTCTGAGGTCATACATTCCCTGCTATCAGAGGCAAAAAGTAACTAACTAGTAGAATTTAGACTGCAAAGCTCAGCCGGCCAGCGTTAGGTTACTGTGATGTGACTGTCAGGCCACCACCAACCAGAAGGGCCCTGCACTACAGCTGAATCATTTCAGTGGTGTAAAAAAAACAAACACTAAATGATAAGAAGAAGAAACTATATATACGTGTACAAGTGAAGTAGAATAGTGATGATGATGATGATGATGATGACGATGAGATGATGATGATGATGATAATAACAATGATAATGATGATGATATATAATGATGATGATAACAATAATAATAATGTATTTTTAGAGCGGTGAATCTTGTAAAGCAAACAATATTCAGAGTAGTGCCTGTGTTGATCCATTAACAAGCAAAACACTACTTAATAACCCCCTTACTTACTGACAACAATACTTTCTAAAGAGCAGGGTACGACTGAACATGTGAGATATATATAGCCATCTGAAATGGTAACCATATTGATGTCCCTCCAACAACCCTCTAGTTGTATGAATCTCTGACCCCTGAAGGTTTTCACACCAACTCAACACAGGTACAGAGAGTACGGGAGACAAAAAGTCAGGCCACCATGAGACAGGGTCCACTGAATACAATTTTACAATTTTCTTTTCTAACATGATGGTCAATAATGTTATGATGTCATGATGTTATGGAGGTACATCAGCTTTGAGACCAGTTAGTTGACAGGGCTGAACCCCATGCTTTCTATCAATATCCTAGCAGGAACTAGGCCTGAGAAATACAGACACCTGCAGTGTTGGTCTTCAAAGTAATTTGAGCAACATCGTCAAAAACTGCGAGGCCTAGTGCCTGTAAAGTGTATGAATTCATGATACTCCACTGTGAGGTCCTGTCAGCACCTGATACACAGTCACCCCAGCATGGCACACAAATGGGTTGGTGCTTTGTGCTCTCTCTGTCTGTCTGTCTGTCTGTCTGTCTGTCTGTCTGTCTGTCTGTCTGTCTCTCTTTCTCTCTCTCTTTCTGAGTCTCTTTATAATTATCTGAGTCTCTTTCTTTGAGTCTGTCTTTCTGTCTGTCTGAGTCTCTTTCTCTGAGTCAGTCAGTCAGTCAGTCAGTCAGTCAGTCTGTCTGTCTGTCTGTCTGTCTGTCTGTCTGAAGCCAGCAAGTCTGGAAAAACTCTAAGAATCTTATGGAACAGAAATCCATTACTTTTTAGTTTTAACTGAGAACCCAGCATGCTTACCACTGCACCTTTGCTGCTGGTTTGACACTCATTTTTTTTATTCCTGTCTTCCCAGTGAGCCCATAGTGCTCACCTTGTTCTGGGTAGAAGCCAACAGGCACATGACAAAACCATTTACCGACCCTGACACAATATGAAATTTGAATCCATGACCTTCTGGCTAGTAGTCCAATGAACTAATCTTTTTTTCTTTTTTTTTAAACACAAGACACCAACAGCTGGGCTGTCAAATGTACAGGTGATAATAGGAGATCATTCAACATGAATAGATCTGAGATGAAGCAGTAAAGTTTCTCCTATCACTATCAGTATTTAAGTAAGCAAGCAGTATCAGTTCGGTGGTTGTGAGTGTGAATGTACACATGTATGCTGAATCAACATACCTGTGCAAGAAGATCCAACTAATCATTCAGAGTGCTAAAAAGCAATGCTGGGTCTTCTTTTGTTGGATACTTCTAGGTGCCGTGACTAGTACACTGACACTGTGACAGAGCTGAGGACAACCCACACTGCAGCTATATAACTGAACAGTGACAATTAAGTTGAATGGCATATGCTGAACATGATCTATTAAAAGAACAGGGTGACAAAAAGATGAATGGGGAAAGGGGGGAGGGAAAAAACACATGAAAAAAAACATAAGATAATAATTTCTTTTTGCCTCTGAACACCTGACAAGAAAACAAAGAATGCACATGTTGATGACAAATGCGATGTGACAGATAATGAGGGTCACAGATGTTTTCTGAAAGGACAAAACAAATGATGACACCGATACGCACAGGCAACTCGCAGCATTTACAAACCTACTGCAGTCACTGGCTGGGACAGTCAAAGCTACAGTATTCATTTTACTGAGCAAATTGCTTGTATGATCATACGATCTATCCTCTAGGATTCTGTTGCAAACAATAAGCCACCAGGTGTGACAGACAGTTATTTCTGCTTGGGGAATCCCATGGAGCTGACAGTTGCTCCAGTTTAGCCAAACAGCGGTGACCATGGACACTGCTGTCGTCTGATCAAGGAAAGCACAGGATGGGTATGAGGGAGGGAGTTGAGAATATTTGTGACGCTCCACCACATAATGAGACGGAGTGCACCTGAGGTCAATTTTAAGTTATTGACATGCTATTAATGTGCAATAAAGTGGCTATCAAATACAAAAAACAGATTGAAAATCGGACAATTCTGTGCAACATTATTACAAATTGAAATGATAGACTGCAGGATGGGACAAAATGAGAAACGGGCAAGTTTATTTTAGTAACAGGTTGTCAGAATGAGTGCTTTGGTATTTTCAAAACACATTTAAAAGCAAAAGGAATAAAAAATTATGCCTTGATATTTCATTATAAAATAAATAAACAGATCTAGTTTAATAATCAATCAAAATCTCAAAATTGACAACTTGACCCCCACCTGCCTTTAAAGGCTCCTAGCGCAAAATTGGGTAATGTGCTAAGCGACTCATTTCGTGGTGGAGCGCCACATTTTGGTTTTTGTGGATGGATGGGGATGGGTGACACTCTCCCATGCAAACCAGCTGATAATATTTCATAAATTGAATTACGGACCTTCTTTTACCCTAGTAGAGGAGTTATTAGGCCTCTCAGTCTTTGTACATGGAAGCCATGCACATTGTATACATGCACGATATCACGTTACACATAATATTTTGTATGATATTTGCAATTTGAACCATCCATCTGTTGAAGAACCCTTTCTCTGAAAACTGACAACAGCAGTTCATCAAATATGTGCTGCAGGTTTGTGAGTTACGAACAGCTGTTGATTTTAGCCTGTCCCTGAGCTATTCGCTTACTAGCACAATTTGTAAATAACTTTAAAGGCATTCTAATATATTTTATCATTTGAAAAGACACTTGAAGAAATTAAAGTAATACATGTATACTCTTCCAAGGTTGTACTCAAGATGTTCAATGGTTTGTTGTTTTCTGGAGTTTAATTAAAAAATAAAACTGAGATAAACTACCATTTTGAGAACCATCTTAAGTCAAGTCAAAAACACTTTAATCATCCCTGAAGGGCAATTACAATACTGACAGGCATATTGATACACATTATAATCAAAAGATACAAGACAGCTACATTTCATATTTGTTCAAACATTATGCCTTCAAATAAAAAATATCACAATACACACCCGTATGCGCGCGCATACACACATACACACTCACATGTGAAATTTTTTTGTTTGTTTTTGTTTTTTTTGTTTTTCATTGCTGTAGATTATGATCGGTCCTTTTGATAAACTCTGCACTTTATACATCAAGAATAAAAATATTAAAACACTGACCGATTAGACCTGAAAACATTTTCAGTAGAACCATATTTTCAATCTACTTACACAAGTTACAGCACTGACAGGGTTTACTCCAGCTGCAGTGTCTTGCACAGTAAACATGTATTCACAACACAGACCTTCAGGCTGTGTGTTTCCCAAGCATTTATAACTATCAGGTAACGCAGAACACGCACGCTGCCATGTCAACATGTGAAACGGGGGAAGTAGGTCAGATAAAAATACAATGCCAGGAGTAGGATAAAGTCGTAATTAATGAAACCACACACAATACACATGTCACCTTGAAAAATAAAATCTGTACTACTACTAGTACTACTTCTACTGCTACTACGACTACTACTACTACTACTACTGCTACTAAGCTTTACACATAATGGTGCAGGGAAAATGAACCTGCTGATTATGTAACACAGGTTTAAAAAGAATAACTAATTAACTAAATGGCATGAAAATACACACAACTGTACTTCATTTGTCTCCCTATCATTCAGAGTGGAATTTTTCTACAGAATTTTGACTGGGACAACTCTCTTGTAGCTGTATACATGTTCTTTTATGAGTGCTAAATAATTTTGTGTAACACACAGGACCTCAGCTTATCATCTCATCTGAAAGACTAGTACCAAGACCAAGACTCATGGAATTTTTTTTTTTTTTTTTTGCTGCCTCATCTTCTGTGACATTCCTATCCTTGCTGTTCCCATGCCACTTGTTTCAATCTCCCCGCCACAACAATACCCCAGATTCACTGTCTCATCCTCAGGATCTGAACAGGAGCTCATTAATATTAGGTCGCCGTAGGGCCACCAGCCAGAGAGGCCCTGCATTGCTGCTGGGTCACTTTTGTGGTGTTCAGTGGCGCCTGTTCTGAGCTAACATGCACAGAACACCACCTACTAAGCCCCCTACTATCGACAGTATTAGCTCAGTCGCGGAGCCAGACTGAGTGAGACGCCCACCCAAGGTGTTGACCACCACAACATCCCTCTAGCAACCGCCCCCTCGAAACTCAAATCCCAAAGGCTTTGACACAAAGCTGAAACTCACCATAGGCACAGAAGCATATGGGGAAACCTGAACACTAGGTCACTATGAGACCAGAACAACCGGGGCCACAGAATCAGACGCAATTTTTTTTTTATTGCATGATGATTAATGATAATGATGATGTGATGCTGCTACTATGGAGGTGCATGTGCTTTGAGACTTGACAGGGCTGTACTCTAAGCTTACTATCATAATATATCCCGGTGTCAACTGGGCCCAAGAGATACAGACACCTGCAGAGTTGGTCAGGAAATTTGAGCAACACTCTCAAACTCCTCTGTAAAGTGGATGGAGCTCAACTGTGTGGTTTAGTCTCCCCACTGAGCCCACAGCACACTCATTCTGGTAGAGCCAGCTGGAGCCTGAAAAATCCCTATGACTCTTAGGGAATTGAACCCACAACCTTCCAGTACAGAAAACAAGGTGCTAACCACTCACCATGGCGGCTGGCACTCATGGTAATAATAATAATAAATGAAATTTATATATATTATATACGGCTATAGCCTATACCTTGTAAAAACAAATCAAAGCACATGCATTCAACCTACTCTTAGTAAGACTTACACATGCAACCAATTACAATTGAAAGTTTTAGCAAATTCAAATCTACACACACACATATAAATATGCACATGTGTGTGTGTGTGTGTGTGTGTGTGTGTGTGTGTGTGTGTGTGTGTGTGTGTGTGTGTGCGCACGCACATACACACACACACAGTACACACACACGGCCACACACACACACACACACAGGTTTACTTATAATAAATACACTTTGGCAGGGTGATGATTTCGGCTGTTGAAAGCAGGGACAGCTATGAGATGAAACAGGTTCAAGCCTTTGAAATAAGATATATATAATATGTCTTGAGGCTGGATTTAAAAAGTGTTATAAGTTATTTAAAGTAGACTTTTGACAAAGGGAGAGAAGGAGAACGAGATCATTCCAGATCACTGGACCAGAAATAGAGAAACAGCGATGGCCAATGGTGGATTGTTGAATGTAGGTATTCGTAAGCACAGGGTATCTGCAGCAGAGAAGAGGGAATGAGGAGGAGTGTACAGGTAAACCCTAAAGACATTCAGAGGTAGGAGGGCGCTGTTTTGTGGAGACGTTTATAACGGAGAGTACTGACCTTATACAGTTATCTAGTTTATTCTCTGTAGCACAGGCAGCAAGTGGAGAGATCATCCCAAGAGAAAAGTAATGTGCTCAGACTTTTTGTTTGAGTTTTGTGAAGGGAGTGGAGGGATGATGCTGGCAGACCAGCCAAAAGAGAATTGCAATAGTCCAGATGTGATTCTTGATGTTGTATCAGTGGACAGGTACTTTTGCATTGCGCTATGTGGTACTTGATAGCATGACTGGCAGGTCTGAATGATGAACTGGTCTAATGGATAGGGAAAAAGTTTAATGGGAATGAATCCCTGCACACTTCTAACCTGGACTGTTCACTTCTAGGCAAGCGCGTTCCCTCTAGACCACTGACCCACCCTTATACACGTTATGCAAACAATGTCTCATTCAATTAATGGACTTAAATGGGAAATATCTTAAGCTCATTAAACCATTGTTTAGTATGACATTAAGTGGAAAACATATGCCATTAAAATTAAATAGATTAATGATTTTCTAACAAATTCTTTTTTCTTCTTTCTTTTTCTGCATTAAAAGTAGGCTTTTGACAAAGGGAGAGAAGAAGAATTGGAGATCATTCCAGATCACTGGACCAGAAATAAGAAACAGCAATGGCCATGGTGGATTGGTTGAAAAAAAATTTATCAAGTTCATGGGATGGTTAATAATAATATAATGAAATACTGATGTATGATATTCATGAATATTATTATATTCATATGCTCCTGAACATCAAAGCAGACTCACCAGCCAATGAGGGAGAGGATGGGAAATAATTTACCTCTGAACTGTGTCAGACTGGTCAGCATAGATATTATACAGTTTCTTTAGGAAAATGGAAAACTAGCGACATCATGACTATTGTGTCTTAACCCGTAGAGTGTGATGGGCCACGATTGTGGCCTTCCAGTAAAAAACTGTGGAAGGCCACGATCGTGGCTTTACACAGGTCAGGTTCGACACAAATCGACTAACATCAGTAGCCTTTGGAAACCTGCCTCGTTTTCATTTGTTTGGGTCCATCACATGTCAAACTTCCCTTCTTTTGTGTAATTAGTGATAATAGGAGTGACAACGATCTCGAGAAGATTGTTTTAACACCAGGGAGCTGAGTCAATTATTGTTGCATACACAGTGACCAAAGAAAAGATCGTGAATGACGCAGATTTCTTACATTGATGCTACAATGAATCGAACACATGTTGGCTTTGTCTTGTTGTTCAGTCTGTTTTGTGTCTCTGCCTTGAAAAGAGGTGTATAGCTGATGAAGAGTGGAGTGTGGGGGGATTACCCTGTCTGCTTGTTTTTTCAACAGTTTGTCAGATATCTTCAGCTACATACTAGCTGATGCCTTTTTGTTATTTGTATCATATTGTACGTTGTATTAACTTTCCAAAAATGTATAGGTTTACCTATCTAGTGTTACTCATAGTCATAAGCCTAAAACCGAACATAGGTAGCCGGGGCTAAAAATTGTTCATTTTACTGCAATTTCTGTGAGCAACAATAATTATATCCAGCAGTGGAAGGGTTAAGTTCTTAAACCCTGAAACAGGAAACCAGTGATGCAGCTTTCTAAAAAAACAGGAAGGCAATGATGCTGCTTCATTTCTGAATATTAACAGGAACATCAGTATTCAATTTTAAATTTAATCTGAACTGACCCTATAGGTCTACACCACTACAGTTTGAAAGTGCCTAATAGGCTAATTTGCACCTGAGTAAGATCTTAGATATCTGTGAAACTGTGCTGCAGACCACTTGATAAATGATCTAATCCTAAATGTGTTGGATGAAAAAACTCTATAAATAAAATATCTTTATATTTATAGATCTATCCCTTAGTCTGGCGACCGTGGGGTCATTACATTACTGATTTAAAATTGATATTCAACAGAACTAAGAGCAGAAATCAATCATGAATGGACAAATATCAATCATGTCACAGGCAAGCAGAAATCAATCATGAATGGACAAATATCAATCATGTCACAGGCAGAAAAACCCAGTCAGTATGATGCTACTTACATTAGGCTATCAGTATCACACGGCCGGCCAGTTGCGCGGCACACGGTAGTAGACTGTCAGCAGACTGCCCAGTGTGCAACACGTGCCTTTCTCGTTTCCTGCGCTTTTGGCGGTACGAGGACACTGACCCGACGGAGAATTATGCTTCATGCAGGCTGTGTCATCTGACCCCAGTCTCCTTATTCACGTGAAGTTGAACGAGGGTCACCTATCTCTGTTGTTCTTTTCATCTGTGGTGATGATGAAAGTATGCACATTGCACTTCAGCCGCAGATTAGGCCTGTCTATCTTATTATGGGCCGCAAATATAATTGTGATGCGAGTTAGTTCCCTTGTGTACCGGTAGGGAGTAGGCCTAAGCGGTTGTAAACAGGGGTGGTGGAAGTCATTTTTGTGTGTGGGTTTGTTTTGTTTCGAGGATAATGAATAAACACTCGTGTGTTTTGTTTGTTTGTTTGTTTTGTTTTTTTTTCCTGAAATCCCTGGCCTTGTTAGGTATAACAAGGGGGGGGGGGGGGGGGGGGGGGCGGATAGCCTAGTGGTCAGAACATTGCGCTGGCAATTTGAAGACCCGGGTTCGAATCCGGTCGAGGAAATTTTCTTCCTGGAGTTAACATCAGTGCTGACTCCACTCTCCCCAAAAGTCCTTCGGATGAGACTTTAAACCGAGGCCCCGTGTGCGAACGCACGCAGAACATCTTGCGCACACGTTAAATCCTGTTCCGCTTTTCGTAAGAGGAGGCCATCGTGTGCCGGTGGGAACAGATGACAATATTTACAAAAACTGCATACGCACGGGGACCGGATAAAAAAGCACATGTTGCTTATTCTGTTATCCTCGATATAAAAATAATAAATAAATAAATAACTGTAGAAAGAGAAAAACTCACCAAAAATTGCTAAAAACAGCAGCAGCAGCAACAACAATAATGCTTTTTTTTTTTAAATCAACTAACACAGACAACCACAGTACCCTCCACCCACCCACTCCCCCGGAAAAAAACAACAAGAAAAGAAGAAACGGACAGAACAATAAATAAAAATAACAACAACAACAACAACAACAACACACAACACACACACACACACACACACACACACACACACACACACACACACACACACACACACACACACACACCCCAACCTAAAATAAGATATAGCGATCAAATGATGGTTATAATACAAAAAGAGGCAAATAAGCAGGTAGAAAACAAGAAAACGCGTCAAGCAACTGAAAACATCCCCCCACCACCAACCATCAACAACACAAATCATAACGTTTTGGTAAAAGGGGAGGAAGAAACTTAACAAATATCGTCATTATGGGGAAGAAAGTAGCACCAATGACAAATTACATAAAACGTGAGAGAGAACTGAATTGAATAATTTTATTTTTCAAGGGAAACAGAGTAAGCCTTTACATACTTTTTTTCATCCGGCCCTTGCACTGATTAGGGAATAGAAAAAAAGAGAGACCCTACTAAAACAGGAGAAAAGCCAAAAAGCACAGATAAAACAGAAAGCAACAACAAGGAAAAACAACATCACCATCACCAAGAATAGAAGTTCAACCTATGGTTGTAAAAAGGAGATACATTCAACAATAGCCTACATTTAACAAATGCATATTCCCCACTAGGTACACGAATACTTATCTAAGACAAAAGAGATAGGTATGTATTCAACAAACATAATCCCCAACCGATCAGACATTCATGTCAGGAGATACACTGGTTATAATTAAATAAAATAGATTACAATTGAGAAGTGACAGCAGAGAAGAGAGCAGCCCGAACAAAAAAATACATATAAAACGTGACGAACCTTTCTTACTTTAAAACAATATTATGACCCCACCTCCCTAACACACACACACACACACACACACACACACACACACACACACACACACACCACACACACACACACACACACACACACCACACAAGCCCCAACCCAAACGCCCACGTAAAAGAAACAACAACAAAAAACCCCAAAAAGCCCCGACCTAACAGCACACGAACATTTGATCAACAGCATTATAATGTTACGCCCCAAAAATGACATTTTTCAAGTCGTGTTCTAGAACATGAGTTTAAAGTGTTCAAAAAGGCGTAGGCCTAACATTTCATAATCAAAAACTTTTTTTTTTAATCTAATGATAGGTTTAGGATATAATATATAAAAGTGGAAGAGAGAGAGAGAGAGAGAGAGAGAGAGAGAGAGAGAGAGAGAGAGAGAGAGAGAGAGAGAGAGTCTTTCTAATTCATGAATGATCTTTATTTTCAAGGGTTACAGACAAGTATTCTGGGCCGGAGTTGTCATGAACTTAACGGCAGCGCAACATTTTTTCGCCCATGTGACAGACAACAGAAGATGAAAAGGTGGTTTTAAAAAAAGGATATAAAAATGCCTCAGTTAAATAAAGCAGAAACAGATTAGAATCAACAGCTATCTAAAGACAAAATTTAATAAAAAGGGGATTTTTTCTAGCAGTTTTTAAAAATTTCTTCTAGAACATGTTCCTGTCAAATTTGGTTGAAGCATACCACAAGAAATATTGATATTATTATAATGTTACAATTGAAACTGTAATGAATAAACACATTAATTTTGTTATTTATTGCTACAATGATGCACACACGCTTACGACCTGCCCGACGATTTGAGCTTAATGTTTTGTTTGGGCATGCTGTAAGTTGATATGTTGTTGATCAATATCTGTTGATATATTATGTAGGCCCTACTATATGTTTTGTTTCTGGATAATAACTGTGTGCGCTTAATCACACACACACACACACACACACACACACACACACACACACACACACACACACACACACACACACACACACACACACACACATCCACCCCCACCCACCCACCCACCCACAATTATGCAAAATCACATGCACTACATTTTTTAGCTGTCATAACCGTTTCAGTTCTAAACTTCACACGCATACTGTCACATACATTTCCCAATGCTGAATAGGCTAACCCATGATTCAGAGTCATAAGGACTTGACGCCAGAGAATAATGGGCCTAACTATGACATCAGCACACACACACACACACCGTGTGTAGACTGTTACTGCCCAGGCCCCATAATAATCTCTATAAATCAAGCCTTGCTTATTCAGGAAGAACATTGTGGAATAGCCTACCCCCTTTTCTAAAATCAGTTCCTTCAAAACAAATGTTTAAGAAACTTTTGAAGAAACATTTGATGGACAAACTATAAGTCCGCATTTATGTTTGATACTACCTCACATTTGGCTGCTTGTTGTTATTCATGCCCATGTTATATAGTACCGTAAAATCCCTAGCATACGCCCACCCCCCTGTGCACTGATTTAGGGCAAAATTGGGGGGTGGGCGTTTGCTAGGGATAGACCCCTTTGCACAAAGTGATTTTTGTGCTCAACCTTGTAATTGAGCGAATACAAACCGAATACAAACCCCGAAAGCATGTAAGTGTGAGTAAAAGTGAAGGAAAATAGAAAAAAAAGGGACTTTGAGGCAAAGAAGGCCAGAAAGATCCCTGTAGGAACTGAAGAAGTTGATCCTCAAAGTCTGCAGGGAACTTTTGGCTTGAGCTGGTTCCCTGTTGACAAGACACCAAGTGGCGCTGTTTCAGCGACTTAACCATAATTATGTCTGATGCCCAGAAGCCCACCACACTGAAAGCAGTTGCTAGTTCCATCGCTTTCTGTTGCAGGTCCTTGTTTCGCAATACCCTGCCTTCAGATCTTTCATCTTCCAGATAATGCAGCACACCTTGGTCGACATGTTCAGATTTAACTGCTGATCCTTTTGACATATTCCGTATTTGTTTATTTTCCGTACTGCTGTTCAAGTCTATCTCTGTTTTCACTCTATTCCCTGATCCTCTTCCTATTCACAGAAAACGGGCACACTCCGAAACATTCCCACCTGCTTGTTATCCAGATACTGGAGGGCTTCCAATTTGAAAGATACAGTGTAAGAAAGGAAAGGAAAGGAAAAAAAAAGAAAGAAACACGAAAAGTCTACACAAATCCTAGTGAAAGTGAGCGTAGTCTCTTTGAAAAAAGCAGGGTGGGCGTTTGCTAGGTAGTTACCCCTGTGCACAACTTTTGGCCCAAAGTGGGGGGTGGGCGTTTGCTAGATGGTGGGCTTATGCTAGGGATTTTACGGTATTTGTATCATTTGTATGTATGATGTGAGCTTATGTTGTACTGTCTTGGGTTTGGTTTTTGTTTTGTTTTTTATCTTGAGAGATTTGTTGGAAAGTAATCCTGATTTATTTTAGTTTTTCAACAAAGGTTGATATTTATCTTTGAATGTTCTAGAAGTCGATTTACATGATTTTTTTTGTGAGGGCAGGATGAAAAAAAGTTGTGTAAACTTAATCTTTTACCCTCAATTAAGATCATTTTGACTTGACTTGACTTGACTTGACTTGACTTGACACCGTCGGGGGACGGGATAGCCTAGTGGTCAGAACACTGCGCTCGCAATTTGACGACCCGGGTTCGATTCCCGGTCGGGGGGATTTTTCCCCTGGAGTTAACATCAGTGCTGACTCTACTCTCCCCAAAAGTCTTTCGGATGAGACTTTAAACCGAGGCCCCGTGTGCGAACGCACGCAGAACATCTTGCACACACGTTAAATCCTGTTCCGCTTTTCGTAAGAGTAGGCCATTGTGTGCCGGTGGGAACAGATGACAAGATTTACAAAACTGCTAACACACGGGGACTGGATGAAAAAAAGTACATGAGTGCTTATTCCATTATCCTTGATATAAAAGAATAAATGATAAATAAAAAATAAACACACACACACACACACACACACACACACACACACACACACGCGCGCGCGCGCGCGCGCGCGCGCGCGCGTGCGCACGCGCTAGGCACAAACTCTCTCTCATCATTTAATTTTTTTCGGAAAATTGATTTTAATATTTTTTTCCATTATTTATTTATTTATTTATTTATTTAATAATCTATATATATATAGTATCTATCTATCTATCTATCTATCTATCTATCTATCTATCTATCTATCTATCTATCTATCTATCTATCTATCTATCTATCTATCTATCTATCTATTTTCTGTCTGAGATTTTCCAAACAAGTTCAAACGGTGGAAGAAGATGCGTGCTGATTCCATGGGGAAGATTGAAGTGTTTTCACCTGCATTCTTGGGAAGGAATGAGAGCGAGGTTTGTGTGAAATTGTAATGGGTCCGGGGGCCTTCTACAACAAAACTGTTCAGAGTTCTTTCTTACCATAACTACTTTTATCACTGGGTTTATTAGGGCATGGCCCAGATATAAAAAAAAAGAAGAAGAAAGTTTGTTAATGCTTACCCTTAAAAAATAAAGACCATTTTCTCTCTCTCTCTCTCTCTCTCTCTCTCTCTCTCTCTCTCTCTCTCTCTCTCTCTCTCTCTCTCTCTCTCTCTCTCTCTCTCTCTCTCTCTCTCTCACACACACACACACACACACACACACACACACACACACACACACACACACAACATAATATATATATATATATATATATATATATATATATATATATATATATATATATATATATACATACATACATACATACATACATACATACATACATACATACATACATACATACATACATACATACATACATACATACATACATACATGCCTACATATATACATACAGCCAAGATGGCAGAAATGGCTAGCAGCCAAAGTCCAGTCTGAGAAGTTATTCCCAGATGTAGCTTACTTACTGCAAGGATGACTGAACCACCAGATCCAAACGGCTTGGCGCTCGTGCATCTACTCCTGCTTCAAAAGGAAACACGTGGAATGATAAACGTAATGGGGAGAATGAAGATGTACACCTGCAGGTGCTGACACGATCTACGCAACAAACAGCCCAGCAACTGCTGATAAAAGACAGAAGCGTCAAGTTAGGCTAACCCACCTGGTTTTGACACACAGGGCCGTTATGGGGAGGTGTAAGTTCCCTCTACTGGCAAAATCCTAACCAAACAAATGAAAATGCATCTAGGCTGGGCCTAGAGCAGAACAGCGGGCAGAGTGGCTCCTTAAAGGTTTCAAAGGTTTGTATGAAAACAAGATAGGCCCAACTAAATGTCACAGAAATTTTCTTCAGTGAAAGGCTCAAAGAAATCTGCATAGGGTCGATGAAATAATGTCAGTAGAGTCAAGTTCAAGGCAACAGGCTCACAGAGAGTAGGCCTAACTCAGAAACGAAGATAATCAGTCAGGAGGAAGATAGGCCTACTGTCTGGAACAAGTAAGAAGAACAAAGCCCACGTTAGCCTAGTTCTAGGGGGATTTGTCCGTCATTGTTATCGTCAGTAGCTCAGCCTGGAAGGAGAGATAAGATCTGGCCTATATTAAAGGATATATCGCTTCAACAGGAACAATCTACAGACACAAAGAGGCCATCCTGTTTTTTGTTTGTGTGTCTGTTTTTTCCGTGTTTTTTTTAATTATTTTTTATTCCTAGAGATTGGCTGACATTCTGTGACGAGTTTTAAAAAAAAGATCTTGTTAATCTTCCATCACTAAACACTACCTCTTCGTAGATTGCTCTAGATCTAGCTTAATCAACTGTCACTTTGCTTCAAACGGTGTGGCCTACTACATATAATGTTTATGGTGTCAATGCTCAAACGATGATATGATCAGATTCAAAGCATCCCCATCAGCCAATTCTTTCACTTTGCAAAATGCAAATGACAACAAGACACCACCAGATGCCCGCAAAGGTAGTGGGCAAGTAACTAGAGGACAGCTTTGATGCAACATCCTGTCAAATCGGAGTCTGAATGAAGTCTACTCATGCCCTTGTTCCCACAGTGGCAGCCATGTACACATGATTCTGGTAAATTATATGAAGAAGAGACAGGCCTACAGAAAAGAAGCAAAATAATATACATGGAAGACCACAGTCGCATCAACTCTGATTCCTATCTTCCACCAGAGACTAAAGAAACCTGCCATACTCCTACAGTTTGGCCAGTGACAACCCAAAGACGCATGTAGGGTATGTCTTTTTCTCCGTTGATTTTCATTTCTTTGTAATCACTGTAGGCTACTGTAGTGGAGGGTCTGCGCTGCACGCCTGTCGGGTCTATGCACCTAGGGCCCTAACAGAGCTGACATCACTGATAAGCATGCGTCAGAAGGTTCTAATTTCCCGCCACAACCGGCAGATCGGTGGTCTAGAGGTAGGGCCCAACGCGCTTGCCTACAAAGCGAAAAGTCCCGGTCGGAGTGTGCAGTGGTTCGAATCCTGTTTGGGCCAGAAACTGTTCCCCCATCCATTAGACCATGAGTGGTGGTTTGGGTGTTAGTCTTTCTGATGAGACGATAAACAGAGGTCCCATGTGTTACACATCCTTATTTAGCGCACGTAAAAGATCCCATGAAACAAGAGGGTTGTCCCTGGCAAAATTCTGTAGAAAAAGCCCTTCTGATAGGAAAACAAATACAGTTGCAGACAGGAAAAAGAAAAAAAGGTGGCGCTGCACTTGTGGCGACACGCTCTCCCCGGGGAGAGCAGCCCGAATTTCACGCAGATAAATCTGCCGTGACATAAAGTGGTACAAAATGAAAATGAAATAAAAACCCACGTGTTATTCCACTGACGCCAAGAGACCTCCCCGTTGATCCATCATGTGTGAAGTGGAAATTTGTGGTTGGATCTGATATCTTCACGTGGATAAGCAGCCTGTATGGTTGATGGTCATAGTCTTTACTACCCATTCACAGTCTTTGTCAACAAATTTATTGTTAATTCAAAAGGCACGAATAGAACTTGGTTGCAAATGAAAATGCCGTTATGATGTGGAGGTAGGTCAGGCATAAACCTAATGCTTTTAGATGTTTTTAATTACAAAAGGAAGTAAAGGAAGAACAGGTTGAACTGAAAAAAAAGAATATGTATGTGTGCACACATGCGCGCGCACGTATGTGTGTGTGTGTGTGTGTGTGTGTGTGTGTGAACAAGGAACAACAAAGAGCAATGTGTGTGTGTGTGTGTGTGTGTGTGTGTGTGTGTGTGTGTGTGTTAAGAATGAACAGTAATGTTTTTGTTGAATTCTGTAGATTTGAGTGGATGTCTCAAAACAGCTTTCTAGCTTAATTCATTCACTCGTTCTTTTATCTTATGAGTGAAAAAAGGAAGTCAGTTAGCAACTTTATCAGCATTTACCTCTTAAATCTGACTGTATGTAAACAGCAAACTTAGGATGCCAAGCGCAATACCCTCTGGCACCTAGCGCTTTGACCCGACAGTGGGCACACTGAGCCGCCTCTCACAAACACTACTACTTGTGGCAAAAGCGCCATGTTTGAGGCAAATGCAACATATATCCAATTGTCCTGGAACAGGGGTTTAAAATAGTCTGGTATCCCTGAGCAATTGATGAGTGGTCTTGCCTCTATCTTACAGCTTTCGCACACAAAACTTGTGCCCTTCAAAAATTCAAGATGAGGAGTCAAGACAACTTTATAATGTCATAGGTGAGAAATTATGGCAGAGGAAACACTACTGATGGAAAGATAGTAACCGTAGGTCTGTCTTCTGCAGAGCGCCAGAATACAACATATGCTGCATGAAAGTGATGTGTTACAAATGCATTGGGCTGTACAGTAAGATAAGAATCTGCTAAGCCTGTGTATTGACAGATAGATGAAGTTACATGGAAGGTAGTTACATGTGTGACGTTATGTGGAATGTTGTGCAACCAGTATAATCTTCTTGGCATAAAAAAATCAAACCTTACAGAGAGAGAGAGAGAGAGAGAGAGAGAGAGAGAGAGAGAGAGAGAGAGAGAGAGAGAGAGAGAGAGAGAGAGAGAGAGAGAGACAGACAGACAGACAGACAGACAGACAGACAGACAGACACACACACACACACACACACATTGGCACAGTGAATATAAAGAAAATGGAAAATTGGAAAAAGAAGTCTTTCAGAAATGAGAAACCACCAAAACACATTTGGAAAGAAGAAGTACCTTTATTTATGTATACAAGAAAATTACACATTTTTTTGTAAGATATTAGTAGTTCAATTTAATACTAAAAAATCAACAAGACTAAAAACATTTGGTTAAAAGTTTACATCCATTTGAACTGTACATGAAACTCTACAGCATGATAATATGGAAGAGCACTCTAAAATTAGCTACTATCTAGCTGAAAAAAAAATCTCAAAATATATTATGTTCACATAAATTGCTGACAACGTTTAGTTTTCAACAACAATTTTGTATTACAGCTTTCAATTATGTATCAAAACCCTCTAACAAAATTTTGCGACATTCCAGATAAGCTGAAAATAATAAAAGTAAAAAATCAATACCCACCATCTTTTCCATCCCCCTCTTTGTCATGTAAACGGTTTTGTTTGTTTTTAAAAAAAATAAATATGAACATAAAATCTTCACTCTATCCACACACACACACACATACACACACATATCCTAACATGACCAAAAAATAATTAAAGCTATCTTAATATATGATGGACAAATGAAGAAATAGGTAAATAAAAAAAAACAACTTAACTTTTAAATGAAGAAATCAAGAAAAAACCCCTAGCAACAAATATAAGTAAATAAACAAATAAGGTAAGTATATAAAAACAAAGATATACATGAGTAAAAAAAAAAAAAAAAAGACATAATAAACAGCTACACCTATAGCTTAATATTCAATAACTTGAGGAAAAACTAAGTTGTTTACATGCTGAAAGCAAAGGTTTGATAAACTTGGAAGAGCTAGCAATGTGATAAAGTAAATATATTTGATATTGTTTTTTCTTACTTTTACATCTTACGAGTTCATGAAATTTCACAAGAACCTAAAACCAAACAAAGCCAGAAAATAAATAAACAGAAAAAAACCAAAAACACCCCCCCCCCCCCCCTAAAAAAAATGCATTGCACAAACAGAAAACCCTATCAACAATAAAATGCCCACATTATAAGCAGATGTAACAGCAACAGATAAAAGGTTACTGCAGGACCATCTTTAATAATGCATGTAAAATTTCATGAAAAAAATATAAGCCCTTGTCACACAGAAAGCTTAAAAAAATGATTTCTAATCATTAATCTGAAATGATTATTTGATTACAGTAACAAATACTCTTGAACCAATACTGTAAAGAAAATGATAATGAAATGTGTAAGGTTATTAATATGAGAGACAGGGATACATGCACAGATAACTTCATTGCACTTGAGAATAGTTTTCACAAGCATTTAAACATATGAGATCAAGACAAAATGGGTACATGTAAAACAACAACAACAAAACCCCACAACCCTTAACCTCTCAGTGCACATGATTTTGTACTGCACACATTATGCTGCACATAGCTAGCTGTACAATTTGTAGATTAAAAAAAAAAAATGTGTCCAGCAGAATTGTTCTATGGCTGCTTTCACAAGCTATAAGCCTTGTTTCAGAGTCTTTTAAGCCAGCACGGGAGAACAAGTTTGAAATAAACTGGTAGGAACGAAACTGGCTTAACCTTCAGTGTACTTTATGGGCATGACAGCCCCACTTTCATCATTCAGAAAGAATAACAAATTTCAAAATCTGTCAGAAATACTTGAAATTCTAAGTTTCCTTTGATATTGAGATGATAATTACTGCCTATCATCATCCATTTTTGCTACTGAATGAATGAATGTTGCTTTTATCCACCTCTATTTCTCCTTTCTGGTGTCACAAAGATCCAGATGTTCATACTTTGTGAAGAAAAACAATCACTGATGTCCTCCCATCCTCCCATGGGGGGGCGGATAGCCTAGTGGTCAGAACATTGCGCTGGCAATTTGAAGACCCGGGTTCGAGTCCGGTCGAGGAAATTTTCTTCCTGGAGTTAACATCAGTGCTGACTCCACTCTCCCCAAAAGTCCTTCGGATGAGACTTTAAACCGAGGCCCTGTGTGCGAACGCACGCAGAACATCTTGCGCACACGTTAAATCCTGTTCCGCTTTTCGTAAGAGTAGGCCATCGTGTGCCGGTGGGAACAGATGACATGATTTACAAAACTGCATACACACGGGGACCGGATGAAAAAAAGCATATGATTGCTTATTCTGTTATCCTCGATATAAAAGAATAAATAAAATAAAATAAATAAATAAATAAATATCATGGGTCTTACAAACCCACAATTTGTAAAGCCTGACAAAATATCGCCACACACTGTGGGACTTCCAATTCTAAATTTTCAGAAGAACCACCTTCAGATTTACTGCACAAAAAGATAGACCTAGCTTTTTGCACAAAAAAGATACACCCAGCACAGGTTACAAATTCATAGCTGTATTTCTTGGTGTTGAGAATATTCCTTTTGTTCCATATATTTGTATTTACCAGTTGGTACATGTCTGAAGGACCCATAGCATAGGAAAGAATGGGGAAATAACAAAGTACAGTGAAATTTGAAAGAATATGAAGAAAGGTAACAACAAGTAAAAGTGAACATACAAAATTCTACAGGAGACTGTATTTCAGCACACGGTGGTAGTGTCAGAAATGATGTACTTGATTTTGTTAAGATTACACAAAAGATGCAGTGTAAACACCCTTTACAAAGTGTAGTGAGTTTTGATTGTCCTCTTCCTTCCATCCTGAGTTTCTTTCTATGAATTGTAGAATTAAGCTGCAAAAATTCTACACATCTCTCCCTCTTTTTCACATTTTGATTATTACAAATGTGCAAATCTTGACATATGAACTGCTTTTAAATCCAGATCCTTATGTCTATGAGAAATCAAAATTATGAGTGTCAGATTGTATAGAGGTTGTCAAAAAAGCTGATTTGAAATCATGGTATACAAAACAAACAAACAAACCCAGATTCTCTGTCATTTCTAAAATAATGGAAATGATGGCCCTTCTGTGTGTTTTTTGTCTCCATGATTCATGCGTATGTGAAAAAATATGTTGCACAGACATTGAAGTAGTTGGATAAATGGGAGGATTTCATCTCTTTTAAGTCATGACAGTACATCTATGTCCTAAGTTGATATTGAGCAAGAACATCACCAGCATATTCAGTAGTGTAGGGTGTATATGCTACGTCTCATTGTAAAATAATTAGAAATACAAATTATGGTGTAAAGTATTAGTAGCTCCTCTTCAAACACATACACATTTCAGAACTTTCTTTTTCATTATCAAAAAAAAAAGAAAGACTTTTCCAGTTTTTATCTGCCCTGCTTTTGTCTCCTGCCTTTTAAGAATAGGCTGCATGGACAGTAACAATGTTACTACATAGTCATAAAAAATTAAAACACAAAAAAATCATATTACCCATAAAACCCAAACCAAAACAACAAAAAACCAAATTAAAAAAAAAGAATCCAAATCCCACCCATCTAGCTTTCTAAAAACATAAGCAAGTAACAGAGGCTGGAGTGGGAGGTGGGGAGAGTTATGTTGATTACCAACATAAGACTGAGTGAAGCCAAACAAGATTGTCAACACCGCTTCAAAGCATTCCCTGCCATCACAGTCACCAGCAAATTATGCATCTCTATTAAAAAAAAGACATTGTAATG
This sequence comes from Stramonita haemastoma, assembly GCA_030674155.1. Taxonomy (NCBI): domain Eukaryota; kingdom Metazoa; phylum Mollusca; class Gastropoda; order Neogastropoda; family Muricidae; genus Stramonita; species Stramonita haemastoma. The sequence continues at coordinate 51,440,123 of CM060316.1, read as the reverse complement.
TCAAAATATGTGGTCAAACAAATACAAACACTGAATATACACACACAATTACACATTAAACAAAACCAAGACAATAATCATGAGATTTCTAGGCTCTCCAAGAGATGACAATGCATTCATCAACAAGCAAATGTGACACATCCCCCACAAAAACTGCATGAAGTGATATTTTTGTTACTTTGAGATTTTCACACATATCTCAGCTCAACTTCACTGTCTCCATAGTTAATGTCATCAGTTGGAGCTCCATACTATGCCACCAGGCTTCAGTTTCTTTTTCTATCTCACACAGAGAAAGTAAATCTTTGCAGAGTGAAAGTTTGTTTTATTCTCTTTTTTGTGGTATTTGTTTTATGTTTCTTTCTTTCTTTTTTTTTTTACCCCCAAATTATGGTATTTTGGACAAAGTCACTTGTAATATGGCTGCTATGATGGCATGGCCGTTCTGGTTCACACTGCTTGCTTTTGTTGACCGACTGTAGAAAAATGATGACATGACAGGCTAAATGCAGACGATTTTAACGATGAAACAAGGCTGAAAATGGTAATCTGCCATTGTTTTAATTTATACTCCACAACTACTTCAACACATTTTATCATAACAAGTGACCCAACTTAAAAAAAGAAACTCTGACATACAAAAAAAGATTTGTGTGTATAGATCTCACATACACTTTTACCTTTCTCCAAGTTGATTGGAGCTAATGTATGTTATATATATATATATATATATATATATATATATATATATATATATATATATATATATATATATATATATATATATATATATATATATATATATCTGAGATTGCTGTAAAATGGACGATAACCGATAACATGTGGAAAAAAAGAAATTCACTCGAATGGACCATAAAACTTCTGGTTTGCAGGCTAGATCTTTCTCAGCAGCTTCATGTGCCTTTTGTCAAAGGATGTCACAAGTATTGAAGTTTACTATGCATGCATGTACCCCTTTACACCACTGCCACAACACACACACACACATAAACACACTGCCCTATAGAACGTTAATTCTTTATATTAAAGAGACATTTTGGTTTCACTCCCTGCTTGAAGCATTTCAGTATCATTATTTCTATCTAAAGCTGACTCCAGTATACAGGCTATATTGGGGCTGACACCACGTCAAAGATAACTATATCACTAATCAAAAATAAAAACAAACAAAATAAACAAACAAAAAATGCCTCAAAATAAAGAGCAAGACCAAGCTAACAGGTCTTCCAAAGAAATAAACATATCACTGAACATTCTCTGAAAGTATAAACGGAACTTGAAATAAAAAAAATAGATCATACCCTTGTGAATAAGTCTGCATATAACCCCCCCCCAAAAGTTCCATAGCAAAGGCTTGTGTCTGGTTTTTATCACACAAAAAGGCAAAAAAAAAGGAGCCTATTCATTACTTTAAAAACTCCATACACTGACTAATCATAGAAATGTATACAACTTACACACTGTTATGAACACAGGATCATATCTTTAGAAAAATGCTTAACCCTGTCATTGCCAGCTATTCCCAAGATGGAAGCAGGTGAAAACTACTTGCTCATCATAGTAATTATTGGGTGTTTGATTTCCAAGGATTTTTTTTTTAAACCAGAAATCCAAATCTTATTTTTTAAAACACAGCATTAAATACAGCATAGCCAAGTTTTACTTGACGTAACTACAGGACAAGGATGCATTACAAAAGAAAGCATAGAACGCAGCCCTGTCAAGTAGTTTAAAATCTAGGATCATCATTATCATCATGAAATAAAAAAAAAAGGTCTCTAATTTGATGGCTCCTATTAAACTTAAAACTGGTCATACAGTTTTACTTTTCTGTGAAGACTAAAAAACACTGATTATAATTTAAGACTGATAAACAAAATTTACAAAAAAGTACTAGATAAATAAAAATCAGCAATGCTGGTATGTTTTGAATGGGATAATAATCAGTATGTCTGCCAGAGAAGATCTAAAATGCTGGTAGTAGAATACAACAAAACTGCTGTAGAGGTCATATCACAAGACAACAAGACTAGACTGATAATACTTCAGCTAAAGATAAAATAAATGTTGACTGAAATCTAAAAAAAAGAAAAAAAGTATCTAAGTATAAGTTGATCAAATACGGATAATGTCATGGTTCTTGGCTCAAAATGGACAAAAACAGAATATACATAGCGTGCCTAATACAAAAAAACAGTTATCAAGAGTAATATTCATAGCACTTATCTACAGCCATGAAAAACCTATCAAACTTGAAAGTTTGCAGCTGTTAAAAAGGGTTATGTCATGAGATGTGTTTACTCAGCATATCAATCATGAGATGTATTTACTCAGCATATCATAGTGTTGGATTTACTTTGCAGTGCCTATGTTACACAAATCCAAACAAGTAATAATGTCATCATAAGAACACAAGGAGACAGGGTATAACTAATTATTAGGGATGTGAAGATGACACTGTGTCCAAACAGTGATGATTGTTGGTGTCATTTCCTGCCCTCAAAACAATTACCAACACCAACTGTGACATGTGCAACTAGTACCAAAACATTTACATTTGCAAGTTCATATGAAATACAAGTGCTTCATTATCACAGACAACATATATGCTAGTTACCATATCTGCTGTGTAGCAGCAGATATCATCACAAGACACACTGTCATGAACACTGTACATGTACATGGATTGGCCGATAAAGTGGGGAAGTGTTTCTTTGAAAGCCTCAAGCACCCTGTTTTCGAGCCAATCGCCTATCACCACAGTATGAATCCATGGCTATGTGATTGTTTAATACTGAACATGAATATTGCATTCCATTTCAAATATACAGTTTTGTCCAACAGGCTCTGTTATATCAAAGAGCTGCTGAGAACAGAGCAAGAATACATTGAACTGCTTTCTATGTATAAACACTTCAACAGCTAGTGCTATTAGAGAAAAGATATAAAATAAAAAATACTAGATATTACAGTGTATAAAACTATTTTCTTTATCAAAATATTAAATGTTTGAGAAAGTATATCTAATCACTTCTTATAATGAAAATGTTTAATCGTCAGATATAGAATATCAAACTATTTTCATATAAAAATACTGGATCAAAGCTACACAAATATTATCAATGATTAATGGGATCACACAACAAGCATAAGAAGCAGCTTAACACCCAGACTTCATCTTAAATACAGAAATACAAAATAATTATTAAATACCACCAAACATTCAGGCATGCAGACTTTAAGTAGTGTCCATGCACTGTGACCAGAGAATAACTTGACATAGCTGGGCATCTTACGGACAGCTGTTCTACTTTTGGCAGAAAAAAAAATCCTTTCTGTTGCATGTTTGTAGTGCTGAACTCTGCAGCATTCAAGACACTTCTACTTTAATTTTGGCTACTTGTGCTGAGTGCAGCTTTCACTTTTTCTTTGGTGTATTGACATTACAATTTTGTTACAAGGATTAGAAAAATCTATTTAATAGTTGTCTTTTTGTTTTGTGTACTTTCCAACACAACCTACACACTCTATCAAAGTTAAAATTCTGTAATATCTGACAAATAACTTTTGAACCAATAAAAAGAAAGAAGAAAACCCTTGGGGGACAACATGTGGAGAAATTTAGCTAGTGCACAACTTTCTTTCAAACACCTTTTTTTTTTTTTTTTTATACAAATGAAAAGTATGTTTAGTTCACACACTGGCTTGTATTCTGGGGGTGGGGGTGGGTTGGGGGGGGGGGGTTGTGTGTGTGTGTTTGTGGGGAGGGAAGGGGGGACCGGGGTGAGAGTGTGTGTGTATGTTTGTGTGTATTTAGTACGACTGGAATTATAACAACAAGTGACTAATTATATTTGTTACTTGTAATTTTTGGCCACTAATAAAGAGCTTAAAAATTGATGTGTTGTGGATGATTTAAGGGCTTCTACTGAATCACAATTTGTTGCTCATAATCAAAAGATTTTGTCAGACCATTAGGCATATTTTTTCTCTTGGTGGAACATGTGCCACATTACATTTTGGAACAAGGGGTTCACATTTGTTGCCCATGACGAAACGTCCCCTAATTAATCAAGAAAATTGATTTGTTGCCTAAAATTCAGGACAAAAGACAAGTAGTTCATTGTTAATTGGTCACTGCCCATCTTGTTCTCCTTCGTCTTGATTAAGACATTCGATGTGATGTCATCATGCTTCATGGGGATACTCCCCTTCCCTACCCCCAAACAATAACAAAAAATGGACAAACCACTGCCTAATGACAAATAAAAATGTATTGCTCCAAATTTCTATGTCACTAACTGATCACCAAGAGAAATTTGTTGGCCATGATTAACAGCCACTGATTCATCATGAGAGGCAAATTGTTTGCCATAATTGAAGGTTTGCTAATTAATCACCACTTGCACTGTGTTGCTCTTAATTTGAAGGTGTTAATTACCTCCTATTAACAATTTGTCGCCAACTATTTTCCCCCCTTTCTGTTGAAAAGAACGGTACTATTTCATATTGTTATGTGCTAGGACCAGAATTCTGAACAAGCTAAAGACCCTTATGGATTGTTTGTCTGCACTCAGAGATGTACTACATATCTTCAATGTAAAAAAAAAAAAGATGAATACATAAAATTTATTCACTTTGCCACAAACTTTCATTTTATACTGCTGATTTATATAAAACACAAGTGTGGTATGATTCATAAGTTTTTACAAAATATATTTTACCATAACTTTTAGTAAATCACGTTACCATTCTGAATTCAAAGTAGCCATATGCTATCATATACAATGCTCAGTCTCTCTGCATTTACGGTTTGTCTGTTGGCTCATCCGTTTTTGTTTGTTTTTTGTGTGGGTGTTTGTTTGTTTGGGTGTTTTGTTTTCTGTTTGGGTGTTAACTTGTTAATGTGGTTTTGTTAGTTTGTTTGTTTGATATGTGCTTTTTGCTGTCCTTTGTTTGCTTATTTGATACATTTTTCATAATTCTGTTCTTCTTGTCAGTAACAATGTTCACAGCTCTGAGAATTAGTATGATGATGACAACTATTATGTCCACCAGTTGTTGAACTAATGGTGTCTTTTGAGCACAATACAAGCTTTAAGCTTGTTGTTGGTACACTGCTTAACTGTGCTGTGTTCAATAAAATCTGTTTAACCCAATATCTAAAGGAAAAACACAGCTTAATGCTAAAATCATATATACATGAGAACTAGGTCATTTTTCTGTTGTATATCGGACCAGCATGTTTCTAATAGGTTGGTATTCCAAATATACAAGCATGTATATATTTGAGCAGCAAATACGATATAGATCTAGCACACTGACAATATTTTGAGCAACATGTACAGATGAACAGAAATACACATCTATCATCATAGTTTTTCCCCCCTAGCACGGCAAGACAGTCAATTACAGGTTACAAATATATCAGGATTTCAATCCAATTTTAATCATGGACTCTAGGAGCCGGCAGTGCATGGCACAATCATTACAATGACACCTTGAATCTCCAGCAACTTAACATCTTCTGAACCTCACCTACACTGGCGTAACATGAATAAATAAAACACTGCGCTCAGAGTCAGTAAATCAACAGCTACTATGATCCTCCAAGAACAGAGGTAATAAAGGCACTTGGCTAAAAAAAGTGGTTTTCGATCAATATCAAGCTCTTTCTACAATAAAGAAGAAATCTAAAAAAAAAACAAAAAGCAGTCTCTTAAAATTTATATCCAAAGTTCGCACACTCAAAAGACTGAAGATTTTGACAAGTGTTAAAGTAATAGACAGCTGCATAAAGATTTCCTATGAGAAAGTACACATTTCTTTGGGAAATTTTTTATCATTAAGTATAAATATGCTTTTTGTGTAATCAAATTTATAAAAAAAAAAAATGACAGCACCAAAAAGCAGTTGTAAATATGGAGTGCTGCATACAGAACTACAAATATGTTTATTAAATCCCATGTTTATCCTGTGAAAGGAAGACTGAGCAGACTGGGATCATGACAAGAGAGAGGAGAGAGAGAGAGAGAGAGAGAGAGAGAGAGAGAGAGAGAGAGAGAGAGAGAGAGATTTCTTCATTTTTAGGTTGTGTGTTACTATTGCGTATCACAGATCCTAGGCACCACTACAACGCAACTCCATCTTAACACAGTGGCTCATACAATATTCAACAACTCAAGGTCAACCGGGTTCATCTCTTCTCCAAAACAGCGAGAGCAATGAACATTTCATCTTTTAGCTGCGAAAACAAGATTCACCGTTGCTTTCAATTAAAAAAAAAAAAAAATCAAATGTATGTGCATAATCGATGTCTGTTGGCATTATAAGCTACATTTACAACACCAAAGAAAGTTCCTTTTTCCCCTTTTGACCAAAAGTTGCAAACAAGATAAAAGCTCACTTTTGACATTAGTACTAATGCATAATCTAAAAAGTCTTAAATAGAGAGAGCTTGGGAAAGGTCTTGGGACTGTTAGTTTATACTATTACTTATTGTTTTGGCAGTGTATCCAATTCAAATCAAATTAGATGAAAACTGAAACACAGCAACTCTTTTTGCTTTATACAACTGGTTACATTATTCTTTTAATCTGGCGTTATTGTTTTAAGGGTATTTAAATGTATTTCATCATCAAAGAAAAGTTCAGTTGTGTGTAGGTATACATACAAAACAAAAGAATATTCTATCAAAGACATATGCTTAACAATGTGAGAGAAATCATTCCCTCAATAAAATCAAAGACTTTCTCTTAGATTCTGCATCTAACTGTAGACAGGTTTTTTGGTATCAAGACTTATGTAAATATGTGCACGTGTGCAACAGTTCATGCAACCCCACCCCCACACACACACACTCACTACCTCACACACACACACACACACACACATGCACGCACACACAATTTGGTACCACCTATTAGTGTAAACGTGCATACTACAGTTGGTAGGAGTGTTTGCATCAAGAACATAACGCAGGTAGGTAGAAGTGCAGAACAGAGAGACACAGAGAGGCAACAAATGACACTGCAGGGAGTCTCAAAGGTAACACAGACTGAGGATTGAATGAAAGTAGACCAGCCTCTCCACCATGCCTGCAACACAGAACTTCCAACAACCTAGAGCCGACACTTGCTTTCATAACATCTGGCCCAGCACAGGCTTTTCAGGGAGGAGGCCCCCAGGAGATGAACGCAGACAGCGTAGTAGTGGAAGACGGAGCCCACGAACACGAAGCAGTGCCAGATGGCGTGGGCGAAGGGGATCACCCGTCGCTCTTGAAGAAGATGACCCCCAGAATGTAGGTGATGCCTCCCAGGGACAGCTCCAGCAGGCCTGCAGACTCTTTCTGCAACCACAGCAACATTTACTGTCACAAACACTCTTGCCAAACAATGGATTGGTGGTCTGGAGATAACGCACCAGCCCAGACAGTGGAAAGTTGCAGGTTTGATCCCCTTTTTGAACCCAACCTTGAGTGATGGTCTGGGCGCTGGTCTTTGGGAAGAATCATACTCTTCCATAAATTGTCATGATGAATTCCTTCCAAATTTATTTTATCCAATTGCAAAAAAAAAAAAAAAAAAAAGTTTTACAAAGTTTATGACTGAGACTCTGTAAACTGTGAAAACAAAATATTGACAAAAGATGTAAAAACTCAAAACACTGCTTCAACACACAAAAACATATGAGTTTCTCCTTACAAAAGGAAGTTTTCCTTTGCAGTGCTAAGAAGAGCATCCTTATTAGACTAGAGAGATTAAGATATCATATACACATATATACAGACAATAGTCACATGCTTCTAATACCATCCCAATATCATCACAAATTTTCTGTTTCCTAGAAGATGGAACACAAAGTACTATAGATATCAGAGTCATCACATCCAGACTGAAGCAAAATTACCATGTCCAGAATGACAATAGCAGGGCAAACACCAATGACCAGGTACAACACTGTCTCCAACCACTTGTATCTGAAATCACAGGTATGTTTTCCGTAAACACAACAGATTAAAAATATACATAAAAAGGATACCCCCCCTCCCCCCAAACCAACACCCCCCCCCCCCCCCCCCTCAAACCCCCCATGAAAAAAACAACAACACGCAAAACAAAAACAAACACCTACCTCCAACCCCAAACTGGGAAGACTGCTTTTCTTTTAAACTTCAGTTTTTACCAGTGTTTTGTTTTGTGGATGTATGAACACAATATGTCTTATTTCTGTAACTGCCTTGCACAGAAAATCTCTTCTTCCTGCATGCAACCAAATGTAAACTGTATCTGCTTAGGTGACCTTGCACAGAAAATCTCTTCTTCTTGTATGCTACCTAATGTAAATAACATAAGAACAGAATCCAACAACCATTCTTTTCTATCCAACAAAATGCACATTCTACGTAGATGTAAATACATCACACAAAATGACATCTGAAACTGAAGGCACATAGAAGCAGACTAACATGCCGCCTTTCAAAAGAGAAGAAAAGACTTGAAATTCAGCATAGTGAAAAGACGCTGTTTAAAGCATCACCTTAACAAAAACAATGTAATAAACAGGATTTATCAGTACAGATAAATAACCAGAAGAATCAGCTTCCAGGATTTATCAGTACAGATAAGTAATCAGAAAAATAAGCATCCAGTGCAGATGAATACCCAGAAGAATCAGCATACAGGATTTATCAGCACAGATTAATGATCAGAAGAATCAGCATCATTATCTGAAATAATTTAGAATAACAATCACTGAATACACAGTCTGTACTAACACAACAAACACCTGGACCAAACAGATGATAATTAAAAGAAGCCGGCAAGCCACAGTGCCAGAAGGTAAGGGGCAACAACAGAGTGCTACTCACTGTTCATGGAAGATGTACTGGTACAAAATGCCCCCCACTGCCAGCATCCACACAACGAACAGCATCTCTTCACTCCACGAGTGGAACTCCTTCAGCACCAACCTGCATCAGAACCATCAAAGTCAGACACAATCTTCATGTTTTGAACAATCACACTGCAGCTTTTTTCTCTTTAAAAGTTACAATGTGTCATATGGAATTTAAGAAAAAAAAATCGCTTAAACATAATGTGATCTATTTGTTAACTGATGGTAATGCACAAAACTTGTTGTCAAATTTTAGAGAATGTTTTCCAAATTTATACAAACAGGTAAGTACACGGACAAGAGAAGCTTGTCAATAAGCTTCTCTCAGCTATGGGTTTTATCTCTATAAAATCAGCTTATTGACTAGACTGCACCCATACATTTACAGGCTACAATAGTTTAGACAAAACAGACTTTAAAAAATTGCTTCCTGTTTTTCACACGCATGCACGCACGCACGCACACACACATACACACACACACAGACACAAAGTCACTGTAACTAGATGTTATGGCACAATAAATCAAACACCTACCATGGTGTATATGAAGATGCTATGAAGACGTAAATAACTGCTCGATCTCCTATGTGAAAAACGTTTTTCCAGTTTCTGTAAGCAAAAGAAAAAAAAAATCATACATTAAAAAACCCTGTTAATAAAAGCAACTGGCTCTATAGATTTATACAACACAAAAACTATAAAAAGAAAAAAAAGTTTCTCTCCTTTCTCAATTTCTAATTCTGTCCAAGTCTTCCCCCTATCTGACCAGAGTGCTATTCATTAACTCAAAATCTCTCTCCTCTGTCCTGCTGGTCTGTACAGATCTATAAAAAGGCTATATTCTTTATTTTCATATAACTAATATTTATCAGTATGATTAAAAATTTATAAAAAAAAAGCATAATTGCAGCTTTAATCATATAAGAATTTTACTGCTTAACTACAAAAGCACTTATGTTTTTCCCCCCAAGGAAACTGAGAGTAAAAACCTCACATCAACTTAGACATTCACACACACATGCATGTTTACAAAAGCCCATCATGCTCAACTTTGTCACTCATTTCTCCCCTTCCATCCCTTTTCCACCATCTCTATCTCTCAGGAACCATTCCCACCCACCCACACACACATGACAAGATAAAACAGAATGCAACATAATGTTTTCATATACATCATTTTCAGTCATGCTGACCATTGTAAAATGTTCAATTGTTTTGAACTATGATGAGTTCATCTATCTATGTCCAATAAGTTTCTGTGACTTTTATAACAGTAAATAATTTTCTGATTCAAATAGTAATCACTTGACAACACATTGAACCCAAAGAGAGCAATTTATCATCACTGGCATCTTTCAACCTTGTCACGCCATGATTATTTATGATTTGGCTCCAGAAACACAGCACAGAAAATACTTAGTGGTGAAAAACAAGTCAGAAAGTTTCATAAAACATCACACATGCTCTCTGGATACAGCCAAGTCTTTGTGTAGGACAATCTCGCCTGTAAACCATCAAAATGAATAGAACTGAAAAAAACCCCCTTGCAATCAGATGAACTCTTTTTCTCTCAAACAAGAGTTCACACAGATATGTGTGTGTGTGTGTGTGTGTGTGTGTGTGTGTGTGTGTGTGTGTGTGTGTGTGTGTGTGTGTGTGTGTGTGTGTGAGTGTGAAAGTGTGTGTGTGAGTTTATATACCTATATCTAAGCAATGTACACTGAAATTGAAAAGAGAAGAGAGAGAGAGAGAGAGAGAGAGAGAGAGAGAGAGAGAGAGAGAGAGAGGAGAGAGAGAGAGAGAGAGAGAGAGAGAGAGAGAGTGAAAGAGAGCGAGAGAGAGAGCGAGAGCGAGAGAGAGAGCGAGAGAGAGAGCGAGAGAGAGACAGAGAGAGACAGAGAGACACAGAGAGAGAGAGAGAGAGAGAGAGAGAGAGAGAGAGAGAGAGAGAGAGAGAGACAGAGAGAGAGAGAGAGAGACAGAGACAGAGAGAGAGAGAGAGAGAGAGATTTTTTTTTTTTTTTAACGATTCAAATGATTTAATTGCATAGATAAAGTACATCCATTGCAATGAGGAAACAGAAGATTGATGGCATGTACAATCTTCCAGACAAGGATTCCTTATCATGGAATTCATTACCATTTAGTCAAAATGCATATCAGAAAGAAATATTTCGAACAGACTTCGTAAAACACTTGCTTCCTTATAGCAGTCACGATATACCAGAAGAAAGATGCTCTTTTTGCACAGTTCCAGTCAAAACCACAGGCTCTTCTTCGCCTCTCAATGCACGTGCCACACGTTCCTGCCCTTCCTGTAGGGCTGCCAAAATTTCCCTGCCAAAATCTCATGGCTGTGCTGTTGGCTGTCGTGATTCACGAAGTCCACTGTCCCCTGTCTCCATGTGCTGGGTGCTGTCTACACAGTGTGAAGCAGCTGTGTTGCCACTCTTGTCGGCATGGAGTGTGTCACTTTGGCACATGACAGTTTCAACAATGTCACATGCACCCTGTTCAGCACAATCTGTCACCTTTGCCAGTGTCACAGTCTGTGTGTCATTATTGAATGGTTCCATGTTGATGGATTGGCAATCGTGCCTTGTGTCAGTCAGGGGGTGGGTTACAGAGGGAGGGGATTTGTCACCATACACAAACATGTCCGCCCCAACCCCCTCATCACAGTTGTTTACAGAGTACAGTAAACTGGGTGGGGTTGGAAAAAACAAATTCGAAGGGGACGGATCGTTCTCACTTGCCTTTTTTTCTTGCTGCATTCTGTGCTCCTCCGCTCGTCTCCTGTCCCTGTTCACCTGTGTCACAGACTTCCTCCTATACACAGCACTGTGATCTTCAGCGACAGGAGACCGGTTTACAGTTGTTGCTGTCAGCCTGAGAACTACAGTTGTGTGGTTACCTCTGCCGTGTATTTTAAATGAAGACAGAGTGCTTTCATGCAGAGCTGCATTCAGTATGGTTTCCAACGTAGAGGGAAGTCCTTCGACAGGCATTATGTAGTGAAACTGTGAAAACTTTGATATTGTAAATAGCTGCTGTGGAGAGATGCGTCTTGCCGGTTTCCTAGCAAGGGAAGCTACTCGAGAGAGAGAGAGAGAGAGAGAGAGAGAGAGAGACAGAGACAGAGACAGAGACAGAGAGAGACAGAGAGCAGGGGCAAAGTGGGTTACCTGAGCCAGCCAGTCCAGGAGATGAGGTGGAAGGCAGTGGAGACGGAGAAGAGGGCGATCAGAGCCAGGCCATAGATGATGGCCACAGTCAGGTGGAGGTCTGTAGTCGCCAGGTACACCATGAACACCATGGCTCCCAGGCTGGGCAACACCCACGCCTACAAAACACATCTCTGATTAAAAAAACCAACTCACCAAAATCAACCCTGCTCATCTGATACATGATAAAGAAGAAAATTTGTTGTCTTCAGCAGCTTTATAGTCCTGTGGCATGTGTAAGGTTTTCAGTGAACTTTTGGTTTCACTTCTTTACTCAAGATAATAGTAATGCAACTCTAAGATCCAATAAGTACCGTGCAAAAAAGAACATGAGACTGCAATAGACTACATTTTAACTTAAGTGGCATAGTTAAAAAAAACACTTTTTATTCCTTCTTTTTCAAAAGATGGATATTTTCCAACTTAATCTATCTTGGTCATTCACACTATCTGTCAACTCTACAGAAGCTTTCTTATCCAGGTTCAGTTGGGTGCATGCATAAATTCAAAATCTATGGGTTGTTTTTTTAAAATCTTCATAGGACTCGTGATGATGTTCTGAGATTTATCAAGGACAAGGGCGGTTTTCAGCAACGAGTTGCTTCTTGCATATGTGGTCATTAGCTGACATGAAGAGTTCTGACTGGGAGAGAAGAAATGAGTCACATGTTTAGTCCAGAAGGAGTAGTGGATCAATTTTGTTTTGGTTTAAACAGAATATATTTAAGAAAAGTGTAACAACATATAAGTTTGTTTACCAGGGCACTTACGTGTTTCCATAGCATGTGAAATATGTGGGATGAGAGATGGATTTGTACAGTTTGTGTGTTAACAAATCATAATACTGATGTCCATCATACAATGTGATGTGACTGTGCTTTGGGCAAAAGGAAAAACACAATAGAAATGATAAATTATTACTGTCATCATCACCATCATTATTATCATCGTCATCATGATAATTATGTTTCATCACTATTATCATTATCATCCTCATTATCATTATGACCTACCCCGTGTGTAATGACATTGGCAATGTGTTCCACATCTGTCGGTTGGTAAGCCTGGCCAGGACCAGCTTTTTCATTCTTCAGTCTGAAACAGAAATATTAGGACTGCATCACTTCAGTTCATGCACACATTACAACCTTGACTTTCAGATAATAACTGCCAAATCAGCCTTGACTTTCAAATAATAACTGCCAAATCAACCCGACTTCCAGATAATAACTGCCAAATGAACCTGGACTTTACTTTCAGATAATAACTTCCAAATCAACCTGGACTTTCAGATAATAACTTCAAAATCAAACTGACTTTCAGATTGTAGTAGGCATCTGTCAGTCTGGGAAAACTATGGAGTTGTGTTCTTGGCTCTAGAGCACAAAGCCTGGGTAAGTAAGTACGGAGGGCAAGATGTTACCAAGCAGCAGACACCCCCTCCCCCTCCCTCTCCACGTTGCCGAGTGGTCCACTGGAAAGGCAATCATCGATAAGCATAGATCCAGTGCCGTCACAAGAGCTGCCAGAGCATTGCCTTATACAGCCCTGAACTGCCCTGGGGACTCCCAACTCCCTAATTTTTCCTCAAAGATGGTGTCTAAACATGACGCCTGTGTGAATGCTGGTTTGTTTACTTTGTTGTCGTCCGCTCCTACCGACACACAATGGCCTGCTCTTCCAAAAGGTGGAACGAGTTTTTAATGTGTGCACAAGATGTTCTGCCTGCGTTCCCACACAGGGCCTCAGTTTATAGTCTCAACCGTCTCATCTGTCAGACAGTAACTGCCAAATCAACCTTGACTATCAGAAAATAACTGCCATATTAACCCTGACTTCCAGATGATAACAGCCAAATAAACCATGCCTTTCAGATAATAACTCTTAAACTTCCAAATCAACCTTGAATTTCTGATAATTACTGTAAAATGAACCCTAGCTTTCAGATAAAAACTTCCAAAATTAATGTTTCAGCAACATCTACTTAACATGTTGCAAGCAGTATGATAAAAACCAAGCAAGCAAGCAAGCGATCAATCAAGCAAGCAAGCAAGCAAGCAAGCAAGCAAGCAAGCAAGCAAGCAAGCAAGCAAGCAAGCAAGCAACCCAAAGCCCAAGAAACAAAAGCCTCAAAATATGTTACTCTTCATTATCGCTCTGTGTGAAAATAACTGAACGTTAAGGACAGTGACAACTTACTTTGTGAGATCAGTGTTGGTGGATATCTGGCGTATCAGTCTGACAGCCATGGTAACAGATTAGATAGCGAAAAGTAAGCCGTCCACAGAACAGCGGGCAGCCAGTCACTAGCCCCTCTGGCCAGCTGAACGGAGGACTGTGGTCATTCAGAGCTGCGAAACATTGTCCTGACTGGCTCTCCCTCTACCTGCACAGACACAGTCAAGTCCTTCACCAGTGTGATCCTGACCTACTCGCCGTTTGTCACACGTATGAAATCTGGGCACCTTGAAATTACATCCGATGACCTTTGCCTGACAAGGCCTGCGTGCTGACAGAATGGCTTGCCACTGTACACTACAGCTATCCTACACAAGCTACAATCAATATGCTCCCCTGATAAAGATGCAAAAGTTTCAGATTACAGCATTCCGATTTCCTACAAAACCAATGGACAGCTGGATGGTGTGGTTTTCTATGAGCTGATAAAAGGCAGATAAAACACCTTAAAAAAAAACCCTGATGGCTATTTTTAAATAATGCAACACAAGCTGATTAAAATGGCATGTTCTACTAAACTGACACTTGCTGACTATAGTGGTAATGCCCACGAGGATGTGAGCGAACAACATAGTGCAGTGAGGCAATGCTTTTTAGCAGTACTTGACAACATCCCCATTACAGTTTTATCTCAAAATGCCATTTCACTGCATTGTAACAGCTTCAGACACCATGGCACAGGAGAGTAACATCAACCGTTTACACTTACATCAACTCTGTCAGTGGTGTTTTAGTCATGAACATAATCTCCACACGCCGGTTACTAGGTTATTCAACACTTCAATGCATTTCATACTCTGTAATTACATTTGAGCATTTGGTTTCCAACTATTGAATTGATTAGTACAAGAACTCTTTAGAACCCATTGTACAATGCACATGATGTGTGTGTGGTGTGTGTGTGTGTGTGTGTGTGTGTGTGTGTGTGTGTGTGTGTGCGTGTGTGTGTGTGCGTGCGTGCATGCGGTGTGCGCATACGTGCACGTGCGCATGCATGCACACATGTGATGTGTGTGTAAAGTTAAAAATACTTTTAAGAACCGTTCCATGAAAGGTATTTAAAGAGTATTACACTGACAGGCATACAATATGAAATAGACCAGGAAGTGTGTGTGTATGCAAATAACTGAGTGAATGAGTGAGTGATGGGGTGATGTGTGTGTGTGTGGTGTGTGTGTGTGTGTGTGTGTGTGTGTGTGTGTGTGTGTGTGTGTGTGTGTGTGGTGTGTGTACATGTAGTGTGTAGTCAGGTGTGCTTAACCAGCCCATTTCATGATGTACTGCTCTCTGTTCATGTGCATGGACGTGCTTGCAGAACATGTTGTGTAGTGTGTGCTGTGTGTTGTGGCTGTGCGTGCGTGCGGCATGTGTGTGTGTGTGTGTCGTGCATGAGTGGTGTGTGTGTGTGTGTATGTGCGTGTGCATAGGTGTGTGTGTTGTGTATGTGTGCATATGTGTGATCTGATATATCTTATGTGAGATTCATTCATCTTTTTCACAGGACTATAATTGTAAAGACCAATATCTTAGCTTTTTGATACTAAAATATCTTCTTTGTGTTGATTTATAATCATTGGTTAATAAAATGTACATCAATTATTTGTGACAAAACTATGTCTCAGAAACACAAGTTTTAAATATATGTATCTAATCAGATCTCTGATTGAGATCTGTGCACTAGTCTTCACCTGGAGTCTTAAAATTGTTGAGAAGCATTCTTAAGATCTTGTGCCACATTATTAAGTTTTTTGATGTGTTTGAGGTAGAAAGTCTTCAAGACTGAAAATTATACTAAGAAGCCAAACCAAGTATCAGAGAGTACATGGCATGCTTAATAAGGCCAGTCTGTGAGTTGCTTTTGACAGCCACAAAGGAACATCTGTATTAAGTGTAAACACTGTCCTAAATGTTGGGTATGTGTGTTTTATCTATTTTTTATTTATTTTATTATTTTTACATCCAGTTCCCGTGTGTATGCAGTTTGT
This sequence comes from Stramonita haemastoma, assembly GCA_030674155.1. NCBI lineage: Eukaryota > Metazoa > Mollusca > Gastropoda > Neogastropoda > Muricidae > Stramonita > Stramonita haemastoma. The sequence continues at coordinate 51,423,755 of CM060316.1, read as the reverse complement.
AAAACTTGTCATCTGTTCCCACCAGCACACAATGGCCTATTCTTACGAAAAGCCGAACAGGATTTAACATGTGCGCAAGATGTTCTGCGTGCGTTCGCACATGGGCCTCGGTTTATAGTCTCATCCAAAGGATGTGTGTGTGTGTTTGTGTGTGTGTGTGTGTGTGTGTGTGTGTGTGTGTGTGTGTGTGTGTGTGTGTGTGTGTGTGCATGCGTGTGGTGTGTGTGTGTGTTCTTCAATTTAATGCATTATGGGTAGTACTGGACCAGAAGAAGATGATTGGGAAAAAGTAGGTTGGTAGGATTAAGGAAGGAAATCTGGAATTGAAGGAGGTACTGGTGGCAATGTTTATGAGGTCTAAAACAATATGTTTAACATAACAGGAGACAACAAAAATGACAACAACCAAACAATGAGTAATCCAATGAGCAGACACCAAATATGAATGATGTACATGCATTATTGCAGTAAGCTGTAAATGAAGAAACTGAATCTTACAAACAAAAAGGTCGACTTCCAATTTGTCCATCAGATGGTTCTTCAAAAGTTTCTTAAATGTTTGTTTTGAAGGAGCCGGTTTAAAAAAAAAAAAGGTGTGTGTGTGTGTGTGTGTGTGTGTGTGTGTGTGTGTGTGTGTGTGTGTGTGTGTGTGTGGGGTGTGCTCGCGTGCGTGCCTCTGTGTGTGTGTGTGTGTGCGCATGCTGTGTGCGTGTGTGCACGCTGTGTGCATGTATAAACTTGTGTGTGGTGATTACAGATGAATTAAAAAATGAAGCACACCATCGCCTTTGTCCCTCTCTCTTCTAATCTGTACCATTGAAGATAGGGGTCAATTTATGCTCTATGCTGTCTAAAGAAAATCTCAGAAATTAGTGTTTTCGATTCCTCTTGCTAAGTTTAACTTGAGGCAGGCGTGGGAGGTGTTTCACATTCTATAAAAAGCTACAGAAAACTGCAGCACCGGTGTCGTTCGCTTGAATCCACCACTAGTTTATGAAGTACGTGGATTACCTCCCCATGACAACTGCCCATTGCCAATCGATCGTGAATCACTGCCTCCAATCACGATCGCCGATCGGCCTGACTCTAACACAGACTAAATTTCACAAAGAGTTTCTGATTTAACATGATTAATATACTCACCCTGGTGAACAGCTTACTTCATGAATTTGCAGTCAGAGAGTTCATGATAATCTGAAAATAAAAATCAGTTACACTTCGGGCTGCATTTTGTGGCAGCTTAGCGGTGGTGTTTAAAGGGAGATCACACACTCGAACGACAGAAGCGAAAGTTGCTTGTTGTCGAACATGGATCTTCTTCTTTCCTCTTCTGCCGCCTTCATCATTGTGAAGATTCTGTTGACTATTACAATTGAAAAAGAAATTCTTTTATTTCGAAGATTGTGTGTGTGTGTGTGTGTGTGTGTGTGTGTGTGTGTGTGTGTGTGTGTGTGTGTGTGTGTGTGTGTGTGTGTGTGTGTGTGTGTGCGTGCGCGCGCGCGCGTGCGCGCGCATGTGTGTTTATTAATTTTATTCTTTTATTCCGCGGATAATGGAATAAGCACTTACGTGCTTTTTTGCATCATTTTTCTTCAAAAGCAGAAGGGTTTTTAACGTGTGCATTCTGCGCGCATTCGCACACAGCTCCTCGGTTTATAGTCTCATTCGAAGGTGTGTGTGTGTGTGTGTGTGTGTGTGTGTGTGTGTGTGTGTGTGTGTGTGTGTGTGTGTGTGTGTGTGTGTGTGTGTGTGTGTGTGTGTGTGATGTGTGGCCACGTGGGCAAGTTAAGAGAAACGTAATGAGGTAGTTATACCTCAAAGTAGGCTTATTCTTGAAATTAAAAAAAAAAAGAGGGGTTGGCGCAGCCTACTTTTACTTTATGACTGTGGATAGCCTTACTTACCTTCACATTCGCTATACTTATAATAATAATGATAAATGGAATTTATATAGCGCTATATCTTGCAAAAACAAATCAAAGCGCTTAAGTTACTCCACACGCTAAAGTTACTTCACAGCTAACTGTTTGATTAAGCGCGTGCATTATTAAAAAAATAAACCACAAACAAACAAAAACACAAAAAACGAAACACAGTTTTGTCGCTGGCATCGATCGGTAGCGCATCACTGCCGTGGCACCGTGCCGAGGAGTCACGAACAGTTGACAATGGGCCCGGCGGCGTGACAATGGGCCGATGCCATGGATCCATGGAGAGAACACCTCGTAGGGTGGGGCCCAGCCTCTGCCCCATGAACTTTTTGCACGTGTGGACTGTATCTACTGCATTAGCTAGATAAAAAGTCTGATAAGTAAAAGGCCTCGAGATATTCAGGTCTACATTTCTAACTCTCTAAGTGTGTCTCTCTGCCCTTCTGTCTCTGTCTAACTCTGACTGAACACACACACACACACACACACACACACACACACACACACACACACACACACACACACACACACACACACACACACACACACACCCCATACTGACAGGCTGAGATCTTTGCACCCTATGAACAGCACTGGTGACTTCTTCATCTTCAGCTGTCTGATGGAACAAGGATCAAGTTGTTCTATATAATTCAGTCTTCAGCGCGCGCGTGTGTAGGCCCTATATGTGTGGATGTGTGTGTTTTCAATTCTTCGTCTTTTCTGCGCGCGCGCGCGCGCGCGTACGTGCGTACGTGCGTGCGTGCGTGTGTGTGTGTGTGTGTGTGTGTGTGTGTGTGTGTGTGTGTGTGTGTGTGTGTGTGTGTGTGTGTGTGTGTGTGTGTGTGTGTGTGTGTCAATCAATTAATCAATCAATCAAATTTTTATTTCCAGATGGTACATTGAGTAAGCAGCGATCTGCTTTTTTCCATCAAGCCATCTATCTAAAGAAAAGAAAAGAAAAAAAAATCAAAACATTAGCAAAAATCAAATCCAAAACAAAACAAAAAACCAACAAAAAACAAAGCAGAAAATCCCTAGCAAACAAAAAAGCCAACGAAAGAAAGAAAAGGGGAAAAAGCAAACAAACAATTAAAACAACAACAACAAACATTTCACCAACATTAACTTGCTAACATGATTTCAACAACTTTAAAATAAACTATGCCTATAAATAATACAAGCAACTACTATAACAACAACCAAAAGAGAAAATAAAATAAGTAAAATAAATAAATAAAATAAATAAATAAAAATAAAAAAAATATTTTAAAAATCTACTCAAAAGCCATACACACATATTGTGTGTGTGTGTGTGTGTGTGTGTGTGTGTGTGTGTGTGTGTGTGTGTGTGTGTGTTGTGTGTGTGTGTGTGTGTGTGTGAAGTCAAGTCAAGTCAAGTCAAGTCAAGTCAAAATGATCTTTATTGGGGGTAAAAGATTAAGTTTACACAACTTTTTTTTCATCCTGCCCTCACAAAAAAATCAAGAAAATTGAATTTTAAAACAATCAAAGACAAATATCAACCTTGGTTGAAAACTAAAATAAATGAGGATGAATAAATAAATAAATAAATAAATAAATAAATGTGTGTGTGTGTGTGTGTGTGTGTGTGTGCGTGCGTGCGTGCGTGCGTGCGTGTGTGTGTGTGTGTGTGTGTGTGTGTGTGTGTGTGTGTGTGTGTGTGTGTGTGTGTGTAGAACATGAAGGAGTAGATGTTACATTGATAATGACTGGAGGCCATACACTTGTGTTCACACTTTGGCAGACAATTTCAGAGAAAAAAAGGACGACCAAACACGACAACGAACGATAACAGATTCCTCCCCCCCCCCCCCCCCCCCCCCCCCCCCCACTCAGCAATGTTCAGAGTAAAGCACCTTTCTAAAGTTAAACGTGTTGTGATAAAAACGATATCTGATTTGAGATCTTAAAATTTATTTGTTATATTGTTGTTCATTTATATATAAATTTCATAAAACTGGTCTAGTTTTTACGCTAAAAAAACCAAAACAAACAAGACCAAATAAACGAAAAATTAAAGGAAAACAGGGGCAAGACAGTGTGCAAGGGAGAAAAGCTCATACATGGCAACACTATTCCAAAAGTTCTCATATCAGCGGTTGTCTCTCTTACACCTTGTGCCCCGCTCTCTCTCTTCTCTCTCTCTCTCTCTCTCTCTCTCTCTCTCTCTCTCTCTCTCTCTCTCTCTCTCTCTCCCTCTCTCTCTCTCTCTCTCTCTCTCTCTCTCTCTCTCTCTCTCTCTCTCTCTCTCTCTCTCTGTGTGTTAACGTCGAAAGTCGGCGCAGGTAACCAATTTCAACTCATAAAAAATGATACCCCTCCTTGAAAGAAAACGACCAACCAAATTAATAAGAAGTGGATAGAAAGAATGTACCGGGCTGTTATTTATAAACCCAAAACGTTGTAAAGACCCTGTGTGTGTGTGTGTGTGTGTGTTGGTGTGTGTTGTGTGTGTGGTTGGTGTGGTGTGCGTGCGTGCGTGCGTGGGGGTGGGTGTGGGTGTGGTGTTGTTGTGTGTGTGTAAGCCAATGCCATTGTGCTATATAAAAGCAAAGTAGGCCTACTATCGTTGAAATTGTTACTTTTAGTTCTAGAATAGCAACGAAGGAAGACTGTAATTGGTGTAGCCTACAGACTGCACTACTTGTTCGCTGTTTAGTAAACTGCGTCAGATTAATGTTATCAAGTTATAAGATTTGTTCGACAACGCAAAGCGCAGTGACAACAGCGACTAAAAGCACATCACAGACCATACTTTGTAAGCACAGCGCAACAGTAAAGAATTAAATAATGTTAATAGATACACAAATAAATAAGAACCATCACAAAGACTAATCCATAAGAACCACCAGTACACTTAAAAAAAATCAAAAAGAGAGAGAGAGAGAGAGAGAGAGAGAGAGAGAGAGTTCAGGCTTTTACTGTCCATTGGCTTTTGGCCACAATACACACAAGCAAATTGGATTGTGGGAATGGGCACATGACAGGTGTTGTAAACATACTGCTGCCAACATGTAATGAAAGTTGAAGTCTCATAATGATTATGAAAACAAGCATATTACATCAACCATGACACGGGGATATTCACTGTTGAAACAAATACACATCACAATATTCATAGATCACAATGTTTTATATGCACATGGTACTCATCAACCTGAAAAAGATATCAACAAATTTATCTTACTTCCTTAAATTGCATGAAAAATAAATCGTGATAGATTATATCTGTCCGAGGGTATTGCAGCTTGCAGCAACAGGGGCAAAGGCAGCCTTGTTGAATCTTTTTAAAGAAAACTTGTTTCTTAGGTCCTTATAAATGGGACATCTCAGTAAAAAGTGTTCTTCATTTTTCACCTGACCTTTGCAAACAAGACAATTCTTAGCTTCATTTTAACAACTATAACGATGTATGTTATTGTTCAGTGGAAGCATATTGAATCGTACTTATGTGTGTTTATTTTATTTTATTTATTTATTCTTTCATATCGAGGATAATGGTATAATCACTCATGCGCTTTTTTCATCCAGTCCCCGTATGTATGCAGTTTTGTAAATATTGTCATCTGTTTCCTGTCCATGTCATCTGTTCTGTGTGTTCCCTGTCACCTGTTCCGAGAGAGAGAGAGAGAGAGAGAGAGAGAGAACGCACACACACATTCAGAATGTTTGCTTCTACGCAACAAAATCACTGACGTAAAATAACAAGCATGACGTCATACGTCTGAAGTAAATGAAGTCGATGCAGTCAATGGTCTGTGAACGAATGCTTCTGACAAACTCAACGTCATAATTCGTGCTAACGTTTTAATTGGTGTCTGTTTTTTAATGAGTTTAGCGAATAGTTGTAATCACGACATGGGTAACCGCTTGCAGCAGTAGCAAAAGAGCTTGGTCTACGGAGAAAAGTGCATTTTCCATGAGAATTTCAACTATTCTAGGTAAGCATCCTGATCTTTCACTCAACTAACATCTTGTCTGCTTGTTAAGTTTAAAGATACTTATTGTAAGACACTTTTTTGTTTCATTATATTAATTCATAAATGAAATATTAAAAACCCAACCTTAATGTGATAAGAAGATAAAATGCAATGGGTCTTAGTAGCTCTGCTACTGATAAAGCGTATCATCGTATCTACCCTTTTCCTGTTCATTCTGCCCCCCTTTTCTTTCCTGGCACCCCTTTCCTGATTTTCCCCCCTGGCTTACAAGCACTGCTGCTTGTCTCCTGATAACACATTTTTTAAAGGCACATGTTCACCTTTCCTCCTTTTCTTCTTACACGCATTCCCTGAAATAGCGTTTGTTCTGTTTCATTCTGCGGTTATTTGCGTTGACTTCCAAGTGGTCTACCAGGCCTTTTCTGTTGAAAATTTGGACTGTATAGGATGTAATTGGATACACTTCTCTTTTTGGATCCAGTAGTTAAGATGATATGTCTTAACCAGCTTTCTTGTTAAGGGTGACGAACTTGAATCGTACACATGTTTTGTTGATAGTGACGTTTTCGTTTTGAGCTAGGTTGCGAAAGACGTGTCCCAGCTTAAACAGGTAGTTCCTTTGACATTAGCAACACTGAACAAAACTGCTATATATACCAGCTGCGGTGCAGATCTTTGAGAAATGTTCCTTTTGCCATCAGTACAGTTTGCAACCCACATATTCATATTGTTTTTCAGAAAAAAAACGCGCGCACCGCGCGCGCGCACGCGCGCGCGCACACACACACACACGCACGCACACACAGACATACCCCCCCCCCCAACATGTTCTCTGAATATGACACGATTTTATAAATCTTAATTTTTTTGTGTCTAATATCACTTTGATTAAACAGACGTTAAGTCGCGCACACAAACACACACGCGTGCACGCGCACACACACACACACACACACACACACACACACACACACACACACACACACAACACACACATACACACATTCACACGCAAACAGAGAGAGAGATACTTTAATCAATGATTTTATCAAGACTTCCATGCAACAAACTGTTGACTAAAAACCTGGCCCTTACATGAAATTACTTAAGATTTCATTTACATCTCTTTCTTACTTTTAGTTACCATGACATTTCGTTTTTACATGAAACAAAAACAAACAAATAAACAAACAACAAACAAACAAACAAACAAAAAACAACACAAACAAGAAATAAGAATAGGATGAAAAAAAGAAAACCTGCATAAAAAGACTCAAACACATTCTCGAAAACAGTTTTTTACGATCCAACTAAGCTAATCATGAATTAAAAGATGAGGATTTTATTCGTTGATAATGATGGAGTGAAATTTGATGGAGGCTAAAAGGACAGTCAGTTACCTGCGTTGTTCATGAATCAGATGGGATGTGTTTAGATCAGGCATCAGCGTGATTGCTCATCTTTGGATCAGAGGAGTGATAAGGTTGATTTAGGCACATGGCCACTAAAGCAGATAATATGCGTTAAGATTCAGATCCTGCAAACTCCGATAAAACATGATCAAGTTTTTTTTTTATCTCTCTTTCTTTCTTTTTTTTTTTTTTTTTTCTCAAGCACATTTCTTTTCTCTTCTTCCTGTGTTTTTGTTGTTGTTATTTTGGTGGTTTTGTTTTATTTTCCCATTTTATCCCTTTCTTGCCTCTTCTATCTATTCATTAATATTAACGTTTTCTTTCATCCGTGGTGTTTTACCCCTTTTTTTCTTTATGTCTTTTTTTTGGTCTTTTTATGCCAATATTTCTCTCACTAGTTTTTTGTTTGTTTTTTTGTGTGTGTTTTTGTTTCATTTCATCTTTCTTATTTACCTTCCGTTTTTTTTCTTTTATTCCTGAGACAAAATCTTATTTTTCACATCTTTTTGTCTGTGTGTTTTGATGGGGTGTGCTCTGGTTTCTTAAGTTCTTAATTTTCTTGTGTTGTTTCTTTCATCTGTGTCTATGACTGAGCTTTTTTTGGTTTAATTCCTAAAAAAAAAGCGATACCTGTTCCTACGTGTGCGTTTTCCTATTTTCAGTAAAAATTTCCATTAACAAAGATGCAAGGAGGGGTATACGGGATGAGGGGTAATGGGGGAAGCAGAGGTAAATGTACAGGATAAATCACGAATATTAACATATATTGTAACATCAGTGCTGGTTGTGTGACTTCTGAAGGTATTTCCTATTTGCAGTTCGGTAACTGCTATAGGCAATACATTTTGGCTTCGGCTTTGCCTCTGTCTCTGTTTGTCTGTCTGCTTCTTGTGTGTGTGTGTGTGTGTGTGTGTGTGTGTGTGTGTGTGTGTGTGTGTGTGTGCGTGCGTGCGTGCGTGCGTGCGTGCGTGCGTGCGTGCGTGCGTGCGTGCGTGTGCGTGCGTGCGTGTGCGTGCGTGCGAGTGTGCTTGCGGTGTGTGTGTTGGGGCGCACGCGTTCGTGTTTACTTCAGACCCCAGTTGTGTTCATATGATTATAGATGCACGAAACAAGTAGATTAGCATCCTCTTGACCAGCACCTCTCTTTTTCCTTTCAGGTCGGAGAGTCGCTAGGTGATGAAGTCGCTGTTCACTAGAATTCGCCAAATTGGAAGCACCGGGGTTTGCACAATAAACGCAAGCATCCTGTCTCTTCTTTTGCATCTATTGCCTCTCCCTCACCCCCCTTCTCCCTCTCTCTGCTTCTCCACACATCCTACTGTTGCTGTCTGTCTATCTATCTATCTATCTCTTCTCCTTCACGTTTTCTCAATACCTTCTGCTGCTATCCTTCTCACCATGTACAGTACATTGACTTTATAAACAGCGTTTAATGTCTGTATACTTTTCCCCCCATACTTTTACCTGCTCTCTCTCTCTCCTGTTCCAGTTTCTTTTCTTCCTCACCTCTTTGTGGCTTTTTTGCTTATATTCAAGAACCTGTAGTTTGTTTTGAAAATGACTTTCTTTCCCAAATCCTCTCCCTGACCCCCTCACCCCAGATTAAAAACAACAACAACAACAACAACAAACAAACCCAACAAAAAAACAGAAAAAAAATCTGTCTTTGATAAATTATTCAAACTGCATTGGACCAAAAAGTGGTATGTCTATTGTTGCCCTAGGAAGATCCTCGGAAGGCCTAAAGGTAGCACCTCCGTCGCGGAAACAAAGGGTCCATGGATCAAATCTTGACAGAAAGCCCAGTTTCCAAAGTTTTCTGGGAGAGTGGTCAGGATGGAGCTGATTTGGATACCATGCTACTGTCAGGTGCTCTACTGCATGCGGTATGCAGAACTTGGTGCTTTACCTACAATTGTTGTTGTTTTTTTGGACTGCTTAAAGTGGCTTTCATCGCGACTATTACTTAAAACCTGATGGAAGGTCGTTTAACTTTTATAGAATCATTTTTCTTTTGGAAAGCGAAACTCGTAAGAAGGCAAATAGAGTTTCGGATATTAATTCAAATTGCAACTCTTTTGTCTCCTAAGACATTGGTGGTGCCGTTGGGTCGCCACTTCAGAGGATTAGTGTCCAGTTGTGTGATGTCAGAGAATATGTCCAGTTGTGTGACGTCAGAGGACAGTGTCCAGTTTGTGGATGTCAGAGGACAGTGTCCAGTTGTGTGATGTCAGAGGACAGTGTCCAGTTGTGTGATGTCAGAGACAGTGTCCTGTTGTGTGATGTCAGAGGATATGTCCAGTTGTGTGATGATGTCAGAGAAAAGTGTCCAGTTGTGTGATGTCATTGGATAGTGTCCAGTTGTGTGATGTCATAGGATAGTGTCCAGTTGCGTGATGCCAGAGGATATGTCCAGTTGTGTGATGATGTCAGAGGATATGTCCAGTTGTGTGATGATGCCAGAGGATAATGTCCAGTTGTGTGATGATGCCAGAGGATAATGTCCAGTTGTGTGATGATGTCAGAGGATAATGTCCAGTTGTGTGATGATGTCAGAGGATATGTCCAATTGTGTTATGTCAGAGGATATGTCCGGGTTGTGTGATGTCAGAGGATATGTCCAGTTGTGTGATGTCAGAGGATAGTGTCCAATGGTGTGATGATGTCAGAGGATATGTCCAATTGTGTTATGTCAGAGGATATGTCCAGTTGTGTGATGTCAGAGGACATGTCCAGTTGTGTAATGTCAGAGGATATGTCCAGTTGTGTGATGTCAGAGGATAGTGTCCAATGGTGTGATGATGTCAGAGGATATGTCCAATTGTGTTATGTCAGAGGATATGTCCAGTTGTGTGATGTCAGAGGATATGTACAGTTGTGTGATGTCAGAGGACAGTGTCCAGTTGTGTGATGATGTCAGAGGATATGTCCAATTGTGTTATGTCAGAGGATATGTCCAGTTGTGTGATGTCAGAGGACATGTCCAGTTGTGTGATGTCAGAGGACAGTGTCCAGTTGTGTGATGATGTCAGAGGATATGTCCAATTGTGTTATGTCAGAGGATATGTCCAGTTGTGTGATGTCAGAGGACATGTCCAGTTGTGTGATGTCAGAGGACATGTCCAGTTGTGTGATGTCTGTCTCTTTGGTCCGTTATAGCCTTCAGAAAGCCCTGCAGACTAAAACACAAATTTACTCAGAAAATTCCGTATCATTTACACACACACACACACACACACACACACACACACACACACACACACACACACACACACACACACACACACACACACACACACACACACACACACTTTTTACCTATATACCCCAGTAACGCACATGCTTGGAAAGCGAAAAGAATGGGTTTGTTCCCCATTTTGGGGTCAAACTTTTCCCCCCACTCAGTGGATCTTGAGTTTCTGGCCGAGTGCTAGTCTTTCGGATGAAACGATAAACTGAGGCCCCGTGTATTACACGCATTCAGCACATATAAAAGACCCCACGGGAACAAGAAAGTTATTTGTGGCAAAATTCTATAAAAAAAAAACCCAACACCACCAAAACCACTCTCATCAGGAAGCAAGAATATACACAGGAAATTTTAAAACCCCAGAGTGGCGCTGCTCCGAAGGCGACGCATTCTCCCCGAGGAGAGCAACCCTTCAAGAGAAATTCGCCATTTATAAAACACAACACAATACAACACAACACACAGACACACAGACAGACAGACTGACTAGACAGACAGACATACAGACAGACAGACAGACAGACAGACAGACACACACACACACACACACACACACACACACACACACACAACACAGAACACACACACACGCACAACACAACACACACACACACACACACACACACACACACACACACAAACACACACACACACAAACACACCACACACAACACACACACACACACACACACACACAACACACACACACACACACACACACACACACACACACACACACACACACACCACAACACACACACACACACCCTCCATCCTCCTTAGGGCCAACACTGTTGGGGTGAATTCTTTTCTCTATTTTTTTTTTTGGGGGGGGGGGGAGGGAAGGGACATGTGCTCCTCCTCTACTTAAACACGTTGTAACAAGCGTCACGTATATGTAGAAACAACATGCAGCTGTTTTGGGTGCAGAAGAAAGGGGGTACCTTGGATTCCTCGGAAGAAGATGAGGAAATGTCCAAGAGTTACGCCTTTCCTAAGGTGGCACAGAGCAGAAATGTAAGTGAGTGTGTTTAGTAGTGTATTAATTAGTGTATGCACACTACTTTAACTAAGACTTTTAAAACTAAAAACTAAAACGTGTACACAGGCACATACACCCAACAGCCATACAGACGTGGACATGCACTTGCATGCACATGAAAACATTTGCAGACTTAAATTAAAAGAATACATGCGTGCACGTGGACACGCACGCACACACGCACGCACACACACACAGGGGATGGGATAGCCTGGTGGTCAGAGTGATGCGCTTGTGATCTGCCGACCATGGTTCGAATCTCGTTTAAGAGGATTTTTCCTCTTGAGTTAACATCAGTGCCAACTCTACTCTTCCCAAAAGTCCTTCGGATGAGAGCTAGAAACCAAGGTCCCGTGTGCGAACGCACGCATAGCATCTTGCGCACACTTTTAAACCTGTTCCGCTTTTCGGAAGAGAAGGCCATCGTGTGCCGGTGGGGACAGATGGCAAAATTGACAAAACTGCATAAACACAGGGACTGGATGTAAAAAAAGCACATGAGTATCAATTTTATTCCATTGTCCTCGAAATAAAAGAATAAATTAAAAAAAAAAACACACACGCACGCACGCACGTGCGCACGCACACACGCACGCACGCACACACGCACGCGCACACACACACACGCTCGCACGCGCACACACATACACACAAAGGCAGACACGCGCGCACATAGGCACGCACGCCCGGACGCACGCACGCACAGCAGATTGTGTGTGTGTGTGTGTGTGTGTGTGTGTGTGTGTGTGTGTGTGTGTGTGTGTGTGTGTGTGTGTGAGGGAGTGAGGGGGCAAAAGTGCCAGTGCTTGTGTACTTTAAGCAAACAGACATGGATGGATGTCATTGATTTATGAATGGGTTTTTTTTTGTCTTCAGTGAAGGAAATTGTTTGCCTGAAGCTGTGATGCTGATTAAATTCTGTGCTGTCTTATGATGTGATAGATGCTGGTTGGTTGTTTTTTTAGCCATGTTTTTAACCCACTTGAATTTCTCGTGATTTTGAGATAATCAAGTGTTTGTATTCGAATTCACACGCACATGCGTATGCACACACACACAAGCACGTACACGCACCCTCAACCCCCACCCTCCCACACATGCTTACATGTATGCTCCCGCGCAAGCGCGCGCGTGCGCGCACACACACGCCACACACATGCACACGCACACACCAGTTGAATAAACATTATGTTCTTGATGGACTACTACTACTACTACTAACTAACTACTACACTACTACTACTACACTACTACTACTATACTACTACTACTACTCCTCCTCCTCCTCCTCCTCCTCCTCCTCCTCTTAGTACTACTACTACTACTACTACTACTACTACTACTACTACTACTACTACTACTACTACTACTACTACTACTACTACAAATACGGTCACGACTACTGCTGCTAGTGCTGCCATTAAGCTGTGATAGGATCCTTCTCCCTTTTTTTGACCAAGACTCGGTAACAATCGTTTTCCAAACTTTTTTCCCATACTCATGTACGTAACCCCTCCCCCACTATTTGCCTTATTTATCAGTTTAAATGCAGCGATGTGTGTGTGTGTGTGTGTGTGTGTGTGTGTGTGTGTGTGTGTGTGTGTGTGCGGCGCGCGCGCGCGCGTGCGTGTGTGTATGTGCGTGTGTGCGTGCGCGCGTGTGTGTGTGCGTGCGTGCGAGTGTGTGCGTGTGGTGTGTGTGTGCGTGCGTGCGCGTGTGTGACACCCTTGAATTTATTTGTGTGCACTATTAACGTATCTGTATGTTTATGTTCATCTGGGCGTTTCAATACAGGATACGCAACTGGAAGTTGCCCAAACGCTGTATGGACGATCCAGCGGCAAAACAAACGCCAAATTTGTTGTTAGCGACATACTGGGCAAAGGACATTATGGACTGGTGAGTTAGGAAACGGCACTAGTGCCTGCACACGCGCGTACAGGGAAGCGTTGTGCACGCGTGCGTGTGCGCGCACATGTGTGTGTCTGTGTATGCGCGTGCGTACCTGAACGCGCATGTGTGTGTATGAACTTAAACTTGCACTGACCTGTGAAATACCAATACAAAAGGGAGGCAAAGTGTCATTATCTAAAACAAGCAAACAAACAAAAAGCAACAACAGTGAAACTACAGCATACTGTAACATTACTATCGATGTGGCACGCGGAAATGATCCACATGCAATTCTGGTTTTACTGGACCGTGGACAATGGCCCAGATACATGTATTCCTCTTGATGGACTAGCTGATGGACAGATATTCTTTGTCGATTAGACAGTGACATGGGCAAGAGACAGACTGTGCATTTCACTTCACTCCTGGTTGTGTAGGCCTAGCTCCACTCTCAGGCCAGCAGCCAGGGTTCTGGTGTCTTCAGTGACTGAATACTGCCGTGTGTAAGACATAGATGACAGACTAAGCAAGTTTTGGGGGCATGGGTATGTATTTACCTGCCAGAGATGTCCTTGGCTGTTAATCATTATCATTTTTTAAATTTTTTAAAATAATTTTTTTATACAAGGCAGCAAAGCTAACTTCACCAAGGCAGGATACACACGTTCCGTTTTGAAGAAACACCAGCTGGCTCAGGAAAGCAGTACGTAAAGGAATATGGATAGAGATGAATGTTGGCGCACCATAAGCTGTTGACTTGTTTTTACTGTGCCTTCAATGGTTTATGCTTTCTGTTCAGGTCATGCTTGATGGGGTGTAAGCAGAACCCATGTATGAAAAGAAACGAAAGCCCGACTTCCCTTGATTTTTCAGGAAGTTAATGTGTAATGATAACAACGCAGAGCAATGCAGAGCAATGCGACACAAGACAATGCAAGGCTGTACAGTATGATATGAAAAGCAATGTCGACCCAAGTCCTATCATTTTAAATCGTTTTTCATTTTCTGTTTGTTTATGTGCTCTTTTATTCCTAGGATAACGGAATAAACACTCACACGCTTTCTATTTTTTTCTTTTCTTTTAACATCCAGTCCCGGTGGGCATAATTATGGTTTTGTCAGTTTTGTTATTCGTTCCCACGGGCACAAATGGCCAACTCTACCTAAAGGCAGAACAGGTTTTAACTTGTGCCATCTCACGTTATGTGCAATGCGAGGCAATGCGTTGCGATACCATGCTTTGCAATGCAGTGGAAAACAATGCCACACAATGCAACACAGTTTAATACACCTCCGAACACGTGTGTACCTCATCACACCACACCATGTCACCACACCACTCTGCACGCCACGTGTCACATAACCCACCTGCACACACCCCATCACATCACACCACACCGCACCACACCACACCACACCACACCACGCCAAACCACACCACACCACACCACACCACACCACACACCACACCACACCACACCATACCACACCCCACCACAACCACAAACAGCAATATATTACCACGCCTGACACTCTGGGATAAGTCCACTGCACACCCCTGCAGGTATTCCTAGCCGAGGAGGAGACGACAGGGACCAAGTTCGCCATCAAAGTCATGCGGAAGGAGCAGCGCAACATCAACAAGTATGCCTACATTGAGGAGGCGGTACTGAGGATGTCCCGCAGCTGTCCTTTCATCATCCACCTCTACAGCAGCTTCCAAACCACGGTTGGTATTACCGTAGCAGGAAAGTAGAGGGAAAGGAATATGGAGGGGGGGGGGGGGGGGGGGGGGGAGGGTTAAGGAGGAGAGAGCTTAAACAGCTTTTTATCATAAACAAAAGGTCAATTTAATAGCTCACGGGCCACAAATTCAAGTTAAAAATCTGTTTATCTTGTTCTGATACAAAACAAAAGCGTAACTCCATACCACACATATTTAAGTGAGAGAGAGAGAGAGAGAGAGAGAGAGAGAGAGAGAGAGAGAGAGAGAGAGAGAGAGAGAGAGAGAGAGGAAATTTTAGCACACATGTTTTAGGATAGATTTTTTTAACCTTGCTTTGTAGACCAGAGATCTTGAGAACATTGTTGTCTCAAACATTAGTTTTTAATAATCGCAGGATCAAGGTTTTATACAATGCTGGAACAAGGTTTTAATACAGTGCAGCATCAGGGTTTTAATACAATGCAGCATCAGGGTTTTAATACATGCAGCACAGGTTTTAATACAATGCAGCATCAGGGTTTTAATACAATGCAGCATCAGGTTTTAATACAATGCAGCATCAGGTTTTAATGCAATGCAGCATCAGGGTTTTAATACAATGCAGCATCAGGGTTTTAATACAGTGCAGCATCAGGTTTTAATACAATGCAGCATCAGGGTTTTAATACAACGCAGCATCAGGTTTTAATACAGTGCAGGAATAAGGTTTTAATACAGTGCACGAACAAGGTTTCAATACAGTGCAGGAACAAGCTTTCAATACAGTGCAGGAATAAGCTTTCAATACAGTGCAGGAACAAGGTTTCAATACAGTGCAGGACACAGGTTTCAATACAGTGCAGGAACAAGGTTTTAATACAGTGCAGGAACAAGGTTTTAATACAGTGCAGGAACAAGGTTTCAATACAGTGCAGGAACAAGCTTTCTAATACAGTGCAGGAATAAGCTTTCAATACAGTGCAGGAACAAGGTTTCAATACAGTGCAGGAACAAGGTTTTAATACAGTGCAGGAACAAGGTTTAATTACAGTGCAGGAACAAGGTTTTAATACAGTGCAGGAACAAGGTTTTAATACAGTGCAGGAACAAGCTTTCAATACAGTGCAGGAACAAGGTTTCAATAAGTGCAGGAACAAGCTTGAATACAGTGCAGGAATAAGCTTTCAATACAGTGCGGAACAAGGTTTCAATACACTGCAGGAACAAGGTTTTAATACAGTGCAGGAACAAGGTTTCAATACAGTGCAGGAACAAGGTTTTAATACAGTGCAGGAACAAGGTTTCAATACAGTGCAGGAATAAGCTTTCAATACAGTGCAGGAACAAGGTTTCAATACACTGCAGGAACAAGGTTTCAATACAGTGCAGGAACAAGGTTTCAATACAGTGCAGGAACAAGGTTTTAATACAGTGCAGGAACAAGGTTTTAATACAGTGCAGGAACAAGGTTTTAATACAGTGCAGGAACAAGGTTTTAATACAGTGCAGGAACAAGGTTTCAATACAGTGCAGGAACAAGGTTTTAATACAGTGCAGGAACAAGGTTTCAATACTACACAGAAACAAGGGGTTCGACACTCTATAACCAGCCCTTCTGAGCCCCTCATTAACCGTTACATTTCCTCCCGATCCCCTGCCCCCCTCCAAGGCAAACTTTACACTGTGGACAAATAACTACGATGTGGCCAATGAGTCCGCTAAGCATTTCATTTTAGTTTGAGAATCTTGAACGTGATTACTTAGCCACCTCAGTTTTTTGTTTGAATTTCAAAGAGCCACTTAATGGTCCGGAGAGGAAGTTGAATTTTTATTTGTAGACAAAAGCCTCTTAGGTTTATATTTGTTGTCAGAAAGCTATATAACTTTTGTTTTTGGTGAAAAGCACCGTATTTGTCGTCAGAAGGCCACCTTGAGCTTTTATTTATGGTCAAAAGCGATTAAGAGATTTTGTTTTTGTCGTCGAAGAGCTAGCCGGTTAAGCAGTAGTTTGGAATCAGAAACCGTTGAAGTCTGTCGTCAGAATTTTTTTTGGATTTAAGACAAATTTAAGCTTTTAATTGTAGTTGGAGAACCCTGTAGCCTGTCATTTGTGGTCGGAGATTTGTTTGAGACTTTTTTGAGGTCAAGGAGCAGTCAAGCTTTTGTTATTGATAAAATAGAAATGCATTTGATCTCTTGTATGTGGTCAGACAGACGTGCCTTTGTGGTCGGAGAGCCAAGTATCACTTCATCTTTTCCTTGTAGTCAGAGTCATTTTGAGCTTTTGTTTGTGGCCGTAGAACCCGTTTTTGCTTGTGTGTAGAGAGCAATTTGAGTCCAGTCTTAGAGAGTCATTTCAGAGAGTATCTGGCTCTTATTTTGTGATTTTAGAAATTTTAGAACTAACTTCTGTTTTGAATTAAAGAGCTGCTTAAACTTCAGTTTATGACCAGAGAACGTTTTAGCCTTTGGTTTGTGGTCATAGCCAGTGAAGCATTTTGCTTTTGGCCTGAGAGCCAGTTAAGCCTTTATGTATGATGAAAGCCATTTCAGCTTTTGTTTGTGGCCAGAACTATAGCATAAGGTTTTGTTTGTTATCAGAGTCAGTACGCTTTTGTTTTTGATCAGAACCAGATAAACTTTTGTTTGTGAACAGAACCATTTTAACTTGAATTTGTGGTCCGTGAGCTATTTGACCTTTTTATGCTTTTCTCTATGGCCAAATAGTGATTTAGCCTTTCGGTTATGATAAGAATCATTCAAACTTTAGTTTGTGGACAAAAAGACGTTAGTATTTCATTTGTGGTCAGAGAGCCATTTTACTCTTTGGTGATTATGAGAGTGATATATACACACACAGACACACACAGACACACACACACACAAACAGACACACACAGACAGACACAGACACAGACACAGACACAGACACACACAGAAACACAGGCACAGACACAGACACAGACACACACACACACACAGACACAGACACAGACACACACACACACACACACACACACACACACACACACACACACACACAACACACACACACACACACATATATATAATTATATAATATGGATACGCTTATATATTATTATTTCCGTTCAACAAGTGATTTAAGCTTCTTTACCTTTTTACTATTCAATCTGTTGTCTATGACAAAAGTTTGTTAAGCTTTAAATCGTTTTTATTTTTAAGTCAGAGCATTAAAGTTTTTGCATAATATAATATAAGAGCCATCTAAGCCTTCGTTTGTAATCAGGCAACCATTTGAATCTTCTTTGTTTTCAAAGTCAGTTGATCTCTTGAACGTGGTAGTTCAGCTTTTGTTAATGGTTAGGTAGCCACTTTATCTTTTGTCTGAGGTCACAGTATTTTACCCTTATTGTTTAAAAAACAAAAGATACATGAGCCTTAACAGTCAGAGCATTTTAAGTTTTAGGCCTAGCTCGTGGTCAGAGCCAGTTCAGCTTTTGTGCATAGTCAGAGCTATGCGGGCTTTTATTGGTGGTTTAAGAATAAAAATACATGGCCGGAGAGACATTGTAAAGAGGGGTTTAATATTTTGTTCGTGGAGGTCAGAAAAGCCTTGAACTGTTTTGTGGTCAAGGAGGCCATTAAGTGAGCAACATGTGTGTGTGTGTGTGTGTGTGTGTGTGTGTGTGTGTTGTGTGTGTGTGTGTGTGTGTGTGTGTGTGTGTGTGTGCGTGCGTGCGTGCGTGTGTATATTTGCGTTTGTGTGTGCTCGCGCTCTCAGGGAGACTTCAATGTTTGCCATCTGTAGTCAGAAAGAACGTGGTATTAGATAGGTATGGTCATCATCAGAGAGACCGCTGAGATTCAGTATTGCGCCCACCCGATCTGTTTCAGACATCTTATTATTTGGTGATGGAACATGCATGCGGTGGCAATTTGAAACAAGTCATTGATGACTATGGATGTTTGACAGTAGACTCAACCAGGTATAAAGATGTTTTCTACTATGTCTGTTCTTTTCCCTGTCTGCATACTTGCCTGCCTGCTCTTCTCTCTCTCTCTCTCTCTCTCTCTCTCTCTCTCTCTCTCTCTCTCTCTCTCTCTCTCTCTCTCTCTCTCTCTCTCTCTCTCTCTCTCTCTCTCTCTCTCTCTCTCCCCCCCCTCTCTCTGTCTGTCTGTTCTCTCTGTCTGTCTGTCTGTCTATCTTTGTCTCTCTCTCCCCCCTCTCTCTCCACCCAATGTTTTCGTTCTTTTTTCCCGTCTCTCTCTCTCTCACTCTATAGCTTCTGATTCAGGAAAAATACCCCCCCCCCTTTAAAAAAAATCATCTGTTTTGAAGCTTTGCTAGCACAGACCAATACATCATATCTTGCCAGTCCTCCGGAGCACATTCAGGATTACAGTACAGCCATGTATAGGTTCCAATCCTGACTGATTTCAGCTGGTGTTTGATTATGGCCTTCAATCATACCCTGTCAACCTAACACACAGAGTTCCACAGGAATCGGTCATTTTCACAATCATCATCATTCTCTACATTGCTCCCCTTTCTCCAGTCACGCATCACCACCATTGACTAGATTACCATCTCGATACAGATGACAGCTGTGAAACAGTGATGTTCAAGAAAATTTTTCTTCTCTCTATGTTTTGCTAACTAAAACATCTATCCCGTTTTCATGATATTCATAGTTGGATGATCAATAACAAGTTGCAACAAATTCAAAATACTGACAAACCCGAACCTATCTTCTTCTTCTTCTTCTTCTTGTTTGTCCGTCGGAGCGACGAGGACCATCCGATCATCCTGGAGGGGGGTGGGGAGGTCATCATCGGTGAGTGCGGAGATGGCTGATAAGCCCAATCCGCGCTTGGAAAGTTCTGCTGCAGTGGGGACAGGGAATGGTAGCAGGTGCCGGGGGCTTCAAGGCATTGTTCTTTCTGTCCTGCCTGCGCTTCTCTGCAGCAGCTTTCCTGTCACTTTCATATTGGCGGGCACCGTCGTGAACAGTGGCCCGCCGCTTGGTTCTATCTGAAGCTATCTGCTCCCATGGTGACGGGTCGATGTTGAAGGCCTTCAGTGATGCCTTTAGAGTGTCTTTAAACCGTTTCCTCTGGCCGCCATGGGAGCGCTTGCCGTACCAGAGCTCACCAAACAGAAGTTTCTTGGGTAAACTGTTGTCTGGCATGCGGGATACATGACCAGCCCAGCAAAGCTGGGCTTTCATCAGGATGGTAGGGATGCTTGGGAGCCCGGCACGAGTGAGGACTTCTGTGTCTGGTACCCTTTCCTGCCATCTTATGCCAAGCAGTTTCCTCAGCCTGGCGGTGTGGAAGTGATTTAGTTTCTTGGCGTGGCGTTGGTAGACAGTCCACGATTCACATCCAAAGAGTAGGGTGGTGAGTATGACAGCTTTGTAGACCTTGACCTTTGTCATGGAGGTGATGCCTCTTCTGTCCCATACATTCTTGTGGAGTCTGCCGAAGGCAGCACTTGCTTTGGCGAGTCTGGTGTTGATCTCGTCGTCGATGACTAAATTGCGGGAAAGCGTACTGCCAAGGTAGGTGAACTTGTCAGCCGCATTGAGTCTTTGCCCATTGATGGAAATGTTGGGTTCCACATGTGGTTTTCCTGGAGCGGGTTGGTGCATCATTTGGTAGTGATTTTGAGACCAAAGTTGTCACAGGCTTCTTAGAATAAGTCTGCACCGCGTTGCATGTCCGCTTCAGAGGTAGCATTGAGGGCACAGTCATAAGCAAACAGAAAGTCATTGATAGTGTCTGTTGTAACCTTGGATTTTGCTTGTAGCCTCCTGAGGTTGAAAATTGATCCATCAAGTCTGTAACTGATCGCAAAGCCCACATCAGCGTCTCTGAAGGCGTCTGTCAGCATTGCAGAGAACATGAGGCTGAACAGGGTAGGAGCTAGAACACACCCCTGTTTCACTCCATTTGTGACTTCAAAAGGGTCAGAGGTCTCCCCACTATCTTGTACTCTGGCCAGCATTCCATCATGAAATTGGCATGTGATGGCGATGAATTTTCTAGGATACCCATACTTTGCCATGATTCTCCAGAGGCCTTCTCTGTTTACAGTGTCAAAGGCTTTGGTCAGATCAACATAGGTGGAGTATAGATCCACGTTTTGTTCTTGGCACTTTTCTTGGAGCTGCCTGGCAGCAAACACCATATCAATAGTACCGCGATCCTTGCGGAACTCACATTGGCTCTCTAGTAAGAGGTCTTTTTCCAGATGAACTATGAATCTGTTCAGCAGTACTCTGGCCAGTACCTTGCCTGCAATGGATAACAGGGATATTCTCCGCTGATTATCACAGGCCTGGCGGTTTCCTTTGTGCTTGTAAAGATGTATGATGGAGGCATCTTTGAAGTCTTGGGGGAGCACCTCCTCCTGCCAGATGAGGAAGAAAAGCTGATGAAGTTTCTCAGTCAAGGTCCTGCCGCCCTCTTTATAGATCTCAGCTGGGATACAGTCTGAGCCAGGCGCTTTCCCAGTGGACAAAAGGCGGATTGCTTTCTCAATCTCTTCGAAGGTTGGGAGTTCATCTATTTCCTCATTTACAGTAATT
>CM060316.1:51384485-51394485 GCA_030674155.1 Stramonita haemastoma | reverse complement strand
ACACACAACCACCCACCCACACCCCACACCCACACACAACCACACCCTCCCCAACACAACAAACACCAAACACCCCCACCCCCCACACACACACACAAGAGTCAGCCCAGCCCAAGACCAGACGAGTCCAGTGTGACAGTGATGACAACAAACGGCGCAGTTTGAATGCCGCCACAGGACAGAGGAGAGTCGTGAGAGGAGAGTTATAGGAGAAGTGTCGGCAAAGCAACTTGCTAATGGCTTCAAATCCTCTTATGACTTCGTGACGTTACTTTTTCCTCCAAGCATTGTATTTGTTTTGGATGATTTTTTTTTTGTGTGTTTGGGGGAGAAACGGCATTGAGCACTGAACAGCCCCAGACAAAATAAGCGATTTTCATTTTTTTATGTTGTTGATGTTAGCATACTTTGCTGGTTTTATTTTCCTTTTTGTTTCGTTTTTCGTTTGTTCCAAGGCTAGAGCTCAGAGATTCACCAGTAGTGAGACTAAGCATGCAAGCGTTTTTACCCACCATTAAGGTAGCCGCATTCTGATTTTGGGGAAGGATGTGTAAACAGACACCAAACGTGACATGCGTATTTTTGATGTATTTTTGTCACCCAGTCTTACCGATGGTGTATACTTCCGAAAGGCTGAAGAGTTTTTAATGTGTTGGAAAGATGTTCTGTGTGTATTTGCACGTTGGGCCTTGGTGTACAGTCTCATCTGAAGTATTTTCTAGCGAATGGAGTCAGCATTAATGTCAACTCCAGGGGAAAATCCCCCTGAACAGGCTTCTTGGTGATGTCTCGGTCATGGACTTGATCCTGGATTGTCAAATCGAAAGCGCGATACTCGAGCCACTGCGCCATTATGCTCTCTTGTTCTCCTTTGAAAACAAGCACCCCCCCCCCACCCCCAGCAACAACAATAAAAAACTAAAACAACTCAACAACTTACAAGCAGACAAGCCATTAGAGACTTAAGGAAAGAAAAAAAGCAATGAATTTATCTACATATGATTTTGTAGGTTTTCAGTTTTGCTATCTGGCGTATCCCTCTCTTTTACTCTCTTCTGTCCCTCTCTGTACTGTTCTCTGTCTTCTGTCTGTCTGTCTGTCTCTTCCGGCGTACTTGTCTTTCTCTCTGTTTTTATGGTACAACATTGCAGATAATGTTTTTTATTGAAAATTAAAAAGTTACTGACGAATATGGAAGCTAGCAGGTTAAAAAGAAACCGCAGCAAAATAAACAAACAGAACAGCACAACAACGAAAACGATACCATCATTACAATCACTACCACCACTCCCACGATTGTAAAATCAAACTACAGCATACCCCCTCCCCACCGTCCTCCCCGTAAAAAAGCACCCACCCCCCAAAAAAAAACCCAAGCAAAGAACACAAACTGAATTACACAGACGTACATAGTTATCAATGAGATCAGCACCACACACTCACAAG
Organism: Stramonita haemastoma; assembly: GCA_030674155.1. Classification (NCBI taxonomy): domain Eukaryota; kingdom Metazoa; phylum Mollusca; class Gastropoda; order Neogastropoda; family Muricidae; genus Stramonita; species Stramonita haemastoma. Next base: position 51,393,039 of record CM060316.1, on the reverse strand, counting down.
TCTGTCTGTTCCACAACAAAAGAGAGCACGCAACGTGAATGCAACAGCAACGAGGAAGGACAGTGTTGATAGAGAACAGGCACAGCAATGGGGCACAACATCGCCCAGTCCTCTTCAGATCCTTAACGCTGCTTCTCCTTTTTCACATCTTGGGGAGAGAAAATAAGTCCTGCAGATCAATAGTCAGAATCAAGCTACATACAAACAAACAGACGAAGACAGTAAGAAACCAACAAAGAAAAAACCCTGAGAAACATTAGAAAGAAGGGAAGAAACAAAACCAATAATAACCCCCCCCCCCCTTTCCCCTCTGTTTTCGTTGATGATAACTTAATTGGAAAGAACTTTTGTTTGAGACATGGTACACAGCCCTGGGGATAAAAAAATAGAGGGAAGATCAAAATTGAGGAGGCAGTAGAAACACAAGTGGCAGCAGCAAACATCAGCAACAACAGCAGCAAGAGAGCAGGAGCAGCAGCAGCGTTTATTGGAGAGAGAGAGAGAGAGAGGAGAGAGAGAGAGAGAGAGAGAGAGAGAGAGAGAGAGAGAGAGAGAGAGAGAGAGAGAGAGATGAGTTTAACGTCCTTCATTAAATAGCGATACCAGACGGAAAGTGTGTGTGTGTGTGTTGGTGTGTGTGTGGTGTGTGTGTGTGTGTGTGTGTGTGTGTGTGTTTGAATAAGTTTGATTTGTATATGAATGTATGCTTTGATCAGTTGTTTTGCTTGCTTTCTTTCTTTTGATATAACAAAGAAGATATTGGGCCTTTACATCTGTGTGTTCAATGGGTCATTTGTTTTTCTTTCTTTAACTCCTCCAATTTTTCATCTTGTTTGCTTTCTTGCTTTTGCTGTCACTTTTTCTTCTTCTTTATTCATTTTTCAGAAGGTCTAAAATGTTTTTTCTTGTTTTGCTATTATTATTTGACTGTATTTTTTTCTTCCGTTCTTAACTATTTCATGCCTTTTCTGCTTTCTATCTTTTTTTCCTTTCGTTTGCTTTTCTTTCTTTCTTTCTTTCTTTCTTTCTTTCTTTCTTTCTTCTCTTTCTTTCTTTTCTTTTCTTTGTTCTTTCTTTCTTCTTTGGTCTTCTTTCTTCCTTTTCTTGTCTGTTTTTTTTGTTTTTTTTTATTGGAGTGTTTTCAGATTTGTGAGTATGTCTTTTTGCTTTTGCTTTGTCCCCACTCACATCTTGTCCACTCTCTTTGTTTGTTTGTTTGTATGAACCCCCAAGTGGTTAAAGATACCAACTCCATTGTCCAGAGTTTCGCAGAAATCCCATTTTTCTGTTTGATCTTGTAGTTTAATAGAAGATAAAATAGACGCTCTACGTCCCGTTTAATCCAGATAGTTTGTAAAGTTTTGCACTTTACAAAATATGTTTGGGGATCAGACAGAGAAATGGGCTTTTCTGGAAACTTTGGAAAAAGACGTTACTGTACTTTACCGCCAGGGAAGCAGCTTTGTTTGTTTCTTTCCTCTGGCGCTTTTTCACGCTGATGTCGTTTCGAGCAACAACAGGATTCATTTCTTCCGGTGATGTCATCTTTTTAAGGGAGATAGATGGAGACAGGCATTGGAATGAAGGCATGGGAAAGGGTTTCCCGAACACAACTTGTAGTCGATCCACCAACAGGGATCCGTTTTTGCGTTGTTTTTTTTTTCATTGTCATTGTCATCGTTTGTTCAATTGTTTATACCGTTGGTTTGTTGATTTTGTTAAAAATTCTTGATGCTGTTTTGTTTCTGCTCTCACTGCTGTTCTCATTGCTGTTGGTCTTATGGGTAATTTGTACAAGCAGAAATGTTTACATGTTCTTATGTTCGTTTAAATTTTCTTATCCTTTGTGTTTTTGTTTCTATGTGTCCATGTTTTTTTACCAGAAAAAAATAAGCCCTGCGAAATGGTTAACTTATTTGTGTGAAAAAAGCGAGTAGATTCTCTTATTATTGATTTTGTATCAAGATGTGCAAAAAAATGTGCATATGCTGAATATTCATGCATGCACATGGGTGCATGGGCACGCACGTATTCAAATGTTACTGTAATACTTGTCACAAAAGAGGACCAAAAAGCAAATATGTGCGTTGTCCAAAGAAAAAATACCTCTAAAAAATGAACCTGTTCAAGAACACACATTTTGACCTAAAATACTAAAATGTGATTAATTTTTATACTTCCCACCCCCTCTTCCCCCAAAAAACATACCCCCCTCCCTCAATAAAAAGAAAATAACAACAAAAAACAACAACCACCCCCCCCCCCCCCCCTAAAACAAAACAAAAACGCCAAAACAGCACAGCAAACAACAGCGTCATCATCATTACTAACTACTACAATCACCACGAATAGCGTCATCCAGACAACAAGAAAAGAACACAACAAAGCAATCACAAGACGACCTTCACACACACACACAGTGGCGGTCAGCCCAACTCAGCCCCAATCCAGCCCAGCCCCAATCAGCCCAGCCCAGCAGCCCGTCCGGTGTGACAGTGATGACAACAAACGGTACAGTTTGAATGCCGCCACAGGACAGGAGAGAGTCGTGAGAGGACATGTATAGGAGAACAGAGGAGAGCAACACACCAAGTCTTTATCTCTCTTCAGAGTCCAAGCTTACCCCCCCCCCCCTCCCCTCAATTTTTTTTGTTCGCTTTTGTTTTATGTTGCGGTATCGGTGTGTGTGTGTATGTGGGGGGTGGGGGTGGGGGGTAGGGGGCGGGGGGGGGGGGGGGTAGGTGGGTGCCAGTGTGTGTGTGTGTGCATGCATGCATGCGAGCGTGTGTGTGTGTCTCTATGTGTGTGTTGTGGTGTGTAGAGTGTTTGTGTTGTGTGTGTGTGTGTGTGTGTGTGTGTGGTGTTGTGTGTGCGGCGCGCGCGCGCGCGTCGTGTGTGTTATGTGTGTATATATGTGAGGGTTGGGGGTGGATGGGTGCTGGAAAGCAGGCGTCAACGCCGACAACAAGAACATAAAGGAAGATTTAATCTTCTTTGCATTTGGTGCTCTTACATTTCAATGACCTCGTCTTCCCCTCTCATCCCCTCTCGGTTTTCTAAAAAAGAAAAGTGGAATGAAGGTGTAATGCTGACAAACATGCAAGTGAGCAGGCAGGGACCGAAGTAAACACGACAAATAGTGTTAAATCAGCTGTGTGTGTGTGTGTGTGTGTGTGTGTGTGTGTGTGTGTGTGTGTGTGTGTGTGTTGTGTGTGTTGTGTGTGTGTGTGTGTGTGTGTGTGTGTGTGTGTGTGTGGTGTGTGTGTATGTGTTTTTTTTTTTGTGTGTCTTGTGTGTGTGTTTGTGTGGTGTGGTAGTTTGGGTGTGTGTGTGTTTTGTGTGTGTATTGTTTTTATTTTTATTTATTCTTGTTTTATACCGAGGATAATGGAATAAGCAGTCTTGTGCTTTTTTCATCCAGTCCCCGTGTGTATGCAGTTTTGTAAATGTCATCTGTTCCCACCAGCACACGATGGCCTACTCTTACGAAAAGCGGAACAGGATTTAACGTGTGCACAAGATGTTCTGCCGTGCGTTCGCACACGGGGCCTCGGTTTAAAGTCTCATCCGAAGGACTTTTGGGGAGAGTGGAGTCAGCACTAAATGTTAACTCCAGGAGAAAAATCTCCTCGACCGGACTCGAACCCGGGTCGTCACATTGCCAACGCAATGTTCTGACCACTAGGCTATCCGTCCCCCGTATGTGTGCGTGCGCGCGCGGCGCGCGCGCGCATGTGTTTGTGCGTGCATGCGTGCGTGTCTGTGTAATTTTAGGTAGCTATATGTCTTCTTTTCGATATATCTTCTTCCTTTCTTTTTTCTTGTCTTTCTTTGTTTCCATTTGCCTGTCCGCCCTTTCTCATGATTTAACTTCATCGCTTTAATCTCGTTTTTTTTTCGTAATTTTATATTCTCATTCTTCCAGTCACCTTGGTCTCTGTCCTTGTCTTTTTCATTACAAATGTCTGTCTCTTATCAATATTTTTCTGAATTTTTTCCCTTTTCTTCTCCTACTCCTTTTTTAAAGTGGTTGGCGTCGTTTAAATGGACAGGCTCAACAGAGATAAAACTCCTCACAGGGTCTGAAAACTTCGTGTGGAAACTTTACCATCTCTGTTCTTGCAACAGGTGGTCTTCTAGTGCATAGTCTGCAAATCGTAGACAGACAGTTCCAAATCTGATAGTTTCCTAAAGTCTGTGTGAGTGCGCGAATCGGGCGAAAACGATATTTTCCCCGAGAGGTCTAGGGAGTACTCGTTCTACCTTCGCAGTTTCAATAGGTCTTTATTCATATTGATCTATTATTGCCATTATTTTGGGTTGTATTTTCATGTTAGTAGCTATCAAACGATGTACTGAGAAGATTAAAAAAAAACTGAGTTACCTTTGAACTAGGCAAGATTCGTGACCCTGGAAGGCCTAATCCAGTTAGCGACAAGAAACCATTTAACGACACTGCTCGCGTCCTTCAATTCTCAAACAGTATTTCAAGCTTATGTCTTTTTGATAAGAGAGATTATTCTATTTCTGTAACTGCAGCTCTGTGAGACAGAAAAAGAAAACAGAGCAGACAGGGATTACAGCAAAAGAGTGATAGAAATTAATTTACAGAATCTGGGTGTGGAGGCTTTGTGCATTAGGTTTGTTGTTGCTGCTGTTGTTTTTTGTTGTTGTTGTTGTTAACAACGCTGTTTTTTCTTGTGCTTAAGGTGTTGTTGTTTGTGCTGTTGATGTATTTGTAGGCTTTGGCGGCGGTTTTTGTCGTCTGAGCTGTTTTCATTGTGTTGTTATAGTTGATATTGTTATAATTATTGATGCTGCTATTCTTGTTGAGGTTGTTGTCTTCATTGATGTTGTAGTTATCATAAATTCGTATACACCATCAGCACCTCGTTGTCATTATTGTTCGAGCTACTGTTTGTCAGTAATGTTACCATTTATATTACTGCTGTTTTTTCAAGCATTGGAAAAAGATCTGGTGGCTTGTGATTGCATTTGCTTTTCACCACATCTCGAAAGTGCACACATCAGCGTATGTAAAAGTGCTAACACACTCATTTAATATGTTCTGCTTGTCTGTGTTAACAGGGACCTGAAAATCCAGAACATTTTAATGACCACAGGCCGTCACATACGACTGATAGACTTCGGGCTGAGTCGAATGGACATCTATGACGGGGACACGACAAACAGCGGCTGTGGAACTCCCTTCTACATGGCTCCTGAGGTGAAGTCTTCCTTCGTAAAGCTCTTGGCAGAGACCTTTCGTTTATGTGCAGTTCACTTTACTTGACTTCTCTCTGAACTCCTCTAGGAGTGGCTTGGGACACTGCACTGACTTTAGTCAGACAGTGTGTGATTAGTAGCAAGGCAAGGTTGAAGCTGTCGGAGCCTGTTTCTCTTCAGCTAGCAGGGTCATGGCCCTCATGGGGTATGTTTGTGTCATTGGGGCTACCTCACTCCTCTTTAGTTTGTTGTCCTCTCCAACTGACTAATGCTTATCTCTATCGTAAATGAGAATTAGCAAAAAAGGGCTGTGACAGAAAATATGAGGATGGTGGAGGTTGGAATGGCGGACCTTTCACTGCCCTGGTGCTCCTGTAACTTGCATGTAGAGTAGACCAGAAGCGAACTTTTTTTTCTGTCAACTTATTTGCTGCTGATCATCATTTTTGTTTTGAATTACTTCTTTTGGACTGTCATGTAAGTATATAATTTCAATAAAATATGCATTATCAGTATACTAATTCTCAGCTTGGAGAGCTGAATTCAAGACTTTAAAAAAAAAGCCATGAGGAAAAACAACACGATACCCCTTTCCCCTGTCCCACCATCATCACCAAAAGTAGACAAAGACACACATGCATGCCTCTTTGTACTGTACTTGTACCTTTACATGCAAAGCTATGGTTTACTCCTTTGTCTTTCTATTCCCATCGTTGTGCTTTTTTGAGTGGTGGATAATGGGAATCGGCGTGATCTGCAGTTGTGTCATTCTCTCAAGTAAAAAGAGAGGAAACTATACCTAAATATTGTTTGCAGAGTCACATCCTAACCCTCTCATCTGTTTCGCCTGACATGAAAGATGCAAAGAAAGCAGCGTCTCTTTGTGTGTGATTTTTTCAGTTGGTTTTGTGTATCCTGTTCACTGTTATGTGGCTGGACCAGTCTTTGATAAGAAGGTAGTGAATGTGCTTTTTGTACACAATAATTACCATGCATGCACGCACGCACCCCCCAACATATATGCACCCAAACACACTAGTATGCACGCACATAACCACACGCGCATGCTAAAATAGACACCCTGATGTTATTCAAAAACAATAATGCAATCAAATGTAAATGGTATTAACGCACCCTAAAAGTTATCTTTCATGTTGGAGTGACAGTAAGTAGTTCATAGCGACGTTCATACTGGTGTGACAGTAGGGAGTTCACAGTGACGTTCATATTGGTGTGACAACATGTAGTTCATAGTGACGTTCATATGGTTTGACAACATGAAGTTCATAGTGACGTTCATATTGGTGTGAAGTAGATAGTTCATAGTGACGTTGATGTCGGTGTGACGATAGATCATAGTGACGTTGATGGAGGTGTGACAGTAGACCACAATGACGTTCATTTTGGTGTGACAGTAGATAGTTCATAGTGACGTTTATGTCGGTGTGACAGTAGATAGTTCATTGTGACATTGATGTCGGTGTGACAATAGATAGTTCATAGTGACGTTGATGTCGGTATGACAGTAGATCATAGTGACGTTGATGTCGATGCGACAGAAGATAGTTCATAGTGACGTTGATGCTGGTATAACAGCAGATAGTTCATAGTGACGTTGATGTCGGTGTGACAACAGATAGTTCATAGTGACGTTGATGGCGGTGTGACGTAGATAGTTTATAGTGACGTCCATGTCGGTTTGACAGTAGATACTTTATAGTGACGTTCATGTGGGTGTGACAGTAGATAGTTGATAGTGACAATGATGTGGGTGTGACAGTAGATAGTTGATAGTGACGTTGATGTGGGTGTGACAGTAGATAGTTGATAGTGACGTTGATGTGGGTGTGACAGTAGATAGTTGATAGTGACGTTGATGTGGGTGTGACAGTAGATAGTTGATAGTGACGTTGATGTGGGTGTGACAGTAGATAGCTCATAGTAATGTTGATGTGGGTGTGACAGTAGATAGTTGATAGTGACGATGATGTGGGTGTGACAGTAGATAGTTGATAGTGACGTTGATGTGGGTGTGACAGTAGATAGTTGATGGTGACGTTGATGTGGTGTGACAGTAGATAGTTGATAATGACGTTGATGTGGGCGTGGACAGTAGATAGTTGATAGTGACGTTGATGTGGTGTGACAGTAGATAGTTGATAGTGACGTTGATGTGGATGTGACAGTAGATAGTTGATAGTGACGATGATGTGGGTGTGACAGTAGATAGTTGATAGTGACGTTGATGTGGGTGTGACAGTAGATACTGAGGCGGATACCTTACAGTCATGAAGTGGACTGGTGGGCCATGGGCGTCCTGATTTACAAGCTGATCACTGGCACGGTAATGGCTCTCTCTGTCTGTCTGTTTCTCTGTCTGTCTGTCTGTCTGTCTGTCTGTCTGTCTGTCTGTCTGTGTGTCTGTGTGTCTGTCTCTGTCTGTGTGTCTGTCTCTGTCTGTCTTTCTGTCTATCTCTGTCTCTGTCTGTCTGTCTCTCTGTCCCTGTGTCTGTGTCTCTCTTTCTCTCTATCCCTGCGTGGCGTATGTGTTTATGTTATACACAGAATGTTAGAAATCTGAAATATCTGACGATAAAACAGGATGCTTTCACTGTCTAACGAATGTGTGTAACGTAATGTTGTTCTAGTGAGGGCAATTCTATACATGTCCTCTTCCCACTCTCTTGAGTTGGTCATAGACCCAATGAAATCAACCCAAATAGAATTGGAGATGAACACACCAGGTAGAGAACATATTCGTAAGCACATAGTTTGTTGGGAATTTTGCTTTAATCACAGGTTCATTTAAAAAAACAACCCACAACAACATTGTCACATAGCAACCACCGTTTCGTAGCTTTGACATAACAACATGTAGTTTTTTTCAAAGCCATGTGCAGATTTCCACACAAGTTGTAACAGATGTGTCAACAATAAGTTGGTTACATTTGATGAGTTTTAAGTTTTCATTAGAGATGATGGTTCACACCGTGTTGTTTCAGTTTCCATTTATGGGTAAAACCAACCCCGAGGTTTTGTGGGGGTGACCAGGGATTCTGTATACTATGATCCCAGTCTGCCAGCTGACCTGGTGTCTTTGCTAAAAGGGGTAAGTAACAACAACTTTGGAAACAAGTCAAATGACCTAATGTTTTTGCTAAAAGGGGTGAGTGACAAGTCAAATGACCTGGTGTCTTTGCTAAAAGGGGTGAGTATCTAACAGTTTGGACAAAATGAAAGCCAATGTTTTTAACAAAACCCTCATGTGTGTACCGTATTAAAACCAAAGTCGAAGCGATAAGTTTTTGAGAGACAAAACAAAGTTCAA
>CM060316.1:51361985-51379485 GCA_030674155.1 Stramonita haemastoma | reverse complement strand
AGTTAATATCAGTGCCGACTCCACCCCCCACCACCCTTCCTCCTAAAAGTCCTTCGGAAGAAACTATAAACCGAGGTCCCATGTGCGAACGCACGCAGAACATCTTGCACACACGTTAAAACCCGTTCCACTTTCGAAGAGTTGGCCATTGAGTGCCGTGGAACGGATGAGAAATTACAAAAACTGCTTTCACACGGGACTGTATGTAACCCCCCCCCCATACAAGTGTTTATTCCATTTTCCTTAAAAAAAAGAGGTTTAAAAAAAGAGAGTATGTGAGAAACTTGGACTGATAGTAAGTAGACTTTGACCGAGAGTGGGCTTTAGCAGTGTATACACTTCTACTATATTGAAAGGTTGGGGAGGGGGGACGGGACGGGATAGCCTAGTGGTCAGAACATTGCGCTCGCAATGACGACCGGGTTCGATTCTCGGTCGAGGGGATTTTTCTTCTAGAGTTAACATCAGTGCTGACTTCACTCTCCCAAAAGTCCTTCGGATGAGACTATAAACCGAAGCCCCGTGTGCGAACGCACGTAGAACATCTTGAGCTCTCGTTAAATCTTGTTCCACTTTTCTAAGAGAAGTCATCATGTGCCAGTGGGAAACAGATGACAAGATTTACAAAACTGCATTCACACAGGGACTGGATGTAAAAAAAGCACACGAGTGTTTATTCCAGTATCCTCGATATAAAAGAATAAAAAAGAAGTAATCTGTGATACTGTTATCGGCAGGCTAATAGTTATATCTGTTTTTCAGACGCAGCTTGCTGCGCATATTATGGATACATTGTTCTAGTTTGGGATGCGCTTGTTTCAGTCAAATACTCTAACTTTCGGATAAGACTATAAACCAAGGCCCCGTGCGCAAACGCATGCAGACATCTTGCGCACAGGATGAAACCCATTCCTCCTTTCGGAAGAGCAGGCCATTTGTATCAGTGGAGCGGATGACAAAATATACACAAAACCACACGTGCACGGGGACTGGATGCTAAAATGCACTCGAGAGCTTAGTCCATTATTCTCGGAATAAAAGACCTTAAGTTAGAAGAAAAAAACAATGACGAAAAACAATGTATGGAAAGTTGTTCTATTCTTGTGCGTCTATCTTTTCTTCTTTGCCTTTCATTTACTTTTTCTATTCTTCTTTGCGTGACTCAGAGAATGTGACTGTCTACCTGTGTGTTTCTTCTTTTTCTGATAAGTGTGTGTTCCATTTTTTTTATATTTAATTTTTATTTTACTGTTTTCAATACAATATTTTCGTCACGATCGAAAGAATTCTTGACAGAATACCATGTGCTCATTTTTTTTTTGGTGACTACATGTGTGGTGGTTGTAGATGTGAATAACATTAATACTGGAAAGTTATAACAAGACTTTTTTTTTTTCTTTTTTCTTTTTATTATCTATTTATTTATTTAAAAAAAAACTAAAATCTAGATTCTTGGATATTTGCATAGAGATCTTGAGGGTGACTTTTTAAGGGTTGTATGTTTCCACTTTTGATATTCTTTGTTCTCACATGTATGTATGTATACACAGCAACAAACGACCCAAGTTTTAAGGTTTGAACCTACAGAGCCTTTAAGGACCGACGCCTCACAGTGGAGTGAGATAGGTACTAGGCCTTTATTAAACTGAATTTTAAATACATGAGACCGACTTTGAATGGCAGCGCTTTGTGTGTGTGTGTGTGTGTGTGTGTGTGTGTGTGTGTGTTGTGTGTGTGTGTGTGTGTGTGTGTGTCGTGGTGTGTGCGCGCGCGCGCGCGCGCGCCTGTGCGCGTTGCACTTTAAGCTAAACGATTTAGGTCCAGGCTAAGTTTGTTCCCTCCCTTGAAAAAACCCATTATGAAAAGTTCCATATATATATATATTAAAATGTAAATAAAAGTTGCTATCAAATCTGTTGAAGAGATGTACAGCTCCAAAGAATATTATGTGTCCGCTACGTTTGCACGAAGAGCCTAAGCACATTTTGGTGTGCCTTTTTTTTTTTTTTTTGGAAGGGAAGAGAGAACAGATGCAATAAAAGGACGCCACAGACTTGGCCTGGCTCATCTTATCCAGGGTGACAGTCTGGAGCAGAGCGACAGTTCTCGAGGGAAGAGTCCGTTGAAAGAGTTATTCCAGCCTGTGACGCTGAATGAGCTTTGAGGTCATTATCTCCCTTGAGTGAATCTTTCTCTTCGGAAAGAGTATTGTGTCTCTGGTGGCCCTGCTATTTCCAGAGAGCCGTGGAAAAGAGAATCATTTCCGACCGGTATAATTGTCTTCAGGGTAGGGGTAGATGGAGAAGAGGGGTACGTAGGGAAGGGGGGATTTCCAGAACCAAAGAACCCCCATTTTCTCCTTTAAAAAAAAGTTATTTTTTTTTTTTTAGGAGGAAGGTGGGTGTACATGTAACAATCGGATATCCTGTTTTCTTCCAGAAGAGAACTCCACGCTCATAAAGAGTTTATCTCCCCTTTGCTAACATTCAGTGTGAAGGGCAGTGGGAGGGGAGGGGAGGGTAGGGGAGTGAAATAGAGGAGGAGGGTCTGACCTGACCCCCAGACTGTTTGTCCAGGACATTGGTCATGGACCTTGTCGAAGCCGATGGACTTCTGACCATGACTTTCTCTAACAGCCCTACTCTTTCAGTAGTGGCTGGTCAGGCCGTTTTTTTCTGATGGGTTGTGGTTTGAATGGTATTTATTCTAAAGAAACACACACTATACAAATTGTTGAGAGTTACGACAAATAAATAGTTTATATATAATGTGTCATAACACAGAAACCTTTCAAAAAGTTACAATCTGGTAGGTAGTTTAGTAGGCATTGTTCATATGTCTACACAGAATGTTTTTCTATACATTGCCAAACTGCAACAAATTATTCATGACCTTTTTCTGATTTACTGGTGGGTTCTCTATGTTTTTATTTTACTTGAATCTTTCTACGTGATATGTAGGTGAGTGGTGGTGAGTGAGTGAGTGTGTGTGTGTGTGTGTGTGTGTGTGTGCGGTGTGTGCGTGGGCGCGGTGTGGGTGTGTGTGTGTGTGTGTGTACATGCTTATGCGTACATCGTGAGTACTTGCGGGCAAGTATAGTCCAAAGAATGATTTTTTTTTAAACCTTTTCATTATATATTATATAATTATATTTTTCACTTAAATTTAATAAAAAGAAATATGGCATGAATACAGGCTTGCTCTTGTCCATTTTAGTGAATATTTTTTCGTGTGTGAGTGTCCTTGCCCATTTTGCCCAAATGGGATTAATCATAATCAATGAATTAAGTGCTCACAGTCATTGGAAGAACAAATCAAAACCCCTTTCAGATACAATACATATATATACATGTTTTCCTGTAGAAGATATGAGAAAAGCAAACGCATACACATACAAACAGGTACACGCGCGTCCATGTGTACATGTATGCACACACTACGCACAAATGCACACATTTATGCAGACACCGAGATAATTAGGCACAACACTCTTAAAATCAAGAAGACAGTACAGGTGCGCTCTAAGCCAGCTTTGAAAGATTGCTGAATAACTGAAAGCTGAAAGAGGGGGGGAGGAGAGAGAGAGAGAGAGAGAGAGAGAGAGAGAGAGAGAGAGAGACAGAGAGAGACGAGAGAGACAGAGACAGACAGAGACAGACAGAGACAGACAGAGACAGACAGATGACAGACAGACAGCATTTAAGTACACCCAGAAAAAAAGGCCACGACAGAGAGTAGACCATTTGAATGTATAGCCACGAAAACACACTGAGCGAGTAGCTGACCCTAGAAATGGAGGGGGTACGTGAAGATGGAGACAGTCACAGAGATACTCAGATAAGACGAAGCGATTTTGTGGAGGAAAGTTATAACGAAAAGAAGGCATCGATCTTTACCGTTTATCGTCTATATAGTACTTCAATAGTCCCTGCATTAGCGTGATACCACGAAAAGTAATCTGCCCCTTTCCAACCCCCCATTTCTGGAAATATATCCAATGCAAAATACTTACCATCAACCCTCTGTCCTGGGAAGAAGTGCAATATAACGTACAATGTATGATATAATTTAGTGTAATGTATCTTGAAACTTTTTTTTATCATATCGAGATGGTAAATCGACAGTATACTGATAGCATACTGGTTTGCAAAACGAAGTAGCACAAAAGTTTTGTAAACAGTTGATGCTGTAGTTAACTTATTTTCAAACAATTTTGAAAAATCAACCAAGAACGCTGTGCAATCCAAAACAGAATTTAATCTTACGTCTTTAGTGCAGTAATGTTGTGCAGATTTTTTTTATGCGAATACTTGCGAAATCAACATTGGACAAATCAATACTGTTTCATCAGTTATGAAAACGCAAATAAAGAAAAAATATTTCAAAAATTAAATAGAAACATTCAGAAAAATAACCAATGCAGTAACTAATGCATTTGCTAGTAGAAGTCCCAAAATGTGAAGATAAAAAACCCAGAAGAAAACATGAAAGGATGAGGCAGGAAGAAAATAAGAACGACCAGGAGGAAGAGAAGTTTTAAAGAAGAAGGAGGGGAAGAGAAGAAAAAGAGGAGGAAGAAATAGAAGAAGGAGAAGAAGGAAGAGGCCGTATATGTAAAGATATACAGAAGAGGATAGAGAAGACATTGCAGAAGACGGGAGAAAAAAAAGAAGGTACAGAAAAAGAAAGAAAAGAAGATGCTAGCCCTCCCTCCCAAACAACGAAAAGAAGAAATCGACAAAAGAGAGAAAGAATATAACGAGGCATGTTGAATTCTAGCAGGCATCATTCAACATCACCAAATCGACCCAGCAGCAGCTCAGGGCTCGTCTGGCCGGTGGTTTAATGGCAGCTTTATATCGATAGCTCCTTATGGACTGCAGGCTCCAAGAATGCAACAAAACGAGCTCCTGTATGTCTTTTGTGTGGAGAGATCGGGAAAACGGCATGGGAACAATAACAATGAAACCAGCAGAAGCAGTGAATGCAAAAAATAAAAGTAAAAAGAAAGAAGCATGTTGAAGAGAGAAAGATGAAAGCAAAGACACTGACAGACATTTACACTCTGCATCTTCATGCAAGCCTGATATGTTGCACTACTGCATGAGCACAACAACAGACAAGAGCCATCACACTGACAAACACAAATATAGATCTAACTTGCATATTTTTGTATACTCAAAACTCTGCTCAGCAACACATTTAAATATGAATTGCCAGACAAAACACACAGCATGTCAGAATAAGAAATCTACTATCAGACTGTTCTTGACACAACAACCCTGCAGAAAGAATGGATAATGGCAATAACAATGTCACATGAGAGTTTGACGAACACAGCTAAGAACAAGGATGGACATGAACACGAACACACACATGATCTGCTTCCCCCTCTCCTTTTTTTTAGCAAACGTATCTATTTCTGTTCAACGTTGTGTCAGATCATTCATGCACTAAAATGTTGAACAGGAGAAACTCTGGGGACGAATACTACAGATAGATTGACGAAGAAGCAGAAATAAACTAACAAATAAACCAAAGGTTAGTCAAACAGGAATGGCAGGTCGAGGTCGGTTGTCCTACATCCTATTGGCCGATCAGCTGTAATGAAAAGTAATGGAGCGCAAGGTAAAGCCATCCAGACCATGGCAATCCGATAGAAACATGGGATAAGCAGTGGAGAGCATACATGAATCACAGAAGACAGGAGGAAACAACAACAGGCATGGCGAAACATGCAAAACGTGAAACATAACGAAAGACACAGAACAACATTTGGGAACATGCAAAAGCCATGATTCATGCATGGATGACGTAGGTTTAATAACACAGGCCAAGGGAGACCATAGAAGATATTGGTCAACAGTGAAGAACATAGGTAAATCACAATGAAGGAGGAAAAAACATGGAAAATATACAGCTAGAATTATGAGCACACAGAATCTAAGGGGACAATAAAAGATCTGAGACAACGGTGGAAAGCATAAAGTAATGGAAGACAAGGTAGGTAATAAAACAAAAACCAATCAGGATACGAAAAATATTGGTGTAAACAATTAGGGAAATGATCTCCTAGCTGAAAACACCGTAAACAAAGGTAAGACGGAGGAAAACAATAGGTCGCATGAGAAAACAAAAGAGCGCATGGGGAAACAATGAATGACATGAACAGGAATGAAAACAAACGGTGGATGACATACAACACAAATTAAGTAAAATAAAGGCTGAATGTTACAAACAAATAGACATAATGAAAGAACAGAATAGTAGGAAAAAACATAAAAAAACGACCAAAAGCTTGAAGATGCATGGAAAGACACACAGAAATACAGACAACACAGGTTCACAATACACATAAGACAGACAGACAGGACAGACAGACAGGCAGACACACACTCACACAAACACACAGACAAACACACAACAAAACACACAACACAACACACACACACAACACACACACAACACAAACAACACACAACACACACATCAAACAAACAGTATGCAAACGCCACTCTCCAAAAAGTTCTACGAATGAGACTATAAACGAGGCCGTGTGCGAACGCATGCAGAACACTGCGCACAGGTTAAATCCTGTTCCGCTTTCGTAAGAGTAGGCCATCGTGTGCCGTGGAACAGATGACACGGATTTACAAAAAACTGCATACACATGGGTGTAAAAAAGCACACGAATGCTTATTCATTATCCTCATATAAAAGAATGAATAAAATAAAATTACACACATACACGTAAGCAGCTATTTACCTGTAAAAAACCCTAACAATTAATACTTTACAGGATTAATAATAAAACCCGAAATAGGAACAAGAAAACAATACTTAAGATTGAGACGTTCCTACACGTATCATTGGAACTATTTTGGTTCACCTCCTCACAAGAGGCTACCCCATTCTGATGCGTGAACCCAATTCTTTACAAGGTCCATCAAACTCATCCCAATGGGATAAAAGACAATTCAATCAATTAGGCTTCAGTCACACACCAAAAGAGACCAGACAGCATGAAATAGGTTGGAACTGTCTAGACAGGCCACAAGAAGAGACAAGACAGATTAAGCCAACATGTAACAAAAAGCATGCTGTTTGAAGTGACGAGTTTACTACTAGTGGTTGTGGGTGGGATAGCATGATTGCACGTGTGATTTATGGAGCGCATAGAAATGGTCTTATACACTATACCATACTACACAACACAACCACACTACTCAACACCACGCCGCACCATACCACACCACACACAATGCTACACGCTGGTGGATTGTGTCTAGAGGTAACTCGCCTGCCTAGAAAGGAAAACGTCCGGGTCGGAAGTGAGTGGTGATTTGATCCCGTTTGGGCCCAAAACTTTTCTTCCATCTATTACACCAGGAGTGGTGGTCTGCGTGCTAGTCTTTCGATAAGTCGATAAACCGAGGTCCCGTGTGCTACACAAAATTATTTAGCACACGTAACAGAACCCACTGCGGCAACATGAGAGTTGTCCCTGGCAAAGTTTTGTAGAAAAAAGCCACTATGATAAGAAAAAAGTACAGTTGCAGACCGGAAAAGGAAAAAAAAAATCAGGGTGGCGCTGTTTTGTGGTGACGCTCTTTCCCCGGGAGAGAGCCCGAATTTCACGCAGAGAAATCGCCATGACTTTAAGTGGTATGGAATGAAATGAAATGAAACACCACACCACATCACACACACCACACCACACCACACCATCACACCACACCACACCACACCACACACACCACCACACCACCATACCACATCACATTACCACACCCACACACCACCAACCACCACACCACACACAGTATACCACACCACACCACACCAAACCACATGATACCACACCACACACACATACATACTACCCCCACACAGTATAGTATAGTATAGTATAGTATAGTATTAGTATAGTATAGTATAGTATAGTATAGTATAGTTAGTATAGTATAGTATAAAGTATAGAAGTTATAGTATATATAGTATAGATATAGTAAGTAGTAATAAAAAGGTAAAAGTGTCCCATAACCTATGTGGTCGGAGGTGAGCGAGGCATCAGAGACCTCGGCTTCACCCTCGCTGTTTTAAATTCCTGACCATAAAGAGGGCAGGTGCCCATTTACAGTTGGGTGAACTGGGGGACTGTACTGAAGCCACAGCACATGAAAAGGTCACCCATCCAAGTGGTAACCACGCTGGATGCTGTTTGATCTTTGCTGGGAGAAAGCGAGTGCTCTGACTACTGAGCTATCCCCCCCGTCTTCTAGAGTAAGTAGAGTAGAGTAGAGTAGAGTAAGTAGAGTAGAGTAAGTAAGTAAGTAGAGTAGAGTAGAGTAGAGTAGAGTAGAGTTAGAGTGGAGTAGAGTAGAGTAGAGCAGGTAGAGTAGAGTAGAGTAGAGTAGATAGAGTAGAGTAGAGTAGAGCAGGTAGAGTAGAGTAAGCAGGGTAGAGTAGAGTAGAGTAGAGTAGAGTAGAGTAGAGTAGAGTAGAGTAGATAAAAATAGATAGAGTAGAGTAGAATAGAATAGAGTAGAGAAGAGTGGAGTAAGTAAGAGCAGGTAAGTAGAGTAAGTAGAATAATAGAGTAGAGTGGAGTAATAAGTAAGCAGGTAAGTAAGTAGAGTGAATAGAAAGAGTAGAGTGGAGTAGAGTAAGCAGGTAAGTGAGTAGAGTAGGCAGTGTAGAGTAGATAGATAAATAGAGTAGAGTGAGTAAGTAGAGTAGAGAGTAGTAGAGTGGAGTAGTAGAGCAGGTAGAGTAGATAGATAGAAAAAGTAAGTAGATAAGAGTAGTAGATAGTAACGTAGAGTAATAGAGTAATAGAGTAGAAAACAAAGGCAACAATACATAAGGAACAAAGACGACCAAAAACAAAAATATCACTTTACAACGCACAGCAAAAAGCAATGTGCCATTTTTGTTTAGTATATTACGTTTGATTATATTCAAGTGTCAAGAAAGCGTGTTAACTTAGAAAAAGAAGTTTCCTAAAGACTGAGAGACCCGCAATTACATCCCAAATGAACTTGAACGAACCTTATGCCCACTTTCTCTTCGGCTTATTCATGGCATGGAAACAAGTCACAATAATTCATACAATGTGACAAGTTAAGACTGTACTTAGGCATAAGTTCAGAGAAGTGCAAGAGAAGGAGAGAGAGAAAGAGTGAGTGAGTGAGTGAGTGAGAGAGAGAGAGAGAGAGAGAGAGAGAGAGAGAGAAGAGAGAGAGAGAGAGAGAGAGAGAGAGAGAGAGAGAGAGAGAGAGAGAGAGAGAGAGAGAGAGAGAGAGAAGAGAGAGAGAGAGAGGTGGGGTGGGGTGGGGGAGGCACGCTGCTTAATGTGTGGAACTAGGTTTCAGACATATGGAAGATGAAATTCCCTTTTCTTCTCCGATTTCTTCCGACTCTCCCACTCCATCATCTTTCTTCTGTATGTTTCATTCTCTCCTCTCTTTCTCTCGTCTGTTTACATCCCTTCATCTCTCTGTCTCTGTCTGTCGGTCTGTCTGTCTGTCTGTCTGGCTGTCTGTCTGTCTGTCTGTCTGTCTCTCTTCGTAAAAATAACAGTCTCGCGAATATCTCAGTATTTGCACTACTTTATGTAGAACATAATTTCATCAGTCATTTTCATGTACTAATACACATACCTTGCCCCAAGATGCAAGAATATTTCGAACTTTTAAGAACATCAATCACTGCAACAATGACAACCGAAAATCTTCTGCACTCGATAGCCCTCTCAAAATAAAAAAAGTATCAACAAAGGGAAAAAAAAACGGGGACAGGAGTATCTACACAGGATAAGCTGATTCATGTTCTTTAATCTGTCACAGAAATGCAGACTCCTAATGGATGACACCCAATCTCCCTAAGCTTCTCTTTTTTTTCGGAGGTCCAAACAGGTTCCTGACAATTCAGCCAATCAGAGCAGAGAGTGGCGTAAAAGCTGACTGGAAGTCATAAAGTGGCGTGGAATGATCCCACTGATGTCCCAAGCGCCAGGAGGCAGGATTGGTTTGCAGGGAGACGTAGTCAACAGCAGAGTGAGGGCTGTAGAGTAAGGGCCATCCATACAAGGCTAGTCTATTCCTGTTGGCTGAGGCACGGTGGAGTTTTCCTCATGATGATTAGTTTTTTTTACTTGGATAATAGTGTCAGTGACCACATAAACTCATGCGAAGATCCCTCCAAACCCATATTTTAAGAAAACATTTCTCAATGAAATTCTCACTTTTCCATCTTTGGTGCAGTGCTGGAGATTATCTGTTAGGAAGGAATGAACCAGATCCATGTCAGCCCAGCAGTAATTTTCGTTATTTCAACTGCGTAACAAAAAGGTGTGTAAGGGGCCCCCGGATGGTTCTAAGTGGTCAGAGTGCTCTTTTCCCCCAGTCAAGTTAAGCAGTGTCCCACCCCTACACACACACAACACACAGACACATACACACACACAACATACACAAACACACACACACATTCACAAACACACACACTGAAAACTTCAAATAGAAAAAAAAAATATAGCTTACCTTTGTATGGTGCAGAGCTAGGTGAGTGAGTGAGTAAGTGAGTGAGTGTGTGTGTGTGTGTGTGTGCTTGCTGTGCGTGCGGGGGTGTGTATGTGTGCGTGCGTGCGTGCGTACGTGTGTGTGTGTGTGTGTCTGCACGCGTGGTGTGTGGGGTGTGGGGGTGTGGGCATGGATGGGTGTGGGAAAGGGGGAGGGTGACCTTAAACACCGAAACCTTTCTTCCGCCTCCTTGCTACTCACCCATTATCCCATTCTTCTTAGTGGGGAGTAAGTTATTTTCAGGTCCATGAACACCACCCTCCCAGGGTTAGGGATAATACAGACAATTACAGCCCAGCATCTCGCCAATGGAGGCCACATGCCATCAATTTGGGTAGAAGCGGCAGAGTGGGGGCGTTCTCTAACTCCATGCACTAGGCCATAAGACAGTTAGAGAGATGACTCAAGAAGAACACGCAATAAATGAGGTTAATGGCAAGACTGCTGTCGAGTATTGGCTGTGTTGCATATTATGTTGTGTTATGTTGTGTTGTATTGTATTGCATTGTGTTGAGTGTGTTAGTTCTGTAGTAATCTTCACGTGTATGATACATATCTTACGGAAACAAACAAGGTATTGTGAAATTTAAATAGATTACAGTGAATTCAACATGTGGAGTGGAGGAGGCTGTTTGCAGAATCTTCAGTTTGTGGTCCAGGGACTACGGAACAGGTGAAGGTGAAGGTGAATTCGACACACTGGAAACTAGAACTGGAGTAGTCCTACAAGATGAACCATCCTGCGCCTTTTAATCTGTCACAGACATGTAGTCTTCAAACGTGTAACATCAACACTGCCCAGGATTCCTGCTTCTTTTCCCCCCACAGTCTCTACATACAGGGTTCCTGACAATTCAGCCAATCAGAGCGGAGAGTGGCGTAAAAGCTGACTGGACGTCATAAAGTGGCGTGGAATGACCCCACTGATGTCCCAAGCGCCAGGAGGCAGGATTGGTTTACAGGGAGAGTAGTCAACAGCAGAGTGAGGCTGCAGAGTAAGGGCCATCCATACAAGGCCAGTCTATTCCTGTTGTTTGGATGTGGGCATGAGGGAACTTAGCACATTTTGATTAATTTGCTGTCACCTGAACAAAAGTACAGCTGGCTATATATAGCTATACAAAAAGTTGATTTTCTCTATCTTTAGAAGAGAGTAGTATAGTTGTGGGTAAAGATCTGAGAACTCATCTTTTTTCTATTTTTTTTTAATACATAATGGCTGTGCAACACGTGACAACAGTACATATATTTTCTAACTGACCACTTCAATCCGTAACCATTGATTGACAAGGTATGATGAAAGAAATGGAAAGGATGTAGAAATGCTCTAACCAGTGCTGGTTTTTAAGGAAAAATAACAAAGTAGTTAACGAACAACCAATCGACCAATCAACCAAATAGAAATAATCGCACCAGTAACCTCCTTTCCACCAAAAGAAGCCTACCTCCTCCCCCCAAACAAAAAGCAACAACCCCCCCCCTCCAAAATAACCCAAACAAACAAAAAAAACGCCCCCCCCCCCCCCCGAAACCCAAACCAATTCTCCCTCAAAATTGATACTTTGGATAAAAAAATCATCAAACAAAAATTTCCAAAAGTAAACACACAAAAAAGAAAACAAGAGGAAAAAACCCTTGAAAAAGAAACATAAAAAAAACTGACCCCAACAAGGGGGCGTGGAGGGAGGTTTCAAACAGTACAGTATCATCTCAACCTTTTCTTCCAACTCCTCACACATTCGCCATTCTTTTTAGGCACAGGGAAGATTTCTCACAGGGCCATGAAAACCGCCCCTGCAGGCTTAAGAAGAATACATCCAATTACAGCCCCTGCATGTCGCCAATGGAGACCAGATGCCATCAATTGGGGAGGAATGGGGGGGGGGGGAAGCTGTAGGCTAGTGATGGGGGTGTTCCCTGCACAATAAAGCAGTTAGAGATGACTCAGGAGGGATACGCTATAAATGAGGGTTGGGGGCGGAGTGCTTCTGCTATGCAGAGTTTTGTCCGTATTGTATTGACATGTATAGTTTTGTATTGTACCGCGTTATATTTGTGATGTGTTGTATTTATTACTATTGCATTGTACCTCCGTCATGATATATTTTTTTATAAAGAAAAACTTTTTGGAGTGAAATTTGGGCTGTATGTGTAGCTTTATTATGAACACCCAGTAGATTGTACATTTTGAGCTAGCTTATGAGGGAGGGAGACACTTCCAAACTAAGCAAAACAAGTAAAAACTGCATGGTGAAAATTTAATGCTTTTGTAGACCTCCTCCTTGATCAACACAGATTAATAACACCCACAAAATTCAATAAGCAAAAATATAAACGTGCAGCAATAAGATTCCTGAATTACTTCTGTCGTAGTCTGGTTGTGCATAACTTGGAGCCCTTTCGCGACAGCTAAGCGCCCTTTTAAAAGGCCGGTGATCTTAGACTTGAACTAAATAAGCTCAGCAGTGGTCAGAGCACTTGCTGTCTCCAAGCCAATGTTAAACAGCATTGAGCGTGATTACCAAGTGGATGGGTAATCATTTGCGCGCCTTGGCTCCAGTACAGTTCCCCCAGTTCACCCAACTGTAAACGGATACCTGCACTCTTTAGGGTCACGGAAGGTAAAGCAGTGAGGGAGAGGAGATGGGGCCACCCTCAATATACTGTCCCCTAGAGAAGCTGGGATCTCTGATGCTTTGCTTCCCTACGACCATATAGGTGATGGGAACACACTACCTTTGAGTAAAAATTTGCCTGCCTCTGCTTTTTTTGAATAAATGAACCTGCTTCTACTCTCTTTGAGCGGATACGCTATAAAAGGTTGACAGAGAGAATCTCTTAAGTAGCCCTGTTTTATGGATATAATAGCAAAAGGAAAATGAAAAGCCCATTTGTTGATGATTTGATCTCCCTTTGTTTCTAAGTGGACACACGTTGATACTGATGAAATCAGCTGCAAAGATTCAACCTTAAACTGGCTTTCTACAACCTACACCTCACTGAGGTTTAGTGTTTGGGTAACGAATTTCACTTCTGGTAAACACAATGGTATTCATTTTTAAATGGGTCACTAAATTATTGAACATTGGGTTAAAGTAAGGTGAAACACATTTGCTCAATGGCAAATCTGGTACAACGTTTTTTTCCATGGATTTTTTTTCTTGCTTTGACCCCTTTCTTAAAGAAAATAGTAAAATAAAAGAAAACGGAGCAAAAGACCAAGTGAGCATCACCAGTGTGTTTCTAGGGCAGTTCAGGATCTCTTCTGGAAAGTGGGCCTCTGACAACTTCACACCAGTGCCTTCTGCAGAACAATCTGGCATAGGATAAATGCTAATCATTAATGAAGGAATGCAACTATTGCACAGTAATAACAAAAAATGATTATTTGATAATTATTGTGTATTTTGCCAAATACGCACAAGCAGTGTTGAATCTCTCCCCAGATGCCAATAAAATCCCCACTGGAAATGGGTGGACCACTGCACACATCGGGGCTGCTCATTACAAGGTGATTTGTTCTAGATGTCTGCTGCCGAGAATGGCGTTACGTTCGCGGAGGAGGAGGAGGAGGTTTCTGTGCAATGCATGCATCCCTTTCACAACGCGCCAGCTCCGAGCAGATAATGATTATAGGCCTGCATGTAATAGCGCGGTGGTAATGGGCGGATGGGAACAGGGCTGGAGAATAGAGGAGAGAAAGGAATGGGGGAGTTATGACGCTGACAGAAGAAGAAGAAGAAGAGGAGATAACCAGTAACGCCATTTGTCGTCTGGGGATTAAGCCAGGTGAGCCTTGATAATGGCGAAATGAATCAAACCTGGAAAACCATGATGGGAGGAAAGCATAAAAAAAACTTAAGAAAAGAAAAATAAAGACAGGAAAATGAGAGAGGAAAAATGAGAACGAAAATCAAATGGGTGGAAAAATAAGTAGAGTATCGGGTGAATAATTCAATAAGCGGAAATTAGTAAACCATAAAACCCCAACCAATCAATCAGAAAAAAAATCCCACCCCAACACACAAACACACAGAAAAATAAAAGGAAACAGCAAAAATAGGTTTATCTACCTGGCAGAATAACTTAATGTCATACAAAAGATGCACTTATCAAGACTGTTCTCAACACATCACCAAATAAGATAAAAACAGAAAAATGTCTACTCTGTAAGGGTAAATAGCCCCTGTACATGTCAGGCAAACACGTTACCTCACCCAGATAACATTAAACTGATCTTGTTTATATTGCCTATCCAGAAACCAACTTTTTCAGCAAACTTTGAGATTCCGTCATTCTATTTCGAAAAAGCCATTTACGAGACATTTGTACCTTAAGTTAATCGATCATTGATATTTCTGTCACATCTATCAGCTCATTCCTAAATTATGTTTACAGCACTATTATAAACACTGTAGAAATCTTCTAGATTGAAATCTCCTCCATTTCATACAAAACTTTTCGGTTCTTCCAGTTTCTGTCACTGTGCCTATTCTTTCCATTTCTCTCTACCTGCAGCATGTCTGGTATGTGCGTGTGCTTAAATATATATATATAATATATATTTATTCTTTTATATCGAGGATAACAGAATAAGCAACCATGTGCTTTTTTTCATCCGGTCCCCGTGTGTATGCAGTTTTGTAAATATTGTCATCTGTTCCCACCGGCACACGATGGCCTACTCTTACGAAAAGCGGAACAGGATTTAACGTGTGCGCAAGATGTTCTGCGTGCGTTCACACACGGGGCCTCGGTTTAAAGTCTCATCCGAAGGACTTTTGGGGAGAGTGGAGTCAGCACTGATGTTAACTCCAGGAAGAAAATTTCCTCGACCGGACTCGAACCCGAACTCTCTCTCTCTCTCTCTCTCTCTCTCTCTCTCTCTCTCTCTCTCTCTCTCTCTCTCTCTCTCTCTCTCTCTCTCTCATCTCTCTCTCTCTCTCTCTCTCTCCTCTCTCTCTATATATATATATATATAGAGAGAGAGAGAGAGAGAGAGAGTGCACGCATTTGCGCGTGTGTGTACGTGCGTGTGCACACGCGCGTTTATGTGATACTTTCAAGAACAAAACAGCATAGATTAAAAAAAAAAAAACCCAAACCAAAACCAATCTACGTAGGTGCAGACTAACATTTTTCACAATGTAAAAAAAAAATCACAACAGACTCTCTTGAGAGTTGGACAAGACAAGACAGACAATATAACTTATCATCAGTGGTAGGTCCATATCAGTCCATAGATCATGGTCTAAGAACCCCCCTGTCTGGAGGAGAGCAGAATATACCCCCCCCCATCTTTTCTTTTCTTGGCTGGGTGTCCGCGTACTGTGTCTTGTACTTTGAGCTCAGCAGCTTGAAATAATTCAGTTTTGGCCTTTCAGAAGAAACGCTAAGTGGTGTTGTCTGGTGCCATGTCTGTGTGGACAGCTATCGCGTGATGGAGTAAGTTGCTGGAAAGAGAGAAGGAGAGAGAGAGAGGAGAGAGAGAGAGAGAGAGAGAGAGAGAGAGAGAGAGAGAGAGAGAGAGAGGGAGAGAGAGAGTGAGCTAGAGCTAGAGAGAGAGAGAGCTAGAGAGAGAGAGAGAGAGAGAGAGAGAGAGAGAGAGAGAGAGAGAGAGAGAGAGAGAGAGAGAGAGAGAGAGAGAGAGAATGAATGAATGAATGAATGAATGAATGAATGAATGATCTTTATTTTTCAAGGGTTACAGAGTAAGTATTACATATTTATTTTCATGCGGCCCTTGCCATGATCAGGGAGTATAGGTAAGAAAAAAAAGTTTTAAAAAAAGAAAAAAAGGGGGTAACAGCAACCTCCTACCCCCACAAACTAGGGGAGAGAGAGAGAGAGAGAGAGAGAGAGAGAGAGAGAGAGAGAGAGAGAGAGAGAGAGAGAGAGAGAGACAGAGACAGAGACAGAGACAGAGACAGAGAGACAGAGAGAGAGGCAGGCAATTTTTAAAGCTCCAAAAAAGGAAATTTCAGATCAAATTGTTTGGTTAAATTTGAAGTTTTCTAGTATTTCACAGAGGCAAAGGACTGAAGAAAGTTGACAAGAAGGAATGTTAAAAAAGGGTCATTGCCAGTTACACCTCTAGGCCTTCTTTGGAACTACTTTTCTGCAGTGAAGCGCTGTTTTACCGCTTCTCATTTGGCTGTTATGTGAAATTGATGCCATCAGCAAATTACGTGAGGGTGAAGTTCAGATAAAGAAAGGTCAGAATCCTACCAAACTTTTCCTTTTTTCTCAAAATAAATACTGTAGAATACATTTAACATTTTTTTTAAAAGATGGGGCATTAAGTACAAAATAGTTCATCAGATAGTAGCTTGGGACATCTTTATGTTGTGTTTTATAACTGTGTTGTTTATCTCAGACTTACAACTTGTATCTGAGATAAACCCTTAAAATTGTGTCTTCGAAAAGACTACATTTTCAATTAAGAAAAAAAAGTTGTCCAAATGAATACAAATCTGCTGAGTAAATTGAATTTGATAAATACATATTGTCACTACACTTTTTAAAAGCTCTCCGTCGGAGCTTGTGACATGTTCAGACATGATTTAAGAAAATGAAACGACTTGAGTGTGGCAACATCCTTTGAATGGAGTTTTCGATCCGTGGGGGTCGAGGGCGAACTGTAAAGTAACTGTCCTTTGTACTCTTAAAGAGGACGGTAAGCAGAGATGTCTGGGGCAAGCTTTGTGGAGACAGCAGTCGCGTGAGCTGTCATTTACTAACAACAGAGAGAGAGAGAGAGAGAGAGAGAGAGAGAGAGAGAGAGAGAGAGAGAGAGAGAGAGAGAGAGAGAGAGAGAGAGAGAGAGAGTTAACTGGTCTGAGTTGAACGAAATGAAAATGCTTTTAGCATTACCTTAACAAAATGAAATAAACGCGAAAACAGACGCCGACACATAA
>CM060316.1:51351985-51359485 GCA_030674155.1 Stramonita haemastoma | reverse complement strand
GAGCTGGCAGGCAGAGAGTAGACAGGAGCCAGAGAGGAGAGAGATGGCAGGCAGAGAGTAGACAGAAGCCAGAGAGGAGAGAGATGGCAGGCAGAGAGTAGACAGGAGCCAGAGAGGAGAGAGATGGCAGGCAGAGAGTAGACAGGAGCCAGAGAGGAGAGAGATGGCAGGCAGAGAGTAGACAGGAGCCAGAGAGGAGAGAGATGGCAGGCAGAGAGTAGACAGAAGCCAGAGAGCAGAGAGATGGCAGGCAGAGAGTAGACAGAAGCCAGAGAGGAGAGAGATGGCAGGAAGAGAGTAGACAGAAGCCAGAGAGGAGAGAGATGGCAGGCAGAGAGTAGACAGAAGCCAGGAGGCGTGTTAGCGCTGATCACTGCTGTCTGCTGGCATCAGTTCCTCCTCACTGGTCATCGCTGTCACAGGAACAACAGTCTGTGGCCTCTGTATGTACTGCTGCTGCTGTTGTGCTCCCTGACTCACTCACTTGCCATGGCAGCAATTATCTGTAAAGTGTATGAGGGAGAGAGCTAGGGAAGTAGGTTTTGCTGATAGGAGGAAAAGGGAAGTGGGGAGGGGGAGTTCTATTTCATAACCATGGTTTTTATAAGTAACTGATAATGATGAAATGATCAGGGTGACAATGACAATAACTGTGTATACTATGACTACAACAATGATGATGATACTGACAACAGCAAGACAATAACGATTAATGTAAAGAAAATGATAATGATAACGCTGACAGAAACAAGATTAATAGCGAGGGTGATATCAATTAAAACAGCATGAACAGGTTATTTTCCTTATTACAACACATAACCCCCCCCCCTGAAACCAATGATGATGATCATCAGGAGGAGAAAGAAGGGGACATTGAGATGGCCGAGTCAAGCAGGTTTGTTGTTTCTTAAGTTACTGGTCACAGCTTTGGATCTCAGTAGCACCCAATGGACTGAGAATAAAGATAGACTTCTTAACGAAAGTCCAGTGCAGACTGTTAGTGTGATAGTAGACATAATGCAGAAGACTGTGTGAGCTCATTAAAGGCCATAATTGTATTCGAATTGTTATATTCAAGAATCAGGCACCCACGTTTTAATATTCAATTTTTTTTATCAGTTATGATTTTCTTTATCCTTTTACCTGCTCATTGTATAGTGTAGAGTGGCTGAAGCACGTTCTGAATGGAATGCTTGACAGACATAACATGTACGAACATTTTCGACACACAGCAGTACTGTACCTCATGGGGAAAACTGAAAACTGGAAAAAGGAAAGCAGATCCACCACACTATATCTGTCTATGTCAATTTCTTATTCTCTTGTTCATCACCAGTGTAACATATTATACACTGTGTTAGTTCTTTTGCTCTTAATTTTTAACCTATTCATTGATAATTATATGCTATTGCTGTTCAAGTAGAACATCAGGAATAAGACAAATTGACAAATCAATGATGAGACAAAATGCCTTTCTTTGAAACACTTTTATGTGAAATTATGGAGCTCAGAAAACCAGGAAGCCTGAGAGGGGCTGCTCTATACATTTTTTAGACCTTAAATCCCTACAGCCTCCCAGACAATTATTGTTAAAAGCATTTTCCTCTCTTAGTTAGCAGACATCCTCTCCTCTTCTTCTGCCCTTTACCCTATAAACTGATTTCATTTATTACATTTTTTTGGTTCCCCTCTTATTTTGTTTCCACGGGAATTCATGGGAATGTAAATTGGCCCTTTGATGTCTTTTTTCGAATAGGTGGTTGTCGAATCTACACAGGAAACAGACACATTCCAACATGAAAAATGCTTTTGAATCAAACGGGGAGGCTGGAGAACATATCAAAACAATGCATCCAGAGCGTAGCTGTATGTTTCCTATAGAGAAAGGCTCAGTTTAAATTGTTCGAAGGAGAAGAGTGTATGGGTTGGACATCCCTGTTTTAAATTTGTCATGTTTTCTTCATTATTACTTTCTTTATTGCATTTTTTTGTGGAGAGAAAAAAGGATAATAACTCACTTTTTAAAGCAAGAAATTTAACACCTAAAGGAGTAAGTCTCAAACAGAAATAATTGAGAACCCAGTTAGTTTATCTATTATGTATTCCAAAAAGGTAACAATGTGTACAGGAAAAAAAGTATTAAACATCTTTGAAAAGTTACCCCTAAAGTGATAAATGTCAGCATTATAGCTATTATGAGTTATATCATCAATCAAAATTATGCCAATGAATCGTTTTTACTTTACAATAAGATATCTTCAAAGTGAATTCATGATAGTGTCCAAAAAACGTAACAGACAACACGTGGCCCAAAAAAGATAATACATGCTTTCTGTCTGATAGTTGTGATAAAGAGATTAAATTTTTGTCATTCAAAGGATATTTGTGAATGAAACAAAGCTTGACATATCCGCTGCCACACACACACACACATACACACACACATGCGCACACACACAACACACACACACAACCAAATTTATCAATATACAACTATCAGATTTACTCAGAGCATAAAAAATAAATGCTGTCATTATCAATCCAGATACATTTTTTGCATCATTAGAAGGAAGTATTTATTGTCAATATAAAAATTAGATGATGGGTGTGTTGAATAAGCTATGTGGTTGCAAATATTGTTCAGATCACCCTGAAATAGCTAATTTGTAAATTAACTTACACATATTTTGATTTCTACTGAACATTGCTGTTTAAGTTCAAACAGTGTTTAAGACATAACCATTTCCATCCTAATCCAAAAAGAATTGGTTGCTGTTTTTTCATATTCCATCATATTATGCATGATACCAGTAAGCTGGTTTGCCTCCAATCCTTGTAAACTGGGTGTATTGTGGCCCAAGGCCAATCAATACACTGATTAGGCCTGTTCTCTCTCTCTCTCTGTCTCTCTCTCTCTGTCTCTTTCTCTCTCTCCCCTCTCTCTCTTTCTCTCCCC
Source organism: Stramonita haemastoma (assembly GCA_030674155.1). Lineage (NCBI taxonomy): Eukaryota > Metazoa > Mollusca > Gastropoda > Neogastropoda > Muricidae > Stramonita > Stramonita haemastoma. The sequence goes on along the minus strand of CM060316.1, from coordinate 51,356,529 downwards.
TACCCCTCTCTCTCTCTCATTGACATCATATCTCTCCACATAGATTTTTAGCGTGGCATCACATGTTGGCAGTTAATAACATGGTGGCGAACAAGGTGGGTTATTCTTTAGCTGGGGTCACAATGCAAGACCCAGAGAGCCGTGAAGACAATGTAAAGGGCTTGTTGTTAACGCTCCAGACGCGGGGATTACAAAGCCAAAGTTCCCAGGGAATCTCAGACAAGTCATCTTAAAAGCGTCTGCTTCGATGACTGGTAGCTCGTTACTCACCTTCTTTCCCGTTCCTCTTCATTTTTGTTGTTGTTTACAAACGATTTCTGTTATGTACTCTTCTTCTCTTCCCTGACCTAGTCTTCTGGTTTAAAGGGCATTCTTTTGGTAAGCTCTAGAGGAACTTTTATGAATTCTTGAAGGATTGCTGGCAAGACTTTCTCAGAACTGAAGTGCATTTAACACAGGTTGAATGGTGAATTGGAACAGCGCCAAGCGTTGAAAATAGAGCAAATGTTCATTGATTGGGGGTATGGGGTGGGATGGGAGGAGTGTGCAATTAGTGTACTCTCTTTGAAAACCAATGATCTAACCTTTATTGGTTTTATAATTATATTGCAAGTAATTTTTTTACTTGGATAGAATTACCCCAGTCTCTTAAAATTAGTTTTGCTATGTAATGTTAACTAGCAAGAGACTCAGGAACTCTGATTTTTTAAAGACGGCACAGAAGCTTGAATAAAACAGACACTTTGGTTGTCTTTACCTTAATGTTTCGTTCACCTACTTACAATAACATACCACATTTTACACAAAACACCGTTATACAACGTGAAATGACACGACCTGACACAAAACGACATGATACATTGACAAGACTTGACATGGCATGACACTACACTTCACTGCATTACATGCCACTATACTATGCTGCGCTGCTCTGCGCTGCGCTGCACTGCACTGCACTGCACTGCACTACACTGCACAAATGTGAAACAGTGTGTATGTGGGCACATGTGCTTTAGCACATTTCTGACTATCTTTTTGCTACCTAACTGTCTGTCCGTGTGTCTGTTTGTGTGTTTGTCTATTTATCTGCCTGTCTGTCTCTCTGTCTGTCTCTCTGGAATTAGCATGGTCACTGGCTATACATAAATTCAGACATACATCATGGTTTAACACATAATCTCATAGTTATAAACGAGATATGTTATCTTTTTTAATTTGCTCGTTTCACAATGTAAGACCCAGGGAACTCCAAACCCAAAAAACATCGCGACTACTATTCATATCATAGACATGGTGATTATGAGATCAAACCTCTATGTGATTTCAGAGAGAGACAGTTAAAAGCTTCTACTTCAGTGGCTGAAAGAGGACTAGTCTTCCATCACAGCCCCCTCCCCCCAACCTATGTTTCACTTTTGTTGTCTATAAAATGGCTTCAGTCATACAGGGTTTGTCCTTTCATACACTCATGGCCTTGTCTAAAGGGCATCTTTGTGACAAGCCCTGATGGATTTTTGATGTGATCTTGAAGGGTTGTGTGGAAGGTATTCCAGAAAAAAGATACGTTGTAGCATAGCTTCGATGCTGATGCTGAACTATGCACATCTAAAATCTATGAACTCTCAGAAAAAAAAAAAAAAAATTGTGTGATTTCCACAAATCATTAAATTAAAAAAAATACAATGAATTTAATGGTTACTGATGTTTTGCGTTGCAACTGGCAATCACTTGGCTGGAATAATTTTCAGAGAGAGAGAGAGAGAGAGAGAGAGAGAGAGAGAGAGAGAGAGAGAGAGAGAGAGAGAGAGAGAGAGAGAGAGAGAGAGAGAGAGAGAGAGAGAGAGAGAGAGTTTCTATTGGTTTTCATTAAACAAAATCCAAATCTTTTCATCATTTCATTAACACAATGAACTCAGCAAGGAAACAGAGACCTATGCATATATTTGCCGAGATTGTGGAATGAATGAAACGATGGAGTAAAGATACTTCCAGAGAGCAACACAGTAAAAGAGGAACTATGGACAGCAGAGTTATTGTTGAGCTCATACCTAAACACTGTGGGGATACCTGTGATCCTCCCCCCACACTCCCGATCTCTGCAGCACCTCACTTATTTTGCAATATGGGGATATTCTCTGGAAGGACGGTGGCAGGATGGTTAAGACGTTCGCCTGCCAATATGTAAACCGCGAGTTTCTGGGTTCGTACCCAGCTCGCCCTTTCTTCCCAGTTTGACGAAAAAATCGAACTGAATGTCAAAGTCATTCAGATGAGACTGTAAACCGAGGCCCCGTGTGCGAACGCACGCAGAACATCTTGCGCACACGTTAAAATCCCGTTCCGCCTTTCGGAAGAGCAGGCCATCGTGTGCCGGTAGGAGCGGATGACAAAATTAAAAAAAAACCCAGCATGCACACAGGTGTCGTGTTTAGAAACCATCCCTGAGGGGAAAAATAAATAACGGGTAGGCGCTGCACTTGTGGTGACGCGCTCTCCCGGGGAGAGCAGCCCGATCTTTAGCAGAGAAATCTGCTGTGACATAAAGTGGTATAAAATAAAATAAAAATAAAATAAATAAAAAAATACTAATGCCATGTGCCATTCAGCAAGAAAAGAAACGCCCAGTGAACTTCTGGCTCAAAAACTCTACACTTCAGGCACTTCTCTGGGCCTGATCAAAAGAAAGACTGATGAAAACTGGTCCAAGATTCTCCAAGTTATTGTACAAGAAAGAAAACATACACGCAAAAGGAGTGTTCTGGTACTTTCCTCTCAGAAGTCTGCTTTCTGTGAATGAACAGTAGGCTCAAAAGATTGAAGTTTCTAACAAACTTTAACTGCTGTAGTGCCTGGATCTTTGTTCCTGTGTCTGTCTTCCTCTATCTATCTTTCAGTTTGTCTGTCTGTCTGTGTCTCTGTCTGTCTGTCTGTGTGTCTGTCTGTCTGTCTGTCTGTCTGTCTGTCTGTCTTTCTTCTCTCTCTCTCTCTCTCTCTCTCTCTCTCTCTCTCTCTCTCTCCTCTCTCTCTCTCTCTCTCTCTCTCTCTCTCTCTCTCTCTCTCTCTCTCTCTCTCTCCCCCTCTCTCTCAACCCTCTGCGCTTTCTGCCATTTCACTCTTTTCTCGCCCTCTCCATCAGACTTTCATTCCTATCACTCCCTCTCTTTATCTTTATGTCGTTCCTCATCTCTCCTTTTCATCCTCTCTGAGTTTTCTCCCCTCCCCTTCCCTTTTCTCTATTAACCCTCTTCCTCCATCACCACATCCTTCTTTCTTTACCCCTCTCTCTCCCCATCACTTTTTTTATTTTTATCTCTCTTTCTCTTCACCCACTCCCCCCGCCCCACTCCCTCTCTCTGCGGTAATCACTTATTTTGGAACAGCTGCAGCTGTGAACAGCATCACTGCCTTCAGTTTGCAGAAACACTTATTAACCTATATGCCATCCCGCCAGACATGCACAACTAATCGTCTTATGATAGATGTTGAAAGTGTTCAGCATCACACCCAGTTCTCAAATCTTTTTTTTCTTTTATTGGCAAGAAGCGAGTGTTTTTAAAATTTTTTTTTTAAACAGATACTGCTCTGAAATAAAATTGTTTGTAGCAAAGCTTAGCAAAGTCTTTGAGGTCATGTTGAAGTGGTCTTGATTTAAGAATTTTTTCCTCCTATTTCTCCTTTCTATTTAGTTTTTCCTCTTTTTGTTTTCACTTTAATTTTGGCAGAAATCATGATTTTGTCCTGATTATTTGTGAAGTTAATGAATATTACCTTCTTTCGTTAGAATTCAGTGGCAGTTGATGTTCACACACACATATACACGCACACATACACCTACATGCTTACACACACAAGCAAACACACGCACACACATAGACACACAAACACACACAGGCACACACATGTACACACACACATACACACACACAACACACACACACACACACAAGTAAACACACGCACACACATAGACACACGGTCCCACACAGGCACACACATGCACACACACACACACAACCCACCCGCCCACCCGCCCACCCCCCCACACATCCACCCCCACCCCTCCCCACACACACTCACACACTTGCAACAAGGGGCCATTGTTCTCAGCTGCCAAGACACTTCATCACCAGGCTGACCATGTGCCAAGTCTGCTAGGCCTAATGAGGCAGATGGTCAGTAACCTGAGGGTCAACACACTGGTCAGGTCAACAGTGAGCAGGTCTCCATGCTGACATCATGATGGACAATGCACTGGACAACACGTTTAGCTTGGATGAAGGACATCCATGTTGAAATTATGATGGGCAGAGCAGTGAACAACACGTTTAGCTTGAATGAAGGACTTCTGGACATTGTATAGTAAAATAAAGTGAATCTCGGCATCTTTCTGCTTATGTGTGGGCGTGCTGTGGTATGCATGTTCAAACTGAATGTGGCTTTGCTGGTGTGAGGTACACAGTACGGTCACTTTGTGTTGTTCTCTTGTTTGAGTAGAAGAGGGAGAAGAAGCGGAAGAGGAAGCAGCAGCAGCAGCAGCAAAAGAA
>CM060316.1:51339485-51349485 GCA_030674155.1 Stramonita haemastoma | reverse complement strand
GTAGACAGAAGCCAGAGAGGAGAGAGATGGCAGGCAGAGAGTAGACAGAAGCCAGAGAGGAGAGAGATGGCAGGCAGAGAGTAGACAGAAGCCAGGAGGCTTGTTAGCAGAGAGATGGCAGGCAGAGAGTAGACAGGAGGCTGTTAGCAGAGAGATGGCAGACAGAGAGTAGACAGAAGCCAGAGAGGAGAGAGATGGCAGGCAGAGAGCAGACAGAAGCCAGGAGGCTTGTTAGCGCTGATCACTGCTGTCTGCTGGCATCAGTTCCTCTTCACTGGTCATCGCTGTCACAGGACCAGCAGTCTGTGGCCTCTGTCTGTACTGCTGATGCTGTTGTGCTCCCTTCTGACTCACTCACTTGCCATGGCAGCAGTTATCTGTAGTGGGGATTGGGGAGAGTTAAGGAGGCTCTGATGAGAGAAGCCGGAATTAAGGGCTGTCGGGATTTCTGTTCCAGAACCATAATTCTTATGGGTAAATGATGAAGATAATGGTAATAGTGATAACGACAATGACAATGTCGATGATGACCATGATGACAACTATGATGAGAAAAACAATGACAATGATGGGTACATCAGCATTGATGACAAAGATGGTGATGACAAAGGTGGCAACGACATTTATGCTTTTCAAATGTTACATAAATATGTCATACTTACTTGCTGTGAAAAAAAAATTCTAAAAGGAAAACCATTGATGAAGCTAATGATGATGATAACAGTGATGCACACAATAACAATGATGATGCAATGGTGGTGCTATTGACAATACCAAACCCCAAATGAGCAATACAAACGGCAATAACTGATTAACTTCCTGCACAATCCTCAATGCAACATACAGTTACTTTGCCTTAGCTTGACAAGCCACCACTCATTTCATAATTATAGTTAACAAGCATTGTTGGTAAATGGCTACATTGTAGATATCAAAGCAATGAGATGCAACTCTTTTGGCAGAAAACCCTTACATACTTAAAATTTAATTTAGATGCAGTAAATTGCGGACAAAAATGTGTTATGTAAAAATCGTGAATCTCTTCATCAAAAGGGCCTTAAATCTAACCAAATTACCAGCACACTTTTCCTATTGGAAATTGTTGAAAATGCCCAAACGTACTAAACTTGTCACTAGCAAAGGATTTGATTATGATAATGTAAAAAAAACAATAAAGTTTTTCTGTCTGAGAAGACTAAAGCCTGAACTTTGGTTTCCAAATCAAGGATTGGGGGTTTCTGAATGTTTGTGGGACCTGATGATTGGAGACTGAAAGTCTTCGAAAAAAGGGAATCCCCCGACAAGGTATGTGCAGACTGTCTTCATTCCCTTTCAAAATTATTTTATCCACACAAGGTATGTGCAAAGTGTCTTGTCAAAGATAATGGTATTACAGTGCTTTTTTCAGTAGGATGAGGATAGTACAAATACATCCAAACATATTACCAGCTTCTTGTGTCGCAAAAACTGGTCAATCATCTGTTGAACGAATTTCTGGACAGATGTATGTAAAGGATCAACACACCGCAGTGCCTCCTTGGGAAAACTGAAATCCTGAAGAAAGGTCCAGACAGTCCGGTGTACACAGTCTTTTGTGAACTTGTCTCCTTATAGAAGTCAGAGTGGTAATAGTTAATAAGACTTGTGGGTTCCTTTTTGTTTCTGATTTTTCATCTCCTCTCTAATTAACCATATGCTCACTAGTAACTCTTGTCCCAGCATAACTTCAGGAATAAACGAAATTGGCAAATCTATACCGAGACAAATGATTTTTGCTCCTTTCTTAGGAACTCACGAAGCCTGAGAATGGCTGGTATAGAGATTTAGACCTTAATCCCCACAGCCTCCCAGACAATTATTGTTAAAAGCCTTTCCCTCTCCTATTCAGCAGATATCCTCTCCTCTTCTTCGGCCCTTTACCCTATAAACTGATTTCGTTCAACACACGATTTTTCCTTTCCCCTTTGTTCTGATTCTAGAGGGAATTCATGTTAAAATATACCTACACTTTGATGTCTGTTTTTCAAATAGGTGGTTGTCAAATTTACTCACGAGAGAGACATATTTCAACATCTGAATGCTTTTAAATCACTTCAGGAGACTAGAGAGCGTATCAAAATAATGCATCCAGAGTGTAATTGTGAGTCTCCATAGAGAGGGGCTCAGGTTTACTGTATGAAGAAAACAGATTTTACAGAGTGGGGCACCAACGTTTAAGATTGTTGCTGTTTCATTAAATGCTATTTCCTAAATTGTATTTTATTCCATGGAAAGAACAAAGATGATTAAATATTTTTTTTGCAAACGCAGAAAATCAACTTCTAAAGAAATTACTACTCAAATGGAAATGATAAGAAAAGGTAGGTTTGGATTTAAAAAACCGGATTTAATGTTTATCATATCTCGCCAAGTGATTAGATTGCAAACCAAAAAGTTTAAATCAATATCATTATTTCAAAACAAATCTAATGTGGAAAACGTCAGCATCACGCCACTATCTCATCAATCAGAATTGTGCAAAACGAATAGTTTCAGCTTTGTAATTCGATATTTTCGAAGTGAATTAAGGATAGTGTATTACACATGTGAAACGAATCAAAAGGCTCATTGATGATACATGTTTTTCATAATTACAATAAAGATAATTAGTTTTAACAGCCATACATTTTTTGTTGTGAATGAAGAATTACTTGTAAGAAAACAACAAAGCTTAATGTGAAAGTCATTTTCTCCTACACACACGCACACACACAGACATAGACACACAGCAACACAACACACACACAACACACACACACACACACCACACTGGCACACTGCCGACACAACACACACGACACACACACACACACACACACACACACACACACACACACACACATACACACACACACACAACACACTGACACAGATCACAATCATCACATGACAAGATTTCTGTATAACTAATAAACACACACTTGTAAACGTCTTTTTATCAACTCTCTTTCCTGTCATTTATGCTATTGCTATCTATTACGAAGTTCAGCTAGGATGCAAACAGTCAATATCATAGCGGTGAACAAGGCTGCTAGTGGTTTTTTTTTTTTTAGCGTAAGTCAGGATGCAAGACCCATAGAGCCATGAACACAGTGAAAAGGGCTTGTTGTTAATGCTCCAGACACGGGATTACAAAGCCAAAGTCCCCAGGGAATCTCAGACAGGTCACCTTCAATGATTGTAGCTCGTCACTCACCTTCTCCTCCCCCCACCCCCCCACCTTGTATTTTCATTGCTTACAAAATGATTTTTATTTTGTACTTCCTTTACTTCACTACCAAGGTTTTTGATATCCTATTCTTCTTCTTGTCCTGGAACGCTCAGACAGCAACTATTGTTGTCTGTCATAGAGCCAAAATACGTTCGATGCGCTTTAAGTGCCTGACAGTTCAGGCCAGTGTATCGGTCTTCAGCGTGTATTCTGGTTGAAAGGGCATTCCTTTGATAAGATCTGATGGAACTTTAATGTTTTCTTGAAGGGTATTTAGCAAGACTGTCCAGAATTACGGTACATTTAGTACAGATTTACATGTTAGATTCACGTAACTCAAATCAAACCAATACCGTATGGAGCAGTTATTGATTTGGCAAGGTTTCTGGAATGATTTTGATATCTTTGAAAAAAAAGGTCTGAAAATTTTTTAGTCTACTATTTGTTAAATTATATCAGTCTTTAAGGGAAAATTTGCTTTAGTGGTACTGACCTGCAAAAGACTCAGGTCTTTGATTCTTTTTAAATTGCAAAGAAACAGACATTTCTGTTTGTTTTTGTTTACTTCTTTGTTTTTATTTCTTGTGTGCAACAGCAACCATATTTATACCCCCCACATTGTGATGACACTACACTTCCCTACACTGCACTCAACTGCACTGCACTGCAGTGCATTGCACACACCACACCACACCACACCACACCACACCACACCACACCACACCACACCACACCACACCACACCACACCACATCTCACTCCATTGCACTGCACTGCACTGCATTGCTCTGCACTGCACTCCACTGTACCACACTACCACTACACTACACTACACTACACTACACTACACTACACTACACTACACTACACTACACTACACTACACTACACTACACTACACTACACTACACTACACTACACTGCACTACAAAGGCTGTTTAACCTTTTATGCTGTGGTCAATATTTACTGTCTGTACATTCTGGACCTCTGCCCTCTCCTCTGTTGATCAGCCTGCAGCCCTATCTTCCTCCCCAAAAGATAGAAGTCAACAAAATATGAACGTGAGTGCATTCAGGGGAAGGTGCTTCTGCCCATACTTGTCTGTTTAGCTAACACTGTGTGTGTCTGTTTTCTCCCATGCTTTTCTGTTGAAACTAACAATCTCTCTCTCTCTCTCTCTCTCTCTCTCTCTCTCTCTCTCTCCTCTCTCTCTCTCTCTCTCTCTCTCTCTCTCTCTCTCTCTCTCTCTCTCTCTCTCTCTCTCTCTCTCTCTCTCTCTCTCTCTCTCTCTCTCGAGAGAGAGAGAAGGCTAGTAGGTGGGCAATTACTAGAAATATATGTAATATATAAAGCTGTTATCGCAGAAGGAGCGAGAGAAGGGAAAACAGTGATTATCAGCGGCTACTAGGAGTGGCCTGGTGTTATATCAGAGACTGTTATCACAACAGGAGGGAGGAGAGGAGGAACATGAGGGAGAGGAAGAGATAAACTCAATGAAATTCAACAGTGATTATAAAGAAGATAAAGGAAGACGAACTTGAATTAAGGGAAGGATAGGAAAATCATGAACTGGTTGAACTGATAAAGCTCCTGATTAGATGACCGTAGACACAGAGTTCCTGGCTGTTTATCTACTGTGCTTGTTGAAAGGATCCTTTATTGGATTTTAAGTTCCATTTTGTTGTGGAATTACTGTACCGAAACTTGACTACTATTGGGAAATAATTTAGTAGAATAACAGATCTTCAGACTTGATTCAAAGGGTCACTTGTGCTCTGTCTGGCTGGGATTCCCCGAGAGATAGGAACCGACTCTTGGCATTTCAGCCAGCATTCTACGTCAACTAGTGTAATTTTAAAGATAAAGAGTTCGTTCGTCAAGATACCACGTAACAACAAGTTTGATTGACATCGAAAACGAGCAAAGCCATTCATGGATTTTGTAGTTTTCATGAATCATTTAAGACTCTTTCAAACAATGGATCTAACGCTCACTGATCTTTTTTTGCTACAATTGGCAATCGCTTGATTGAAAATAGTTTGATTTTGCTTGTGAAATTATTCAAACAGTGAAAATAGTTTGATCTTGCTTGTGGAATTATTCAAACAGTGAAAATAGTATGATCTTGCTTGTGGAATTATTCAATCACGAATAAAGCAAAGTAGCAGGGTGATAAGAGCATCAGACGTACGATCTGATGTGATGTGGGATGTGGGTTTGAGTTGCAACTGGGATGTCTGTTTGAAGGCATTTTTCTTTAGGGCCTCCACTTATTCCACAATTTCTCAGCCAAATCATTCTGTTGAGGCCGTAAACTAGGGACTCGTGTACAAATGGTTGCATGACAACTTCTGGGCATGTTAAAAAACATTATAGACTTTACCATCATCTTTACGGTATACATGTATGACATGCTCCAAAACAATAACAACTTGTGTTCTTGCTTTCAGTGTCTCTGTGTCTGTCCCTCTGCCTGTTGTGTCTCTGACTCCTCGTCTCTTATTTCTACGATTTCATGTGCTGTTTTATCTCTGACACATGTTTATTCTTGTCTGCATATCGGTCTTTACCCTTTTGCCTCTCTGTGTTTCTGTTTCTTTCATTAAAGTTATCAAAAACGTAACCAGGGTCTACACCAACACACACACACACACACACACCACACACACACACACACACACACACACACACACACCACGCACACACACACACACACATCCACACACCCACACACATACACACCCCTCAACCTCACCACCCACCCACCCACACACATACAACCACACCACACACACCCACACCACACATACACAACACACACTTCACAGCTTAAATTTAAGCTGAATTAAAAAAAAAACAAAAACGAAAGACCAAAATTACCAAAGAAGTTCATGAAAAGGCGATGTTGGTTCCCAGACAGAGTGATTATGGGGTCAAAATCTCCCGTAAGACAGACTCCACAATTGGAATTGAAAGCTCCTTCTTTGATGGGCAGTCACTTTCCGCCCTGCTGCCTGTCTCTCTGGGTTTGCTGCTTACAAGGCGGCTCCAGCAGTACACAACCTTTTTTCCCCTTTCATGCCATGCTTACAGGGTCTGGTTCTTGAAGGTCTCTGTGATCAGCGCTGATGGATCTTTTATGTCTTTCTGAAGGTTTAACAGGATGGTTTGTTTGATGTGGTGGACACTTTTTTTTTGCTCAGATGTTGTGACTTTAAGACTGTGTTAGAAAAAACGAGAGTGTCATGAAAGCATAACGAGTACATCTAGAGAGAATGTAGGAGTTGAGAATCTGTTCCAATTTTTTTTTTAGGATTTAAAGAGACATTGAGTTCAAAATCTATAAATGTTTTTGTTTTTTTTGTTTTGAAGGTTATTCATATACAATGACTTGTCTTATTGTGGTCGATTTTGAAACGGTTATGACATCTCTATGGGGACGGGATAGCTCAGTGGTCAGAGTGTCTGATTTTCCCCAGCCAAGTTAAGCAGCGTCGAGCGGGGTTACCAGTTGGAATGGGTGACCGATTGCGCGCCTTGGCTTCAGTACAGTTCCCCTAGTTCACCCAGCTGTAAATGGGTACCTGCCCTCTTTAGGGTATGGGAAGGTAAAGCGGCGAGGGAGAGGAGATGGGCGCCGCCCTCAATATGCTGGCCCCTAGAGAAGCTGAGGTCTCTGACGCCTCACCCCCCTACGACCACACAGATTATGGGACACCTTTACCTTTACCTATGACAATCTGTCCGAAACCCCTTGAATTATTTTTTTTATCAGAAAAATTCAGCATCCTACAGTACCCTGTGCGCAACAGAAGCAACAGTTGTAGGAATGGTTCCTGGAGGGGGTTTGACATTGATTATATTAGTTCGTTTTGTGGTGTTGTGTGTGTGTGTGTGTGTGTGTGTGTGGTGTGTGTGTGTGTGTGTGTGTGTGTGTGTGTGTGTGTGTGTGTGTGTGTGTGTGTGTGTGTTGTGTGTGTGTATGTGTATGTGTATGTGTGGGTATGTGTGTGTACATGCGCGCTTGCTTGGGAGGGTACAAGCACATGTGTTAGTGCATGTGTACACACACATGTGTATTTGTGTGTGCATATATGTGTATGCATATGTGTGAGTATGTGTATGTGTTGTGTGACACATGTGATGAGGTAGTGAGATGTGAGATGTGATGAGAGAGAGAGAGAAGAGAGAGAGAGAGAGAGAGAGAGAGAGAGGAGAGAGAGAGAGAGAGAGAGAGAGAGAGAGAGAGAGAGAGAGAGAGACGAGAGAAGAGACAGACGACAGACAGACAGACAGACAGACAGAAAGAAGACAGACAGACAGACAGACAGAAGACAGACAGGACAGGACAGACAGACAGACAGAGACAGAGAGACAGAGACAGAGAGACAAGGCAGAGACAGAAAGTCAAGAGTGGATAGGTTCAGTCAACCAGTTTGCCTGTCTGTCTGCCTGTCTGTCTGTCTGTCAGTCTGTCCGTCAGTCTCTCTCCTCTCTCTCTCTCTCTCTCTCTCTCTCTCTCTCTCTATCTCTCTCTCTCTCTCTCCATTGCCTCCCTCTATCTCTTTTAGGATAGGTGTAAAGAGACATTTTGTACTAGTTAGTTACCCTCATGAAATAAAAATTTGTCTGTCTATCTGTCTATCTGTTTGTCTGTCTGTCTGTCTGCTGTCTGTCTGCCTCTCTCTCTATTTATGCCATCATCTCGGCTGATTCTTTCTTTTTGTTTGTTTGTTTGCTTCTTTCTTTTCTTTTTTCTTTTTTTCTTTTTTCTTTCTTTCTTTTCTTTCTTTCTTTCTTTCTTTCTTTCTTTCTTTCTTTCTTCCTTCCTTCTTTCTTTCTTCCTTCCTTTCTTCTTCCTTCCTTTCCTTCTTCTTCTTTCTTTTTCTTTCTTTCTTTCTTTCTTTCTTTTCTTTCTTTCTTTCTTTCTTCTTTCTTAATTTTATATTGATAAATTCTTTGATCGCCTATTCAGCCAATTCAATTTGTATTTTTTCCGCTCTTTTATTGTTATTCGTTTGTTTCCTTCTTTCTGTTTCTCTTTTTTCAATTTCTTTCGGAAAATGAATTTGGGTCAGTCACTCTTTCTTTCTGTGTTTTCTTAAATCGTCCCACATTCTCATCTTTCTATAATGCATTTTCAGTGGGCGGTGGTGTGTGATGTGAATGTGTGTGTGTGTGTGCGTGTGTGCATGTGTGTATGTGTGTGTGTGTGTATGTGTGTGTGCGTGTGTGTGTATGTGTGTGTGTATGTGTGTGTGTATGTTTTGTGTGTATGTGATGTGTGTGTGTGTGTGTGTGTGTGTGTGTGTGTGGTGTGTGTGTGTGTGTGTGTGTGTGTGTGTGTGTGTGTGTGTGTGAACACCGCCTACGTGCAAATGCACGTTCGTTTGCATGTTTGCAGGCGTTGTCTTTTATTCAAGAGCATGCACGAACATTATAAATCCTGATTAAAAGACCAGGCCATAAAATGTGTTAATGAAAGACATCAAGGAGGATCGCAGCAATTAAATTTTTTAAAAAGTAACTGGGCCCTGAAATGAGCCTCAAGTAAACGCTAAGAGATTGCCTTCACAAGTAAAAAACCCCACAAAACCCAACCACTGACACCAACTAGAAATGACCATTAAAACAAGGATGGCAGAAGCAGCAACACAGTTCATCAGCATATCTTCACCAAGTTTTTAAAATTTTTTTACCAAGATGAATTTCTAGCGAATCAGTTGGCATGCTCTTCCCAAAATTTGTAATGCTCGTGGGACCACACAAACTGTGTCACACTATCCCCGAGTTGTACTGTGTCACAACCCTCTTCTCTTGGAGTCAATGAGCACTAGATGCAGTCAAAGAGGCAGAGTAGATTCAAAGTTATATGGTCAGATTCCTGTGGGACTGGTTGTGTCTAGAATAAAGATAAAGTGGTAGTGTGTGTGTGGTGGTGTGTTGGGTGTGTGTGGTGTGGGTTTGTGTGTGGTGTGTGGTGGTGGTGTTGTGGTAGGTGGGGGGGGGGGGTGGGTGGTGATGAGGTGGTAGGGGGGTTGTTTAGATGAGGAGGTAGGAGGAGAGAGAGAGAGGAGAGGAGATGATGAGAGAGAGAGAGAGAGAGAGAGGAAGAGAGAGAGAGATGATAGAGAGATGAGAGAGAAGAGAGAGAGAGAGGAGAGAGAGAGAGAGAGAGAGAGAGAGAGAGAGAGAGGAGAGGAGAGGAGAGAGAGAGAGAGAGAGAGAGAGGAGAGAGAGGAGAGAGAGAGAGAGGAGAGAGAGAGAGAGAGAGAGAGAAGGAGAGAGAGTGAGAGAGAGAGTGTTGTAAAAAACAACCGATCATATACAGCAGGACTTACAAACTGTTTCACGCAAGTATTAACGACTTTCTTCTTTACCCCTAAAACAACATTTACTCTGTACCTCACAAAAAAGGCAAACAAACCCCTCACAGTCCATAAAGCTTTCTCAAATATTGCTGATTACCTGCCTTTTTGAGGAAATAATATTATTCGATATCCAATCGAAGACTGGTCAAACAGGCCCTAAATTCTGACCCCATTCCGATTTCACCAACTTGTTTTGATGCTTCTATCAGAAGGACTGTTGCAACTGCTGCAGTTCTGTGGGAATACATGGCATGGCGATGTACTCCAAGCCTAACATTATGTGTGGTCTGATCTCTCGTATCTCGCCACCTAGAGTGCAGTAACTGTGATCTCAGGGCATTGTAAAAATAATCGTAAAATAATTTTTGAGTTAAAAAGA
>CM060316.1:51319485-51334485 GCA_030674155.1 Stramonita haemastoma | reverse complement strand
GTCCATCTGTCTCTGTGTATTTCTGTCTGTCTCAGTTTCTGCCTCAGTCTCTATTTGTTTCGTGGTCTGTCCGTCTATTTGCATGTTTATCTGTCTGTGCTTGTCTTTCACTGAACACCTCTTCCCCCTTCTATCTACCCTTCCATCGTCTCCTCTTTTTCTCTCTCTCCATTCCTGCTCTCTTTCTCCACTTGTCTTTCTTCTTCTGTGCTTCTTTTACGATCTTTTCGTACACATCACATTGAACTTTGAACATTTTTCTTTGTCTGTCATTCATTGCTTTTGACAAACATGTCACCATTTTTTGTGTGCTTGTGTTGAACATAGCGGATCATATTTCTTTGATTTTGAAATTGTTTAGTTTTGAAGAGTGAGGAGCAAACACTGCCACATAATGCACATACATGCACACATAACATCACATAATATGGATACACACATACACGCTCAGACAGCAACTGTTGTTGTCTGTCATATGATAGCAAATATGCGTTGCGCCTGTTTAGCCGTTAAGCGCATGGCAAATCAGGCCCAGGGCATCTGGCTTCAGCATGGAAGAGAATTGTTACATTTTAAGTCTTTGGAAAAAGGCTGTAGAATAAACCAAAGAAGCATAAAACAGATAGCACGGAGGTGACAGAAAGGAAAAAAAGAAACAAAAAGAGGAATGGGATAGAAAAGAAGGGATTTCAAGAACAACATTTTCATTGTTGTTGAAGTAGAATTATAGTCCTTTCCAGAATTCTGATAATTATCAGGACTGTGGACAGAAGCCAGAAGTTCAGAGGTCCCACACTTCGGTGAGTTCTCCCACTTCAGCACCTCGGGCCACCCAAAAGATGTCACACTTCCGTTGAAGCAACGAGAACTTTTCCCGCGCAGGCCCGCAGTGCCGCACGGGCCGAAACCCGATTATTATTTCAGAATTTTCAGAAGGTGGGGATGCTATTTATACTGACAGGCCACCGGCATCCCCTCGGGGGATCAGCTGATAGGATCTTTTTCTCTGCAGATTTGGGGCAGAAGAAATCTTTATTTAAGGTCTGTAATCAACACAACCAACCAACCAACCAACCAACCAACCAACCAACCAACCAACCAACCAACCAACCAAAATGGCAGTAAAAGCACAAAGAAAGCCAGAATGGTCGACTTACATGTTTGAAAACTCCTGAATTATTGATCGTAATGATCAAATCGAGGTATGAAAACAAGTATTATCTAGCTTACTGCTGGTACACAATCAAATTAAATGGAAGATTGAAATCAATTATCAATAAGTATTTTCCCCGCTAAAAATATCTGACAGATCAAGCACACATAAAAGCAGAAAAAAAAATCAGAGAAATTTCAACAACTTCCTGAATTAACCATGACATAAGCTCAAATGAGGATCCCTCATTGAACGTATGTGTGAAAACATCTTGAATAAATAATGATACATTACGCAATCGCGTCCAGATCAGTAACGTCACTTAGGTTTCAGAGCTTCCTGATAAAACCATGGCATCAATGATGAAAGGGAGATTCGTCACTGTAAGCGATCACGTCACCTGCCTCTTCTCTTCCTTGTGCGCTTTTCTGTCCCTGTCTCTGTCTATGTTTTTGTCTCTGTTTGTGTCACTGTTTGTGTCTCTGTTTCTGTCTCTGTTTCTGTCTCTGTTTCTGTCACTGCTTTCTGTTTCTGTTTCTGTTTCTGTCTCTGTTTTCTATGTTTCTGTCTCTGTCTTTGTTTCTGTCACTGTTTCTGTCTCTGTTTCTGTTTCTATGTTTCTGTCATTGTCTTTGTTTCTGTCACTGTTTCTGTCTCTGTTTTCTGTCACTGTTTTCTGTCTCTGTTTCTGTCACTGTTTCTGTCTCTGTTTCTGTCACTGTTCTTCTCTCTGTTTCTGTCTTTGTTTCTGTCTCTGTTTCTATGTTTCTGTCTCTGTTCTTCTGCCTTTGTATCTGTTTCTGTCTCTGTTTCTGTCTCTGTTTCTGTCTCTGTTTTCTGTCCATGTTTCTGTCCTGTTTTTGTCTCTGTTTCTGTCCATGTTTCTGTCTCTGTTTCTGTCTCTGTTTCTGTCCATGTTTCTGTCTCTGTTTCTGTCTCTGTTTCTGTCCATGTGAGTTTCCCGTCGTCTGTTTCTGTCTCTGTTTCTGTCCATGTTTCTGTTTCTGTCTCTGTTTCTGCCATGTGTCTGTCTCATGTTTCTTTTCTGCTTCTGCCTCTGTATCTGTTGCTGTCTTCCTCTGATTGGTTTCTGTCTCTGTATATAAATTATTTTCTCCCTTCTCTTCATATCTTTGTCTCTTGACTGTCGTGTCTGTCTCACACCTTGCATCCAGACATGTGAGCGCAATGTGTGTGTGTGTGTGTGTGTGTGTGTGTGTGTGTGTGTGTGTGTGTGTGTGTGTGTGTGTTTGTCTGTGTGTCTGTGTGCCTGTGTCTGTGTCTGTGTCTGCTGTGTCTGTCAGTCCATATGTATTTTTTTCTCTCTTGTTGAACGTGTGAGCGCGTGCGGACATGCGTGCACGTTTCCATGTACATGCACACGTGTGCGTGTGCGGGTGAATATTTTTGTGCGTGCACATCCTCCCATGCCTATGAACATTATCGTTTTTAACAAATGTAACAATATCATTAAATTTGTGCATGCCTTAGATGCGCCAAACACAGTTGCGTATTGAAAACTCGCTGAGAAGGTTCTTGAAGGTTGTAAAACACGTTTCAGCAATAGTAATAGCATTGGTCTCTCTTCCAAATGAAAGTTTTGGGTGAATATTTTCTCTTGATCTTTGCTGCATGAAAAGAGAAATCATGAACGTAAGGAAAAAGAGACATCTCAAATCTTTGATCTGAGCACGTTTGCATAGTATAGATACACTCTGAAGTACATGAATGCACGCGTGTGTGCATATACCCGTATTCTTGGGGAAGTAAAGCACATCTACAAACATACAAACACATACAAGCGCACAGAGACTAGACATGCACCTCCCCCTCCCTCTATCATACTCCCCATTTCCCTACCATCACACTCAGCATCATCAGACAATACAGCCATCGATTCAACATTTATTTGAAAAGAAGACAATTTTTTTCTTGACTCTTTTGATTCAAATTTTCGCTTTTGGAGGAAATGAGTCCTTTAACTATGCTGCCGACGAAGCGCCAAAACAGCCATTTTGTCGGTCTTCTCCATATCGTAACGTCATTTCCTGCAAAGACCTTTAGCGACCCCTGGGAACTGTTTGAAACTGTGCAATTTCCCTATGGCGCCGGTGGTTGCGTACACTGAGGTCACGAGAAGTTGACTACCTTTCAGAAGCACGAAGTTCATTTTTATAGGGTTTGTTCCGTAACAATGGCACACACACCAGTCTGCGAATTTACAATCCGCGGACGTCACTCTATTGGAACATTAAAAAAAAGAGATTGAAAAAGTGTTGAACAAACTTATATGGACATGGCGATGTATAGGGTTTTAGGCTCGATGGAGACTTTTTGAACAGGAAGTGACTTGTGTGCGGATCAGAAATCTATATGCTGTTTCACTTCGTTTTGATTTTTTGCCAACAACGTGGTTTATTCTAAAAATGACACTTTACATTCTCACGACATGGTGGGCACGCTTACCTCATTTCTTTTTTTTTTTTTTTTTTTTTTTTTTTAGTAATCTATATCTTCTATACTCGCTTTATCAAAAACTGTCAAGATGAGATCTGTACAATTAAAAACTGCATTATTTTGCAAGATTCTTATTGTTGAAACAGAATGTTACACTTTCTAACACACTACACATAAAGCGTCTAGTACAGTTTAAAACAAAGTAGTATTACCTATACGACACTGTACAAATTACTATACACTGAAATGTAGTGCATATTCTAGGTGACACTCGGCATGTTAAGCCATGTAACCTCCCCTAACAAGAATGGCATCTTTCGAAAAGTGCACAGTTTTTAACATTTTGCCATGCATAGCAGTGAAACAAGAATAATGAGGATGTCTAGGTCCATGGTGGTGTTTACTAATTCATTCTTCAATCGCATTTGATCATTTGCACGTACTCGCGTAGTAAACTATGTACTTTGCTAATAAAAAAAGCTTAACTTTCTAAAACCGCTGCAGCCATTTTAAAACTAGCAAGAGAACTCGAACTCGAACTCGAACTCGAAAGGTTTATTCATGAAAAAAGGCCATTGGCCCATACATGAAGGGGGTTGCCGAATAACGATAACAATAATTACTTTAAGCTGACACACGACGCTACTCCAAGCCATGGAAACCACAGCATTGATTAGTAATGTACATCGAGACACGAAACTCTTTACTGTCCGGATATGTTACGGCATTCCGAGCGTTTCTTTCGTCCAGTCTTTGTCCACACACCCTTAGGTCTAGGCTAGCCAAGAAACCGTTGTAGTAGTTCTCTAAGTGTGGCTAAGTCCCTTGAAGCACACGATAGGGTCTCTGTGTGTAGTGTGTTCTGGATTCGCTTCCCATTCCGCAAACTGGCGAGTTTGACACGTTCCTCTTTTAACATGTTTTTCTCTTGCTGTTTGACAAACCAGTACACACATACTGGCTCAGTGTCTGGTTGGCATGCGTACTGGATCACAATGTCATGTGACTCACACGTCACAATATCTTCACCGTCTGAATGATGTAGCACAGATTTTCTAAAGTGTGTATTTCTTTGTCTGTCTCTTAGCCTTTTCTGTACGGATCTATCAGTTAGAGCAGCCACGTACTGTTTGACATTTCCTGTGTCGAATGCACCAACAATATTATCATCGTTCACCTCAGGCTGCAAAACACACATATTAGCACACATATCAGCACAGTCACTACAATCAGACATACAGGGAGGTTCTAAATCAACCGATGATGGCAACTTAACTGATGTTTTTGTGTTGATGTCCTGTGTGTGTGTTGTTGGTAGGTCTATTCCATGTGTATCTACACATGCTGTATTCCCCTGTTCTACTCCACTGTCAGGCAGACTCGAGGCACTGAGGACACAATCACTTTCACACACAACACTTGCCTGCTTCTGTTTATGCTTTCGAGAACCTCCACATCTCGTCGTCTTTGAGATAACGATTTCTTCCTGTAGTACTGTGCTTGTGTGCTGCGATTCACTGTTGGATCCGCCATGTTGGTTGACACTGCTGTGTCCACTGGTTTCAGTCGCAAGACAAAAACCACGCTGTCCCCTTCTCCTGCCACTTTCCAGCTGGAAACTGCATTGTCAGTCAGCAGGGCGCCTAAGGTCCTCTCCACAGCCGCTGGAAGTCCAGTAACTGGCATTTTGGAATGAATTTCTAGTTTTACTGCTGCTCACAGAAAATGTACGCCCTGTCCGCTTCACTTCTCGTGATCGACCCCTCAACTAGCAAGAGAGAGAAGAGAGAGAGAGAGAGAGAGAGAGAGAGAGAGAGAGAGAGAGAGAGAGAGAGAGAGAGAGAAGAGAGAGAGAGAAAGAGAGAGACAGAGAGAGAGAACAGAGAGCAGAGCGAGAGACAGAGACAGAGAGAGAGACAGAGAGACAGAGACAGAGACAGAGACAGAGAGAGACAGAGACAGAGAGACAGAGACAGAGAGACAGAGACAGAGAGACAGAGACGAAGGCAGATACAGAAGAGAGAAGAGAAAAAAAGAGAAAAGAAAGAGAAGAGAGAGAGAAGAGAGAAGAGAGAAAGACTAAAAATTACAGACTTCAATCTTATCTTCCCTGCACGGGAACTTCTTAAGGCAGGGCTTTTTGGCATCGCAGAATATGTTCAGAAAACTAGGAGAACACAAAGACTGATAATCTCTTCACCTCACGATACTTGTACAAAACAAATGCAATTTTCAGACACTGAGAACGATCTGGAGGTAGGCTAAACTGACATGCTCTCAATCTCTTTTGTGCAAAATGAATGTGAACAAGAACATTACCTTCTCTGCAAAATCTAGCAGAAACGAAACATGAAAGATGGAGACGAAAAAACAAAACAAAAAGGGGAGGGTGGAAAGAACGAAAGATATGAATGAAAAGAATGTAAAAAGGAAAGAAAAAGAAATGGAACTGAGAGAAGAAAAGAAAGGAGAAAGAAACAAACACAGACCCGAAGAAAAGCAAACAAATAAAAATGTGTGTGCATGTGGCAGCGGACCTGCACTTTGCTGTGGTGCATCATATTGTTGTATACTGCCATTATCATCATGTCTTCTGCTACGTTTTATTGCGTACACTGTACCAGCTTTCGTTCCGACAAACTTGCTGTATTCGAGCCAGGCTGCGGTCTTTGGGGCTTTGGTGTCGCCACAAGTCCGGCCGGCGCCGTGCATATCAAAGACGCTAGTAAAGTGTGTATGCATTCAGTACAGCACTCTCTTGGTGCCGTAGGGTCTTTTACTGTGCAAAAGTTAGTTGGGGTAGTACGGGACCGAAACCGGCCTTTTTTGTCACATCTTTTCGAAAAAAACACGCCTTGTTCTTGAGGGGTGTATGTATGTGCTCGCGTACTCACGTGCTTGCTCGTGTTGTTTGTGGAACAAATGTTGATAGATCAAAGAATTTTAAAGGATACTTTCAAAAGCCTCTGCCACAAAGAACCCACCTAGTTTGGAGAATATACCCATATTTATCTTCTCTTAGAGTCCTGATTATATTTCTCTAAAAAAAAACAATGATCCCTTCTCTCAGAGGACTGAAATGCTGAAAGTCAACTGTCTCATCCGAAAAATCCTGTTTCTCAAAAAGAGCTTGTAGCGTATTATGATAGTCAGGGAAATTGTCATCACAGACTCCCTGGAGACTAATTCATGACCTCTGTGGACTGGCTGCCTTGATTACACCTAACCTTTCTTTAAACCTCTGCCATGCCCCAGACAGAAAAGAATTTGTATCTCCCAAATCTGTGCACTTTCTTTGTCATAGATCGCTCCCTCCTTTCTTGTTAGTACGATGAATGAGTTTTAAGATAACAAGAAAGCGAGTGTGACTATGTAAACATTTCGTTATGAAGGACAGTTTTATTTCTTCACACAACCTAGATTGTGTTTTAAAATTATACCTACAATAAAGTATCTACTAAAAGGACATTTACATTTGTAAGTAGGTGTGAAACTGAATTATCAGACAAAGTAAAGATAAAAGTTTTATTTCCACATCATTCCAACAAAAATATCAAGTTTTTGATAATCTTTCGAACCAAATTTAGCCTCTTCTTAGAAAGCCGTTTTCGTCCACAAAATGAATAAAGAAAATCAGATTTACAGCAAATTGTATGCAAAGTTCTCTCCCATTACTTTTCTACAGCAAATCTTGTGGTGATTGTACACATGTTCTTATGTGATAGTCATACTTTGTGTCAAATCCTTCGGGGGTTGGAGGTTCAGGGGAAAAGTTGTTGGAGGATTGTTATGGTCGCCACTCCCAGTGGATGTCTCACTAAGTCTGGCTCCGCGACTGAGCTATTACTGTCGTCAGTAGGGGAGGGGCTTAGTAGCTGGTATCCTGGGCATGTTAGCTCATAACAGGCACCACTGAACACCACCAAAAAGATCCAGCAGCAGTGCAGAACCCTCTCTAGTTGATGGTTCTTCAGAGGTTTGACATTGTGAGCCTCTCTGTGAACTGTTGACACCTACCACCCCCTACGCACAATCATACGCACGCACGCGCGCGCGCGCGCGCACACACACACACATACATACACACACACACACCGCATACAGACAGACAGACAGACAGACAGACAACTCACACACATACACCACGCACACGCACAATACATACAAACAGCACACATCTCGCACACACACATGCACGCACGAGCCTACACACATATACACCCACATAGCACACAAGCAGCCACCCGCCACAAACACTCCACCCACTCAATACACAACTACGCATATACAGAGACAGCAATACTGCATGACCATATCGAAATAATTTCATCCCCCTCCTCTCCAAAAAAAATGATGGAGGTCTAAGTCCATGCACCGACAGAGCACAGCCCCCTTCACAGTGGAATGAACCTCCTTCACGCCCACCCTCGGCCTCGTTCAGACCTACAACGACCTCTCAATGCAGCCCCCCTCCTCCTCCTCCACGTTCCCCGAGGCGTCTGTCCTGCACTGACAGCAAAGTTTTCCTCTGTCATCATCACCGGGCATGTATAACAAGCTGCAATGATACCCAACACCAAGTTTTCAAACACCACTCGGAAAGACAACATTAACACTTGAACCCGAGTGGAGACTTTTTCTGTCTGTTTGTCTGTTTATTTACTTGCATATGTCTGTCCATCTTTCCTCTGTCTGTCTATCATCCATTATTCTATTCATCTATCTATCTGTCAGTTCGTACTGTAGGTACTTCCGTTAGGCCACAGGGTCGTTTTATGTATGTATGTGTGATGTGAGTATGTGTATTGTGTGTATGTAGTATTTTGTGATGTATGTATGTATGTTGTATGTGTGTATATGTTGTATGTATGCATGTATGCATGTATGTATGTATGTATGTATGTATGTATGTATGTATGTATGTATGTATGTTGTTGTCATGTCTGTCTGTCTGTCTGTCATGTCATGTCTATTGTATGTATGTATGTATGTATGATGTGTATGTCTGCTGTCTGTCATGTCTGTGTACTGTTATGCTGATCTGTCTGTCGTCTATTAATCTATTTTAAACGTATGTTCATACAAGATTAAGGTTTACATCCAATTTTCAATTATTACGCACTATATTCCCCTACCTTCACCTAACCCAATTATTACATCCCCACCTCATATCACACTACACTCCCACACTACTATAACACATACTACAAATACACACATACTAACACACACACACACTCAACACAGACACTACACCCACACACGAGACCACACACGCCCCACCTACCACACCCAACACACACAACACCACACCACCATCACCACACCACAACCCCACGGAGTGACACAAACACAACACAAAACACACAAACACACACACACAAACACAACACACACACAACACACAACACACACACACCACACACACAACACACACACACACAAACACACACCACACAACCACCCACCCCCCCCAATACATCCATCCATAGAAAAAAAATAACAAGTTGGTAACCAGAAATAAAGTCACCTCAGTTATCATTGAACGTTCATTCCCCTTTAAACTCAGGTTACACTGTGGTTTCTTTTTCTTGCATGCCGAATACCTCACCACAAGCCTGATAACTGCTGTACAATATCTTAAACTATGCACCTGTCTGGAAGAAGTACTGAAGACTGCAGTCAGCCTCACGGATTTGTTTTCTGTGTTTAATAGTGTGTCTGGACATTTTCTCTTGTCCTGGCTTCTGCTCTAGTACAAAATTAGTGCGCAAACTTTCTAATTAGTTGTTCTTGCTTGATTTTAGGTACATAAACTCAAAGTGCGTGAATGTATGAATGTTAAAAACTCTGCAGTTTAAAGTTGTGGAAAATATGAAACACTGTACACTGAGGAAAGATTTGTTAAGCTGAAAAATAATATGGTCGAGTTAAATAGATGTAGATATACAAAGAAAGCACACACATTTCTAGTGAGAGTATTACTTCTTTATACCTGCATATTTGCTTTAAAATAATTGTCTTTTGCTTTTTATAGATGATTGGTGGGTTACAAAATTTGACATTAGGGAAAAATTCTCTGACCTGATAAAAACTGTTCACATATCATGTACACAAGTTGGTAATACTTAACACACACAACAACACACACACACAAAAAACACTCACACACACACACACGACAACACATTAACACACACATACACTCACAACACCACAAATTACATTGCACAAACACACACAATACACTGCACAACACACACACAATACACACACACATCAAGTTTTAAACACACACCAACACACACACACAACACACACACACACCACAACACACACCCCACACACACACCAGAACAACAAAACACACACAAGACATATTTAAAAAAGAAAAACCAGCTAAGACCTCCAGACAAGAAAGTTATAAAACCTCTCCTCTGTTGACAGCTTTTCATACCCAAACCTAAAGGTGTCTAAAAACTACACCAGCCTTACAAGCAAAATGTCTATGCTCATGTTATTTTTCTCCATGAAAAATTGGTTTTGATCACGAAATTCAACAGTATTCTGAGCATGCAGACCAAGAACTACGAATGATCCCAAACTTTTTCATCTAGACTATTTGTGTCACTGTCTACGTGTGCATGTCTGTCTGTTTATGTCTTCTGTCTGTGTCTGTCTGTCTGTCTGTCTGCCTGTCTTTCTGTGTTTATTTGTCTGTTTCTGGCTTTGTCTTTCTGGCTTTGTCTGTCTATCTGTATGTCTGTGTCTGTCTGTCCGCCTATCTGTCTCTGTTTATATGCCTGTTTCCGTCTTTGTCTGTCTGTCTGTCTGTCCCCCTCTCTCTGTCCCCACCCCTCTCTAATTTGTTTTGACCTGCCCTTTTTTCTAATACGTGACAGTTTATCCCACCAAAGTTCCACAGGCAGCTGTGCTTATTTCGGTTTCCTTTTGTAAATGGCACCCAATAATGAAAGTAGTTCTGTTCATACGCTGCAGTTTTGCCCCCTTCCATCTGGGGCTATGGCCTTCATCAACAAAATCGAATAGCTCTGCTTTCGTCTGTCTGTCTGTCTTTCTGTCTGTGTCCGTCTGTCTGTCTGTCTGTCTGTCTGTCTATGCCTGCTCTGCTGCTGCTCTCTCGTCTCTCTTCTCTCTCCTCTCTCTCTTCTCTCTCGTCTCTGAATTCCCTGAAAAGCAGGTACCCGAGTGACGCTCGTGAAGCCTAACTTTGGTAAACCGTACAGGTCAGAGTCCATCTCTCACTAGGTGGTGTGTGCGTGCGTGCGTGCGTGTGTGGTGTGTGGTGCGTGCGTGTGTTGTGTGTGTGTGTGCGTGCGTGGTGCGTGCGTGTGTGTTGTGTGTGTGTATGTGTGTGTGCATGTGTGTGTATGTGTTATGTATGTGTATGTGTGTGTGTACGTGTGTGTGTATGCATGTATGTACATGCATGTGTGTGTGTATATGTGTGTATGTTTTCTGTAAAAGTTAATGCATGTTAAAAAGTTCCTCTTTTGTATTTTGGCTCTTCGATCACTGTCCAGACTAATTATTTTCAAAAGAATAAATCTGCATTTCCAGGCAACTCTCTCAACTGAAAAAGTTTTCGACATAAAACTGGTTTGAAAACTTTGTTGTTTTGTCTGTCTGTCTGTCTATCTGTCTGACTGTCTGTCTGTCTATTCTGTCATGTGTGTGTGTGTGTGTGTGTGTGTGTGTGTGTGTGTGGGGTGTGTGTGTGTGTGTGTGTGTGTGCGTGCGTGTGTGTGTGCGTGTGTGTATGTAGGAGTTTGTGTATGTGTTAGTGCATTCATATTTACATTTGTGTAAACGTGATAGCAAGCATTTGAAAGAGAGAGAGAGAGAGAGAGAGAGAGAGAGAGAGAGGAGAGAGAGAGAGAGAGAGAGAGAGAGAGAGAGAGAGAGAGAGGAGAGAGAGAGAGAGAGAGAGAGAGAGAGAGAGAGAGAGAGAGAGAGAGAGAGAGAGAGAGAGAGAGAGAGAGAGGAGAGAGAGAGAGTGAATGCTTTGTGTATGTGTTTTCACATGAATATATACATTTGTGTGTACGTGCATGCTAGTATTTAAAAGGTGTGTGTGTGTACTTGTGCATATGCTTATGTATGCTTGCATGCGTGCGTGCAAGTATTTGAAAGTGCGTGTGCATTCACGTGCGCTCTCACGTGTATGTAAATGTGTGTATGTGTGTGCATGTTGATGTGTGTGTGTATGTATGTATGTATGTATGTATGTATGTAGTATGTATGTATGTATGTATGTATGTATGTATGAGTATATGTATGTATGTATGTATGTATGTATGTATGTATGTATGTATGTTCATGTATGTGTTGTGTTTGTGTGTTTCTCTTGGCGATAGGAAGTCTCTGGCCACAGGCACCTTGTCCACCAATGACCGTGCTGAGGCCTGGGCTCTGCTACTTGCAACCCGAACTCTCAGCCAGGAGGACAATCTACCCACCAACACAGTGTTGTGTTTCTGACTGACTGCAAGTCCATCCTGCAGAGTCTACAGGTGCCCTTCACGGGAGAGCAGATCCTAAGAGACATCAGAGAAAAATGAAGCCTCCTCAGTCAGAGAACTGTAGTTGTGCTGCAATGGATCCCTTTCCAGTTGGCATACGGTAAAACAAAGATGCAGACCCCTGTCAAGGCAGGCAGCACACTTGAGCAGCCAGACACACACCGCGCCCTACAGCGAAGCAGGATGGTATTGTGAAACAGCTTCAGAAAATGTGGTGCCAGCATCTGGACATCAGGTCAGAAGACGAAAGGGATGGCATCGTGAGCTAGAGCAAGCTGCTCAAGTCACCATCTTTAGGCTGCGAACACGACACCACCACAGACAAAAGCAGTAGAAAGATCAAACAAACCTATCCCTTCATCTCTGTTTGTGTGAGTGAGTGAGTGATGTGAGTGAGTGAGTGAGGGAGAGAGAGAGAGAGGAGAGAGAGGAGAGAGAGAGAGAGAGAGAGAGAGAGAGAGAGAGAGAGAGAGAGAGAGAGAGAGAGAGAGGAGAGAGAGAGAGAGAGAGAGAGAGAGAGAGAGAGAGAAGAAGACAGAGAGACAGAAGACGAGAGAGACAGAGACAGAGAGAGACAGAGACAGAGACAGAGACGGAGTCAGAGAGACAGAGAAAGAAACAGAGAGAGACAGAGAGAAATAAAGACAGACATACAGACATACTGACAGGGAGACAGATACAGAGACAGAGACAGACAGACAGAAACAGGGACATACAGATCAGGGTCAGAAACATAGAGATAGGAGAGGAGAGAGATAGGAGAGAGAGAGAGGAGAGAGAGAGAGAGAGAGAGAGAGAGAGAGAGAGAGAGAGAGAGAGAGAGAGAGAGAGAGGAGACAGAGACAGAGAGAAAGAGACAGAGACAGAGAGAAAGATAGACGGAGACAGGGACAGAGAGACAGAGACAGAGAGACAGAGATACAGAAAGAAGAGACAGAGGGAGGCAGGGAAACAGAGAAATTGGCACATAAATGCAGATACTGAGAGAATGTAAGTGTCAAGATTCACACGACGACAGTAGTCTCCTCCCATAAACCCATGAAGACTTATTTTCCACCGGATCGGTCGACCCTTAAAGCCGACAAGACGATAGAGAGCTGATGTCTGTCGTCGCTCTTTTCTTTCCTTCCAGCAAATATCGTTCGTATAGTAAATCAGCCTCAAGTCTGGGCAAACGACCGTTGTTGCAGACGCATCAGACGTTCAGACACATTGGGAAAAGATTGGAGACTGATGAATCTCTTCATTGGTACACCTGTCTAGACATCTGTACCGACGGCGGAGTTCTGTTGGCAGTTCTGCGTAACGTAAGGGCTTCATTCCAGACGATGCTTTAACTTGGTCGGGAACGATTTGGTCAGGTTTAGTAAGAAGGGCAGGGAGGGGGAGGGTAGAGGGTGGGCATTGTTATTTTTGTTGTTGAGAAAAGGGATCAAGTCGTTAACGGTGCTTGTTTTACAGTCCTCCTCCTCCTCCTCCTGCTATTGTCCTGCATCCTCCCACCCTCCACACCCCCTACAATGAGTCACCTTCTAGGCAATTGTGTCTGGCTGGGCTATGTTCCTAAGAGGAGATTTTTTAAAAAATCAACGTTAGGTAAACGGAAGCTTGACAGTTTAGAGTCCCAATTGTCAAAGGAGCTTATAAAACCTATAAGATATGCATATCAAAAGGCTTAGATCGAATGGATTAGTTTGTGTTGAACACAACGTGTATATTCTTGCCTTTATAAAGGAGGGGACTTTTTGCAGCCAAATCTACTGTTATGGATCTGTTTTTCTGTTTTACATCACTCGTCTCGATCTAGCCCCGTCTACCATATCAAGGCTCGCCATGTCTTATCCTCAGGACTACAAGCACACAAGGACAGATTACTATGGCTTTACTCCACCCACAGAAGACCATGCATGTACTGCTGCTCGGTGTTCTCATCCAACATACTCATAAATCCACCCGCTAGGTCCCCTCCTTACCACAACATTCGCACTATCGTTTGACAGAAGACAGACAGACAGACAGACCGACAGACAGACAAATGAATAATAATGTCTTTCAATGGCAGCATTTTAGGCATTTTTGAGTAAGAACCATGTCTTTAGCTTGATCACACTTAGGCTCACTTACATTACAAATCTACAGTAATCTTCTTTTTCTTCTTCTTCTTCTTCTTCTTCTTCTTCTTCTTCTTCTTCTTCTTCTTCTTCTTCTTCTTTTTTCTTCTTCTCTCTTCTTC
Organism: Stramonita haemastoma; assembly: GCA_030674155.1. Lineage (NCBI taxonomy): Eukaryota > Metazoa > Mollusca > Gastropoda > Neogastropoda > Muricidae > Stramonita > Stramonita haemastoma. The sequence continues at coordinate 51,320,099 of CM060316.1, read as the reverse complement.
TTCTTCCTTCTCTTCTTCTTCCTCCTTCTTCTTCCTTCTCTTCTCTTCTCTTCTCTTCTCTTCTTCTTCTTCTTCTTCTTTTCTCTTCTTCTTCTTCCTTCTCTCTTCCTTCTTCTCTCTTCTCCTCTCTTCTCCTCCTCCTCCTCTTGTCCTCCTCCTCCTTCTCCTCCTCCTTCTCCTCCTCCCTCCTTCTTCCTCCTCCTTCCTCTCCTCTTCCTTTCTCTCTCATGTTGGTGCTGTTGTTTCTCCACCCTTTTCCCGTCCTCCTAGCCTTGTTTCTCTCCTCTGAACAAAAGGCCACAAATGGAAAACGTGTTTTAGAGTGAAGAGCAGGGAAAGACAGGACCGAAAAGACAGATTAGGACAGGAGCCTAGAACGTGACTCGGCGCGGTATTTTATAGCTGAAAAATACGTTATTGAAGTCGAGATTTGTGGAATGTGTTTTATAGATTCTCCACAGCGGCAATGCACATAAACCATTCTTTTTTTTCTTTTTTTTTTTTTTTTGGGGGGGGGGGGGGTGGGGTGGGAGGGGTGAGGAGTAGGGGGTGGTACGGGGTGTGTAGTAGAGGCTTTTTGTTGTGCTGTTGTTGCTGTTGTTGTTGTGGTGTAG
>CM060316.1:51301985-51314485 GCA_030674155.1 Stramonita haemastoma | reverse complement strand
GGAAGATAGTTTGTAGATTGCAAGCTTTCTTAGTAAAAGTTTGTGGTCAATAACATCGAAAGCTTTAGCAAAATCAATAAAGAGTATACCTGTGAATTCTTTTCTATTCATATTAAGTAACCATCTATCTGTCATTTTTACAAGGGTAGTATGGCAGGAATGGTTTGCTCTAAATCCAGATTGATTTGGGTGTAACAGATTATATTTGTTTAAGTGGGCTAGTAAACTTTTATGAATGTGCTGCTCTAATGGTTTTGAAAGAGTGGACAATATTGATATTGGTCTGTAATTTGATGGGTCAGAGGTATTTCCTGATTTATGTAAAGGAATAATTTTTGCCTGTTTTAAGATCTTAGGAAATGTGTTTTTGCTTATGCAAAGATTGTAGACATATGTAAGTGTTTCTGCTATAGTTGATGCGGAGAGTTTTAGAATTTTCCCATCTAATCCATCAAGACCACGTGTTGATGATTGTTTTAGTTGACGTAAGGCAGTAAACACCTCATTAACTCATTAAGACTCATTAAGAGAGAGAGAGAGAGAGAGAGAGAGAGAGAGAGAGGAGAGAGAGAGAGAGAGAGAGAGAGAGGAGAGAGAGAGAGAGAGAGAGAGAGAGAGAGAGAGAGAGATTTATATACACATTCCTATTTTCTTCTCTTCCCATATCCTGACTTCTTTTTCTTCTTTTTCATCTTCTTCCTCCTCCTCATCTTCTTCTTTTCCTCTTCTTTACTATTTTCTTTTATCGCCTCCAGGGCTTTTGCTTCGCCTATTCCTTTTAGGCATTTATTACCCCTTTATTTGAAATAAACTAAATCCACAAATAGAAAACGTGTGCTTATATAAAGAACTGCCCCAAAAGAGGCCAAGGAAGATAGATTTGGAACGATGTCCTGGACATGACCACACAAAGGCTTTGGGTCTTTGTTCAAACAAAGCAGACAAATCTGGAGCAAGAGTTGTTAATTGTATTTTATGAACATCCCTCAGGACAACAAAATAAGAAAATGATTCCTTGGTGGACAAAACGGAGATCATTCTCTTCTGCATTAAAAAAAAAATCCTTTGCTTTGTGTCCTTTCGTATTCTTTTTTTTTCTTTTTCCTAGCTTCCTGTTCTGACGTTGTTGTTGATATTGTTGTTGTTATTATTATTGTTATTGTTGTCGTTACATCTATTCATATTCTTTACCCTCGTTTATCACTTTGTTGTTGGTATAGTTGTTGCTGTTACTGTTATCATCAACGTTTTTGTTTTTTTCTTTTTCTGCTGCTGCTGCTACTGTTACAGCCTCCTCAGTAATTTTTCAGATCATTCCTTTTCTTTGGATCGTTTTTTCGTTACTGTCAAAAGCAAAAAAGGACACACATTTCAAATGGAAAACAGGCAGCGGTATGAAGAAGCTAAAGAAAAAAAAGGGTGGTTAGGGAGGAAGAGGTTAGAACGATGCAATGGACGTGACTCTGCATCAAACTGGGTCTGTATTAAGACAACTAAAAAAACAAAAAAACAAGTCCTTCAACAAACTGTGAGATGCATTTTTTGGATTCCACTCGGGGCAACCAACAAAACTTTTGAATCAGTTTTGTCTGAAAGAAAACAGAAGCCAGTTTTTCCTTTCCTTTTCTTCTTCTCTCTGCTTTCGGTTTCTTTCTTACCTGCACTCTCTTGTCTGTAGCTTTTTATTTATTTATTTAAAAAACCCCAGCTTCCTCCGTTCTTTCGTTGTCATCCAGAAGTTGTGAATAAAGTCTTTAACTGATTCTGTTGGAGGATACGAGTATCGTGTCTGTTTTTTTCCCAATTTGTCTTGACCTATCTTTTTATGACTTTTATTGTCTTGAGTTTGTAGCATTTTAGTAGTACTGTTGTAAACATCTTCTTTTCCTTGTTGTTGTTGTTGTTGTTTTCTTCTTCTTCTTGCTCATCTCCTTCTTCTTCTTTTTGCTCTTCTTGCTCCGCTTCTTCTTCTTCTTGTTCATCGTTCTGTCTTTCTGCGATGGGGCGGTAATTAGATTATCTCCCATGCGATCAGGACCCCGTGGCAGCGTGGTGTTTCTAAATCGGGGAACACCTGCTGAGTGTGTGACGCTCTGTTTCTTTGGGGTGGTGGTCTAAACCATCCATTGCATTCACTTTGCCTACGTGGTAAAAAATTAATGTAATATTTATGCAGCCTCCATTTAGAGGCCACATCGTTACTGTCTAACCATGCTGTGGTTGATGATCGATACAAAATTAAAAAAAAAAAATCAGCGGGGAAAGCTTGTGTAAATCTGTACTGGAAACAATACAGATATTTTCACATCAAACTTGTCCACAGAGACCGACAGAAAGATAGAGATAGAGAGTTAGAGACAGAGGTAGAGACAGAGGTAGAGACAGATGTTGAGACAGAAAGAGACATAGAGATAAAGACAAATACAGATAAGATAGACAGAAACTGAGCGATAGAAACAAGGATACACAAACAGACAGACAGAGAAAGAGAGACAGAGAAGAAAAAAATGGGACCACATCTGCGCGTATTTTTCTCTTCCTCTTCCACCCATCCTTTCTTTCTTTCTTTCATTTTCTTTCTTTCTCTCATGCTGTTGTTGCTGCTCCTGCTCTTTCCCCCGCCCATTCTATTTGTCATTCTTGTTATTTTTCACCCTATTTGTAAAGAACAAATTGAAAACGTGCACCGTTATAAAGAGAGCTGAAAATAAACCAGGAAAGACAAAGAGGCAGCGGTTGGGAGGAGTGGGGTGGGGTGGGGTGGAGGGGGTTGGTGATGGAAAAGGGCTTAGGACCATAACTAGAGCAGGGCATTTGCAAGGGCTTGGACGTACCAGTTTGAAAACAAATACAGCATTGTCAAACTGGATTTATGTGGAGTGTTTACAGGTTCAATGTGGGTAACACAATGAGGAATCCAATCTCAATTGTTGGAGAGATAAGAAAAAAAAAGGTCATTTATCTTCCACTTTCTATTTTTGTTTAGTTGAAAAGTTTCGTTTTCTTTTTTTTTTTTTTTCGTTATTTTTTTTTTTTTTCTTTTTCTAGTGTGCTTCACTTTCTTTTCGTTATTGTACACATCGTGTCGGTTTGTGTTGTGGTGGACATGGTAGCTGTTGTTTCATTCATTCATTCATTCATTCATTCATTCATTCATTCATTCATTCATTCATTCATTCATTCATTCAGTTATATTTCAAGTCTTTTTATTATTCTTATTCATTCATTCAATCATTCACTGAATTGACTTGTTTGTTGGTTTAATGTTGTACATTGTCTAAACTGGAATAAAAAATGGGCAAGACAAGTAGAAAAGAGAACGAGAAGAGAAGGACGAAGAGGAGAGGGACATGAAGAAAAGGAACAGAGAGAAGAAACAGAGAGAGAGAGAGATAGAGAAAGAGTGGAGAGAGAGAGAGAGAGAGAGAGAGAGACAGAGAGAGAGAGAGAGAGAGAGAGAGAGAGAGAGAGAGAGAGAGAGAGAGAGAGGAGAGAGAGAGAGAGAGAGAGAGAGAGTATCATGACAACCCCATTATCACTCCCGATACTATAACCACCTCTATCGCTCCATTTCTATCACCAACAAAACGAACACGACGTGAATGACATGTTCCATTTCATGTTTGTTGATAGCTCCACCAGCCAAGAAGACCATTATTGATTATCACTGCTGTCACCTTTTAATTATCAGCTTCAGCAATGCAATTCCACTGAAATTTACCTCCTGTTCAAATTCAACACCATCTGATCCATTCAAGCATCGAAACACTGTCAAGGTGAAAAAAGACAAAATATGAAAAAAGAGTAACTTAATTATTTTGTTCCCTAAGGCCAAAAAAACCCCAAAACAAACAGGCTGTAGTGAGACTCCAGCCATTCCGCTTAATCTATCATCCCAGGTTACTAGAAAGTTGGAAAAAGATATAACAACGCTTTAATGTACAAAGAAGTACATGAGAAAAATACAATATCAGCAAGTAACACTGTAGAATGGACATCCTGTGCATCCTATGTTTTACGTAATACCAGATCAAAACTACACAGGCAAAAAATGTCATATAACGTGTTTTAAGAAAATATCTGTAAGATTTCCAGAAAAAATGGCAGGAGAAAAGACTAAAAAAGCAAAAAAAAATGCAAGCGAGATGGCAGAAAGTAAAGGAAAAAGAAAGAAAAAAGAAAGAGAGTGATAGAAAAGGGAGTTTCTAGCATTGACTTGCAGATAATAGGGATGCTATGTATACTAAAGAGCCCCACAGCAATCCCACGGTGGAGAATGACATGTTTGAATGCCACGGACAGGATGCAGGGTGTAAAATGAGGGATGATGGGAACGGACTGGAGAGGGAGGTGGGGGGGGGGGGGGGGGGGGAGGAGGTGAGGAGGGAAGGGAGAGATAAGATTGCAAAGATGAATTATGATCACATCTGTGTCCGTATCTCACACTTAACTGCCTAGTTCCAGAGATCCATTATTACCCATTACCCCCTCCACCCCCACCCCCTCACCGACTTCACATTCTATGATCTCATCCAAGAACGTATACCTCGTGCTCTATTTGTCTTCGTGCACTATTTTCCCTATATTCTGTATGGTTTCTTTGTTATGGACATTATAGTAAGTGTAGAAGCATAACTTCAGATAGATCTACATGGAGTATGTAACACCCACAAATGTGCTTAAAATCTTAAACTCGATTCTGTTGCAACTGTAGACAGACTGATTTTTTTTCAAAAACAAAACGAAGCACAAAGCGAAGGAAAAAAAACAACAACCGAACGTGTTGAAGAAATCGGTCAATGATTTAGTCATACTAGGACCCCTACACTGGAACTTAAATACATACATTTCAGAAGAAGGCAGACTATGGGTGAAATAATTCTCACTGATCAGTAGATGCCAGGGGTGTTACAAATGGTAATTTTACCGTAAACTGACCTAATCTGTCTTATTGGTTAATGTTCATTTAAAGTTTGATTTTTTTTTGATTGCTGATTTTTATACTTCACTAAGGTACTAATTTTGAAGCTATCAAAGTTTTTCATTTACATCCTTGTATTTTGAGATTGATATATCTAAAACTTCTCTTAATATTAATTCACCATTTTTTAAAGTAGGCAAATGGAAGTGCTATAATACTCATCCCCTTCATCACTAGTAATAACAAAATAATAACTCGCCCAAAAGGAAACACAAATGACACCCCCATACCCGTTCCTTCTCTTTCCTGTTTTCTTTATATTTCTTCTCCTATTTCCTTACCGTTGCTCTTTCTGTTATAACCATCTAGCTTTATTTTTCTTTGCTATTACTGTTCTCTCCATGCTTTATGTCTTCTTCCTTTTTTAGCTTCTTATTCCTAAGCATTCTCTCTCTCTCTCTCTCTCTCTCTCTCTCTCTCTCTCTCTCTCTCTCTCTCTCTCTCTCTTCTCTCTCTCTCTCTCTCTCTCTCTCTCTCTCTCTCTCTCTCTCTCTCTCTCTCTCTCTCTCTCTCTCTCAAGGGCCGGATGAAAAAAAGTATGTAATGCTTACTTACTCTGTTACCCTTGAAAAATAAAGATTAAAGATTCTCTCTCTCTCTCTCTCTCTCTCTCTCTCTCTCTCTCTCTCTCTCTCTCTCTCTCTCTCTCTCTCTCTCTCTCTCTCTCTCTCTCTCTCTCTCTCTCTCTCTCTCTCTTTAATCATATGGTTTTTTTTCGCTTTGAGTTTTACTCCTTTTCTTCTGTAAAACGTATTATTTTTGTCTCTTCTTCTAATTTAATCTACTCCTTGTTTAGCTTCTCCTCAGTTAAAAAAAAAAGTTTGTTTATTTTGCTACTTTCCATATATTTAGCTCTGTTCTTTTATTTTATTTTCTTTGTGTTAATTTCTCTCTCGTTTCTCTCTTTCTCTGTTCCTTTCTCTGTCTCTCTTCTCTGTCTCTCTTTCTCTCTCTCTGTCTGTCTGTCTGTCTGTCTGTCTTCTCTGTCTGTCTGTCTGTCTGTCTGTCTGTCTGTCTGTCTGTCTGTCTGTCTGTCTGTCTGTTCTGTCTTCTTCTCTTCTCTCTCTCTCTCTCTCTCTCTCTCTCTCTCTCTCTCTCTCTCTCTCTCTCTCTCTCTCTCTCTCTCTCTCTCTCTCTCTCTCTCCTAGGTTGTGTCGATTAGACCTTTGTAAACATTTGCTCTGTCTAATTTGATCGACCTTGGTTAGTCCTTCGTAAAAAATTTTTTATTTTGTATTACAATCAGTCTGTACTTCATTTCCAATTTCCTTCGGTAACTTTTATCCGGGCCCCCCGTTTCATCGCTCCACGCATTTTTGCTGACCGTTATCCTTTCCGTCTTTCGTGTTGGTCTCTATCGTGTCCTGGAACGTGACATTATTTCTCTGCATAGCTCGTGGTCCGATGAAAATCCTCATTGCTTATTCTTTATCCTCTACATTAATCTTAATTATTTCTCCCCCCCTTTCTCTCTCCTCTTTTTGTATTTCTTCCTCTCTGCTTCATCTTTCCCTGTTATCATTTATGCTACCTTCCATTCATTACCATTTTTTTCTTTCTTCTATGCCGATTTACGTTTTCTTTTCACATTCTCTTTCCTTTCCCCGTCTTCTTACATAACACTGTCTCAGTAACAACAGTATACGGTTAAGTGTGTTAATCACAGAAAAAAAATCAATGATAATACTATCTCCTAGTTTTGTTGCCCCTCTTCTCTTTCCACTATTTCAGAGATTTTAGTCACTCTCTACTACCCTCTCCCCCACCCCTCGGCAACATCTGAGAAGGACGTCATTCTCAGAGAGACTGCCCCAAGCCTACATAGTCTGGAACCGCCTAGTCTTCAATCACTCTGAACTAATGGACAGCCTGTGTTCATGCACGCTTCGTTAGTTCTTTGATAATGCTTACAAGACATGCTTTAGATACTTCGACAATTCTGCTCCTTCCTACTACCTCTCTGGCCTTTCTGCTTTTGTCTTTGTGAGTGCTTATTCATTATCCTCGAAAACAAGAATTTGCCTTGCCTTGTCTTGCCATGTCATGCCTTGCCTTGCCTTGCCTTCTTCAACACACTGTCCCATCTCTTGATCTTCAATCCTTTACAGATACTTGTTTGTTTCGATTCTCCACTTTCCAAGTAAATCGTGCGTAAACTATTTTTCTTTTTTACTTTCAGCCCTTTTCTGCTGGAACTCTTTTCCGTCGTACTCTCTCGGGAGTAGTACGATTATTCAATCCCTTTAGTCTAACATGAAAATATATCTCTTTTATTCTTAGAAACATGTCATGGTAAAGTAATTGTGTGTGTGTGTGTGTGTGTGTGTGTGTGTGGGTGTTGTGTGTGTTGTGTGTGTGTGTGTGGTGTGTGTGTGTGTGTGTGTGTGTGTGTGTGTTGTGTGTGTGTGTGTGTGTAGTTGTGTTGTGTATGGTGTTGTATGTGCATGAGTGTGTTGGTGTGTGTATTTGTGTTTTGTGATGTTGTGTTGTGCATGTGTGTGTGTGTTGTGTATGTGTGTATGTGTGTTTCATAAGTGTGTTTGTGTATATTCAGGAAAAGGATGACGAGTTACAGGTGAAGAGAGTGGATGAGGGTGGGTGAGTCTTAGCGCCTGCGCTGCGTATAATCATGTGTTTAGTGTTTGTTCAGTAGCTGTATGGGTTTGTTTGTAGCATGTTTGTGAGAGTTTAGAGTTTTCATTAGACAATTCGCACAAACTATCTTTTCTTACTTACATGAACACAGATAGACACACGCAGGTAAACGGACAAAGAAGCATACAGAGATACAGACACACACTCAAACGCAGACATAGACGCCGAATTAGACACAAACAGACAGACAGATAGACAGACAGACAGACAGAGACAAGTAAGACAGACAAGAGAGAGACAGACGTTGACAGCTAGACAAGATGACGGACAGACAGACAGACAGACAAACAGAAAAATAAACAGGTAGCTCGTGAAGGCTCAGCGCTGCTGTAATGACAGTTTCAACATTACACATTGCTTCCTCATGCCACATCAAGACCATTTATGTTCCATCGTTATTCCTTGAATCAGAAATATCCATAAACAGAAACGAGCATGGGAACACAATTAATTAGGACTTTGGTTTCTGAGCCCCTTGAAGTGTCATTGATATGAACCCAAGGCCGGGGAGGCTTAATTGGCTTCATTACCACAGAATGTCCATTGACGTGGATCCTATATATCCCAGAACTCATAATCTTTCCCAGTGCCATTTTCCTCCCACAAGTTAGTGCTGGGTACACATAGATTGTTTTTTTTCTTCTGTTAACATGTAGTGTATCCCAATTCAGTTGTGTACACTTTTTTTCCCTTCAGTGGGTTCTCTTAATCAGTTGTGGCCATTGTGTTTGAGAAACATTGCTCATTTGATATCAGTGGGTAAGTTACCTGTTCACTTTTCTTCTTCTTGTTCTTCCAATGTGATTTACATCACTGGGGGCTGGGGGAGGAGGGGGGAAGGGTATGGGAGGGATAGCCTAGAGGTTAGAGCGTTGAGCTTATGACCTGAAGGCCCGGGTTTTAGCCACCCCGAGGCTCCATTGAGCTGAGTTTTTCCCCTGGAGTTAACATCGGTATCAACTCCGGTCCACAGAGAGTCCTTCAGATAACAAAATATACCGCCGAGGTCTGCTTGTGAACGCATCCAGAACATTCAAACACAGACACATACACACAGGCACACACAGACACAGACACACGCACACACACACACACTCACACACACACACGTACGCACACACACACACACACACACACACACACACGTACACACACACACACACACGTACACGTACACGTACACGTACACACACACACACACACACACACACACACACACACACACAACACACAACACACACACACACACACACACACACACCAAACCCACAAATAAATAAACTACAAAACAAACGGAGAAACAAATAAGCTAATGCTCTTTCTCGCGGCAGCCAGAGCATTAGTCAAGGTGAGATATGGCGACAAAGCTTTCTGTCTCAGAGTAAAGATGGGAAAGAAAAAGAAAGCGGGGAAAGCTTCACGAGTGATAGGATTGCTAAGCAATCTTCGGACTCCAACCGGCTCCTACCCCTGCAGAGTGTGCTGTGGGCTCACTGGGAAGACTGGGACCTCACAGTCGAGCATCATCCACTTTACGGATAAGGATTTGAGAGTGTTGCTTCAATCATCTGACCAACACAGCAGGTTTCTGTATCTCTCGGGCCTTGTTGACTCCTGGATATAATATAATAGGAAGAGTAGAAGAGTACAGCCTTGTCACTTCCATAACAGTACAGCATTGTTACATCATTGCATTCTCATCGTCGTTGATTGTCATGCAATAAAATAAAGTTGTCTCAGATTAAGTAGATCACAGAAGATGGGGCAGTTAAAAAAAGAGAGGGCAAAACAACGGAGAAAGAGAGACATTACAAATCAACAAATACGTATATGTACATGATAAATAGATGGACCCAATGAAAAAAATGAACAAATGACTGACTGACTGAATAAACGTATGAGTGAATGCTAAATAAAGCGTCACACAAGAAAACAACACAACAACAACAACAAAAACAACAACACATGAGCAAGTGAACAAAATAATGTTTGACAAAACTATTGATTATTGAATAAACGAATCCATGACATACAAAAATACAAACCTATAATTGACAAAATCTGGATGGCAAAAGAAATGAATCAAGTAATCAATGAACAAACAAACGATTGAAGTAGGCCTATAGGAATCGCGACATCAATGAATAAACAAATGAACAAAGGATCGAGCAAATTAATGATTTAATAAATAAATGAATGAACGGATGACTAATTTTGATGAATGAATTTACACCAGGAACACAAAGAAAGAACAAAAGACGGGCAAATTAACAAACAAACTGAGAAACAAACAGACGACAAACAGAGACACAAACACACTCAGGCAAAGAGTCAGAAAGAAGGGGGTATAATTATAGGTGGGATAAAAAAAGAAAAACAAATGACAGAACGACAGTAAAAATAGACGATAGTTTAGATCTAAAAAGCAAGAGAAAGAAAAGGGAAAAAAGGAGCAAAATTATGCAAGAGGACCAAAAACAAATAAAAAAACAAAGGAAAAAAAAAATCACAGGAAAAGTAAAAATAGAAAAAAAGAGAGAAAATGATGATTAAAAGTAAAAAATAAGGCAGAGGAAGAAAGAAAAACATACAAGAAGAAAGAAAAAGACAGACAAAAAGGAAGATAAGAGAAAAAGAAACAAAAAGAAAGAACGAATGAATAAAGAAAAAAATAGACGAAGGAAAGAAAGAATGAATAAATAAAAAGAAATCTGACTACATAAGAAAGAAAGAAAAGAAAAGAAAAGGAGAAGAGAGAAAGAGAGAGTAGAGAGAGAGAGGAGAAGAGAGAGAGAGAGAGAGAGGAGAGAGAGAGAGAGAGAGAGAAGAGAGAGAGAGAGAGAGAGAGAGAGGAGAGGAGAGAAGAGAGGAGAGGAGAGAGAGAGAGAGAGAGAGAGAGAGAGAGAGAGAGAGAGAAGAGACAGAGAAGAGAGAGAGAGAGAGTAGGTAAACAGTCAGAGAGACAATGATTGAGTTTCGTTTTAGAGACAGGTTATCTTTTTTGTTTTAAAGAAGAATGAGAACCAATTATACCCTAAAGCAACTCTCTTTAATCAGTTAATCATCAAGAGAAACTGGCCTGGGAACAAATGGCGACGTTGATTTTTCACCCCTTGAGTGGTTTTTGATATAAACTAACGGCCACGAGGACGCTTTGCCCTCATTTCACAGAGTGTCCATTTGCGTGGATCCTATTTGTTTTCAAACAAATAATCTCTCTCCAGGCCCCCTCCCCCCCGAACACGCACACTGATGCAGGAACACATGAACGCATGCACACATACATACACATTCACACAGTAGTGCACGTTCATGATGACATGCACACAAGCACACACATATACGCAAACAGTCATAAACACACAACCTGCTCTGCACATGTGTAGATGCGAAAAAAGAAAACAAAAATACACACACATCCACACAAACTCACTGTTTCTCTGTCTCTGTCTCTCTTTCTGTCTCTGTATCTTTCTGTCTCTATCACTCTGTCTTTCAGTCTGTCAGTCTGTCAGTCTGTCTCATTGTCTTCGTCGTCTGTCTGTCTGTCTCTCTGTCTCTCTGTGTATCTCTGTCTATATAAATCTGTCTTTCAGTCTGTCAGTCTGTCTGTCTGTCTGTCTGTCTCTCTGTGTATATCTGTCTATATAACTCCGTCTTTCAGTCTGTCAGTCTCTCTGCTTGTTGTCTGTCTGTCTGCTTATCTGTCTGTCTCTCAGATGCACAGAAAAATCAGACAAACAAAAAGTTTACCTTTGTTGCTATCAGCAAGATAACGTTAGTTAAAGTGAGACAGTGCAACAGTGATGATTTGGGAGAGTAAATCTGGGAAAGAAAGACCAGAGAGGAAAATGGAAATACGTCAGAGGAGACACAAGTGCAAAGCGATGGTGAGAGAGAAACATATTAAACAAATAAACGCATTAATCATAGACAAATGAATAAAGAAAATGAGTATATGAATGATGAGAGGGAAGAAAACCCAAACCCCACACACAACAAATAACAACACATCAAACATTAAACACGTTAATGAAAGACAAAAAAAGTGTGGTTTAGTGATGAGTAAATGAATAAAACTAGAAATCAAGAGACGAATAAACGAATGATAGAGGGAATGAACGACTTGATAAAGAAATGAATGACTGAAATCAATTAATTTATGTACAAACACTGAGCAAATCAGAAGACAGAACAACAGCAGAGATAGCAAAACAAAACAAATACGAAAAGAAACCGAAATGCGAACAAAAGAAACAAAACATAAAAAGGAACGAAAAAGACAAAAAAAAGACAGAAGAGATCGATAGATAGACAGATAGAGAGAGAGACAGGCAGAAGAAGTGAGATAGGTAGATGGATAGATAGATGGATGTGATAGATGATAGATATATAGATATAGATAGATAGTTAGATAGATAAAATAGATGATAGAAAGAAAGAAAGAAAGAAAGAAGAAAGAGAAAGAAAAGACGAGATATGAAGAGAGAGAGAGAGAGAGAAGAAGACGAAGAGAGAAGAGGAGTAGAGAGAGTAGAGAGAAGAGAAGAGAGAGAGAGAGGAGAGAGAGAGAGAGAGAATGGAATGAAGTGGATGGATGGATGAAATGAATGGATAGAAAGAGAAAGACATGTAGCTAAAAAAGAAAGGAATCAAAAAAGTAATCAGGATAAAACAAGAAAAACAAAAGAAAAAGAAAGTCAAAAAGAAGAGAGGAGGAATATGTAAAGTGGACAATTATTGCTTGGAAAAAAAACAACCACCACATAGCAAGACAGAAAAAAAACAACTTTAATCTGACGACGTTAACATGATGAGAAACTACAATCTGTTAAAAAAAAAACACATAGCTGCTGATGAAATG
>CM060316.1:51274485-51294485 GCA_030674155.1 Stramonita haemastoma | reverse complement strand
ACAAAACAAGACTAGAGGAGAAAAGTAAAAACGCTGACTTGATGATACCGGGATGAATGACGATGTGTTAAAAAAGAGAGGTAGAGAATTCCTGATTAAATGGACCGATTTTTGTGGACATAAGATACACAGATCAACAGAGACGTGATAATGAGAGAGAGAGAGAGAGAGAGAGAGAGAGAGAGGAGAGAGAGAGAGAGAGAGAGAAGAACACACACACAACACAACACAACAACACACACACACACACACACTCAGTCACGACTCACTCACACACACACACACACACACACACACACACACACACACACACACACACACACACACACACACACACACACACACACACACACACACACACACAGAAAAAAAGAGGCAAAGAGAGGCAGAGTGAGCGAAGAATGCGAAGAAATGCGAAGGATTGCGAGAAAGTTGCGAAGAATTGCAAAAATTGCGAAGAAGAATTGCAAAGAAGCAAAATTGCGAAGAAACGAGATTGCAGAAGAATTGCGAGAGAAAAGAAGAAGAAAGAAGCGAAGAAGAAGAAGAAGAAGAAGAAAGAAGAAGAAGAAGAAGAAGAAGAAGAAGAATTGCAAGAAGAAGAAGAAGAATTGCGAAGAAGAATTGCGAAGAAGAATTGCGAAGAAGAATTGCGAAGAAGAAGAAGAAGAATTGCGAAGAAGAATTGCGAAGAAGAATTGCGAAGAAGAATTGCGAAGAATTGCGAAGAAGAAGAGAAGAAGAAGAAGAAGAAGAAGAAGAAGAAGAGAAGAAGAAGAAGAAGAAGAAGAAGAAGAAGAAGACGAAGAAGAAGAAGAAGAAGAGAGAAGAAGAAGAAGAAGAGAAGAAGAAGAAGAAGGAGAAAGAAGAGGAGAAGAAGAAGAAGAAGAAGAAGAAGAAGAGAAGAAGAAGAAGAAGAAGAAGAAGAAGAAGAAATGAAGGCAAACAGAAATAAACAAACCATAACTATTGTTGTGCTTATCTTGTTTGTGTTTTTGCTATTTTTGTTCTGTTGATCTTCTGATTTTCTCATCAGCCTCTTCGTCAGACAAATTATTGTTCTTCTTGGGGGGATGTTTTTGCTGTTGTTGTTGTTGTTGTTTTCTTTCTTTTGTTATTGATATTGCTGCTACTGCTGCTTGTGGGTGTTTATATCTTCTTCTTCTTCTTCTTTCTTCTTCTTCTTCTTCTTCTTTCTTCTTCTTCTTCTCTCTCCTCTCCTCCTCCTCCTCCTCCTCTCCTCCTCCTCCTCCTCCTCTCCTCCTCCTCCTTCTTCTTCTTCTTCTTCTTCTTCTTCTTCTTCTTCTTTTCTTCTTCTTCTTCTTCTTCTTCTTCTTCTTCTTCTTCTTCTTCTTCTTCTTCTTCTTCTTCTTCTTCGCAATTCTTCTTTTTCTTCTTCTTCTTCCTACTCCTCCTGTTGTTGTTGTTGTTGTTGTTGTTGTTGTTGTTGTTGTTGTTGTTGTTGTTCATCATCATCTTTTTCTTCTTCTTCGTTTTGAGAGAGAGAGAGAGAGAGAGAGAGGGAGAGAGAGAGAGAGAGAGAGAGAGAGAGAGAGAGAGAGAGAGAGAGAGAGAGAGAGAGAGAGAGAGAGAGAGAGGAGAGAGAGAGAGAGAGAGAGAGAGAGGACGTGCAATTGATTGTCGATGTATCTAAACATCATTTTTGTCCTTTTTGCTCCTTTCCTGTATTGTGAATGGCCTTTCTTTTTTGATACCCATATTTATGAAATTCGTGGTGTAATGAATGCTTTGTGTGTTGAACATTTTCACACGCCCACATCTGGAAGCTATGGCTTTGTTAAATTTCCTGCACCCCAGGGGCAAGAGGGGGGTGGGGTCCTCAAAAACCTTACATTTTAAATCTTGTCCAATCTGTTTTGTTCTCTGTCCTACTGGAACCTATTGCATCGTGCCGAGACACACACACACACACACACACACACACACACACACACAGACACACAGACACAGACACAGACACAGACACACACACACACACACACACAAACACACACAAACACACACACAAACACACACAGACACAGGTAGATGTCCTTTTTTGTTTTAGGGTTTTTGTTTGTTTGCTTGTTTACGACACTGTAAGCATTTTCTTCATCAGTTGAAGACTTCTTCATCCCCATAGCAGATATGTAAGCCTGCACATTCTGATATCAACATCGATATTGGCTGTGATATGATTTAAAGTTCCCTGTCAAGAGTCATAAAAGTGATTAAAATCCACAAAGTGGATGATATCTTATTAAGTGCACGATGTTTGTCCAGTGAATGAAACATAAGCTGTGAACTGCACACAATACTTCAGTGTTTATAGTATTTGGAAATAATGTCATATGCAAAGTAAATGATGTCTATTATATCAAATGATATAAGCAAAGTAGAAATCTTGGGTAAAATGAATGCTATCAATGAAATAGGAGCTGCATGTCACTGAAATATTCCGTATACAATGGATCAACGATCTGGGAGTGAATAGCTAGTGTAGAAAACCAGAGATCCACTGGTCTAATTCTTCTCAAGGCTAAAAACTTTTTGTCCTGTTTTCGACTAAACTGAAATCCCGTTTTCACTAGAATGAAATTCCGTTTTCGCTGAAATAAAAACCTGTTTTCACTAGACTAATACTACGTTTTCACTAGATTTTCAGTCATAGTTTAGATAGTGGCACGTAGGACTATACAAAGAGGTATCTTGAACACCATTTATTTATTGAAACACAGAAAAGGAGTCCTTGACCGAATTCTGAAGAAAATGATAAAGTATCGTTTTGTACCGCAACTGCATGTTGACTCCCGGAAGAGTATCCCGAATTTTACAAACAGAAATCTGTCGGGTCAAGATGCTCTGGTCACACAACCACCCATTGTACTGTTTCCGGCTTCTCACTGAAGCCATGATACGTCCACCTTGGGACAAGGGCTTGTGAGAACTACGTAAAACTAGTAAAACTTTATAGGTCTTTTTCTTTTTTGAAAGCCTGCGAAACATCCATTGTAACTACCACCCCCAACCAAAGACGGAGGAATGTCCTCACTACAGCCAATATATGTATGCAGTATCTCCTCAAACTATGCTGGATAATCAGCTTCTCTCTTTCTGTTTCTATCTGTCTGTCTATCTGGATCTGTCTCTGTCTGTCTGTCTGTCTGTCTGTTTGTCTGACTCTCTTTCTCTCTCTGTGTCTCCGCCTCTCTGTCTCTGTCTCTTTCTCTCTCACTCAAAGGCATCCCATGAGCTATGCTAATAGTTGGAATTCCCAAAACAGGAAAAAGAACTAAAAATGAGTTTTCAAATGATAGAGTAGTGTATTATAGACCGATGACGGAGTGACTCTGAGACATTTGATGCAAGTCAGATAGAGTAAAATTCTTTTTGTTGACCTGAGAGTGACATATGGGCTTGTGATTGAGTTCAAACACTTTGGACTTTTTCGGTCATCAAAACCATTGCATAATCGTGTCCTCTCTGTCTCTCTGTCTCTCTGTCTGTCTGTCTGTCTGTCTGTCTCTCTGCGTCTCCCTCTGTCTCTGTCTCTGTCTCTGTTTCTCTCTCTCTCTCTCTCTCTCTCTCTCTCTCTCTCTCTCTCTCTCTCTCTCTCTCTCTCTCTCTCTCTCTCTCTCTCTCTCTCTCTCTCTCTCTCTCTCATTGTAAATAGGACCACCTTCTGGCACAACATAGCATGCTATCAAAATAACATCTTTTTCTAAATTAAATATACATTTGTTTACTTTAATAGCAACAGTGTTTTCACACTCTATTTTAATTTCTTCAACATATTTTTCTAAAGTCCTTCTAACTAACAAAAGCACTCCTCCAGAGTTCCTTCCATGATGGGAAAACTTTTGAGCAGGTACATAACACTTTAGATAATCAAGAAAAACACCACTGTAATCGAAATTAGAGTCAAGAAAAGTTTCTGTGAGGCAAGCAAAATCAAAGGTAGTCAAGTCAAGTCAAGTCAAGTCAAAAATACTTTAATCATCCCTGAAGGGCAATTACAATACAATACTGACAGGCACATTGCTACAAATTCATAATCAAACACACGAAGGAGCTACATTTCTTTTTTGTTCAAACATTATATAACTTCAAATAAAATGTCACAAACACTCACACTCTACGCACACGCGCTTGCACACACGCAAACACACGCATACACACACACCAATGTTTAGATACAATGTTCTTAAAAACCATTGACTAGAAAAGACATATGATCACCATTATTTACACATATGCACGCGTTCACACCCGCACATATACAAAGCCAAAAATAAGACATACTTATTTTATGGGTACATATGCATGTATGTGCACACCTGTATGCATTGGCTACATACATAACAGTGGCAGGTAAGTAATTCAGAGAAGCTTATACACACACACACACACACACACACACACACACACACACACACACACACACACACACACACACACACACACACACACACACACACACAAGAGCAAACAAACAAACAAAAACAAAAACAAACAACCTCAGTCAGTGTTATTATGAGTTTAGAACTCGGATAGCTACTGGCACAAAGGAATTCCTTTTTCTGTTTGTTTTGCTGTTGTGGCATTGAAAACGACGTCCTGAAGGCAACAATTGAAATTCTGAAAACAGAGCGTGGGAGGAATCGGCCAAAATGGCTCTTGCTTTACGTACAAGCTGCTGATTACAAAACGACCTGAGTTTATAAAAGATACATCTTTTAATTTACTGTACAAGTTTTCTACATTATAATTCAAGAATGTGTATTGACTTGGATGGCCGGGCCTGTCCTAGGTCTTCCTCAAGCTGCTAGGGCGCTGACTTCTGCGACAGTTTTTGTTGTCACTGGCTGTTTTGCCGCGAGCAGACGACTGGCGTGGGTTACGCAGGAAATCCCGCATACCCGTCTGCTGGTAGGACAGAGGCCCGTCACGTGCAGCACGCCCCTCACCGTCAGCAGGACACGCCACGTCACGGCGGGGGGAATCCCCGCCAACCGGCGCTGAGCTGTGGCGTTCACCTCGCGGAATCGCCCCGTGGCTGCTATGGAAACGCCCGCCCGTACTGCCTTCGGTGACGTCACGCCTGTAGTGGTCTCGTGCTGTCCGTGTCCCAGAGCGAGAGGAGGAGGGAGAAGGGGGCCTGCCGCTGGTCGTCTTCTGTCGGCTGCCAGGCGTGGGGCCACCCTCTGACGTCACACCCCCTCTGCCGGTGAGGAAAGGGGAATCCCCATGTTGACTGGGCTGAGAGGAGGGGACAGGGGTGGAGGACTGCTGTGCACCCCCACTCTCCACCACCTCTGCGTAGGATCGGGGGGTCTGGAAGGCTGGGCCCGATCACCATCTGCCCCCTGTGGAAGTACGCCCTCTTCCCCTCCCTGCGTGCTGCAGCCACCATCTGCGCCTGGGCTCTGGTCAGGTCGTTGGCCACCCTGACACCTTCGTCTTGCAACTTCTGCCTCAGGTCTTTGCCAGTCAGGATGCTCATCTTGTCTCTCCACCTACTGAACTTGGCAATCATAGGCCTGGGCTGTCCATCTCGTGCCTGCCCTGTACGATGTGCTCGGGCTATGTCGTCCACAGTCCAGGTCTTGTGGTCATCCACACTATTCAAACGTTGATGACTGACTGAGCACACGAGTCGTGGGTCTCTCTGGCAGTTTGCTGTGGAATGCCAAACAATCGCAAGTTGTCTCTCCTTGAAAAGTCTTCCAGTCTGTCCGTGTCTGATTTTAGCTGATCAATTTCTGACTTCATGCTCCTGATGGTATCATTCAGTTGTTTCACCTCTTCTCTGTCTTCCGTTCTTTCCTCAAACAGCTGATGTATGTCTTCTGTCATTTCTGTGACTGTCCCTGCCAACTCTCTCTGATCTCTTTCCAGTCTGTCACATCTTTGATTGATTTCTTCACACTGTTTCTTTACTTGCAGGAGTTCATTCTTGATTTCCCCTAAATCACTTCTGATGACGCCAGTTTGTTCTGTAAACTGCTGCTGTATATTTTGCATTATTGTGCTCATCAGATCGCTGACATCAGTTGGTGTATTCGGTACTGCGTCTGTTTTGCCTTTTGCTTCCGTCTGTCCATCCGTATTTGGCCCTGGGTTTGTTTCTATGTCGCCGCTTAGCAACAGCAGCCTGCGTACGGACAAAGCAGCGTGCTGCACACAACAAGCCACGAGAAGCGCGTGCACGTGTGATCCAGACTGACCCGCTGGCCCACTGACACTGCCACATGCATCTGTCATCTCCTGCCACGTTGTCCCTTTCGAAATATAGTTCCACTCAAGGCAAACGCAGTCGAATGAAAAAAATGTGTCCAAATTCCTGATGAAACAGTTAAACAAAAAAATCAGCATGGCACCGCACACAAAGCCCACCACGACATCAGCTGTTGATAGGTGTGTCTCAGTGTCAGTGGTTTTGTTCACCTGTGCGGCGTTTGTTGACATCTTTTTATAGACGCCTGACACACGCTGACATTTTGCAGCAAACACCCCAATTGCCGCCCTCCACATCACCAAGTCCACCATTTTGAGGTCGTTTTATGTACTAATGCTCCTTATTAAATTGCAGCACAAGTTTCAGGTCGGAACATTCCTTTCAGACGTTGTGGCACACACAGTTTTACGCAGCGCCTCAAATGCACTGCCGCCTGGACGCCATGTTTTATCGTCCCCCCTCATTTTTCATAAATGAACTAGCTATTGAGCTATCTAAAAAAGGAAAGCATGGTGTTCAAATGATTCCTGGAGCAACAGAGGTATTTTTACTACTTTTTGCTGATGATATTATTCTTTTGTCTGAGACTGTTGTTGGTTTACAAAATCAGTTAAGTATCTTAAAAGAGGAAGCAGATCATTTTGATTTATCAGTAAATATGGATAAAAACAAACATAATTGTTTTTAGAATGGGTGGGCATTTATCAGTTCGTGAAAAATGGTTTTATGGAAATGATGAAGTAAAAATAACTAATACTTATAAATATTTAGGGATGATATTTTCAACAAGGCTAAGTTTAAATTTTGCATGGGAAGAATCTTGTAGGAAGGGGAAAAAAGGTGTAATAGAAATTTTAAAAACATTACGAAAGCTTAATACGATAGACTTTTCTCTTTTCTGGAAATTGTTTGACACACAAATTGAGCCTTTGCTTACATACGCTTCAGAAATATGGGGATTTAAGGTAAATACACAAATGGAAAAAGTTCACACATATGCCATGAAACGTTTTTTAAATGTACCAATACATTCATCTAATACTGTACTTTATGGAGAGACAGGAAGATATCCTTTATATATAAGAACTTTTGTGAAAGGTATTAAATATTGGGTAAAACTGTTGAAACTTCCACAAACACGTTTATGCAGACAGTCGTATGAAATGTTGATTTTTCAGATGGAACTGGGTAAAGAGAACTGGGCTTATCAGGTTAAAAGAGTTTTGTCGGAACATGGCTTTGGGATTGTGTGGATGTCTCAGGAAGTAGGTAATGAACGTCAGTTTCTTTCGGAATTTAAAGATAGGCTTATTTGTTCTTTTAAGCAAAACTGGCACTCAGATATGGAAAGTAAAAATAAATATAGCTGGTTCTTTTCTTTCAAATCCGTCTTTCAGACTGAAAAATATCTAAAAGTAATAAATGATAAATGGCACAGGATAAATTACGCTAGATTCAGGTTAAGAACTTTGGGTTTTAATGCTAACAAAAGATGGTTCCAGACTGAGACATCCATACAGTTACCATGTCCATTATGTGGTCATAATGTTGATGACGAAGTTCATTTTCTGTTCCAATGTAAAGCATATGAAACTGTACGTAATAAACATACTTTTTTAAGTCTACAATCTGCAGAAATTCAAGATATTGTCTCTATTTTGTCATCTGAAAATGAACATGTGATTAAATCTGTTGCTAAGTTTATCGCAGAAGCACAAAAATTAAGACAAAGCCAAGTCACGGCCAATTGTATTCATATGAATTGATATAGTAACAGTACTAGTAGCAATGTGTTCTCGAGTAAGCAGATTTCAAAAAGGTTGATATCTATCATATGTAATTTGAACGGATGGTCGATACGAAAATGGTCGTTTGTTATTGCATTTGTTTACTTTTTCTTTTTTCTTTTCTTTGTATGTACTGGGTGATTTGTAACTATAGACGTCAGTGTTATAATTAGGTTGTTACAAGTGGATGGTTCATTTCTTTTTGCCAAATTCAATTGTATTGATCACGCATTTTACTTTCTGTTTACTGTTTCTTAAAAAAAAAAAATTGTGTTACCTCCCTTGTCAAAAGGCCTAGTTGGGCAATGACAATAAAGTGTTAGTAAAGCGTTTTAACTCTCTCTCTCTCTCTCTCTCTCTCTCTCTCTCTCTCTCTCTCTCTCTCTCTCTCTCTCTCTCTCTCTCTCTCTCTCTCTCTCTCTCTCTCTCTCTCTCTCTCTCTCTCTCTCTCTCTCTCTCTCTCTCTCTCTCTCTCTCTCTCTTCCGTAACGTCTTCATTTAAAGTTACTTTTTATTCAATTGCTGTTTTCTGAAAGGAATATAGACTATTTTTTTCTGAATGAAATAAGCCAAAACAAGAATGTCTTTAATGCATTAAAAGCTGTGTACTCAATCTTTGGAAGATACCTTTTTGCAATTTTCAGAGTGATTTAGCTAGCACGCACGTGTGCACACATGTGTATACACTTTTTTTTTTTGGGGGGGGGGGGAGGTGGAATGTCTTCTCCCCCCCCCACTTGTTCTAGTTTGTTTACACAAATCTCTGGCGTGAAATTGCGTAAAGGTGCTGGTGAACGTGCACATGTTTTTTTGTGTGTCTATTTTGATGTATGTGTGGATCGGTATGTCTCTGTGCGGCAGACAGAAAGAAGCAGTGAAGCGACTAAAGATGTACTGGTGTGTGATATGAGCCGATTTGTCCATCACTTCAGCGTGACTGGACTGTCGGCAGTTTCAGACTATCTTGACCAGGGGAATGGGAGGGGGAGGGGGGGGGGGGGGGTTAGGGGGATATTCTCTGGGGATGTTCTCTTTTAATACCTGTGAGGGAGGAGAGGGAAAGGGGGGTGGGCTGGCTGTGATTGATAGTTTGTAGAGGGATAGGACACGGGGGATTGTGAAGAAAGGAAGGGGTTAAATGCCTGACTGATCTGTAATTAACGATGTTGTCTGGCGGCTGTTAGAGAGTGGTGTGGGGTGGAGTGGAGTGGAGTGGAGTGGGGTGGAGTGGGGCGGAGTGGGGCGGAGTGGAGTGGGGTGGAGTGGGGCGGAGTGGAGTGGGGTGGAGTGGGGTGGGGTGGAGTGGGGTGGGGTGGAGTAGAGTAGAGTAGAGTAGAGTAGAGTAGAGTAGAGTAGAGTAGAGTAGAGTAGAGTAGAGTAGAGTAGAGTAGAGTAGAGTAGAGGAGAGGAGAGGAGAGTAGAGGAGAGTAGAGGAGAGGAGAGGAGAGGAGAGGAGAGTAGAGTAGAGTAGAGTAGAGTAGAGTAGAGTAGAGTAGAGTAGAGTAGAGTAGAGTAGAGTAGAGGAGAGTAGAGTAGAGTAGAGTAGAGGAGAGTAGAGGAGAGTAGAGTAGAGGAGAGTAGAGTAGAGGAGAGTAGAGGAGAGTAGAGTAGAGGAGAGGAGAGTAGAGTAGAGGAGAGTAGAGTAGAGGAGAGTAGAGGAGAGTAGAGTAGAGTAGAGTAGAGGAGAGTAGAGTAGAGTAGAGGAGAGTAGAGTAGAGTAGAGTAGAGGAGAGTAGAGGAGAGTAGAGTAGAGTAGAGTAGAGGAGAGTAGAGGAGAGTAGAGTAGAGGAGAGTAGAGGAGAGGAGAGGAGAGGAGAGGAGAGGAGAGTAGTGGATTGGTGGTCTAGGTGGTAATGCGCCTTGCCTAGAAAGCAAAACGTCCGGGTCGGAGTGTGCGGTGGTTTGAATCCTGTTTGGGCCCCCAACTTTTTTCCACACCCATTAGACCCTGAGTGGTGGTCTGGGCACTAGTCTTTCGCTTGAGACGAGAAATGGTCCCGTGTGTTACACATCGCTGTTTAGCGCACGTAAAAGAACCCACGGCAACAAGGGGGTTGACCCTGGCAAAATTCTATAATCAACAAGTTGCATAAAGGAAAAAGAAAAAAAAGGTAGGCACTGCACTTGTGGAGACGCGCTCTCCACTGGGAGAGCAGCCCGAATTTCACACAAAGAAATCTGCTGTGACAAAAAGTGGTACAAAATACAAATGCAATAGAGTAGAGTAGTGTAGGTGTAGAGTAGAGTGGAGTAGAGTGGAGTAGAGTGGAGTAGAGTAGGTAGAGTAGAGTAGAGTAGAGTAGAGTAGAGTAGAGTAGAGTAGAGTAGAGTAGAGTAGAGTAGAGTAGAGTAGTGTAGTGTAGAGTAGAGTAGAGTAGGGTAGAGTAGAAAACACATAAAAATCGTGCATCTGTGTGTATGTGTGTGTATGCGTGTGTGTGTGTGTGTGTGTGTGTTGTGTGTGTGTGTGTGTGTGTGTGTGTGTGTGTGTGTGTGTGTTTTGTGTGTTGTGTGTGTGTGTGTGTGTGCGTGTGTGTATGTGTGTGTGCATGCATGTGTACGCCTCCTACGCTTTTCTTCTGCTGCTGTGTCATTTATCTCAAGTTTGAATTCTTTTACTGGCTGTTTTGATGCAACAGCACCACTTGACTGAATCAAGTGCTTCCACACACACCAGCATTAATCACACATCGGGAAGACATTTCCATCCTCTCCCCTCCCTCCACACCCTTTCCCCTAATCTTTCACAGAGACTATATAATACTGTCCTATCCAAGATGGTGGGAGAGAGTGTATGCATACAGTACGATACTGTCTTGGTGCCGTGGGGTCTTTTACAGTGCAAAAGTCGCGGTTGGACGGGGCTGAAAACGGCTTTTTCGCTGGAATCGGTGCTCAAAACGGCTCGTTTTTCGGGCGGGAGGTGGGAATGTGTGCGCGCACGCGCGCGCGCTCTGGTGTTTATCAATGTGTTTGTTTGTATGCGCGCATGTAGCAGCGACCCTTCAGTTTACCATGGTGCATCATACTGCTGTATGCGTGCGCGCACGCGCGTACGCGCGCGCGCGCTGGTGTTTATCAGTCTGTTTGTTTGTGTGCGCACATGTGGCGGCGACCCTCCAGTTTACCCTGGTGCATCATATTGCTGTATATTGTCATGATTCCATTGCGCAATGCTTGTTTTTGTCGCGTACACTTAACCAGCTTTCCTTCACACAAACTAGCTTTCTTAGCAACCCAAAAGCATAAACATGCCAACACATGGGGTTTTCAATCATTCACCCAGTCACTAGAGTAAAACTAAATTGTAAAAGCACTTAAAAAGGTTGTAAAAGGTGTTAAAAAAACATGCTCCCATAGCCTATGCAGTCGTTGGGGAACGAAGTGTAAGAGTCCCCCAGTTTACCCCAGCCACGAATTGGGTACCTGCCCTCTTTTAGGGTCAGGGAAGGTGAAACAGCGAGAGAGACAGATGGGATGGGCACTGCCCTCAATATGCTGGATCTCAGAGGATCTCCCAGACCCCAGTCCGTTGGAGGTGTGTTGTTGCGGCCCTTTGTTCCCCAGGGAATTCATAGGCATAAGTTAGTCAGAGAAGCTGATATTGTCAATGTTCCAATTCTTTCTCTATATTGTCTCTCTGTCTATCTGTCTATCTGTCTGTCTCTTTGTCTGTTTCTCCCTCTCTCTGTATCTCTGTCTCTCTTGTCTCTATCTCTGTCTGTCTGTTTTTGTCTGTCTCTGTCTCCGTCTGTCTTCCTGTCTGTCTGTCTGTCTCTCCCTCTCCCCCCCCCCCTCTCTCTCTCTCCCCTCTCTCTCTGCCCTCCTTCCGGCCACCATTCA
Source organism: Stramonita haemastoma (assembly GCA_030674155.1). Taxonomy (NCBI): domain Eukaryota; kingdom Metazoa; phylum Mollusca; class Gastropoda; order Neogastropoda; family Muricidae; genus Stramonita; species Stramonita haemastoma. Next base: position 51,282,617 of record CM060316.1, on the reverse strand, counting down.
TAGCATCAGCGGGGACGTCATCAGAGAAGTTTCTCAGTCACGCTGAAAGGATGGACAGATTGGTCCGCGTCATGTCATGTCATGTCACACATCATTAGTTCTGTAGCCGCTTCAGCACTTCTGACTCCATTCTCTATCCTGTAGAGATGTAGGTACAGCTGTGCAGATAAACTGTATAACTGCTATGCAGGAAGAAGACCGAGTTTTGACATCAGGATCTATGTTGAAAACAATCAGAAGGAAGAAGAAGAAAAAAAAAACTTATTTTTTTTTGTTGCTGAGATGAAGAAAAGAAGATGGGTTAGAAAGCAAAAAAAGAAAAAACGAAAGGAAAAAATGAAAGATTAAAATAAAAGAAACAGAAAATGGAAGAAAAATAAATAAATGAAGAAGATAAAAAGAAAAAAATAAACAAAGAAAAAAAGAACAAAATTAAGAGAAAATGAAAGAAAAAAATAGTGAAATAAAGAAAGAAGATGAAGAAGACAGAAAGGAAGAAAAAAAGAAAAAAGAAGAAAGACGAAAAAGAATTCTAAAGGAGAATTGCGAAGAAGAGTTGCGAAGAAGAATAGCAAAGAATTGCGAGGAAGAAGAATTGCAAAGAAGAAGAATTGTGAAGAAGATGAATTGTAAAGAATAATTGCAAAGAAGAATTGCAAAGAAAATTGCTAAGAAAAACGCAAAGAATGCAAAGAATGCAAAGAAAACAAAGAATGCAAAGAATGCAAATAAAAAGAAGAAGAAGAATTGCAAAGAAGAAGAAGATGAAGAAGAAGAAGAAGAAGAAGAAGAAGAAGAAGAAGAAAAAGAAGAAGAAGAAGAAGAAGAAGAAGAAGAAGAAGAAGAAGAAGAAAGCATGGCACAGAAACTGTATATAGAGAATGCATAGAACCTTAAACAAAACAGTTAGAACTTTAAGCAAACAAACAACGAACAAAAGTTAAAACAAACAAGCAAACAAAATGCTCAACAATTCACTCTTATGCATTAAACATGTCTTAAAAGAGTAACAATTTCAGGCAAACAAACAAACAACAAATAAACAAATAAAATTGTAAGAAAAATTATCTTTTATTTCTTAGTCTTGTCTTTAAACAGTTATAATTTTAGGCAAACAAATAAAGGAAGAAAGAAACAACCAAAATTCATAACAATACATTCTCTTATCTTTTTGACAGGTCAAAAGACAGAGCCTGAAAAAATGAAAAAAAAAAAAAACACACGCAAAAAGCAAAATCACAAGCTTTTCACTTTGTTGAGCAGCAAAATCGAGGAAAAAAATCCCTCTGCTTTTAATTTTTTTCCTGAAGAAGAAATTGAAAGAAACTAATGGTTATGATGCGCTGTGCTTGCAATTCCGTAAGATGTCCATTTGCACATATCCTATTTGTTTTCGAACTGTCGATCTCACTATCATCATTCTTCTCAGAAAAGTCGATGAGTCACAGAGATGCATCGTTCTTCCGATACAGTTACTATACCTCTAGAGATTTGAACAAAATCAGAGGGATGCTACAGCGGAGTGGTTAAGAATGTTTGACTTCAATCCTTTGAGTCCTTGACGTCGCAGGTTCGAATCTCAGCGGCGTTTGGTGAAATAGAGAGAGAGAGAGAGAGAGAGAGAGAGAGAGAGAGAGAGAGAGAGAGAGAGAGAGAGAGAGAGAGAGAGAGAGAGAGAGAGAGAGAGAGAGAGAGAGAAGTTTGCAGGATGTGGAAAATAATTTTTGAATGGATACCGAGTAAGCGAAAACTATGGAAAAACAAGACAGAGAAGAGGAGATTTTGTTATTTGTTTTTGAGTTAATAATAATGTGTTCTGAATATTGACTCTAAAACAGAATAAAAGCGAGACTGATAGAAATTATAGCGCGTAAACAAATCAAAATTGTGAAATGAATAAAGAGATGGATGGATGCTTCAATCTTTTGATGATTTGAAAACTGACAAATTATTGAGTAAAGAAGAACGAAATTCCAAACAAAAGAATAAATTCAAGATTATAACCATATCAACAGAACAAGTAAAAACAATCATGACGAGATGAATAATGGTCGGACAAATTAATGAAATCCGTACTCGCACAAGTGTCTGGCATGAACATACTCAGTTCTGACGGTGACTGCACATACTTTCTGCAACATGTGTGCACACAAGTGTCTGTATAGCAGACACACTGAGGAGCTGGAGTGGCAACAGAACTAACGATGTGTGACATAGACTCGTCCGTCTACTGTTTCAGCGTGACTGAAGACTGTCCGGTGTTTTCAGACGGTGTGAGGAATTCTTTTGGGACGTCCTCTTCTGACGCCGTGGGAAAGAGAGGGAGGAAAGCTTTGATTGATATTTTGGAAGAATAAAGGGAAGAGGAATGAGGAAGAAGGTAGAGATATGGAGAAAGAGAGAGGGGAGGAGAGAGAAAAGAGGAAGAGAGGAAATGCCTGACTGATTCATTGACAAGAATGTGGTGTGTTTGTTACAAAAAAAACTACACTAAACCAGACCAGACTACAATATGTGTCTATATGTGCGTGCAAGTGTGCAAGAGCATGCTCAATTCAAGTTAAAAAATGGTCTTTGTGTGTGTGTGTGTGTGTGTGTGTGTGTGTGTGTGTGTGTGTGTGTGTGTGTGTGTGTGTGTGTGTGTGTGTGTGTTTTGTGTGTTTGTGTTGTACTCAATTCTATTCCATTTCATTCTTTTTCATTCTGTTCTGTGTCAGTTATTAATGCCAGCTAATTACCAAGGCCTACACTAAAATGTTATATTGTAAAATGCTGTGTTGAGATCGCCTTCAGCCATGACAAGCTCGTAACAGAACAACCTGCACTCTCCTTTAAAGGAAAAAAAATAACTCCTTTGAAGTCGGAGCATGGCCCTCTAGGAGAGGTACTTTAAAACAGTCATGCAAGCACACTTCTCATTCAGAGTGCAATTTTAAATCTCCTAGTGATTCCAGGATGATATGCTTGAGTCCGAGTGCACAGAAGTCTGGGTGATCCCCAGAATGTTAAGCTGGGGAACGGACAACAACATAAACGATAATAACAACCACAAAACAACAACAACAGCAACAAAAACAACATTATGTTCTCTCCACCAAACATTTTTTCTAAAGTATACACACAAATCAATAAGCTCACATAACTGAAACATTTCCCCTTCCTTTCTCACCAACTTTGCACACACTCTCCTACTCTTCCACAGTACTACCCATCACTTTTTTTTCCCACTCCTCCCCACCTTATACCACAGGCCCTCAGAGGAAGATATCTTCGGAGACTTCCTCAGATCAGGATAGTCTGGAATTACCCAGTCTTCAGGCACCTGGCTAAAAGGCAGAACAGATTAGTGCATGTTACTCTGTTTGTTCTTCTGCCGCTTCAGTGCTTCTGATTCTCTCTCCTGCATAGAGAGATATAGACCGTGTCATGCAGACAAGTGTGCGAGACAATATCCATATCCAGACTGAGTAGCAGTGGGATCTTATTTCACGCCAGACCACGGTGCGATTAAGCATGGAGATGATGAATGAGAAGAAGAATTGTGAAGAAGAAGAAGAATTGCGAAGAAGAATTCTGAAGAAGAAGTGCGAAGAAGAAGAAAAATTTCGAAGAAGAATTCCAAGAAAGAAGAATTCCGAAGAAAAGAAGAATTCCGAAGAAGAAGATGAATTGTGAAGAAGATTTGCGAAGAAGAAAAAGACAAATTGCGAAGAAGAAGAATTGCAAAGAAGATGAAGAAAGAGAGACAGACACAAGGGTGGAATGTCACCTAAAACTGTGTATGCAAAGAACAAAATTTCTTAAAAAAAACACTTTTAGATATCCACTCACTCACTCGCTCACTCACTCGTCACTCACTCACTCACTCACTCACTCACTCACTCACTCACTCACTCACTCACTCACTCACTTACATCACTCACTCACTCACTTACTCACTTACTCACTCACTCACCACTCACTTAAAACAACCAACCAACCACCAACACCAACCAACCAACCAACCAACCAACCAACCAACCACCCACCCAACCAACCAACAACCAACCAACCAACCAACCAAACCAACCAACCAACCACAACCAAACCAACCAACCACCAACCCAACCAACCAACCAAACCAACCAACCAACCAACCAACCAACACCAACCAACCAACCAACCAACCAACCAACCACCAACCAACCAACAACCAACCAACCAACAACAACCACCAACCAAATCACCAGTCAAAATGTTTTCTTAAAAAATCCCTATATGTCCTAGACAGGTTTAGAGTCTGCAGTGCCCAGAAAGAAAAAAAAAGTAAGAAAAAAATCTTTATGGTGTTGGTCTGCAGATCAATGTAAAGAAAAAAAAAAAAAACCCTACAGCTCTGATTCTTTTCCCTGAAGAGGTTTTGAAAGAAAGTAATGGCCATGGTTCGCGGGTGTTTGCATTTCCGTAAGACGTCCATTTGTGTGGATCCTATTTGTTTTCAGGCAATCGATCTCACCATCATCATTCTTCTCTAAAAGTCGGTGAGAGGCAGAGCTGCATCACTCTTCCAATACAGTCAGTATAACCTTGAGATTTTTTGGTTAAAAATCTGAAATTTATGCCCTGAAAAATTTGAAATAAAGATAAGAACCCCCACCCGAGCCCCGAGAAGAACAAGAAAACGAGCACATATTTTATTTTGTTCTTTGGTAGGAGTTAGTTGATATTCTGTATTTTAATTTAAAAAATATAATAAGACATTTTAACAATAAAAAAAAATGGTAATAAAAAATGACATAAACTTAATCAATGGACAATCAGCAAAGAGATGGATGATAGAATAATCCAAGTTAGAGACAAACAAGTGAAGGAAAACAAAAATTGCAAATGAAAGAAAAAAGAAGTAAAGAAGCAAATACACAGAACAATAAGAAATTATATGGTGAATAAAGCTTAGAAAAATAAAATCATTACAAATACCCCAAGTGTGAAACGAAAAAAAGATACATTTGTGCGCACACTGATCGCATAGAGACAAGTTGATGTGTGAATGTGTGTATGTATGTGTGTGTGTGTGTGTGGTGGTGGCGCGTGTGTGTGCACGCACACCGCGTGTGCGCACATTGTTGTTGCTGTTGTTATCCTCCTCCTCCTCCTCCTCTTCTCCTCCTCCTCCTCTTCTCACTCTCCTCCTTCCTCCTCTCACTTCCTCATCCTCCTCCCTCCCCTCCTCCCTCCTCCGTGATCAATTTATTTTAACTGGTTGACTTCCACAACTGTCTGACATGAAGCTGCCTCAGTTCTGGATGGTGGACTGTGCATACTTTCTGCAACATGTGTGTGCATAAGTGTCTGTGTAGCAGACACACTGAGGCGCTGGAGTGGCAGCAGAATAACGATGTGTGACATAGACTCGTCCCTCTACTGTTTCAGCGTGACTGAAGACTGTCAGTGTTTCCAGACTGTGTGAGAAATTTCTCGGGACGTTCTCTTCTGACGCCTAGTGGGAGAGGGGAGGAAAGCTTTGATTGATATTCTGGAAGAATAAAGGGAAAAGGAATGAGGAAGAAGGAAGAGAGAAGGGAGGAAGAGAAATGGAGAGAGGAAGGGAAGAACTTCTTGATTAATTTGCGATGAACGATGTCGACTGGCAGTCATAACTAAGCTTGACAGAGAAGGCAAAACCAGAATAGAGTAATATACGTGCGAGTATGCAGGTCTGTAGAGTGTGCATTAAGTGAGTCAAATAATCTCCGTGTGTATGTGTGTTGTTGTTGTTGTGATGTTGTAGTGTTGTATGTGTGTATGTTGTTGTGTGTGTTGTTGTGTTGTATGTTGTCTGTCGCGCGCTGTGTCTGTCTGTTGTTGTCTGTCTGTCGTGTGTGTCTGTGTGTTTGTTTGTGTGTGTATGTCTGTTGTATGTATGTATGTATGTATGTATGTTGTATGTATGTGCTATGTATGTGCTGCATGCATCGTGTGTTGTATGGGTGTTGTTGTGTGCTCTGTATGTTGTATGCTATGTTGTGTGTATGTAGTTTTTGTAGTTGTTGTTGTTGTATGTGTGTATATGTGTGTGTTGGGAATATGTATGTTTTGTATTCGTTTCTTGTCCTTAGGTAGAGGAGAGTGGGATAAAAGTGTAGAAATGCCTCATGGTGAGGATAGTAGGGTCACCAAAAAAACACTAGAAAGTATACCAACATTAGCACTGGCTGTGCGCAAAAGAAAACAGTTATACTTTTAAATAAACACCAACCAACCAACCAACCAACCAACCAACCAACCAACCAACCAACCAACCAACCAACCAACCAACCAAGCCACCGACCAGCCACACCAGCCAACCAACCAACCAACCAACCAACCAACCAACCAACCAACCAACCAACCAACCAACCAACCAACCAACCAACAAACCCCCCACCCTTAACTAAGATAACATTCTTTTTATCTCCTAAACCGTGGAAAGTCAGAAGTGCCGAAAAGACAAAATTAAAAAAAAGACTAAAATTTCTTTATTGTTCTGACAGCAGAGCAATAAAAAGAAAGAAAAGAAAAACCCTACAGCTGTGATTCTTTTTCCTGAAGAGGTTTTGAAAGAAAGTAATGGGCATGATGCGCGGGTGTTTGCATTTCCGTAAGACGTCCATTTGTGTGGATCCTATTTGTTTTCAGGCAATCGATCTCACCATCATCATTCTTTCTCCAAAAAGTCGGTGAGTGGCAGAGATGTACCACTCTCTCCCGTTGCAGCAAGCATACCCTAAAAGTTCAAAGAATCGCAAGGATGTATCATGGATCAAATTGAATGGATGTACAAAAAAGTGACAAAAGGGAATATTTAGATTTTGCAGTTTGATTGGAATGAAATCTGTTTTCTGCGAATAGTTTTTATTGTTAGAAGAAGAAAAAGAACCAGAATGATAACGAAACGGGGTGCGTGTGGTGTGTGTGTGTGTGTGTGTGTGTTGGTGTGTGTGTGTGTGTGTGTGTGTGTGTGTGTGTGTGTGTGTGTGTGTGTGTGTGCGTAGTGGTGCGTGCGCGCGCGCGTGTCGTGTGTAAAGTAAAGCTAATTCATAAAATGATAATCAGGCAAGACAAGATATGAATGTTTTACTCATCAACGGATTTTGTTTTTTTAAGTCAGTGAAGGACGAATAAAGTCAGAAACGAAAGAAGAAATTAAGGAAGAAAGAAAACAGCTCAAAAGTGAAGGGTAATCAAGTGAAAAAGTCCTGGAGGATTAAATTGTTAGAAAAAATACTCAGAATACGGACAAATAGATGAATTCATGCAGACGGTGATCACAGAGAAAGAGATAAATGAACTAATAAGTGTTAAAGAAAAGGAAAGAACCACACCACAGGAAAATAAAACCCCAAGCACAAGAAGAGGAATGCTAAAAAAAGAGACTCAACATTCAACTAATCACAGCAAAGCTGCTAAATTTTTCATTCCTGTGAAGTTATTTTTTATAAAAATAAAAAGAGGGCAGAGAACATTTTTTTTAAAGTGCTGAAAATGACAATTTATGAAGTGTAGTCTGGTAAATCCATTTGGATCAATGTGTCTATACCACTCCTAGACTTCAAGAAATTACCATTAGAAGGGACAACGATACAAAAAAAAACAACCAAACTAAACACAAGAAAATGAAATTGTGGGCATGTCAATATATTGCAAGCAATATTGTCTCGCCATTTGTCTTCAAATTTTCCTGAACAATGAAGATATCAGAGTGACCAATTCTTTTGAAAATTTCCCAAGGACGTTTTTTCCTCTTTATTGAGGTGGTAATAAAGGGGGAAAAGACGCTCGTTGATTTAACGACGAAGATATCAACATTGAGATTTGTTAGGGTGTGTGTAGCCTAGTGGTTAGAGCTCTGAGCTACCGTTCTGACAGCACAGGTTCAAGCCACCGCTGAGACACTGGTGAGGGAATTTCCTCCTGCATTGAACACCACTACGTTCTTCTTCTTCTGCCTTCCCTAGTGGACCGGTGGTCTAGAGGTAACGCGCCTGCCTGGAAAGCGAAAACTCCGGGTTTGAGTGTGCGGTGTTTCGAATCCCGTTTGGGCCCAAAACTTATCCCCCATCCATTAGACCATGACTGGTGGTCTGGGTGCTAGTCTTTCGGATGAGACGATA
>CM060316.1:51264485-51269485 GCA_030674155.1 Stramonita haemastoma | reverse complement strand
AACAGCAAAAAATTGTTGTGGGAAGGTGCGAGATATATTACATCATTTTTTTTTTATTGTAAACATCGAGATTTTTCTTTGTAATCTCAGGAGACATGTTCAGTGATGATTATCCGGTAGCTTCTAGTGGAAGAATGTATAAATCTTTTTCGTCAGCTGTCTTCTCAAGTTGGCTGGCAAAATGGCCGAATGGGTAAATCACTGAATCTGAAGTATTTGGTCTAAAACCCCTGTAGGATCACTTAAGGAAACAGTACGTTGTTGGTTAAGATGGGGGTAATTTCTTCTCTTCTCTAATATGCAGACAAGCTAGTGCTCTACTGTTCTTGCTGTATACAGGCCTGCAGAAGATGAGATATGTATGTTTTGTCATTTACCCTGAGGTTCGTGAGTTACAGATACGTGAGTATAACCAGTAGGTGTATAAATAAAAGTGCAACAGTTTTCTTATTTGCTTGAAGTAATTTCCGAAAAGATGATTTCGGTAATGAGAGCGAGAGCGAGAGCGAGAAAGAGCGAGAGAGAGAGCGAGCGAGAGAGATTTATTAATTTTATTTATTTATTTATTTTATTCTTTTATATCGAAGAGAGCAACTGATATATATATATATATATATATATATATATATATATATATATATATATATATATAATATATATATAGATAATATGTACAGAGAGAGGAGAGAGAGAGAGAGAGAGAGAGAGAGAGAGAGAGAGAGAGAGAGAGAGAGAGAGAGAGAGAGAGAGAGAGAGAGAGAGAGAGAGAGAGAGAGAGAGAGAGAGAGAGAGAGAGAGAGAGAGAGAGAGGAGAGAGAGAGAGAGAGAGAGAGAGATCTGCACAAAGCAGGATTGTAATTTTTCTAAGGGACACTATATAATATAAGCTGTTGCTTGACTTTCTTTTTCTGCTCTTTTTGTCGCTTGCTTGTGCTATGTCACACAGAATGCACTATTCCTCCTCCTTCTCCCTCGTCATCATCATTATCATCACCATCATCATCATCATCATCAAAAATAGCAACAGCAGCAGCAATGCAAATAACAACAACACATCTACAACAATATTATCCTCTTCAACATTTTCTTTAGCAAAAGTGAAGGCTGCACACAATTTGTGTATTTACAGATACCTGTTGACAGCGTCTAACTTCGGTGGAAGGCAAATGACTTTTTGCAGTATAAACGCTGAACACGCTACCTTTACCCATCAGAAGTTCAGACAGACGAACTGATGAAACAAAGTGTAGCCAACAAATCTGATTTCAAAAACAATCAATAATTCATTACAGCTAATGCCTTAATGCGCTTTTGCCTAATGGAATGGGACAACATAAGTGTCTGGTAAAGAAGAATGCCAACTGACAATCTTTCACTTATGCTAAATAATCAGAAACAGTCAGACAGACGGCAGCTTTTTGAGAACCGGGAAATCTTTAATTCTGGAGTTTTTAAGATGTCTAGCATACACAGGGCCAACCTGAAAGTTTTTGAAACGATATCACCATATGCACGAAAGCGAAGAACAAAGAACAGGTATGTCACAAGGAGATCTTGGCAACAAGAACAACCGGCGAGTTTTCTTAATTGCAAAAATGATAAGTAACATTAAGCACGACGGCTGGGATGATGGTTTAGAGGTTCAGACGGCAAAGCTCTACAATACGGTTTTTTTGTTTGCATGATAATGTAGCCCACTCTCAACCAGTTCCATAAGCTGCAGAAACATACCTAATGTGTAGGCCAAGTAATGTGAGGGACATTTTCCAAAATATCTGATTGTATTGTGGAAAGTCTTTCTATATGTAGCTCAAAGCATACCCCACCCTGTTAACAACTACATATTGGCTGTTCGTGAAGGGGCTGCCTGTTCGTGAAGGGGCTGCCTGTTCGTCAAGGGGCTGCCTGTTCGTGAAGGGGCTGCCTGTTCGTGAAGGGGCTGCCTGTTCGTCAAGGGGCTGCCTGTTCGTGAAGGGGCTGCCTGTTCGTCAAGGGGCTGCCTGTTCGTCAAGGGGCTGCCTGTTCGTCAAGGGGCTGCCTGTTCGTGAAGGGGCTGCCTGTTCGTGAAGGGGCTGCCTGTTCGTGAAGGGGCTGCCTGTTCGTGAAGGGGCTGCCTGTTCGTCAAGGGGCTGCCTGTTCGTGAAGGGGCTGCCTGTTCGTCAAGGGGCTGCCTGTTCGTCAAGGGGCTGCCTGTTCGTCAAGGGGCTGCCTGTTCGTGAAGGGGCTGCCCTGTTCGTGAAGGGGCTGCCTGTTTCGTGAAGGGGCTGCCTGTTCGTGAAGGGGCTGCCTGTTCGTCAAGGGGCTGCCTGTTCGTCAAGGGGCTGCCTGTTCGTCAAGGGGCTGCCTGTTCGTGAAGGGGCTGCCTGTTCGTGAAGGGGCTGCCTGTTCGTGAAGGGGCTGCCTGTTCGTGAAGGGGCTGCCTGTTCGTGAAGGGGCTGCCTGTTCGTCAAGGGGCTGCCTGTTCGTCAAGGGGCTGCCTGTTCGTCAAGGGGCTGCCTGTTCGTCAAGGGGCTGGGCCCTAAGGTTTGTCTGGCTTTATTTCTTCACACAGCACCCTGCACCATGGCAGCTGATACACGATAAAGTCATAACATTTTAAGTCTGTATCTTCTTGATAACAGACACAGTGTTTAAAATAATTATCTACAATAGATCTGTTCATCTTGAACAAACTGAAACAAGATGTTAGACAAAGGTTTTGAGCATCAAATAACACGAATTGTCGTCCTATTTCGTATGAGAGCAGACTTGAGGATATTTTGAAAATCTCAATAGCGACATTAACTGTCGTCCAGCTTTGTATGAAAATAAACTAAGGATATTTTGGAATGCAGAACAACAATATTAAAAATCGTCTTATTTTGTGTGAAAACACTCTAGGGGGTATTTTCTTTCATAGTTCAACCCGAGTTAAAAATCTGTTTTAAAATCTCAATAGACCAAAACCTGATAATTCTAAAATTACTTGTGCATAAAGATATTAAAATAGTGCATACTGTGAAGGAAGTAAAACACATTGCATGCATACAACTTTCACAAACTAATGCACTGATAAACTATGATCTTTGTAATTCAACAAAAAATCCTATTCGATCACCAGTTAATACTCTACTAAATGTTCGTCTTAATGTTCGGTGAAACAACACCTTTAATCAATGTTCAGAGTCGAACACACACACACACACACACACACACACCACGCACGCACGCACGCACACACACACACACACACACACAACACACGCACCCCCCCCCCCCCACACACACACATACCCCCCCCCCCCTCCCACACTTTTGCCAAGTTGGCTACAGTTCACTTTTCTAGGGAAAAAAATAGGGAAAAACCCAAATTATGCTTGAAACTTGATGACTTCACCATTTGTCAATAGCTCTTACTAGATACACGCTGCAGTTACATCAAACTCATGTTTCGGAAAATTAAACGGCGGAAAGTAAAGGATGCCAGGCAGTTCGGGTGATGTACAGATCGTAGAAGAGGGTCCCGCCTTTCTCTCTATATTGATTATTTATTTATTTCTATTATTATTTATTTTTTATATCGAGGCTAATGGAATAAACACTCATGTGCTTTTTTTACATCCAGTCCCCGTGTGTATGCAGTTTTGTAAATCTTGTCATCTGTTCCCACCAAGCACAAAATGGCCTACTCTTACGAAAAGCCGAACAGGATTTAATGTGTGCGCAAGATGTTCTGCGCGCGTTCGCACACGGGGCTTCGGTTTATAGTCTCATCTGAAGGACTTTTAGTTTGTCTTAATGTTCAGTGATTATTATGTTAGGTGACGTTGATTATAAAAGGATGAGTGTGGTTGCTGTCTGTCTACATGTATGTCTCTCTTATTATCTGTCTGTGCATTGCATTGCACGCACGTCTGTGTCGTAATGTACCAGGCAGGGCTTTTAAATCACAGACCTGGAGGCCTGGAGATGGACTAAAAGCAGCAATAATTTGGAACATGGTCACTCTCTCTAGTTTCATGTTTATTACTGGGTTCCTTGAAAATTAAAGGTTGTTTTTTCCCATGTTGCCACTTCCTCGTTAAAACGCTCAGTAAAAATGAAAACCTGACTGTAATAAAAAAAAAAAGAAGAAGAAAAATTAATGTCGTGCGTGTGTACAAGCGTGTGTACGTAAACATGCGCCTACGCATTCAGAGAGAGAGAAAGAGAGAGAGAGAGAGAGAGAGAGAGAGAGAGAGAGAGAGAGAGAGAGAGAGAGAGAGAGAGAGAGAGAGAGAGAGAGGGGATATAGAGAGACAGAGGGACAGACAGAGACAGAGACAGACAGACAGACAGACAGAGACAGACAGACAGACAGACAGACAGACAGAGACAGAGACAGACAGACAGACAGACAGACAGACAGACAGACAGAGACAGACAGACAGACAGACAGAGACAGACAGACAGACAGACAGACAGAGACAGACAGACAGACAGACAGACAGAGACAGACAGACAGACAGACAGACAGAGACAGACAGACAGACAGAGACAGACAGACAGAGACAGACAGACAGACAGACAGAACAGACAGACAGACAGACAGACAGAGACAGACAGACAGACAGACAGACAGAGACAGACAGACGAAGAGAGACAGCGACAGAGATACCTTCTCTTTTCTCTGCCTCTTCGAATGATGCTTGACTTCAGTGTTCGACATGTCGCTATAAATCCACATAATTATGATTTTATCAGCAGATGATCTCGTTTGTGAACCTTTAAACGAACGGAGACCAGTAAACGATCTTCTATTTCTTAGATATATATTTATCTTAGACACATGTTGATCAAAGTATGGTTAAAGTTCATTTCGACTGATTATGATCGGGGGATCATGGAACACCATCCTGTCCATTTTATTCTGTGTACGGTTTGTGTCTCTCTTCAAAAGCAATTTTGTTCTGTTTTTCGTTATTTCATTTTTTCCCCACTACTTTTTGTTTTCGTTCTTTTCCTCTTTTCTAGATGTTTTC
>CM060316.1:51244485-51256985 GCA_030674155.1 Stramonita haemastoma | reverse complement strand
AGAGAAAGCGACACACACAGAGAGAAAGAGACAGAGAGACCGACAGAGACAGAGACAGAGAGAGAGCGCGACAGAGGCAGGGACAGTGACATAGACAGACAAACAGACAGACAGACAGATTAACAAGCCAGCAAGCACACCAACAGAGAAACAGAGACAGAGAGAGAGCGCGACAGAGGCAGGGACAGTGACATAGACAGACAAACAGACAGACAGGTTAACAAGCCAGCAAGCACACCAACAGAGAAACCCCCCCACCCACATCCAGCAAGCAGAGAAACAGGAAATGAGCAGATGGGGGACGGACCACAAAACGTGACTGTGCACAACACGGATTTTCTTTTCTTTTCTTTTTTTCTTTTTCCTGAAGCATGGAACAGGAAGAGGCGTATGCAATGCAGTTCTAACCGGACAGCAAGCAAAGCTGTGGGATGTTACCCTTCAGGAATATGACGTCTTTTGTCTTCTTGTTGTTGGTGTTGTTGTTGGTGCTGTTGTTGTTGGTGTTGTTGGTGTTGTTAATGCAGGCATGGAACAAGAGGAGGCGTCTGTAGTACAGTTCTAACAGGACATCAAGCGAAGCTGTGGGACGTTACCTATCAGAAATATGACGTCTTTCGACTTGTTGTTGGTGTTGCTGTTATTATTATTGTTGGTGTTGTTTATGTAGGCATGGAACAAGAGGAGGCATCTGTGATAAAGTTCGAACAGGACAGCAAGCAAAGCTGTGGGACATTACCCTTCAGGAATATGACGTATTTCGTCTTGTTCTTGTTGTTGGTGTTGTTGTTATTAGTGTTGTTAACATTATCATTATGATTGCTGTTGATATTCTTCTTTGTATCTATCCTCCTCCTTTCTGCTGCTGCTCCTCCTTTTTCTTTACTTATATCACTGAAGATTTCTCTGCGTGAAATTCGGGCTGCTCTCCACGGGGAGATTATGTCGCCACAAGTGCAGCCGCCTACCCATTATTTATTATTTTCTTTTTCCTGTCTGCAACTGTATTTGTTTCTCGATCAGAGTGGTTTTTTTCTACAGAGTTTTACTCGGGACAACCTTGTTGTTGCCATGGGTTCTTTTGCGTGGGTTCTTTTTCTTTGTTTTTGTTTGGTTTCCACCCCCCCCCTCCTAAACATGGAGAAGGAGGCGTATGTACTGCAGTGTTGAAACAGGTTAGCGAAGAAGGCTGTGGGATGTTGCCTTTCAGGATTGAGGCGTGAAGTCTTTCGTCTTCTGTTGTTGTTGGTGGTGGTGGTGTTGTTGTTGGTGGTGTTGGTGGTGTTGGTGTTGGTGGTGGTGTTGGTGTTGGTGGTGTTGGTGGTGGTGTTGTTGTCAATGTTATTAGTGCTTTTTTTTTCTTTATTCTCCTCCTGCTCCTCTCCTGAGAGAGAAGAAGAAAGAAAGAGAGAGAGAGAGAGAGAGAGAGAGAGAGAGAGAGAGGGAGGAAGGGCGGAAGGGAGAGAGAGGAGAGAGAGACAGAGACAGAGATAGAGATAGAGAAAGAGAAAGTGAGAGAAATAGAGAAACATAGAAAGAAATAAAGAGAGACACAGAGGCAGAGGCAGAGACAGAGAAAGACCGACAAACAAATAGACAGGCAGACAGAAAATTACTAAAAAACGGACAGGCACAATGACATAAAAGAAAAGACAGAAAGACACGGACCTGGGTATATTATAAAAAAAACGAAGTATATCTTAGAAAATAGAAATAAATTGGTATTGTGCCACCGATTTGGTCTACTAATGATGTATTTGGGAGGGACACTAAAAGATTTTTTTTTCAATGGCTAATAAGCAGGGGCTAGAGAAATGGTTCATTTACCTACCAGACCAGAGAAATGGGATCAGACTATGTAAAGAGGTGTTTTGTTTGGCTACGGCGATATGTAAATGGTCATTCACAATGAATAGAACTAAAATACTGAAGAAGGCATCCTTAAAGTTAAGAAAAAAGACACAGAGAGAGAAAGAGAAAAAGAAAGAAAGAGAGAGAGAGAGAGAGAGAGAGAGAGAGAGAGAGAGGAGAGAGAGAGAGAGAGAGAGAGAGACAGACAGACAGACAGACAGACAGACAGACAGACAGACAGACAGACAGACACAGAGACAGAGAGAGAGAAAAACAGAGAGAGAGAGAGAGAGAGAGAGAGAGAGAGAGAGAGAGAGAGAGAGAGAGAGAGAGAGAGAGAGAGAGACAGAGACAGAGACAGAGACAGAGACAGAGACAGAGACTAACCGACCGACCTACACACAGAGGCATATAACCCGTATCTATGTATAAAAATGAATAAATGTATATGTATATATAAACATTTACACATCTATTTACTTATCTATTTGGAGAGAGAGAGAGAGAGAGAGAGAGAGAGAGAGAGAGAGAGAGAGAGAGAGAGAGAGAGAGAGACAGACAGACAGACAGACAGACAGACAGACAGACAGACAGACAGACAGGGACAGACAGACAGACAGACAGACAGACAGACAGACAGACAGAAACACAGAAAAAATATGTGATGTCTAAATCGAGAAAAGGATGACACGCGTGTATTCACTGACAACAGGCTAAAATATAATAATAAAAAAGAAACAAGGAAAAGAAAACTTACAGGAGAAGAAAGCAAAAGAAAAAGCAGAAGAAATAATAAGAACAACCATCCATTCCTTAAATTTGCATTTATACAACTTCAACGCTGTAATTCGTTTCTGTGAAGGAAATGCGCAACATTTAAATTTGCCTCGGTAGAAAAAATAACCCCGACTCATGCTGAAATGTTTATCTGTAAAGTAGACCGCACTCAAATTTGTATCTGCAAAGCTAGAGAAACATTCAAAAATGAATAGAAAGAATATCAAACAGTATAGCTAGCTCCTATAAGGCACACAACGCTGCAATTCTCATGTGTAAATTGGGAAAAAAAATGTTATCTTGGGAGTACAGAAAACCTCTTAAGTTCACGTCTATAGAATGAAGGGATAAACATTGCTAGCAACCCCCCCCCCCCCCCCCCCCAACAACTAAAAGTGGCATCTCTAAGATGGAACTATGGTTCCAGACTTCTCGATAAGTCTGCAACATACTCACTGTCTGGGCCTTTTAAACTCCACGTATCTTATAGACACGGGCTTCTAATAGTAACACTAATGATGACAGGGCTGTCCTTACTTCAGCAAAATCGAAAAAAAGACAATGCCTGGTTCAGCCCTTTATGTAAAACATTACCGTGGGAAACGTAAAAAGTTTCAACAGACTATCCGTCTGTTGTCTGTTGTTGAAAGCAGTGTCTAGAGCTTTAGTTACGGTTTTTAGATCAGACAATGCATCTAAGTGCATGCCACAAAGACCTGTTGTCTGTCGTTGTCTTATAAAACTGCAGACAGGGAAGCTTTCTCTGCCGTGCTAATTGTTACAAATCGTACGCGCGTGCACGTACGTGTATATTCTTATTTCTTTCATAAACACATACTTGTTTCCATATGTATACACATACACACACACACATACGCGCGCAAACCACAAATAGATTATGAATACAATCAAACAGACAGACAGGCAGGCAGAAAGACAGACAGACCGACATACATACAGACAGACAGAACATAGACACACAAACGCACGCGCGCGCGCGCACACACACAACACACACAAACACACACACATACACAAATCCACTAAAGCACTTCCCGCTTTCCGGAAGAGTAGGCCATTGTGTATATGTGGGAACGGATGACAAAGTTTACAAAACTGCATACACACGAGGACTGGATGAAAAAAACACATGCGTGCTTAGTCCATTACCCTCGAAATAAAAGAATAACAATAACAATAACAATAACAACAACAACAACAACAAACAACATAAATAATAATAATAATAATAATAATAATAATAATATAATAATAATAATAAAACAATAATATAATAAAATAATGATAATAATGATAATAATAATAATAATAATAATAATAATATAATAATATAATATAATAATATAATAATAATAATAACAACAACAACAATAACACACACATACACACACGCACGCACACGCACGCACGCACGCACGCACGCACGCACGCGCGCGCGCACGCATACATATTTTTTCCCGTCTAATATCACTTATAGTAAACAGACGTTAAATACAAGAACGAACACACAGTGCAACATATGCAATGCACGACATTTCAGATAATGGGTATATTAATGCTTCCACACACAAAGAGTTAGAAAAGATTTTAAAAACCTTTTTGTCCACCATCATGTCTACCATAGATGGTGTGACCGTTTGCGCCTTGGTTTCTGTACAATCCCTCAGTTCACCCTTCTGTAAATGGGCACCTGCGCTATTTAGGGTCAGGGTCAGGGAAGGTAAAGCAGCGAGGGAGACGAGATGGGCGCCACTTTCAATGTGCTGACCCCTAGAGAAGCTGAGGTCTCTGACACATCCTCGCTCCCCTACGACCATAAAGCTTTTGGGACAACTTTACCTTTACCTACCTAGTAACTAAGCAGACTCGCTCGACAAGTCCAACCCTTTGTTTCCCCCTCAAACAGTAGGTTTCAAGTCAAGGCAGCAGACGTTCTCGGTGCGTTTAATGGACGGAGGTCTGCGGACTTGTGTGGTCAGACAGGGCCTATTGTCTGCAGCATTACCTCCCATCACTCCTGCTGATTGCTCGTTTACGCTGAGTGTTGTGCCAGGGTTTCAGAAAAAAAAATCAGTGAGGTGTCTGTCTGGTGCTATAAGCTTTGTCACGAGAAGATGATCACTGACCTCAATTTTTCGGATTGGTGCTGTTAGGTATCGTCACTATTACAGCTTTTTGAGTGTGGTGACTCAGACTGCATCGTAATAACGACTTTTGGACACACTGACGACTTGCCTTTGGCATGAATCCTCGATGGGGTATCGATAATGGCCACTTACTGTTCGTAAGATTTCAATTCAGTTTGGTTCAGTAAGATGATGCCTTATTTAGCTAAAAAATGCAAATAATCTAATCTTCTGATATTTTGTTCAGTGAATGCTTTTATACATGAAAAAGACCAGCTTCAGCCATTGTGCCTCCTGTATGCATCTGTACTGTTTTATTCCTGCAGTTCAAGTATTTGCTGAATTTGAAACAGCAAACACAAAGGCCGCAGATGTTCCCAGTCTGCTAATGGACAGAGAGAGGTCTGTGAACTGGTGTGGTCAGACAGTCTTTTGTCCGCACCTCTCAACTCCTGTCACTGCTGTTGATAGCTCGTTAGCACTGAGCGTTGCGGGCATGAATATCAGCAAAAAGGATGTGACTCTGGTACCATGGGTTCTATCATAAGAGTGTGAGGACTGACCCAACCATGGCGTTACTGTGTTTTGCCCTTTATTGTATTTAATGCAAGAAAGAGCACGGCTGACCTGTGTACTGTCTGTTGCCGCTTTGTCATAGATAGCTTTGTGCTGGTAGTTGTCACCTTTGTTGCGTCGCTCTGTATGTAATACCATGGAATGCACTGAGGTAAGTGTTTGAAGAAAGACTCACCTTGCCTTCTGGCATTAGTGTTTCAGGTGTTACAGGGTCGCTGTGCTGAATTTAGCAGGCAGTGTCAGTTGTTCAAGCTGAGCCTCACAAAGCACTTCCTTCCCAGGTCACAGATTGCATGTGGGGTATGTTTATTCCATCTGTGCCACTGGCCAAAGCTGGTAAGTTTACATGTCAGGATGGTTGTGTATTTATGTATATTCGAAAAGTTATGTGTGCGTTTACACATTGGGCTGTGAGTTATAGTCTTATCCAAGGAGAGTTGCAGAGGTATGAAAGTGAAACTAGCAATAACATTTAATCAAAGGGAATTTAATCCCTTAACACACACACACCTCAGTAGACACTCAAACCATGCTTTTGGGGACAAGGAACTAAGAAAAAACATGTGGGAAATTCAGGAAAAAGCAACTCCTCACTTTGCCATTAAATAATGCAGTTATTTGATATGTACCTTTTGCCCTAAACACTTTAAACACCTTTATGGCATTAAAAAAGCCTTTTAGTAAAATATATGACATCTTCTGAATAAAATGAAGATCTTGTTCAGCTAAAAGCAAACAATCTGTAATATTTTAAAAAACTGATTGCATTCAACAGTCATGAACAATAAACCACTCCAGTTTTTTTCATCAGCTGCCTGCAGCTATGCTGACTCACTTCATTGGTACAGCACATATTTGCCCCATCGTTAAAGAGCCAAACTCAAAGGCAGCAGATGGTCTCTCAGCCCTGCTAATGGACAGAGGTCTGTGCATGGGAGTGGTCTGACTGTCCGTCACTGCCGTTGATTGCTCGTTAGCACCGAGGGTTGCGCCCTCGTCAGTCAAAGAGATGACATGTCTGCTGCCGGGCCTTCTATAAGAAGAGGATGATGACATGACCCCAGCTTGATGAAAACGTGTGTGTGTGTGTGTGTGTGTGTGTGTGTGTGTGTGTGTGTGTGTGTGTGTGTGTGTGTGTGTGTGTGTGTGTGTGTGTGTGTTGTGTGTGTGTGTGTGTGTGTTGTTTGTTGTGTTATAGTTGATGTCAGAGGAATTTCAGACTTGCCTGTATGTGTGCTGTCTTTTTTCCCAATCTTTTGTTAACGACAGGTTTGTGTTTACAGCTACCGCCTCCAATAGTGATGTTGAGGGTGTTACCATTACTGATATTGAGGGTGCTAAATAACTGATGTCAAGGGTGTTATACAACTGATGTTGAGGGTGTTACATAACTGTTGTTCATGGTGTTACCTTTACTGATGTTAAGGGTGTTACCATTACTGATGTTGAGGGTGTTACCATTACTGATGTTTAAGTGTTTCCATTACCGATTTTTGGGTGTTAATAGTGATGTTAATAGTGTTACCATTAATTATTTTGGGGTGTTACCATTACTGATGTTGAAGGTTTTACCATTACTTCCACTATTCAGGGTGTTGTTATTACCGATGTTTAGGTGTTACCATTACTGCTGTTGAAGGTGTTACCAAATCCCTCCTACAGTCAACAGCCACTTTCTTGTTCTTGTCCGCCGTGTTCGACGATGACCTCCAAAACAGCACAGCTGGCAGCTGCTGTTTCGGACACTGGGCAGAAATTTGATTATAGTGGAGGTGCCTTGCCTACAGTACATCCCCACTCTCTCGGCCAAGAGAGCATAAGGACAGTCAACGTTGGAGATGTTCTCCAAGGGCCAACTAGACCCCAGGGCTGCAGCACATAAGGACTGTGCAAGTCAAGCCTCCTAGTCAGAGAGTCATAGTCGATCACTAAAGACTAAGCTGTAAAGTGGCATTTCATGAGCGGAAAAAACACTGATCATACAGCCTCTCACTTTGCTGTTGCCCCCCAGCGTCAATGGTTTAATCAAGAACAGTGATAAAGCCTAGGCACTGAAGGCGAGTCAGCCACTACTAGATCATAAACTCTAATCACCAGGCGATACTGCCCATAAATCTTGAGGGAGTACTGTGAAAAGATACAACATCAATTAGGATAAATTGAGCACTTTAGTCTGCCAGCTATTTACAGTTCATTTTTAACACGCTTTTAACATCTGGTAAATCTGACTTTTCCATATCATTTGATATGGAAAGAAGATGCCTAATGCATAAAAAAATGACTAATCACTGAAATTTTGAAAAATGAAAGCTTTGTACAAATGATCAAAAATCCAAAACATAACACCACTTAAGTCTTTTTACCTTCTGTCTACAACTGCGCTGACTTACTCATTATTTCAGCCATTAAAGTTGGCGACATTGTTAGATAGCAAACTCAAAAGACTAGCAGACGTTCTGTGTCTTGCTAATGGACAAGAGGTCTGTGAACTTGTGTGGTCAGACAGCGTCCTTTGTTCTGTAGCCCTCAACTCCTGTCACTGCTGTTCATAGCTCGTTAACCCTGAAGATGAGCTGAAGCATCAGCAAAGTCAGTGAGGCGTCTGGGGCTTTGTTCTAAAGGGTGAGGACTGACCTCTAGCTGACGTTGATATGACTGTTTATTTTTTAGAGATTTGGTGCCGCCAAAGGAGAACCAGATTTTGCATGTGCTGTCTTGTAACTCTTATCTGTTGAGGACAGACTCACTTTGACAGATACCATCTCTAATACTGGTGCTTAGTGTGAATGCACTGACATAGTGCTGGGTAAAAACAGGACATGTCAAATATCAAATCACTGAAAACACAACTAAAACAAAAAAGTTGTGGCATAAGATGTAGAAAAGTGGAGAAATGGTTGCACGATCTTCAGTAGTACCCCAACAGTCTACTAAACCACGGGATAAGTGAAGATAAAACAGACAAAAAATGTATGGAATATTTTGACAATACTGCAGCCTCCTTGACAGTCGGAAACTAGTTATCTGTTGCCGAGGGATTTGTTAAAAGAAAAGATTTTGCCAGTTCATGTCAGTTTTATGGCATAAACAAAAGTTAATCAAGTCATTTTCCTTCAAGCTGCTCACTGTTTTTCTTCATGTACATACTCACAACGACGATCAAGCATACACATTAAAGATCCCTAAAATCATATAAGCGTGTTTTGTGGGTTGCAGAAACACAAAATATACCAAGCATGCCTTCTGCTCATTCCCTGGGTCAGAGATCGCCGCCGAAATATAGCCACAACAGCCATAGATGAGCAGTGGTCAAGTCAGAATTGCAGAATACAAGCACAGGAAAAAAAAAGACCAGGCACTGCAAATCTCAACCATAAAAGAACGCAGGGAAGAGAAGAAAGCTATATTTAATTAATGACAATGCCTGAAAGATTTTTATTTTGAGAACAGATGTACGCTAATTGGTGGAGTTTCAGGGTGTTGATACCACGAGAGAAGAGAAGACAACAAGAGTGGTCACTTTCCTCCATCCATACTACTAATGGGTTAAGATCTCTTAACGCGAGTGGTCAGAAATTCGGGAGTTGGGGGGAAGAAAAGAGAAGGCAAATGAATTTAAGTATCCTAAGGTCTATGCTATATATTTTTCTTTAAAAAAATATTTATCATTTTTTATTTTGAGAACAGTGGAATTAGTGCTCATCTTTCTTTAATCCAGTTTCCATGTCCATGCAGTTTCGTATATTTTGTCATCCCTTCCCACCAGCATCAATGGCTTACACTTTCGAAAGATGAAACAGCCTTTGACATATGGAGACGAGTAGGAGTCATGGCCAATGGTATGGATGACATAAACATGCATTCTCAGTGTACAATAAGAGAGAAAGAGAGAGAGAGAGAGAGAAGAGAGAGAGAGAGAGAGAGAGAGAGAGAGAGAGAGAGAGAGAGAGAGAGAGAGAGAAAAGAGACAGACAGACAGACAGATAGAGACAGACGGACAGAGACAGAGAGAGTCATTAACTGTCCATGTTTTTTAAACATTTTGACTTTTGTTCCTTTGTCTTTCTGTTTTCATATTCACGTTTGTTTTTTTCAATCACATACTATACTATTTTAGTATGCATTGTTGTACCTTTAGTGCGTTGGTGGGATTTCTTCAGAGTGGGAAGACGTGCTGGTTTCCATTTAATATGTATATATACTGCATTCATAATGCAATGAATGGCTTATGCTGGGAGTATTTTCACACGCCTACATCTGCAAGTTGTAGTATTGTTAAATTTCTTTTTGTAGCCCCAGGTTGTCTTTTATAAATTGAAAATCATGAATCTTTAATGCAGTAGCCTGAGGTGTCCTCGAGAGGAGACAAGATGGAGAAAGAGGGGAGACAAAGTGTCCATTGTCTGCACTCCACAACTCCAATCATTGCTGCTTCTGGCTTGTCACCCCAGCCCACCAGATATATATATATATATATATATATATATATATATATATATATATATATATATATATATATATTATTTTTATCATACATATATAATAATTATTTATAATTAATATACATATATATATGCATGCGTGTGTGTGTGTGTGCGCGCGCACCCGTGTGTGTATTAGTTTCTTTTATTCTTTTACGCGCGCGCGCGCGTGTGTGTATATATGTGTGTGTGTATGCCAGCGAGTGTGCATGCCTGTATTTGTGTATGTGTCCACGCACATGCATTAGGATGTATAAGAGCGCGCATATGTATGTACACACACACACACACACACACACACACACACACACACACACACAAACACACACACACACATATATATATATATATATATATACGTGTGTGTGCTTGTGTGTGTTTGTGCGCGGGGTGTGTCTGTTGCGTGCACGCGCGCGAGTATTTGTGTGTGCGTGGGTGGGTGTATGTATACTAGAGCGTACAGGTTAGTGTGCAAATATAGCACAACCGTTACTAAGATACTGTTGATGTTCTCCTCTGCAGGAAGAACCTTTACCGTTACCGTGTTACAGTATACACGCGGAAGAACTCTCGAGTTCTGAATCACGTTATCCTCAGTGGATACAGCCTAGAGTGACTCTTCTTTGAAGAAGAAAAGAGGAAGAGAGAGGAGAGAGAGAGAGAGAGAGAGAGAGAGAGAGAGAGAGAGAGAGAGAGAGAGAGGAGAGAGAGAGAGAGAGGAGAGAGAAAGAGAAGAGAGAGACAGAGAAGACAGAGACAGAGCAGACAGACAGAGACAGAGACAGCAGACAGCAGACAGACAGACAGACAGACAGCCAGCAGACAGCCAGCAGCCTGGTAGCTACTAACATTCAAAGTTTTCATCAGTTCACACAGGTTTAATCAGCAAACAAATCGATTTCACAATAAACGAGAAGACTCTTTCTTTGCCTTATTTTTACTCTCCTTTTCATTTGTCGTATCTGAGCGTCTTCGCTAACTCTAAGCGGTAGGGTATCCCATTTGTAATTCTATAGCTAGCATAGCCGCCTCTGAACGACTTGCAGGCTTGGAGAGAGAATCCATGTTAATTCTGCGTGAAAAAATCCCTCTACAATGGACAGATCAAACAGCAGATGTTAATTCCCATCCAGTAAAGTAAAGCAAACAGAATGTATCGAAAAAGCTACATACAGATTTCCCCCTACAACAAGGTTGACAATGTCAACTAACCCAATAACAAATCACTAAGAAAAAAGAAAATTTTATACTCTAACCAAAAGCAGGACGTAGCGAAAACAAAAGCCAAACAACCACGAACGAAAGAATCAGCTAGCTTACCTAATAAAACTGGAATAAGTATATAAGCAAATGCATGACTGAAAAAAAACAACAACCCCAAACCCAACATACCAAATGAGTGCAAACATGTTAAAACCCGTTCCGCATTTTTGATAGAGTAGGCCATTGCCTGCCTGTGGGAACGGATGACAAAATTTATAAGACTGCATGTATACGAAGAATGGATGAATAAAAGCACATGAGTGCTCATTCCATTTTCTCACAAGTGTAACAAAGCTGAACTGTTAGTTACATTGACCAAGACAGAGTGCCTGAGTGTTACTGCAACGGTTCTATGTCAAGTTAAGTCAAGTTTTTATTTCCAGAATGATGGTACATTAAATAAGCAATGCATTTTGGTTTTTTCATCAAGTCATATATCTAGGAACAAAAACAACTTTCTCAATAAAATCTAACTCCAGCTTATCCTAGTGTTGAAAAATAAGCTGGTAGATAAAACACCCATAAAACACGTAAAGAAATAAATAAAACAGCCTAAAAACTTGATTTAAAAAAACAACACACCAAAAGTAAATCAAGTGACAAGATTTCTTATCTTAGCATTGCAATATGAATAAAATAAAGAGCTAAAAGCATTTTCCTGCATTGTGCAATTTTTATGAATTTATCTTTTTTTGTGTGTAACAAACAGTGGTTTTCCACAAACAAAAACACATCAGGTGGTAGGTAGCAAATAATGTATATGTTTCGTTTGCTTACACAAGCAGATTAGATCTTCAACAGTGACATCTGGCAGTAATTACCCTGCAAGAGTGTGACATGCAGATTGCAGGTCGAACGAATACCCATTTTCTTTATGTGCCGGTGTGAACGACATATCAACCGGTGAAGCATCAACATAGTTGGATTCTTTCTTTTCTCTCTCCAAAACCAAAGAGCAGAGGGAAGAAAAGGCAACCCTTAAATTACATTTCAAGACACAAAGAGAGAGTATGCACAGCACTGACTTTTTTTTTTGCTGTTAATCTCATTTTGGATGAGAAAGGTTCCTTTAGCATGAATTTGACTTTTCTAGCTCTTCCCCCTGCCCCCCCCCTCTCCTCCTACCCCTACCTTTTTCACTCTGTCTCTATTTCTGCCATTGTCTCTGCCATCTTTTTCTGTCTCCATCTTTATGTCTGTCCTTATTTTGACTCTCTCTTTCTCCCTGAGGAAGAGGAGGGGGTGGTGGTGGTGACAAAATACGATTTCGTCTGGATTGTGAGGGAACGGAGGGGGGGGGGGGAAGCATTTGTACGTGCACGTGTAATGTGTGGTGGTGTGTGTGTGTGTGGTGTGTGTTGTGTGTGTGTGTGTGTGTGTGTGTGTGTGTGTGTGTGTGTGTGTG
>CM060316.1:51239485-51241985 GCA_030674155.1 Stramonita haemastoma | reverse complement strand
GTAGGAATGGGTCGGTGGGTGGGTGACATGCTCGGACGCATGCATACTGCGTGCGTGGTGCGGGGTGTGTGTGTGTGTGTGTGTGTGCCGCGCGCGCGCGCGTGTGTGTGAAGTTTTCTTTTGGCCTAAAAAGCAGTGCATTTGCCTCAAGTACATACTAAATATTTCTGAATGGTATGCCCGTTGGTGATGGCAACATGTATATGAGTGCAAGGTACACTCTCAGACTGGATTTGTATGTTTCTGTTCCTTTGCAGTGAAGCTATGTGTAGGAAAATGATGATCAGGATATTGTGCTGACAAATGAAAAGTTCTGGCCACACTTTTAACGGAAATTTTTTGTTGTTGTAGACAGCCAGACCTGTGTGACATTGTTTTGAAAAAGAAAATTGAATGAAAACAAAGTGCAGACTGGTACTCAAAATAAACACAGTTACCATAAAAGCTTTGATTGATATTTCGAAGTATTTCTATGTTTCTTCTTAGTATTATCTTTCTACTTAAAGGTAAATCAAAAGTTTGGCTTATTCCATTGTCTCTCGCAAGTCTTGATATTCCTGCTGTTTGATGGGAATTTTTTTAAATTTTTTTTTTTACTGTTCTCTCTTAATTTTTCCTCATTGTTTTATTTTATTTTTAAAGATAGTAGTTGAGAATAACGTAACACCAGTAAAAGAAATGAGTACAAGCAACGCTTATAATATATTAATAGTCCTCTAGCAATCATAGCAAAAAGATGGGGCTGCAACTAAACAAAGCTGCGTCACATAGATGAAAAAGAGAGAGACGATAAGCTGTGTGATGTCGGTGGTTTTGATTAGTTCTGTTGGGTTTTCTGTTTATTTTCGTATTGTTTGTTGTTTTTTTTAATTGAATTTTCTGATAATTTTTCATTGCCAAAATGTCTATGTAAAGCTTTGTCTTTGATTCATCATTGGCGGGACATGCATGGGCATCACTTAATTGAAAATTCTTGGCAAGTCATTTTATAATTTGGAAACAAAACAAAACAAAAACCCCCTAGAGGTATTCGTTTGAGTGCTTCCATCATGAAAAGTAAAATACAACATGTCAATTGCTAATTAATCCTTTACTACTTTGTGTCACTCAAGTGGACATGCAATTATTATCAGGATAAAGACTTTCAGACAGAACTCCAATACATAGATAATCAATTGCTGAAATGCTTTTTGTATCATTCTACTTTACGAAAATCTTAAATAAAGTTGAATTGTTTTGCAGGTTTATAACTAGATAAAAGGCCCTAGCACGCCAAACAAAAAAGCAAAGCAAAACAAAAACAACTCAAAACAACAAGAAAAACAAACAAGCAAGCAAGCCAGCTAGAGAAATAATATCCTTCCCAGAAATAAGACAAAAACAAACCCTGCTATTGCTTTGCCAGAATGGCTGCTTTAGGCATTTCTTAGCCTCTGAAAATGACCATACAGTCAGATCAGGAAGAGATGATTCTCAGTAACATCTTCTACGTGTGAGTCATCATTCTACGTGTGAGGAGTCAGAGTGTTGACTGACTCTTTGCCAGTGTATTTCTTCTAGTTTAGGACCATAGAAAACAGTACTGTGCTTCATTATTTGATCAAAGAGACATGGTTCTAGTGAATAGTTACAGGAGAAACTTTTCAGTTAGGCTAGCTGATTGTTCTCTTGGCCAAGACTGTCCTACAGGGAACAGTGCAAGAGGGAGACGAAGAGGCAGACAGAGAAAACGATGGGAAGACAACATCAGACAGTGGACGGGCTTTAAGTGGAACGACTTGCTACGGAAAGCTGGAAACTGCCAGGAGTGGTAGAAGGTGGTTGCAAAATCTTCAGGGGTGCCTCAACGGTCTCCCAAGACTACAGGGTAGGTCAAAGTGAAGATATATTGTCCTCTGATGTACACGCATTACCCGTTCTAAGAAAAGCAGTCCTTATATGCATTACACTACAAGACTACAGGGTAGGTCAAAATGAAAATAGATTGTCCCCTGATGTACACACATCACCTGCCCTAAGAAAAGCAGTCCTAATATACATTACACTACACTATACTTATACTACACTGCTCCAAACCATACTGCTCAGCATCATGCTGGCCTGCCTTGCACTGTACTGTCCTCTGTTTCCCTCTGCTCTCTCCCCCCCCCCTCCCCAACTCTGCGTTGCACTGCGCTGCGTTAGACTGCAGTGCACTTCACTCCACTCTGCAATGCAATACAATACAAATACCCCCACATAAGTCTAGATCATATCGTACATATAGTACCGTTGCACTGGTTTGCAGCAGATCTATATCTCATTGTAGTGTATTGTGTAGCATTAACCCTTTTCTTTCAGACAAAATAACTGGGAAAGTACCATTGAATCACGTCTGCTTTCTTTATTGACATTCGTCTAGTTGTCAACAGTAACAAAGAACTAGACTGCACTAAAATGGATTTTTTTTCTACTCCGTCCGTTTTTGTGCTAGTTCTCCTCGTTACCTCGTGTTTTCTTC
>CM060316.1:51226985-51231985 GCA_030674155.1 Stramonita haemastoma | reverse complement strand
AAGATCTGAGCCATACCCATAACTATGGTACCTTGCACATAACGAACAGTACTGAGCGACATCAGATACTACCGTCCTCTTTCTTTGACAGATTCTGTCCTTAGTGCGATAAAGTAGGCGGCTGGGGCAGAGGATGGAGTTGTGGAGTTCACACAGAATGGGTATCTTTGGCAGCTGGGCAACGTGATGGACAAAGTGCCTCTTCCATTCTCCTTTCTTGGTCGTCTGCTTGCTGAACGAGTTGCTTATTGTGTGCAAACTTTTCGCACAATGGGAAGAGTTTGAGCAGTTTTAGTTACTTTACAGACTGGTGAGAATTTTGGGGGTCATAAACTATTACATATCTACTGAAACAGGGGGGTTGGTAATGCATATTGATGTTTTGTTTTTTTTGTTTAAAAGTTTGCTGTAATCAGGAAACTTGTGGTATCTAGTCATGGGTTGTGTGTAGTAGTGTAGTGTTTTCTGTAGCGTGTGTATTGTAAACTCAATGCTAAGTTGATTTATCAAGATGTGTAAAGTTTTCTACATTTGAGATGAATGGGAATACTGCACTCTTAATGGAACATGTAGCCTACATGTACTTTTAAACAGACCAATAGGCAGATAAACAGACAGACAGACAGACAAATAGGCAGACAGACACACACAACTGCTCTTTTGTTTTAATATAATATGTTATATATTTAAGTCTGATATAACCAGGAGTGGACAAACTTTAAAAAAGAACACACACACACACACGCACACACGCACCCACACACAACACACACACACACACACACACACACACATGTACACACAAACCACACCACCCTTTCGAATTCACATTTGCGAAGTATGTCACCATTGACTTCATGGTCCTAGTCTTCTCTTGACACAACAGCACATGGGTCCAGAGAAGACACCAACCATACTAAAAAAACGAAACAAAACAAAACAAACTCTGACCAAACATTAACCCATAAATGTTCTGTTGAAAGCCAATGGCTCCCACTACTGCCACTTCCTTTTATCATAACTAGGCCTATCTCCTGTCCACTCTTTCACAGCAGGTAGGCAAGTAGAATTCCACCACCTCCCCTAGTACTGACCTATGCAGTCAACAGTACAGTTACAGATTATCTTTGTGTACTTTGATCACATGGTTGATCCCCAACTGGTTTCTGCCACTTTGACACTGAGAAAAAACATCTTCAAACCGATTCTATCTTACACACCCACAGATGGAATGCAGCTGCCTTGGTGGTGGGCTAAAAAGGGTTGTATACACAAAATCTCACCATTGGTAAGCCTCGTAGCTTTAGCCAAGGAACTAACAAAAAAGTTGAATCCTGCTAACTTATATGGGCAGTCTAGCCATTGAAAACTATGGTTTTACTAATCAGTGACATTAAGGAAACATTTCAGTGTTACTTTCTGCATTAAAGTTATATAAATGTGTCATATATTGATACAATAATCAGATTTTTTTTGGAGGGGAGGGGGGGATATGATAGGGATGCAACTGAATCTATGAAATCATCCACATAACAGCGTTGAACAGTATTCAGTCTGTATTTCTTTCTCAAACTCCTATAGACTCTCACAAACTCTTGGAGAAATAAAAAGGCGAGCAGGCCTTTTCCTCATTATCCTTTTTTTCTCTTTCTAAAATGCAAACAATTGACACAAAAATTCTCTCAGCAACACATATTTGCACGGCTAAAATAAATGTAGGTTAGTCTATACCCAGAAACAACACACCATGCCAGAATGCCGAACAAAATGTTCTGAATAATTATACTTTAAAGAGTTTCACGCACGACATAGGAGCATCCCTACACCTTTTCCCCACGCGGGAAATCCATTAGCAGCGCTGCGCTGACAGCATTTGCTGACAGATGTACACTGTGAACACATGCAGGCTGGTGATAATCGCCTTACCACACACTTTTACTGTCAGTATATGCTATAAGAATAACCATGTTGCCTTGCATTCATTGTTGATATATCTGTATGTGTAGTTGTATTTTGTCTGTATTTTCCACATCTTGACTAGTTTCTATGAACGTATTAACAAGCATGAGTACACAATGTACTGTTTTGCTCTGCTCTATTCTTTTCTCTTCACACACACACACACACACACACACACACACACACACACACACACACACACACACACACACACACACACACACACAAAGAGTCCACACACACAAACAAACAAACAAGTGTGTGACTGCTAATGGCTACTTCTGATATCCTATGAGTAGTTGCATTGTTTTTCACCAAAAGAAAACAACTTTTTTTCAGTAAAGGCTCTTCAGCAGCCGAGGTGAGCATTAATACTTTACTATTGTGCAGTATGTCATATTGTGTGTCTTACCCCCTTTCGTAACCAATTGTTAAACAGCAATACAGATGTAGCAGCATGATCAAGTGTCATTGGCAACGATGATGTAGCAATACTGAATGGATACAGAAATGTTGTGAAAAGGCTTTGATTTGTTTTTGCAAGATATAGCCCTATATAAATTCCATGTATTATTATTATTACACTAATAATAATAATAATAATAATAATAATAATAATAATAAATAATAATAATGATAATAATAATAATAATAATAAATAATAATAATAAAAAAAGGAAAAGGATTGAACCATGGAGCAGTTGCTAAATAGCAAATTAGCATTCTTTTAAGACTGCCTGTGTTTGTCTGTGTTTTTTTTTCTATGTACTTCTCTCTTTGTCAAGCAGTATTCTTTTTCTTTCTCCCTTTATTCCCCAATGTCTCTCTTTCTGTGTCTCCATGTGTCTCTCTTAGTTCTTACATCTCTCTGTCTTCCTCTGTCTCTGTCTCTTCTTATGTCTTTCTCTTTTAGCTCTTACATCTCTCTGTGAGCCTCTGCATGACTGTCTGTCTCTGTCTGCCTCTGTCTCTGTGTCTGTCTGTGTCTGTCTGTGTCGGTCTGTCTGTCTGTCTCTGTCTCTGTCTCTGTCTCTGTCTCTGTCTCTGTCTCTCTCTCTCTCTCTCTCTCTCTCCTCTCTCTCTCTCTCTCCCCTCCCTCCCTCCCCCTCTCTCTCTCCTTTCCTCTCCCTCCCCTCTCAAATATGATATGGGAATTTCTCTAAAAAAACAACAATCCAACAACCAAAAAACCCAATCTGTCCTAGAGTTTTGTCAGCCTCTGAACCCTTGGCGAGGCAGCCTCAGTAGGGCAATACAACGAAGCATTTCTTCAACATCCTGTATCATATCAACCCTTCTCCTTCTTCCACTGCGTGATTTTTTCCCCCTGCAAATATTTTATCAGCAGGGTGAAAAAGAAGTTCAAGGTTTCTGGAGCCAGACTGATGAACAGAAGCAAGTGTTTGTGACAGACACAGGTAGTAGCAGTCAGAGAGCAGTAGTTTTAGCGTAAGTATTTACTGGTAGCCACTGATAGTGAAGCTTCCTCCTCTTTCAAGCTGTTACATTTATCTGGAAAAGGAGTACAGCCTTATCACACACATAAAGGCGTATTATTGGCTGCTTTCCTCTAACCATGTAAGCATCAGGTACCAAAACCAAGCATATCATTGTTACTATTTCACTCAAACAGTTTATTGCCTTCTTAGAAGGTGATAACTATTCCTTTTTTCTTCTGTCTCTGCCAGAAATATCTATGTGATCATTATAATTGTCTCCTATTTCGCAACACTTAAGTACATTTTATAGAATTCAGAGAGTGTATATCAAGCCGGGGTAATAACAATTTTTCTTTATCCTGTAGTTGTAGACGAGTGCTAAAACAAGCAAAGTAAGGAGTTTCTGTTAGAATGACCTGTCAATTTTTGAAAAGAATAAAGTAATGTGCATGTATTCTTTTGATATGAGCTATCTTGCATAAAGTATGTTTTTGCACAGCGACTCCTTTGCTCTGAAAATGCAAGAGGCCCAGACGTTTTTTGTTTTTTTATAAAAAAAAGGTGATGACAGATCTGCTCAGTGGAGTAAAAAATTGTTTAAGTGACAAAGTCAGTGTGCATTGTTTTGTAGAAAAAATATATGCAGAAAAACACATCAATAATTATGTCACTGCTATCAAAAAGTCTTTTAAGCAGCATGCGGCAATGGTAAACGCTATCAAAAAGCTGTTTCGATTTGGAAACTTCTAAACGTTGATTTTATTCCTGTAGTCTTTCTTCCTCGTACTCTCTTCTCTCTCTCTCTCTCTCTCTCTCTCTCTCTCTCTCTCTCTCTCTCTCTCTCTCTCTCTCTCCTCTCCTCTCTCTCTCTCTCTCTCTCTCTCTCCTCTCTCTCTCTTCTCTCTCTCTCTCAGTATTTAGTGTGGAATTCCACAATTTTCCCAAGCCAACTTAAAGTCCATCACAGTTTTTGAGCACTTGACAAATGCATTATGAACATGTTCATCTTCGTGTATGTTCCTCCTGGCGATTGTTCTCGTATTTGAAGCTGCTTTATTTTTCATTAAAAATGGGTTGATAATCTCCCATGCCAGGAACTGATAACTTTGAAGTGATGAAAGATACTATTAAACAGAGGGTGACTAAAAGGTAAAGAAAGGTAAAGGTGTCTCATAACCTAGGTAGTCGCAGGGGAGCAAGGCATCAGAGACCTCAGCTTCTCTAGGGGCCAGCATATTGAGGGCAGTGCCCCGCTGCTTTACCTTCCCTGACCCTAAAGAGGGTGGGTACCCATTAACAGCTGGGTGAAGTGGGGGTACTATACTGAAGCCAAGGCGCGCAAACGGTCACCCATCCAACTGGTAACCACACTCAATGCTGCTTAATTTGACTTGGGGAAAGGAGTGCTTTGACCACTTAGCTATCCCGCCCCCAGAAAGATACTATTAGACAGAGGGTGACTGTGTGTTCTTAATACGCATTGACAGTTATTTACACAGAAGATGCTTTGAAGTGGGTGGGCTATCTTCAAGAGTTTTCTTTGTCAGTTAAATGCTAGATGCAAAGAGCTCTTGTGTAAGCTTCCTGTTGCTATTTCGGCAT
>CM060316.1:51156985-51201985 GCA_030674155.1 Stramonita haemastoma | reverse complement strand
CAGTGCAAACAGAACACGGAACACAGACAGGGTTGCTTGCTGGCTTTTAAAGGTTACGGGTTGTTATCGATGTTCTCGTCTTCATAATCATCCTTGTTTGCGTTGTCATCATTGAGGCCAAACAACAACAGTGCTGCCAGCCTACCATCACTTTTTTTTTAAAAATACGGATAGCTATGTATTTGTCTATACTTTTATCAGTATCTAATATGTTTGAGGTCGTGTGAGTGGAGAAAGAGAGAGAGAGAGAGAGAGAGAGAGAGAGAGAGAGAGAGGAGAGAGAGAGAGAGAGAGAGAGAGAGAGAGAGAGAGAGAGAGAGAGAGAGAGAGAGAGAGAGACAGACAGACAGACAGACAGACAGACAGACAGACAGACAGACAGACAGACAGACAGACAGACAGACAGACAGACAGACAGACAGACAGAGACACAGACACACAGAGAGACAGAGACTGAGACAGAGAGAGACAGAGACAGAGAGAGACAGAGACAGATAGAGACAGAGACAGAGACAGAGAGAGGCAGACAAACAGAGGGACGTCTAGACACACAGACAAACAAACAAACAGACAGACAAACAGATAGACAGAGATAGACATTAACACAGAAACCTACAGACAGAGACACAGAGAGACAGACAGAGACACACAGAGAAACAGACACAGAGATACAGAAAGACAGGAAGTTAGAGCCAGAGACACAGAGAGAGAGAGATGTGGCTTCACAAACAGAAAAAGAAACCTCAGTACACCCACCAACGGAACTAATGTAATCTTGCGTCTACGAAAATTCACGCTCCGTCTAATGTAGTTATGCAACTGCAAGCAGATTAGGTAACACACCATCGGAGGGTTCTGTGACTCTACCTACATCTCTCTCTCTCTCTGATCTGTTACACAGCATCACACCCGGTCTGCTTTTATCCTGATAGTCGTCTTTTCATCGTTCTGCAGTTAGTGTGATAAGGTTCGACTATGCAAACGCTGTACCTCCTTTGTTATTTTCTCATCTGCTTAATAAGAAAGTGAACAAGTGGTATAGCGGTAACGCGCCTGCCAAGAAGGCAAAAAGCCCGGGTCGGAGTGTGATGTGGTTTGAGCCCCGTTTAGGTCTGAAATTCCCCCCCCCCCCCCATCCATTAGACCATGAGTGGAGGTCTGGGTGCTAGTTTTTCGGATGATATGATAAACCGAGGCCCCGCGTGTTAACCATCATTATTTAGCGCTCGTCAAAGAACCCACGGTTAAAAGAGGGTTGTCCCTGGCAAAATAGTGTAGAAAAAAAGCCACTCTGATAGGGAAGCAAATACAGTTGCAGAGAGGAAATAGATAAAAGAAAACAACAACACATAATGGATGGCGCAGCACTTGTGGTGACGCACTCTCCCCATACTGAGAAATTTGCCGTGACATAAAGTGGTACACAATACAATAAATACAATACAATACAATACAATACAATACAATACAATACAATACAATACAATACAATACAATACAATACAATACAATACAATACAATACAATACAATACTTTTTATACAAAGATGGATAGACGGATAGATAGACAGCGTCTAATTGTGACTGGGTCTGACCAATGTGAATCACCAGTGACTTCATCCTCTACGAGCGGGAGACGTGGACAGAATTTAATTTCCATAATTTTGCATCACAGACCTATTAGTCATTCCACTGATTTTCTTCGATTCGCGTCTGTGTAGCGAGTGATTTGCAACACCTGGACAAAAAGTTGGGCTTTTTTGGTTAAACACTGAGAAACCACCTTAACCCCGTTTTTGTTTCCTTTTTACTTGCATCAGTGGGTCTTTTTTCCATGAGTCTTTAATGGTAGCTTTATGTTGACAATAAAAAACAACAACATTGAATGGTAAAACTGGAATGTTTTAAGTGGGTAAAATGATTCAGATTAAGTTCTTAAAATCTTTCTATTTGCTAATCTTGACTCCATCCCTGTCTGTCACTGGTATAATGTCTCTTTCGTGCATAGATAGAAAACGTAAATGTCACGCGAGCACGCACATGTTTGGGTTCTATTGGAGTTTTGGTGTGTGTGTGTGTGTGTGGTGTGTGTGCACGCGCGCGCGTGCGTGCGTGTGTGCGTGTGTGTGTATATATGTGTGTGTATGTGTGTGTGTGTATATGTGTGCGCCCGCATGCACGTGTTTTCCTGTCAGTATACATATCATTTCATACTATCCACTATTTATATGTACGCAAATATTTACCTTGTTCAGAAAGAAACCGCGCGCGCGCGCGCGCGCGCGCGCGCGCGTGTGTGTGTGTGTGTGTGTGTGTGTGTGTGTGTGTGTGTGTGTGTGTGTGTGTGTGTGTGTGTGTGTGTGTGTGTGTGTGTGTGTGTGTGGTGCGTGCGCGTGTGTGTGTGTGCGCGCTTGCTTGCTTATGTGTGTATGTATGTGTGTCTACGTGCACGCACGTGTTTTCATATCAATATCCATATTATTTCAGACTACGCACTATTTATAATATACGCAGATATTTACCTTGTTCAGAAAGAAACCCAACAATCTCCTAAACAAAGCGAAATCTGAAAATATCCCACGCGTAACTATTTCAAATCCTCACTGTATATAATTCAGAAGCACAACGACTCTCCCAAAACGTAAAAGCAATAACTTTTCGCAGAATCTTCTCAGTAAGACTAATTCAAAGAGCCTCCTACGTCCTATTCAAGTCTGTATCCTACGTGATTTGTAGCCTGAGTGACCAGACAATAGATTGGCTCATGGATAGCTAGCTAGACCTACTTTGTGTTCCTCCGCTGTGCTCCAGTTCTGTCTCCTGTAGCTAGTGTAAAGCATTGGTCTGCCTACAGCTGAGGAGAAATTTAAATGTGTAGTGGCATAGGTGGATTGTGAAAGAAAGTGATCTATGTTGTGTGTGTGTGTGTGTGTGATGTATGTTGTGTGTGTGTGTGTGCGCGCGCGCGTGCGTGTGTGTGTGACACAAAGAGAGAGAGAGAGAGAGAGAGAGAGAGAGAGAGAGAGAGAGAGAGAGAGAGAGAGAGAGAGAGAGTGTGTGTGTGTGTGCGCGCGCGCGCGTGTGGGCGCGCGTAGTAGTGTATGTATGATGTCTGTATGTCTGTATGTATGTCTGTCTGTCTGTATGTATGTCTGTATGTCTGTATGTATGTCTGTCTGTATGTGTGTGTGTGTGTGTGTGTGTGTGTGTGTGTCTGTCTGTCTGTATGCATGTATGTATGTATGTATGTATGTATGTATGTATGTATGTATGTATGTATGTATGTATGTATGTATGTATGTATGTATGTATGTATGTATGTATGTATGTATGTATGTACGTGCGTGCACGTGCACCTGTATGTGTTTGTGTGTGCGTGCGTGTAAGTGTGTGTGTGCGTGTGTGTTCTCATGCGAATGTGTTGACACAGAAAACATCCTAATATTATGCTCACGTGTTAGAAAACGTGCTAGGGCATCCATTTTGTTGAGCAGATATACAAACCAGAAATCTAATAGAGCACACGTGATAACGGTTTTCAATAATTCATGTCATGTTTGGCTTGCTTCTGTGTGAGATATGCATAGCATGCACACTCCTGGAATAGGAAAACGACTGTCTAGACACAGAAATATATTCATACATGTGAAAAATCACTTGATCCAAAAAAATGTTATTGAGAAAAAAAAAAGAGTTTCCCTCGAATAGGCGACAAGGTAGAATAGATCATTTCAATTCTTTTTCGTGGATATAACCGGTATAAAAGATGATGTTATATTCTATAGGATGCTCCTATCATGTCAGTATGACATATCTTCCGTAAAAGAGAGAAAAAAGCGTCCCAGCTAAAATGTTAAGCTATCATAATTATATGCTTAGTTTGTCAACATGTTGCTATATATTTGAAACTGCGAAATACCAGAAGATTTACCTGAGACTACAAACAAACGCTAATTACATTTAAGAAGAGAGAGTAGGAGAGGAGAGAGAGAGAGAGAGAGAGAGAAGGAGGAGAGAGGAGAGGAGGAGGAGAGAGAGAGAGAGAGAGAGAGAGAGAGAGAGAGAGGAGGGAGAGGAGAGAGAGGACGAGAAGACAGGACAGACAGACAGAAGACAGACAGACAGACAGAAGGCAGACAGACAGACAGACAGACAGACAGACAGACAGACAGACAGACAGACAGACCACAGAGAACACCACAGACAGCCAATCAAGCAGCCAGATGGAAGGACACCAAGACTGATAGGGACAGACAGAAACAAAGAGACGGAAACAGAGAGAAATGTGATTTGATTTGATTTGATTTGATTTATGCTTTTATATCGATCGAGGCTAATGGAATAAGCACTCTTGTGCTGTTTTACATCCAGTGCCCGCGTGTATACAGTTTTGTAAATGTCATCTGTTCCCATCGGCACACGATGGCCTACTCTTACGAAAAGCGGAACAGGATTTAACGTGTGGCGCAAGATGTTCTGCGTGCATTCGCATACGGGGCCTCGGTTTAAAGTCTCATCCGAAGGACTTTTGGGGAGAGGGAAGTCAGCACTGATGTGAACTCCGGGAGAAAAATCTCCTCGACCAGACTCGAACCCGGGTCGTCAAATTGCCAACGCAATGTTCTGACCACTAGGTATCTGAGAGAGATATAGAGACAGAAGAAGAACAGACAGACAGAAGACAGACAGACAGACAGACAGAAGACAAGACAGACAGAGAAGAGAGAGAGAGAAAAGAGGAGAGAAGAGAGAAGAGAGAGAGAGAGAGAGAGAGAGAGAGAGAGAGAGAGAGAAACAGACAGACAGACAGACAGACAGACAGAGACAGAGGCATCGAGACAGAGAGAGACAGAGAGAGATAGAGACAGAGAGAGAATAAGAAAGAGAGAGAGATGGGTGAAGAGAGAGAAGCAGAACATAATGAGTCCTTCAGAGAGTATTCTTGTGTCCAAAGCCACAGACCAGAGGCGCCAATAACAGCGGCTGAGCAGCAGCAGCAGGAGGCTGTACATCATAGCAGATGAGCTGAACAAAGACAACTCATCATTCATGCACTTTCGTGTGCCACCAAGATCCTCTCTCAAAACCTCTCTCTGTTTTCATTCCTCAAGGTCGTTGCTGTATACTTCAAGCTGTTGCTGTTGTTATTGTTGTTGTTTTTGTTGTTGCTGTTGGTGGTGGTGGCGTTATAGTTGTTGTTTTCGCTGTTGTTTTTTTCTTGATCTTGTTGTTGTTGTGATTATATCAAAGCCCAAGCAGAAACTTTCATTTGAGGGATCAAGAGAAAAAGCCCCAGTGTCTTGAGAAAAAGATGTTTGCAGATTCAAAGTTTTTCTTATTTTTTTTATGTGTATAGTAATTTTGGTTCGGAGGTTCATACCTACATGGTACCTTTAGAGAGAAAAAAAGACAGAAAAGCTATCAGTCAGAGAGAGAGAGAGAGAGAGAGAGAGAGAGAGAGAGAGAGAGAGAGAGAGAGGAGAGAGAGAGAGAGAGAGAGAGAGAGGAGAGAGAGAGAGAGAGAGGAGAGGGAGAGGAGAGAGAGAGAGAGAGAAGAGAGAGAGAGAGAGAGAGAGAGAAGAGAGAGAGAGAACGAGAGCAGACGAGAGACAGAGCAACAGACAGACAGACAGAGACAGAGTACAGAAAAGACAGAGACAGAGACAGACAAAGACAGAGACAGACAGACAGACGAAGACTCACACAAGACAGACAATCAAACAGAGGCAGAGGCAAAGAGAGACAGAAACAAAGACAATTCAGACACGAATCGAGGCAGTTTATTATGTTGAAAAACATCCCCCCTCCCCCCTCCCACACCCCCCCCCTCACCCCCCCCCCCTACACCCCCCCCCACACCCCACAACCCCTATGCTTGTCCAGAGTGTCAATATTGCAACATGCCCTTGATGTGATCTGACGACAGCCTTCTAGCAGTTGACACAGCCTTCATTAAACATCATGATTTATCGTCTTCCTCTTCATTAAAACCACGTTTCTCATCATTTCTTTCTGTCTTTCTTTGTCATTGTTGATCTAAGGTTTTTGGAGGTTTCTTCTTTTGTGTTGTCTATTGCTGTCTCTGTCTCTTCTCTTGTTTATTCTTGTCGTTCTGACTCTCTATTTCTGTTGCTCTGTTTTTGTCTCAATCTCTGTCTGCCTGTCTGTCTGTCTATCTGTCTGTCTGTCTGTCTGTCTGTCTGTCTGTAACGATACCACACACACAAACGCGCGCGCGCATGCGCGCGCCCCTTCACACGTCCCCTTTCACACACACATACACACACACACACACATACACCCCCCCCCACACACCCATCCACCCCCCACACACACACATACACACACACCACACCACGCACACATACAACACGTTACACCAGCATTCAAGATCAGTGAAGACGATCACATATATTGACACGTTGACACTGTTGAGCCAATACAATTTCTTGTGCTTCGTTTCGTTTCCTCCACTGCAGAACTGGTGAATCGACAGATCTAGGCACAGTAGTAGGCACCCATCAGTCTCGGAAGACTATGGAGTTGCTCTCTAGTCTTCAGAGCGGAAAGCCTGGGTTAGTAAGTATGGAGGGCAAGCTGTTATGCGCAGTAGTCAGGGAAAGTGGAAACAACAAATGCAGCCATAGGGGTGGAAACCATGTAAGATGCAGCCAGACATTGATATCAAATGTTCCATCACTAGCTGCAGTGGTACTATACCAGTGGCCCATGCACGACTACCACCTTCATCATGGACAATATCAGCATGAAGACGACAGGCATTACACACCAGTGCACCTGTGCGCGGACGTGTACACCCGCATAAACACGCACACACAGGCACACATGCTTGCACTCGCGGGCACACACATACATGCACGCACACACGCACGCACGCATTCATACAAACTCAGACACACACGCACGCACACACACACGCACACACATACACACACACACACACACACAAACACACACACAGACACACGCACGCATTAATACAACCACACACACACACTTACACACCACACACACACAATACAAACACACTAGCACACACACACACACATCTTTTGCTTGAATAGAGCGAGTACTCTGACCACCGAACTATCCCGTTCCTGTTCCCCTAAGATGTAACAAGCCACAAAACAACAGAGTGGGTTTAACTGACAACAAAGCTTGACAACCATAACAATCCAAGTGTACCCTGTAAGCTCAGATTTGGGGGGGGGGGGGCATAGACACATTAATTAAGATGCTAAAAAAAGGTAAAAGTTTCCCATAGCCTATGTGGTCGTAGACGAGCGAGGCATTATAGACCTCAGCTTCTCTAGGGGCCAGCATATTGATGGCGACGCCCATCTCCTATCCCTCGCTGCTTTACCCTCCCCGACCCTACAGAGAGCAGGTACCCATTTACAGCTAGGTGGATTAGAGAACTGTACTCAAGCCAAGGCGCTCAAACGGTCACCCATCAAATTGGTAACCACGCTCGATGCTGCTTAACCATAGCTTGGGGAAAGCGGGTGTGGGTGCTGTGACCACTGAGCTATCCCATCCTCGTTAAGATGCTGCGTTAGTTTTTTTGTTTTTTGTTTTTTTACTCTGGAGGGCCAGCATGCAAACTATAGTGCCCGTCATCTTTTTCCCCCTCTCTTTTACAAGGCAAGTTGCTTGCAGAAAGTAGGTAGACATTGACGGCTTGCTGTGGAACCTGTACAGACACACAAGCCAAGATCATCCGTGCAGTTGTAGAGCATTGTGTAGCATTGTATGGCATTGCGAGGACAGGCAGGCAGGCAGCTAGCTAGCCTAGCTTCGCCCTTCAGGCAGCCTCATTAATGCTGGTCATGCTTCGCTTCTGTTTTGGGGGAACAAACATCTCCAGCCAAC
This sequence comes from Stramonita haemastoma, assembly GCA_030674155.1. Classification (NCBI taxonomy): domain Eukaryota; kingdom Metazoa; phylum Mollusca; class Gastropoda; order Neogastropoda; family Muricidae; genus Stramonita; species Stramonita haemastoma. The sequence continues at coordinate 51,194,092 of CM060316.1, read as the reverse complement.
TATTGTTGATGGTGTTGCTTTCTCTGTCTCTGTCTGTCTCTGTGGGTGTGTGTCTCTGTATCTCTCTCAGTCTCTCTGTTTCTCACTCTCCATCTCTGTCTCTCTAGCTCTCTGTCTTTCTGTCTCTCTCTCTCTCTGTCTTTCTCTCTTTCTCTCCCTCTCTGTCTCTGTCTCCCTCTCTGTCTGTCTGTCTGTCTGTCTGTCTGTCTGTCTGTCTGTCTTTGTCTGTCTGTCTGTCTGTCTGTCTCTTTCACCCTGTATCTCTCTCTCTCTATCTCTCTCTATAACTGTTTATCAGCCTGTCTGTCTCATTCCCTCTCTGTCTTTCTGTCTGTCTGTCTCTCCCTCTGTCTGTCTCTGTCTCTCCCTCTTCCTACCCCTCTATCTGTCTTCCCCTATCTCTTTTCCTCTCTGTATGTCTATCTGTCTATCTGTCGATCTGTTGGCCTGTCTGTCGGACTGTCTCTCTCTCTCTATGTCTCTGTCTGTCTATCTGTCTGTCTGTCTGTCTGTCTGGTCTGTCTGTCTGTCTTCTCTTCTCTCTGTCTCTGTCTGTCTGTTCTCTCTCCCTCTCTCTTCTCTCTCTCTCTCTCTCTCTCTTCTCTCTCTCCCCTCTCTCTCTCTCTCTCCTCTCTCCACCCCCCTCCCGACTCTCTCTCTCTTCACCCCCTCTCTCCTTCTTCCCACCCCCCCCCTTCTCTCTCTCTCCATCTCTCGCCAGTATCTTGTCCTTCCTCGGAAGGAAGGATCGGGATGGCTACATACAACAAGACCCTCCCAGTTCTGGATGGTGGCCTTACTCGCCGCCACTTGAACTTTGGATACGGCACGTTATTTATACGCCTCTCCCCCCCTCAGATAAGCTGCCTATCTACAAAGCAAACGTGAATGAATCCATCTCTTGCATGGTGCTCTCTTCTTCCTGTAGAGTAGAGCATGCGGGAAGAAAGGAAGAGGAGGTTCACGTAAACAGCTGTGTGTGTGTGTGTGTGTGTGTGTGTGTGTGTGTGTGTGTGTGTGTGTGTGTGTGTGTGTGTGTGTGTGTGTGTCTGTCTGTCTGTCTGTCTGTGTTTGTTGTTGTCTGTTTGTCTCTCTGTCTGTCTCTCGTGTTCCTTTCGTCTGCTCTGTCTCTGTCTTCTCTCTTGTCTGTCTCTGTCTGTCTCTCTGTCTCTTCTGTCTCTGTCTGTCTGTCTGTCTGTCTGTCTGTCTTCTCTCTCTTCTCTCTCTCCTCTCTCTCTCTCTCTCTCTCTCTCTCTCTCTCTCTCTCTCTCTCTCTCTCTCTCTCTCTCTCTCTCTCTGTCTCTCTTCTCTCCTAACTTTCTCTCTGCCCTTCTGACCACCAAAGAAACCTTCATTTCTCGAAGTTGTTTAAGAGCAAAGGGATAAACTGTTGTTGTTGGAAATTCGATACACGGGATAATCACGGTAATGGTGTTAGGGCTAATACCAAAAGTAAACTGAAGGCAGAAGGTGGTGTTGTGATGTAAGAGAGTTAAGGTTCGGGTTGAACACGTTTTCCTCTGTACGTTACATCCGTGGTTTAGTTTGGCTTGAGGGAAGATGTGCAAGTACCAGATTTAAAACTGACAGCTTTTGAAACCTATTGGTATGTTATGGAAGGTTCTGTAAAATACAGTGGGATGCGCGCATGCACGTACGCACGCACGCACAAAACACATGTACGCACGCACACACACACCATACGCACGCACACACACACAACACAACACCATACACAACTCACACACACAACATACCACCCACACACACACACACACACAACACACACACACACCACACACCACTAAAACACAACACACACCCACACCACACACACTCACTCACACACACACACCAGACACACACAAACACAACTACACTAACCCCATTATACATTCTTTCTCCTTGAGCAGCTAGCAAGATAATACTGCTACTTGCTAATGGTGGTGGCCCCTTAATCAGCAGCACATTACCCGTTAGATATGACATGCCATTTATACACTTCAGCACAGGTGATAAGCAGAGCCATTACAAAGAGAACAGACATCCAGTCTGTACTCTGTACCTCTCCTCTCCACATAGAAATCAGGAGGAACCAAGCCCGTGTAGACCACATGGATGGTGTCAAGAAATGGAATTCCTTGCCTCCTTGTCGCTACTACTATACTGGATTAAGACGTGCAAACTGAGCAAACTCGGTCAAGAAGTAACTTATTATTGTTTTTTTTTTTTTGGGGGGGGGGGGGGCTAGCAACTATTGTAGCAGCACAATGCTGAACAACATGTCTGGAAGTCGTTATTTTCTGTGTCAGAGGGGCTGTGAGAGCTATGGGTTGTTGCATCTTGAAGATTTGTGGTGATGAAACTTTTTCTCTGATTGAAGGGTTTTTTTTTTTGTCGAAGCCTTTGCACAACACACGAAATGTTAACAATTGTATTAAGTGGTCAGGATTTATTGTGTTTTGTAAGTTTTTTATCAGGCACGCACACACGCACGGACGCACTCATACACACACACGCTCGCCACACACACGCACGCACGCATGCACGCACGCACTCGCGCACGCATACACACACACAGGGGAGAGTTCCCAAAATACTAAACACTTAAGGAAATATGACATTTTCTCAAAAATAACAAAGCCAAGGCAATTAAAAAAAACCATTTATATAAAGTGATTGTTCTACAATATCCATACCACATTTAGCTGTGGAAGTAAACAACACTAACAAATGACTAAAATGTCAAAGAATGTTCGGTATTACAGCACCTATTCCCTTAATCCGAACAGTGGGGTCCACATTCTAAACAGCACAAATTAATCACTGTCATTTTGTAGTGACAGAAATCTCAGAATTATCTTTCTGGCTTTCTGCTATTCCTGCACACTCTATATGAACCCATGTTGAGCACATGGTACACTGGATCATATCCTCACGGGTGTGTTCTTGCCACAGAAACCAGAACCTGTCCGCTTCTTGCTTATCACTGACATATCTAGCCCTTTTTGTTTTGGTTTTCTGTTTCTCTCTGTTTTCTTCATTGCTCTTTGATTTTCTTTCTTTGTAGGCTTTTCTTTTGCCTGTGATAGTTCAAGTTTGCGTCTGTAAGGAGTTGATGTAACACAAGGTCCAGCAGCATTTACACAACATACGACACGTACTTGTGTTTACTCCCCTCTCCCTACAATAGATAGCCCCAGTCTGATGCTTGTTCTTTTGTCGAATGATCTTATGGCAGCGTTTCTGAACGGTTGAAACACCAGTTTCATCACCATTGTTAATTGTCGCCCCATTGAATCCTTTGATCTGAATTAGTTCGTGAAGAAGATCCAAGAACCTGTTGACACTGTCAGCGTTGAAGCCCTGTGCTCGTGCAATTGATGTCAACTCCAGCTGCCTCACTGAAGTTTGGGAGTGTTAGCTGCAAGAAGATCAGCCATCTTTTTCCTGCTGTCATTTTGCGTCATTAAAGTCACGTCAAATGTTGTTCCTGGTCGCTATCTCATATGCTAGGGCCATAACATCTTTCCCGGTTAGGCTAAAAAATGCTCTCATATTTTAATGGTTATCCAGTTCTTTCTCTACTGCCGGGGGAAGAACTGAGGGTCTTCCCAGGTGCTTAGCATAACCTGTGGCATACTTGTGCTTCCTATCAATATGATCTTTCAGTGTTGTGGGAGGAATGCCGTCATCTCTTGCAGCTGCTCGAAGTTCAACCTCTTGTCTTTGACACCTGCCAGAGCTGACGCGAGTGATTCTGTTGTCCATGGAGTTTTGCAATACATGCTCCATTATTAGCGCTATTCATTACTACGACTTGTAGACCTACCACGTCTGGCGCGCACGCACACACCCCACCACCACCCTACACACTGTGCTGTTTTTTTTTATTTTAATCTATTGGTGTTGAGAGCGAGAGCGAGAATTGGGTTGAATTTGATTGATTTGATTTATTGTTTTATATCGAGGATAATGGAATAAGCACTTGTGCTTTTTACATCAATCCCGTGTGTATGCAGTTTTGTAAATGTCATCTGTTCGCACCGGCACACGATGGCCTACTCTTACGAAAAGCGGAACAGGATTTAACGTGTGCACAAAATGTTCTGCGTGCGTTCACACACGGGGCCTCTGTTCCGCTTTCGTAAGGATAGGCCATCGGTGCCGGTGAGAACAGATGAAAATATTGTACACAACTGCATACACACGGGGACGGATGAAAAAAGCACATGATTGCTTATTCTGTTATCCTCGATATAACAGAATAAAATAAAATTTAAAAAAATCGGTTAAAGTCTCATCCGAAGGACTTTTGGGGAGAGTGGAGTCAGCATGATGTTAACTCCAGGAGAAAAATCTCCTCGACCGGAATAATTTAATTTAATTTAATTTTTATTTTTATATCGAGGATAACAGAGAGAGAGAGAGAGAGAGAGAGAGAGAGAGAGAGAGAGAGAGAGATTGACAACCAATACCCTTTTTAAAAAATATATTTGTTATAGTATCAATTGCTCTGCATCACCAAAATTAAAGAAAACCTTCACACACAAAACCATATTAAACACAAACAAGAAACAAAGAAAAAAGCCATGAGAAAAACAAGATAGGGTGGGGTGGGGTGGACTGAAATTATTCTGAACGGACAGATTGAAAGTGATATGAAGTGGTCTTTTTCCAAGCCAATTTACAATGTTTCATTTTATCTTTATGTTTGATTTTTTAAAAAATAACTGAGTAAACAGTTGTGTCGTGTCCGCCGTCTCGATGGTATCTCCTGCCATTTATTTTGCGCAGAGACTAGAACGGAACGACAAAATTCGATCGTGAAAAACGGCCGTGAGAGTTTCTCAATTAATTAACTCCCCTCACTGAGCGAGCCTTTATGAATTTTAGTAGCCCCAAAGAAGACAACAGCGTTCTTTTTACCAAGGGAAAGAATTTAGACGCTGTGCGCATGCGTGGAAATTAACTCCCATGCTAGAGCGAACCTTTATGATTTTTAGTAGTTCCAAAGAAGGCAACGGTGTTCTTTATCGAGGGGGAGAGAATTAAGATAATTCAAAAGCGTCGCACATTTGTTGGAAAGGTGTTGTCGTGCACAAACAAGATAATATAAATGTGTTATCTTTGTATCTTGTTCTCTCACATTTTGTGCATTATTACCATTGACGACAGTAAATCATACCCGCACAGCTAACTGATTATTGTCACCCGTACACGCACTGAGAAAATTGACGAGTGAGTGAGTTGGTAGCACACATGTGTTCGTCTCGATGGGAAATAAAAACGATCGTTATGATGATGAACGTTTTACAAATTCTTTGACAATGCTCTGGAAAAGGCGCTAAAGTGGTGATGGGTGATAGAGTAATCCCTATATTGATTAACTCTGCTGCGATTTTGAACAGAATCAAACCAAATCAACAAAAACTTTTATAGGATAACATTCGCCAAGAGCTTTTTGGTGATGGTGGTTGGTATATCTATACAAAACTCAATAACACGATAGACAAAGCTGCTTGATGGAGGTGGTTGGTTGATGCAGTCCTCAAATCAGATAACGTCGCTGCATTTTTCTCTCTCTCGGGAATGTAGTTGAGAATGTTTTGTTATGATCGATAGGGTCATTAAAAATCGGATAACTTAGCTTTTTATTTAAACCATACATTTGCACGAAAAGCAGCTCAAATTCTTTCCATAACCAAACATTGTGAAGTCGAAAACGGTAGTGAGAGGCCTAAAATGAGAGGAGAGAGAGAGAGGAGAGAGGAGAGAGAGAGAGAGAGAGAGAGAGAGAGAGAGAGAGAGAGAGAGAGAGAGAGAGAGATTATACGTTTATCCATGAGGATCAAAATTTCATAATGAATTGGTATTATAGACTTTTACTGAGAACACATCATCTCTAATCTAGGCAAAGACTATGATAGATTCACATGGACATAATGATAAAACGATTCTAAAAGTACAAAAACAAATTTATAAGAATAGAAGATGAGTGTAGAAAAGTAAAACCAAAAGAAAGAGTCAAACTCCGATCACAAGAGTCCGAATACCGAACACTGTTCGGAATTGAAACCATTGGGTAGTTGGTAAGTGAAACTTTCCTAACTTTCTCTAAATATCATCCTGTTCAGACAATCTTCAGGTGATTGCTTGAAAAAGGACTTTACTGACTTGAAGATAGATTCATACTATTCATTTAAACCATACATTTGCACTAAAAGAAGCTCAAATTCTTTCTATGACCAAACTTTGTGAAGTGGAAAACAGTAGTGAGAGGCCTAAAATCATAGAGTAACTCCGTGTTTTCGTGATGCGCTTTTCTCGGCCATTATTTTTCATACAGGGACGGTACTTCATCTCTTACGATCGGAATTTGAGCAGTTAGATCCCGGTTTTTGAGAAATCGGCTGTTCGGTATTAGTCACATGTTCGGTATTTGGGGATTTTCCCCTTTTGCACATAATATTAATGATAATATACAATACGGTGCACCACAGCAGAGTGCAGGGTCATCGCCACACACACACACACACACACACACACACACACGTGCGCATGGCGCGCGTGCGTGGTGTGGTGGGTGTGGTGTGGTGTGGTGTGGTGTGGTGTGTGTGTGGTGTGGTGTGGTGTGGTGTGTGTGTGTGTGTGTGTGTGTTGTGTGTTGTGTGTCCGGCATGCATGGCTGTTTAATCTTGAAGTACTTTGTCTTTATCGTTTTTTCGATCTTTATTCTTTAAACCGTGCCAAATCCCATCACCCCGGCAAAGTAATTATACTGCGCGCCTGTACACTAGCGCGCGTTGCGCGCGTGTGTGTTGTGTGTTGTGCGTGTGCGCTGGGGAAGAGGTGGGGGTGTGGGTGCGTGTGCTTGTCTGTATGGTGTGTCTGCATGTATGTATGTGCGTGCATGCATGTGCGTTCACTAGTGTATTTAAACTGGTTAATAATATTTGCGGTTTGTTGCGTCTATGTAGCTTTACGTTACGCATGTTAAATGCCAGCGCTTTGATTTTTCTTTTTAACAAGATATAGCGTTATACAAAATCCATAGATCAGGTAATTGGTATTTTAATTTAAAAAGATTTTGAACTTAGATGTTTTACAATTGGTCGTGCATGTTTATTTCTGAGAGGCATTAAGACATTGTGGATGGGCTAGAGTTTCCGTATTATTTCGATTGGGTTTATTTAAATGTTAGAAGAGAGAGAGAAGCGAGATAGACAAATGGAGACAAGGGGAGTGGGGGAGGGGAGGGGAGGGGAGGGGAGAGAGAGAGAGAGAGAGAGAGAGAGAGAGAGAGAGAGAGAGAGAGAGAGAGAGAGAGAGAGAGAGAGAGAGAGAGAGAGAGAGAGAGGAGAGAGAGAGAGAGAGAGAGAGAGAGAGAGAGAGAGAAGAGAAGGAATACAGATCAAACGAGTGTATAAATATCTGAGATATTGCGCATATACTTCATACTTGTAAACACTTGTAAACACAGTCATTCATGAATGGAAAATTGATCAAGTTTTCGTTTTATTTTTGGTAATATTTCATGTCAATTCAATTCAAACACTATTTTAGAGAGAGAAATCCAAGCAGGTTGCAAGCCATACCTAAAGAGTAAACATAATATCATGGATATATACCACAACAGTATCCGAACACAGCACCAAAAAAACTATACCTCAGCCAGTTATAAGCTCAGCCAAAAGTAAAATCCCGAACACTCGTGTTTTGGTGCTTCCTTGTATCACTTTTCATCCAGGTTTGACAATGTATATTCAAGTAGCTCTGAAATTTCCTTTCCATTTCGTTTGATTTCAGCTGCGAGCCGGCTACCCAACCCTAACTCCAGCCTTTTTGCTGGAGGGGGAGGTAGGCTTTTCCCAATGCTCTGACCAGCAGTGACACAATGACTGACCAACTGACTTTTGAATTATCACACACGATTAAAAAAGCACATAAGTGCTTATTCTATTATTCTCGAAATAAAAGAATGGGTAAATGAACAAAAATCCAACTTGTAAGTTCTAAGAGGGTGTTGTGCAAAGCTGGCATTTTTCTCACGGAAAAAAAGTCAGTCAAGTGCCTGTGGTGTGTGCTCACCATTTATGTCTAAACATTCTAATCTATACATTTTATCCATTCTATACAGAGCTGTTATGACAGTAAAAAATTGACATTTTCTGGCATCTGTTCCAGTAAATTAAAAAAAAAACAACAACACCGACACAATGCCTTTTCTAATTCACAAAAAGGTAAAGGTGTCCCACAGCCTATGCAGTCGTTGGGGAAAGTTATCAGAAACCTCAGCTACTCCAGGGACCAGCATATTGAGGGTGGTGCCCATCTCCTCTCCCTCGAGGCTGTACCTTCCCTGTCCTAAAGAGGGCGGGTACCCATTTACAACGAGTTCTGACCACTGAGCTATCCTGCTTCTTCTAATGCAAGTTTGTTAAGATGTACGCGTAATATTTTTTGAAAAAATACTGCAATTCTTTTGAATCCGAAACTTCACTACTTCCTTCACCTTTCCAAATTTTACGGCGATTTTTTTTAAAAAGTCATTTTTTCTTTTAAACCCCACTACATGCACGGATAGCGTTCATGTTATTTTCGGTAAGGGCTATTTTTTCTATTTAAAACCTTGACCCCAACACACAAACACACACAAAAAAACAAAACACACACACAAACAACAACAACAACAACAACACACACACACACACACACACACACACACACACACACACACAACACACACACATATGCAAGCGCGCAAACACGCACACGAAAATACACGAACATTTTTCTACTCTCTGCTAACGCCTATTTTGTGCAGTGCAGTCTTACTGTGCATCGCTTCAATGATTATTCAATAATACCGCACACCACCAGTGCCCTCCATTTCCGTTTTAAATCTTTAAACAAATCTTTTAAATGCACCCCCTCGCCAAATAGTTGGGCATTCTACAACCGGCACACTATATTTTTGTTTTTGATTAAACTTGCTTTTTAGAAAGCACTTTTCTTATCCCCATGTTGAAAAAACACTTACCCCCCCCCCCCTCCCGCCTCCTAGCCTTTTCACTAAAATTCTAGAATCCCTCCTGCCACTGAAAAAATTTTTACGCATCGTGTCAACATACTCCCCCCCCCCTCTCGAAAATGATGGGGGCTCTTTCAGTATAAAGAGTTTCCCCACTTTCTGAAAATGCTCTGCAATAAATTTCCTCTTTTCTATCCTTCACTTTATTTCGGACTTTCTCTTCGGCTCTATCCTTTTGCTTATTTCCTAATGACCCGGTCTGTTCTCGTGCTTTTTTCTTGCAAATCTTTCCTCGTTGGAAAACTTAAATGAACTGCCCTGAAGTGGGAATGTGTCGGCTGAGGCCAGCAAGGCTTAACCTCCTGCAGAGAAGTAGCGTGGTTAAAGACCAGGCCTTTTGCATTTTAGCCGATACGAGCGAACGAAGTGTCGATAGCATATGTCATATATCTACCTGCCTTTTGTGTCCACATGGAGGGGGTTAAAGTTGAGGTTAGTGTAAAGGTTAGTGTTAAAGCGTTAATAGCGGGTAAGGGTTGTCTGTCAGATGGTTGGCCAGAATGTTAGAAAAATGGACACAATAGGCACATAGACAAATAGTAAGTAGCTATAGACACAATGGTACTTAGATCGGAGTAGCATGGAGCTTTAAATCAGAATCCCGGTCCCAGCAACAGTAGATTGTACAGTCAATTTTTGGTTTATTCCTTGGCTAGAACTCTGAGGTCTACCAATGTCGAGATTCTGTGTAAGCGATCGGTCAAGTTGATTTCAAACCCGAGACAATTTATTTTTAGAAGTCGCATCCCCTTAAAAAAAATAAGAGCCCCAAACAGACCATGTCAGAAAAATCGGCCAAACTTTTCTATCCCCACTGCTTTAAATATACACTCAAACCCTCGTAAACAGCCCTTTCCTTTCCTTACCCCTCCTTTGAACCCCAACTACCCTTTTTATACACACAAACACAGACACAGACACAGAGACAGACACAGAGACAGACAGACAGACAGACGCACACGTGCGCTCGCCATATGTATGTTGGGAGAGAGGTTATCTGCTCCTACCGACGCAGTATGGCCTACTTTTCCGAATAGCAGAACAGGTTTTTAACGCATTTTATAAGATGTTTCACGTGCGTTTACACACGGGGTTTCAGTTTATAGTCTCATCTAAAGTACTTTGACATTCAGATCTTTTTTCGTCGAAATGGAAAGAAAGCTAGGCTGGAATTGAACCCAGAGCCTCATGGTTTATTTGTTGGCAAGAACGTCCTAACCATCCCGCGACCTTCTTATGACTTTTTAGTACACATTTCCACAGTAGCCAAAAGGAATGGCTATTTCAGTGCTTGTTTGCAATATCTTTTTAAATTTTCGAGTTCTGACACTTTTGCTGCCCAAGGGCTGCATAGGTTATGGGACACGTGGACCTTTTTTCAAAAAACGGTGACCAACTTGTTTCATGTCTCCCCCCCCAAATCACAGAGTATTGATAAAAGATTATCAAGGGGCAGATACTTTTAAAAACACTATTTCATTCGATTTCGTGGGGGAAAAGTCCTTTAGAATACAATAGTAGAAACAGTTCTCCTGCAAATATCTATTTTTTCTGTGGCAGGGCGGTAATTAGATTACTTCCCTTGCGATCGGAACTGCCAATCGCAGCGTCGTGGGTAAAAACGTTTGGATCCACACCTGTGAATTGTGCGACGTTCTGTATCGTTGGGGGGTGGTCGAAAGCCATCCTCTGCATGCACTTTGCCCGTAGCGGTAAAATGTAGTATTTATGCAGCTCTTTTTAGAGGCCACATTCCCACTGTCTGACCGTGCTGTCGTCGCCGAGAAGTTGTACAGAGTCGCGGCAGATCAAATATCTGCGCTCTGTTACAAAGTGGCGTCGCCGACAGGATGGAAAGAACTTGGTGCTACTGATCTGAGCGTCAAATACGCTGGTCAGTACCCACTGTGCCTCGGGACGCGGCTCAAAGTCAGCGGTGGTGGATGTGGCAGGGCGGTAATTAGATTACTTCCCTTGCGATCGGAACTGCCAATCGCAGCGTCGTGGGTAAAACGTTTGGATCCACACCTGTGAATTGTGCGACGTTCTGTATCGTTGGGGGGTGGTCGAAAGCCATCCTCTGCATGCACTTTGCCCGTAGCGGTAAAATGTAGTATTTATGCAGCCTCTTTTTGGAGGCCACATTCCCACTGTCTGACCGTGCTGTCGTCGCCGAGAAGTTGTACAGAGTCGCGGCAGATCAAATATCTGCGCTCTGTTACATTTCTATTAAAGATTGATTTTAAAAAATCCCCAAAAGTTTTAAGATATATTACCAGGTGACTTTTTGTTGTTGCGTTCCTGGGTTCGAGTTCTGAAGTTCTCCAATGGTGAAACTGTGTGAATGTGACTGTTTGGTCACCACTGAGGTAGCCACATTCCGACTTTGGGGATGATGTCTAAACACCACACCTGAGTGCATGTTTTTTCAAATGTCATTCTGTCCCACCGAATACGATGGCTTTCGCTTTCGAAACGGTTTAACGTTCATGCAAGATGTTCTGCGTTTGCGCAGAGGGGGGGGGGGGGGGGGGGGGGGGCTTCGGTTTCTGTTCTCATTTAAAGGACTTTTCGGAGAGTGGAGTCGGCACTGATGTAGACTATGGTGAAGATCTCTTGAACAGACGTCTGGGTGTTGGCAGCCCAAACCTGGGGCTGGGGGTGTTGTCCTTGTTGATCCTCACCTGCAGTCTGAAACTGCTTCCAGACCCCTGGGATGCTTGGTACTTGGGTCTGGCGCCAGAACTCCTGAAAACAGCAACAACAAGCAGCTTAACACCGAGGCATTCAAAAACCCAAATTAAAAAAAAAATGGTTACAGGTGGCGCGATAGCCTGGTGGTTAAAATGTTGTGCTTGTGATCTGACGGCCTGTGGTTGAGCCTCCACCCAGGTACCTGTTCATTGGCATTTCCTCCCTGAAGTTAACATAAGTACTGACTACTTCCCTGAAAGTCATTTGTATGGGACTATAAACCGTGGTCCCATGTGTAAACACGCGCAGAAAATCCTGATGAAACTTTTAAACCCATTCAGCCTTTTGGCAGACTAGGCCATCGCGTGCAAAATTGATAATTTTCAAACAAAAAATAACGCATGCATAATGGGGTCTTTAGACATCCCCGAAGTCGAGATGCAGCTCAAGAAAATAAATTGCAAAGGGTTTACCTACGCAAGATCTCACCAGTGGTTTGCCTCGGAGCTCTATACAAGGACGAAAAATAATTACTTACGCTTGTGAGTTCTTGATATGTAGTGATGACTCGATGATTGGATACGTTCCGCTGCCACGATGAAAAACACGCCCAGAACTGTGATTCGATCCCCATGACAACTGTTGACACCTATGCCAGACTTATGAGGATTCAGAGCAAGAATGGAGAGACCCAGAAGGTCTGGGAAGTGCTTTAAGAAAACGTTTAGGGGCGTGAGGTGTCCCTTCCCCTCGTGAGCACGGTATGCGAGGGTAGGCAGGCTGTGCCGTTTTAGGACACCCAAATCTTTGTTCCACGCCACTCTAGATGCGCTCCCTTTGTGACCACTGCGGAAAAGGTTGAACGGATACTGACGGCAGTACTCAACCCTGTGGTCAGTGAGCCTTGCAGAAAACTTCCGGGACAAAGTTTGATTCGAGCTCAGAAACTAGGAAGGACTGTATAGACACGCCAGGAAAGTGTGCAAGACAGGGGTTGCATGCTCGGATACTTTGCAACCCTACCTCTGTCTATTGTCGATTCTATGTCGACTAGCGGATGTCCACAAGGACCACAGCCCCTCCTGCTCTCATCGTATTTGCTCCGTGAAGTGTTGCAGAGATGGGCAGTCATATAGACGCCTCTCTGAAACCAAAGCCCCCAAACTCCTACCTACTTTGCTGCTCAACCCAGTGAAGATAAAGACCGGTGGCATCTATGTCCTAGATCCCTGGGCAACGGAACCAGGCTATACACTAGTCTGCCCTTCAGGGATTTGATGCAGCACTTTCTCCTTTCTCCTATTCTAAACTCTTCCTTACCATACATCCGACATCTGTCTACTTAGTCATGGGGATCTTGGACAAAGTTCAGGGTCATGTTCAACATCGTGGCGATGGCGTCTCCATGATCTTTGGTGAACAGGATCACCATCCCCGGCAAAGATCTGGTGACAAGACCATGGACACAGCTATCAGTATAATAATTATAGTCTACATTAACACTTTACACACACACACAAGAAAAAGACTACGATAGGGGATGGGAGTGGCCTATTTGTTAAAATGTTGCTCCCTTCATCAGCTCTCGACCATAAACCACAGTCCCATTTCTGAACACAAGTTGACATCTTGTGAACATTCAAAACCCGTTCAACAATTTGGAAGAGTACGCCCCTTTGTGTTGGTAAGAACTACAGAAATATCTGGAAAATATCCTACACACTGGTGTGTTTAGACTTCATCCTCAAAGTGGGTAAGCAGCTATCTCACTGGTTATCGAAAATGGTCGCTTATGCAAAAATCTCACCATTAGCCAACCTGGGAGCTTTAGCTGGAAAATGGGGGACGAAGACAAAATACTTTAAAATACAGAATTCTAAAATGTACAAGACAACCAGCTTCCTTTTCTGCCACAGTTCACGAAACAGCAATCAAACGATAGCAATGTTTTTGCTTTCCCGTTTAACATCTTTCCTTTGAAAATTATTGGAGAGAGAGAGAGAGAGAGAGAGAGAGAGAGAGAGAGAGAGAGAGAGAGGAGAGAGAGAGAGGGGGGGGGAGCGAGCGAGAAGAGAGAGAGAGAGAGAGAGAGAGAGGGGGGGGGGGGAGCGAGGAGAGAGAGAGGAGAGAGAATGAATGAGAGAGAGTGAGTGGGTGAGAGCGAGAGAGACACACACACACACACAGACACAGACAGAGAGAGAGAGGGGACAGAGAGAGACAGTGACGAGAGAGAGAGAGAGAGAGAGAGAGAGAGAGAGAGAGAGAGAGAGAGAGAGAGAGAGAGAGAGAGAGAGAGAGAGAGAGAGAGAGAGAGAGAATTCATTCTTTTATATCGAGGATAATGAAATAAGTACTCGTATGCTTTTTACATCCAGTCCCCGTGTGTATGTAGTTTTGTAAATCTTGTCATTTGTTCCCACCGGTACACAATGGCCTACCCTTACGAAAAGCGGAACAGGATTTAAGGTGTGCGCAAGATGTTCTGCGTGCGATCACACATAGGGCCTCGGTTTATAGTATCACCCGAAAGACTTTTGGGAAGAATGGAGTCAGCACTGATGTTAATTCCAGGAGAAAAATCCCCTTGAACGGGAATCGAACCCCGGTCGTCAAATTGAGAGCGCAATGCTCTGTCCACTAGGTTATCCCGTCTCCAGAGAGAGAGAGAGAGAGAGAGAGAGAGAGAGAGAGAGAGAGAGAGAGAGAGAGAGAGAGAGAGAGAGAGAGAGAGAGAGAGAGAGAGAGAGATTGTGTGTATGTGCTCGCGTGTGGTTGTGTGTGTTTTATTTTTATTTATTCATTTATTCTTTTATATCGAGGATAATGAAATAAGCACTCGTGTTTTTTTTTTACATCCAGTCCCGTGTGCAGGCAGTTTTGTAAATCTTGACATTTCCCACCGGCACACAATGAGCTACTCTTACGAAAAGCGGAACAGGATTTAACGTGTGCGCAAGATGTTCTGCGTGCATTCGCACACGGAGCCTCGGTTTATAGTCTCATCCGAAAGACTTTTCGGGAGAGTGGAGTTCAGCACCGATGTTAAACTCCAGGGGAAATATCCCCTCGACCGGGAATCGAACCTATAAATTGCATGTAGGAAATGTAATATGCATTGCATTTAGAAAATGTTAATGCACTTGCATTGATAGAACAAGGTTCTACTTGTCAGGGTCTGCAATCCTGCTATGGCGAACAAGGATGAGCGTTGTTCGATGTCTCTGCTATGGGCGTCAACAGGATGGCAGCTTTGTGTCGATGTTTTCTCTAGGGACGTCAACAGGATGGCAGCTTGTGTTCGATGTTTTCTACTAAGGGCGTCAACAGGATGGCTGCTTTGTGTCGATGTTTTCTGCTATGGGCGTCAAAAGGATGGCTGCTTGGTGTCGATGTTTTCTCTGCTATGGGCGTCAAAAGGATGGCTGCATTTCTGCTGGATTTGGCCAGCCTGAAACAAAACGCATGATACGTGTCTTCAGTTCTCTGGCATTGAATTCAAGCTTTTGTTTCATTTTATGTTGTTTAAAGCCCTACTGACCACGAAAGCCAATCAGGGCTGTCAATTCAGTTCCTGTGACTAGTAGTAACATTACAGTTTAAAACCAACACGACCTTACTCCAAGTATCCCACACCGTCAATCAATGATTAAATTCATTCCTTTAGGCGATAAAACCAGGCTGTTCTGAGGACGCCAGCCATTGCGCTTGATTTATATCCCCAAATTACCACAAAAGTAAAGAACAATACTTCAAAGCAGATTACCCCAAAAAACACGTTTAAAATGCAAGACGAGCATTTAAAACTATGGAATGGACATACTGTGCTTATCCCGAAAGTTCTTTGGATGAAACAGTAAAATGAGGTCCCGTGTGCGTGCGCACGCAGAACCTCTTGCGCTCACTGTAAAACCTGTTCCACATTTAGTAATAAGCCATTGCGTGCATGAGGGAACAATTTATAAAGCAGCATACACACGGGCACTGGATGAGTACCCCACCTTTGCAATCCTTATCCCAGCACTCAAATCTACACCAAGTGTTAAATAATAAGCTAATAGCGATACAAACTTCGATTGTTTTTTTGAATTTGAGTTGTCTACTCCCCCCCCCCCCCCCACCCCCGACGCCCTCCCCGCCTCATTTTAATAGTTAAGGAAAATCGAAGACTTAAAAAAAGACACACTATCAATGTAAGAAAAAACAACCATTTACTTATTCAATATTGGACCAACAGCAAAACTTGAAGTGTGGTCAGGCCTAGTGAAGTACCACTCGTTTACAATTGAACTTCGAAAAATCCAAGAATATATCTAGAGCCAATTTTGTATTTAAAAAACCATCTCAGCTTATATTTACTGGTCTATTACTCTATTTAAATAAAGATATAAAACTCTTATAACATAGTGAATAATAAAATACTGACACGTACCGCTTCATCATCCTTCACCGACCGTATGTTGAATGTCAAGGCTCTCAGAGTTCTTTCTTTTTTCCCTCCCCAGCAGTGCCAGTGGTCCGCACCGCAGCTAGGGGGCCGTTTGAAATGACACCTTGTAACTGCCTTGCAACCCCCAGCCCCCCACACACACACACATGAACACTTTTCACGCAGAAAGCGCAAGTGCTCACAGTTCAGTCCGCAAGTTTAAAAAAAAGAAAAAACAAGAAAAACAAAACTAAAGGAAAAAAAGCAAACCAAAAAAGCGTGGAAAAAGAAGCTGGCTTTTGCAGTAAAGTTGCATGCAGCTTTTGGTGACGTTTCTGGTCTCTTCTATCCCTACTTTTGTCTGCCTCTGTCTATTTTTCTGTTTGTCTGTCTACCTGTTCATCTATCTATTTTTCTGTCTCTTCGTTTATCAGATCTCTCTCTTCTCTCTCTCTCTCTCTCTCTCTCTCTCTCTCTCTCTCTCTCTCTCTCTCTCTCTCTCTCTCTCTCTCTCTCTCTCTCTCTCTCTCTCTCTCTCTCTCTCTTGTGTTACCCTTGAAAAATAAAGATTATTCATTCATTCAAAGATTTCTCTCTCTCTTCTCTCTCTCTCTCTCTCCTTCTCTCCTCTCTCTCTCTCTCTCTCTCTCCTCTCTCTCTTCTCTCTCTCTCTCTCTCTCTCTCTCCTCTCTCTCTCTCTCTCTCTCTCTCTCTCTCTCCCGCCTCTTGCTGTCTTCCTTCTATTTTACTCCATCTAATTTACTTAATCATAATCAGTGTAACTGTCTTAATATTAATGTTCGAGTCAGTTGGGGGTTGTGTGTTTATAGAACACATATCTATCCCTTTTCTCAAAAGAATTATAATCAATGTATCTGCTTTTGACATTAATGTTCAAGTCAGTTGGGGATTATGTGATGTTGAATAAACATTTTTCATCTTTTTAATCATAGATTGAACTCTTGTTATTACTGTTGTAGTTGGGTTATTTTTTATGGCGGGGGGTCGGGGGGGGGTGCTTTTTGTGTGTTTTGTTGATAGTTCCCAATCAGATCAATGGCTGCATGGAAAAGTATGTGAATGCCTATTTCATCCTTGGAAAATAAAGAGTATTCATTCATTCATTCATTCATTCATTCATCATTCATTCATTATCATTCATTAATTATTAATTATTAATTCATTCAATTCATTCATTCATTCATTCATTCATTTTATTCTATTCTATTCTGTTCTGTTGTGCTGCGCCCTGATCTGAAACCTGCTTGTTTCTCAGCAGTAATGGTCTCTGCTTGTGGTTTTAATCTGTTCAATATAGTCTTCAACATGACCTTGCTTGGGTGGCATATGAGGCTGATTAAGTGGTAATTCTACAACTACTGAAAAGATCCTTTCTTGGAGAGGGTGATGAATGACTGTGTCCATGGTGTTGGTCATTTTCCTGTCTGCCAGATCTTATTGCAGATTTTTAGTAGAGCGTTGATCATGGTTTCCCCACCAGCTTGAATCAAGTCAGCCGGAATGTTGTCAGCATCTGACTGCTGTTTCCACTTCTCGGAGGATAGGGTGACTGTCTGTATCTGTGCTTGTGGGGACATTGAGGACTTCTGGATCTCCTGTTGTTTGGTAGTTATACAGGTCGGAGCAGTATTCTGTCCATCTGTTCAGAATATCCTGGTCATCAGTGAGGCACTTCCCATTTTTGTCTTGGATTGTTGAGCTTCTTCCCTGTTTTGTGCCAGTCAGATCTTTCATCACTTGATATGCTTTCTTGCAGTTGTTTTTCTTGATGTTTTCTTCAATGTCCTGGCACTGTTCACCAATCTATTTCAATATATGCTCCATTATTAGCACTATTCATTACTACGACTTCTAGACCTACCACTTTTGGCATGGACACCCCTGTACACAACCTCCCTTCTTCCCCCATTACACATACACTGTTTTTGCTTAGTGGTTGTTTTTGTTCTTGTTTCTTTTAGAGAGAGAGAGAGAGAGAGAGAGAGAAGAGAGAGAGAGAGAGAGAGAGAGAGAGAGAGAGAGAGAGAGAGAGAGAGAGACAGACAGACAGACAGACAGACAGACAGACAGACAGACAGACAGACAGACAGACAGACAGACAGACAGACAGAGACAGAGACCGACAGACAGACAGACAGAGACAGAGAGTGGGGGGGGGGGGGGGGAGATTATACGCTTATCTGTGAGGATCAAGATTTCAGGAGGTTTTGTTATAGACGTTTACTGAGAACACGTCATTTCTAAACTAGGCAAAAACCATCTATGATACATACACATGCACAAATAATACAACACTTCTAAAAGTACTCAAACAAAAGAATTTAAGATTAAAAAAAAAAAATTGGAAAAAAATCGAGAGAAAAATCCCCCCCCCCCCCCCACACACCTTCCTTCCCCTCCTAACCAACAATATAAGGCAGAGGAGAACAAAGAGTGAACTCTCAGGGTAGCTGCTGATTCACAGAGAGATGAAGAGAACAGAAAAGGATGACAGACGCTTTTGAAGACATCGGTGATGGTCCTATGATTCCACCATTGAAGGACTGGTAGAGAGATTAGCAGATAACTCTTCTGCATTTTCGGTTCGTTTTCCTCCCCTTTGCCTTCCATCCACTGGTCTTCTCCCTTGGTTTTGTTGCCGCTGCTGTTGACGTTGTTGCTATTTCTGTGGTTTCGTTGTCTTTGTTGCAGTTGTTTTTATAGCTGCTTTTGTTGCAAGTGTTGTTATTGTTGTTGTTTTTGCAGCGGTTATTGTTGATAGTGTTGCTGTTGTCGTTGCTGTTATTGAAGCAAGGTTCTTCCTGTTGACGCTGCGAGTACTAGTTTTGTTGTTTTTAATGATACTGTTCTTGCTGTTATTTTTGGTACTGTTGGTCTTATATTTTGTTGCTTTTCTTTGTTTTGCTTCGTTAAGGTTTCAGACATTTAAAAACTCATTTCTTATGGTCTCATATAGGAATGCTGGAAGCCTGTCGGTATATATATCATCCAAACCTTCTTGAATTTCTGTTCTAAGGATTCCCTCTTTTCTATTCTTCTCTTTGTTTATGCCCAGTTTATTTTCTTACTCTCACTCCCTTCTTGTCTATTGTATGCCTTCTTGCTTCATTTTTTTCGCCATTTTTCCAGAAAAACGTAAACGATCATTTCTTTGCCCACAATGAAGTCGGATGTAATAGGCCTGACTTGTCAGGCACTGAACGGCAGCACAGCGCATTTTTGCTCATATGACAGACAATACTAGCTGCTGTCTTAGTCTTAGACGGAAAAGAAGAAAAAGAATTCAAATAAGGAGAATTGCAAAGAAGAAGAACATTTGAAAGAAGAAGAAATAATTTGAAAAAATTGCAAAGGAGAATTGCAAAGAAGAAGAAGAAGAAGAACAACAACAACAAAAACAATAATAACAAGAAGAAGAAGAAGAACAAGAACAACAGGAAGAACAAGAACAAAAACTTTCCTGATGGGCATAACACCCCCAAACAGACAGGATAAACATCTTGTAATTTCAACATGCTGAAGTCCCAGGTCACGGACTCGGTTCTTCACAGCGGCTGCATGAGGCACACTGGAGGAGGAATATTTTAAGCAATCTTCAAGGTCAATTTACGAACACATCATTAGTGCTTTAATCCGTTTCATTTAGACTTGCGTGCGGGAACATTAAGTGCCAACAACAACAACAAAAATTCCTAGTTAAGGTCATGATTATCATTAGTTAATGGTGTGTTAAGAATCACGAGAACACCTTACGTGCATCCGAGGTTTTTCCAACTCATCTTATTAGGCAATGTTCTGAACGAATCTCGAGTTCATGTGCACATGAAAAGTGGTGGAGGTCATTTCTGGGATCTTCGGAAAAAACAGTAGCTTGTGTGTTTGTTTGTCTGTCTGTTTGTCTTCCTATCTGTCTATATAATTGTCCTGCCTGCGCTAAACTAAGGTTGAAACTGAATGTAAAAAAATAAACAACCTAAGTCAGTACTCCTCTTTCCTCAAAATAGAAACTTCCATCACTGACTAGCCTTCCCTCTAATTTATCTATCTATCTAGATAGCTAGTTATTGTCTCGCTATTTCTGTCTGTCTGGTTTTCTTTCTGTCTGTCTGTCTGTCTGTCTGTCTGTCCGTCAATCGATGATCAAGTCGATCTGTCTGTGAATTTAAAACGCTGCGATAGTATCAGTGCCTTGCGCCATAGACACCTGTTGGACAATCTTTCATTTTCTCTGAGAGCCCCGACAACACTACCATGCCCTTGATACATGATAAAGTCTGCCGCAGAAAATGTGGAATTTTCATTCGTTTGGAGGGGTGGGAGACATCAATGGCCTACTGGTTAGAGCGTGGAGCTCGTAATCTGATGGCCAGAATCATGCCATCACAGGTTTGAGTTTGATGGGATATTTTTTCTGAGGTGTTATTATCAATACGATCCCACTGCCCCAAAATCCATGGGATGATATCAGAAATCAAAATCCTGTGTGTGAACGCACTCACAACATCTTGCCCACACGTAAGAAACGCACGTTCTGTCTTGTAATAGCATTTTCGTGCAACAGGAACGGGATATATATTAAACAAAGCAAGCAGGTGTCAGTAGGTATTGCGTGCTGATAGGAACGGGGGATATGATATTTGATCATGTATGTGAGCAGGTGTCAGTAGGTTATTGCGTGCTGATAGTACGGGGATATATATTTGATCATGTATGCAAAGCAGGTGTCAGTAGGTTATTGCGTGCTGATAGGAACGGGAATATATTTGATCATGATGCAAGCAGTGTCAGTAGTTATTGGTCGAAGAGCGGGGATATGTTTGACATGAATGCAGCAGTTGTCATTAGGTTATTGTGTGTGACGGGGATAATTAGAAACATGATCACAGGTGTAGTATTCGCGGCTGATAGAAATGAGAATATATATATATATGATATTATATCATGAATGCAAGTAGGTCGTTTGAAGAAATCCTCAAAGTCGAATTGCAATTATTTACAGATGGGTTTAAAAATCAGTCATAGACACAAGAATCTCACTAGTGGTGACCTCAGAGCTCGATGTAGAAAGGGCAAATAAATCCTTAAAATGCCTAAATCTATATAGTACTACATAATGAGTAAACATAGTGGGTGAAAACAAGTGCAGGTAACCAATTACAACATATTCTCATAAAACTAATGTTTGTTAATGTTTAAAAAAAAAAACAAATAAAAATATCACTATAAGATACATGTCTTTGAAGGTAGCATTTGGGGAATTTTTGAGTAAGGACCATGTTTTGAGCCTATCCTGACTCAAGTTTTAACTGCTGGTTGACCACTCTTGAGAGACCCCAGAGTGATTATAACCTCACTCACCCTCTGTGATAAGAGCAAGACACTTTTTAGAATTCAGAAGTGTCTACTGCAGCCTTAAGAATAGGTAAATATTCCTGTGGCCTACCACTGCTGCCAGAAAAAGATGAAATAGAAAAGAAAGAAAATATGTTAGGAAAAATGTTGTAAAAAAAAAACTGAATATAGAAGAAAATATTCACCTAGTGAATCGTTGTGCCTTATGTTCGGGGATCCTTTATAAAAGAAGTTGCAAGGGAGATCATAAAGTTCGTACCCAGCTGATAGGCTAATCCCGGCTGTTAACAATGATAACCCAAACATTACCAGACGCTTTCAGTGCTGGCACAGGCAGTATAAGTTAAGAAAAATGGCCTTTACTTCGATCTCCGAAGAGATGCTAATCTCCACTTAACAAATCATATAATTGAGAAAATATAGTGGAGAAAAACAAGTGCAGGTAACCAGTTACAACTTACTCTCATCATAAAATTGATACTTGTCAAATATATATATATATATATATATATATATATATATATATATATATATATATATATATATATATATATTAATTCACTTTGGACGACGTAGCTCAATGGATAAGAGTTTTTGACTTTCATTCCGTGGGTTCATGAAGTTGTGGGTTTGAATCTCGGCACCTGGGTCTGGCGAATTCAAGGTGGGGGATTTTTACAGTGTCCTAGGTCAACATAAAGCGCAGACATGCCAGTGCTTGACTACCCTCGTGTATATCCATGCACAAGACTAAATAATATTCACGTTTAAGATCGAGTAATCCGTGCCAGCTTTTTGAGGGGTGCGGAAACACAAAACACTCTGCATCTTATATCTGGAGAGAGATAAGCCCTGTAGCATTCAACTTGCCTAAGAGGCGCAGCCGTACATCCACAGCTTCTGGCTCTACACTGTGCCATCCATAGGACACACCTTGGTTGGATTTGTGCGCGCAGATCGGAATAAGTTGAAAAGGGGTAGCGATTTTCGGAACATCATACACAAGCACGCGCACTTGCTCGTTTGCGAGCGTACATATAAGCATACATACACACATGCACTAGTAGAACTCCCCCTCCCCCCACACACAGACACAACACGCACACAGACACAAACACAACACAACACAACACACAAACAACACACACACACACACACACACACACACACACACACACACACACACACACACACACACACACACACACACACACACACACACTTGAAAAAATGTTCCTTTCTGAGGTTGTAATGTAGTTAGAAGGTCTGAAGGAATTGGCCTATCCAACTCCCCCGTCAATGCTGCAGCTTAACTGGGCAAACTTTTGTCTTTCTTTTTTGTGTTCTCATTGCAATTTCTCACCTTATTGACTCCCTCTCTCTGTTGTCCCTCTTTCTCTGTCTGTCTGTCTGTCTGTCTGTCTGTCTGTCTGTCTGTCTGTCTCTGTCTCTGTCGTCTTCTTCTCTTCTGTCTGTCTTCTCGTCTCTTCTCTCGTCTGTCTCTCGTCTCTTCGTCTGTCTGTCTGTCTGTCTCTTCGTCTGTCTGTCTGTCTGTCTGTCTGTCTGTCTGTCTGTCTGTCTGTCTGTCTGTCTGTCTGTCTTCTCTCTCTCTCTCTCTCTCTCTCTCTCTCTCTCTCTCTCTCTCTCTCTCTCTCTCTCTCCTCGCGCACGCGCGCGCGCGCGCGCGCGCGTGCGTGCGTGTGCCGTACCGTGCGTGCGTGCGTGCGTGCGTGCGTGTTGTTTTTTTGTATTTGTATTTTGTACCATTTTATGTACGGCATTTTTCTCTGCGGAATCGGCGCTCTCCCGGGGAGAGCGCGTCGCCACATGTGCAGCGCCTACCATTTTTTCTTTTCCGCAATGCAAGGTGTATTTGTTTCCTATCAGAGTGGCTTTTTTCTACAGATTTGCCAGGGACTACCCCTTGTTGTCCGTGTGTCTTTTCGTCGTCTAATTATGATTGTACCACGGACCTCGGTTTATCGTCTCATCGAATGACTAGCGCCAGACCACCACTCATGGTCTAATGGATGGGGAAAAAGTTTTGGGTCCAAACGGGGTACGAACCCCGCACACTCCGACCCGGACTTCTTGCTTTCTAGGCAAGGCGCCGTGACCACCTAGACCACCGATCCATTGTGTGTGTGTGTTCCTTTCTGTGTCTCTCTACCCTTCTATGTATGTGCTTTTTTCTTTGTTTGCATCCGCCTCCCGTGTGTATGCAGTTTTGTAACTTTTGTCACCCGTTACCACCGGCACACAATGGCCTACTCTTCCGAAAAGCGGAACGGGGTTTAATGTGTGTTTATGTATGTGTGTGTGTGCGTACATACGTGTGTGCGTGTGCGTGTACGTGTGTCCGTCTGTCTGTTCGTCTGTCTTTCTGTTTGCTTCTCCGTCTCTGCGTGCCTTTGTGTCTCTATGTTTGTCTTTGTATGTGCATGTCTGTCTCTTTATGTCTCCTTCTATATTTCTATCTGCCTCTCGTGTCTCTGTCAGTTTGTCTGCCTGCCTGTCTGTCTGTCTGTCTGTCTGTCAGTCAGTCTGTCTGTCTCTCCTTCTCTCTCTCCTCTCTCTCTCTCTCTCTCTCTCTCTCTCTCTCTCTCTCTCTCTCTCTCTCTCTCTCTCTCTCTCTCTCTCTCTCTCTCTCTTTCTTTCTCTTTATCTTGCTTTGCTTCTTTCTCTACCACAAATGTCTATCTCCCACCTCTCCAACCCCTTCCCTCCCCTCCCCTCCTCCCTCTCTATTCTTCCAATCCCTTTACACGCAAACCACAGCCTAGCCGTGCGGCACACGCAGGCCTGCTGCATGCAGCAAACCATCCGCCGCATCGCTTCGAACCGTGTGTGAAGAAGTCCTTACTTGACTTTTCGCAGTGTTGAGAGTGTACTGGGATGCGGCCATCGCTTCGATTTTTAGTTATGAAGGTGACAAGTTTGTCTTGACACACGGAGTGCAGCTGCCTATCTGCCTCCGTATCCTTTCTTTAGTTCCGGATGCCTGTCTCTCTTGGTTTTTTTTTTTCAATTGTCTTCTTGTATAGTTCACTAGCGGTTTTTTTGGACTGCTTGTTGCATCTGAGTTTTGGGGTGTGGTTTTTTTATTTAAAGGGGTTGGTGTTTTTTTTTTGTGGTGATTTTCTTTTTGATGTGAGTGTGTGAGGCGGTTTTTTGGGATACAAGAGGTAAGGTTTTAATTGTGAAGGTTTATTTATGGTGTGTGTGTGTGTTGTGTGTTGTGTGTGTGTATGTGTGTGTGTGTGTGTGTGTGTGTGTGTGTGTGTGTTGTGTAGTGTGTGTGTGTGTGTGTGTGTGTGTGTGTGTGTGTGTGTGTGTGTGTGTGTGTGTGTGTGTGTGGTGTGTGTGTGTTGTGTCAGTGTGTGTATGTGTGGTGTGTTATGTGTGTGTTGTATGTGTGTCTGTGTGTGTTTAAAATCAGTTTTGTATGTCTTTTTCCAGTTGTATTTGTAGTTTCTTTGTTTTTTTCTTTGTGTGTTTAGTTTTTATTGTTGCGTTTAGTTGATGGCGTTTTGTCAAATTTTTGGCTTTGTTCTCTTTTTTTTACTGTTTAAAAAATATGTTTTGTTGTGTGTTTTTTTTTTTTAAAGCAGGTGGTGTTGATTGTGGTTATAAACTGTTATTATTTTTCTTTGCTTGTTTGTTCTTTCTGTGGTTTGTTTCTTTGTTGGTATGGCAGTTTGGCTGGCTAGCTGGTTGAAAGGTTGATAAACTGTTGGTTGTGGTTCGTTGGTTAGACGGTTGAATGGTTTTGGTTGCATGGTTGATTGTTTGGTTGATTCTAAAAAGAATTGTCATTTGTGTATCTAGTACTGTAACAAGGTATCATATAATGTCTACACAAGTGAGTTTTATTGGTGTGCTTGACGAATTCTGTGGGTTGTATCCTGTTTATTTGTTTTGTCTGCTGTGTAATGGTTGTGATGTTTAAATATTTTAAATACATTGAATTCTTTGCGATTTTGTTTACTTGCAGCTTTTTTTTGGGTCAATCACTTATTAGTATATGTGATTTTCTCTCTGTCTCTCTGTTTCTGTCTCGTCTCTCTGTCTCTCTCTCTGTTTCTCTTGTGTTTCTCTCTCTTTCTGTGTCTCTGTTTGTCTTGTTTTTCTTGTTTCTCTCTGTGTTTTCCTCTGTGGTTTTGCTCTCTCTCTCACTCACTCTCTTTCTCTCTCTGTCTCTCTGTATCTGTCTCTGGTTATTTATGTCTCTTCCCCTCTGCCTTTCTCTGCATGTTCTGTTTCTGTCTTTGTCTCTGTCTATCTCTGCTCTGCTTTATTTCCTCTCTCTCTCTCTCTGTCATTGTCATTCTCTGTCTCTCTCTCTTTCTCTCTCTCTCTTACTATTGCTCTCTCTCTCTCTCATTCACCTCGCTATTTTTGTCTCTATCTCTATCTCACTCTGTCTTGCCACTATCCTTTCTCTTAGTAATTCTACCTCTCTCTGATGCTCTTTTTCGCCGGTATTAAAATAGATGTTGTATAAACCAAATAAAGTAACTGCAACTACTACCACGACCACCAAAACAACAGCAACATAGAAAGACGGTGCCAACAAAAATGATTCTGTGGCACCATTTGGTGTCATTTTCATGGTTAAAAGTTTTCAGTCTTTTGGCTGGTAGGTTGGTAGGCTGGGCTGACTGGCTCCTTGGCTGGTTGACTGGTTGGTTGAATGCTTGTTTTTATAGTAGTTTAATAATTTATTTGGTTAGGTTGTTATCTGGATACTTGGCTTCTTGCTTGTTGAATGGCTTGCTAAGTTGTCATCAATTATAAAAGTGGCAAGTAAAAACTGGAAGACGTATGAAAGAAATGTTTCGAGTCAGGTCAGGTCAAAGGTATGGTTCTTACTCAAAAATGCCTGCAATGCGCCACTGAAAGGACATTATTCCCTAGAATTTATTTTCATTTCAATTTTTTTTTATATTGAATCTTTGATAGGTCATTTCCAAGATGATTGAGAAGTTGGTACCTGCACTTGTTTTTCCTCCAATACTTTTTCCTCAATAATACTTGTGGTCAAGTGGGGAATTGCATCTCTAGTAGATCCAAGTGTAGGCCATTTATATTTTTTCTCCCAACTTCTGTTGTCTGTGTGTGTACTTAAAGTGTATTGCAATGTTTGGGTTATTATACAGCTAAGACTGAACACTTGGCTGGATAAAAACTTTATGACCTCCCTTGCATCCTTTAATAGGATCCCCAACCTTAAGGCAAAAAGATTCCCTAGGTGCTTATTTTCTCTTATTCAATTTTTTAACATATTCTGAGTGTATTTTCTTTCTCTTTTTGTCATCCTCTTTTGAGGGCAGCTTCAATAGGCCACAGGAATATCAAATATTCCTTTGAATGCAATTGACACTTTTGAATTCTGAAAATGTGTCTTGCTGTAAGGTACCACAGCAGGTGACGTTTCAATCACCGTCGGGACCACTGATAAGGCTCATCCAGGAGCCTAAACTCGAGTCAAATCAGGCCAAAGGCATGGTTCTTTCTCAAAAATGCCTATAATACTGCCACTGAAAGACATTATTATTAGAATGTATTGTCAATTCAATGTTTGTTTTACTAATTAATCGTTGATAAGTCATTTACACGATGATTGAGAAGTTGGTATCTGCACTTGTTTTTCCTCCACTACATTTTCATCTGGGAGAGAGACAGACTGACAGAACCGTCAGAGACAAAAAAACTGCACCCTGGGATGAACAGAGATTACAAAGACAGAGAGATGCAGAGAGTAAGATAAGAGTGAGAAACAGACAGAAAGACACATGAGATAAAAAAAAACAGAAAACTATCTATCAAAAGCAGATACAGTGGCAAACACAGAAGTGTACAGACCAGAGAAAACTACAGGATATAGAAAGTCAAGGGAGACAAATAAAACCCAATTTGCAAGTTTGGTAGAGCATGACAAATATGTTCAAATGCTGCTTCTGTTTTAGGTATTCTGTAACAGCATCAGCCATTCAGAAAATTGGCTCCAGCCGACAGCGATGTTCGGTACTGACAGACGGTTTAGCTCAGTGGTGGACACTCGCTTTCCCCAGGTTAAGGTTAAGCAGTTTCGAGCGTGGTAATCAAGTGGATGGGTGACTGACCATTTGCACACCTTAGCTTCGGTACAGTGCCCCAGACCACACAGCTGTAAACGGTACCTGCCCTCTATAGGCTCAGGGAAGGTAAAGCAGCGAGGGAGAGAAGATGGGCGCCGCCCTCAATATTCTGGCCTCTAGAGAATCTAAGGTCTCTGATGCCCTGCTTCTCGACGACCACATAGGTTATGGGACATCTTTACCTTTTTCTTTATTTTTTAAGGTACCAAAACCTCAATAAAGCAATATTACGAAATAGCAACATGGTGTGTTGACCTGTTCACCCATGACAGATCTCCTGGCAACCTGCAACAGATAACGAATAAATTCTTTGACGTTGGTAAATGGCTGTCTATATAATACACCAAAGAGCTTGAAAACAGACAAACAAGCAAACTTCTTTTCCAGTAGGTGTGCTTATGGTCTGACAACAATCCTCAGGTGTGGCGAGTGACACAGTGCATATTCTGGCTGACCATCTCCCTCCCCCCCCCCTTAACACTCTACGAAAAACACCGCAACCATCACCATCACCACGATATGAACATTTTATGATTATGAAACAAACACATACTTTTGTACACCTGCGTGACATACGCATTCAACAACGCAGGCATATCAGGATTCACACTTATGCATCTCTGCCCAAGCACATTATTATATTCTGATACACTTGCACACACGCACTCATTTACAAACACATGCAGACAAGCATGCACTTACACACAAACTTGCGCACACATCCACATGCGCGAGCAGCGCGCGCGTTCCTCTCTCAATTAGTGCATTTTATTGTATAAACTTTAATGCAAAATGCGTATACATTTCGAGTAAAATAAGTACGTCAAAAGGAAAAAGAGCAGAAAGAAAAAAAAGAAAAAAGAGACAGACAAAACAAAGGACAAAAAGAAAGACAGAAAAAACAACGGAAGGAAGAAGGACAGAAAATGCGACAAAAAGACCCAAACAAAACTAGAAAACAGCTAATATATACATAACCCCCCAAAAGAATGAAAAAAATAAAAGAAATCTAAAAAAAATCGCAAGAAAGAAAGAAATAAAGATAGAGAGTAAGCAAAGGACAAAAGAAAGACCATAGGAAGGGGATAAAAAGAAAGAGGGATGGGAAGAAAGAAAAGAAGGAAATAAGAAAAGGAAAGAAGAAAGACGTCAGACAAGCAAAGATGAGAGAAGTACCGTTTATCAAATAAATATGAAGCACCGACCACGCAGTAACACAGTAGATACTACGTTTGATTTTTTGCTAAAAAATGGTGGGCTCAAATTCCGTAAGCGGTAACCGCTTTGTGAGTGGTAAAAGTTCTGTTGGAGAGGTAGGGTTTTTGTTTTGCTTTATTTTTATTTTTCGAATTTAAACTGGCTTTCACCCAAAGTGAATTTGCTACAGACTGGGATTACACTGCCAAGCATCGTCCACTTTCCACATCAGAGTTTGAAAGCGTTGCTCAAATTACTGGACAAGCACTGCAGGTGTCTGTATCGCTCGGGCCTGATTGACGCCAGGGTACGTTTATAAGAGACGTGTTAAGTACAGCCATGTGGAGTAAAGCTGAAAGCAAGAAGCAAATGTACAGATCGTTGTGAAAATATAATAGATACTACCTTCGCACAAAAGCAAGCAAACAAAAAAGTAAACGCTATTTATGCATCAACAGCTCCCGGTGATCTGGTTTCATGATGGTCTCTGATTTTATTTAAGTAGATATGCAGAAAAAGCCACTGTATCTTATTTAAGATATTTATTGAGCCCTCCCACACACATACGCCACTTAAACACCACACACAACACCAAACACCACTTATACATCACACACAACAGTACAGACAGACAGACAGACACAGCACACACACACACACACACACACCACTTATACACCACACACATACACATAAACACACACAGTCTCTGTAGGAAATGTGAGTCATCTATTAAGCTGAAAACAAACGAGAAATGTGTTCATTCTAGGTTTAGCCACAGCAACATATTTTTCTTTTTTCAATGTCTTTATTTTGCTGCAAGGATGCTTATTTGCTTGCATCTGTTTTCCATGTTTATAGAAATCCATCTGCTCTGTGAATTTGTTTGCCTGTGGATTGTTTTTCTTTTCAACAAATAATTTCAAGCTTTCTGCGTTTTATTTTTCCGGTTTATATCAAATTATTTGAAAGGTTGCATATCTTACCTCCCCCCTCCCGTTTGGTGAATATTTTTAAAGTATCTACTTTCTGTCTTATTTTTTGATTCACTTCTGTGTCCTCTGCCTGCTTGTTACCAACCTGTGCATGAGCGTGTTAGTGTGTATGTGCGCGCACGTGTGTGTGTGTGTGGAGTAAGATGATAATACTTACCCTAATATTGAATATGATGGTGATTTATGTAAACATGTGTGTGTGTGTGTGTGTGAAAGTGTGTGTGATGTGTGTGTGTGTGTGTGTGTGTGTGTGTGTGTGTGTGTGTACTAGTGCATGCTCGCGAGTGTATGTGTGTTCGCTAAGCGCGTATGTATCTGTCTGTGTATTTTACTGCTTGTTTGTCTGTCTATATTCGCTCTCTCCCTCTCTCTCCTCTCTCTCTCTCTCTCTCTCTCTCTCTCTCTCTCTCTCTCTCTCTCTGCCAATGTGTGTCTCTCTCTACCAATTTCCTTTTTGTTTGTATTTTGTCGTTTGTCATTTTTTATGTGTAGAGAAGGTGAGAGGAAATTTAATCTTGAAACAAGAATTGGAAACGAAGGGATCTTTTCTTCCTTGCCTTCTTCTATTCCCTGTTTCTACCTCTTTCTGACTGTATGCATATACATGGAACAAAGAGGAAATCTGTTATCTCCCATCTCTGCTCAGCATCTCAGGCGGGTACAGCTAGCCAGTTAGAACGTGACCTCTATAATGAGGGTGCGCAAATTCTTCATTTCAACTTGAAAGCGAAGTAAATGTAGTGGAAAGTTTTCGACCACCACCCAAGGAAACAGAGCATCACACAATAAATTCGCAGGTGTGTCCAAATTTAGTAACACAACGCTGAAACAGGGCTCCGTTCACATGGGAGGTAATCGACTTACCCCCCATCGCATCTATCTATCTATCTATCTATCTATCTATCTATCTATCTATCTATCTATCTATCTATCTATCTATCTATCTATCTATCTATCTATCTACTATCTATCTATCTATCTATCTATCTATCTATCTATCTATCTATCTAATCTATCTATCTATCTATCTACGATCTATTTCTTCAATTATCTAAACTATGTGGTGTGTGCGTGTTTATATTATATATCATACATACTCTACATACATACATACATACATACATACCATACATACATTACATACACTACATACATCATACATACATTACATACATACATACATCTACATACATCTCTCTTTCTATATATATATGTGGTGTTTGTATGTGTGTGTGTTGGGCTAAATCTTTGTCTGTCTGTCTTTCTGTCTGTCTGTCTTGTCTGTCCGTCTGTATCTGTGTGTATCTGTCTGTCTGTCTGTCTGTCTGTCTGTCTGTCTGTCTGTCTGTCTTTTCTCTCTCTTCTCTCTCTCTCCTCTCTCTCTCTCTCTCTCTCTCTCTCTCTCTCTCTCTCTCTCTCTCTCTCTCTCTCTCTCTCTCTCTCTCTCTCTCTCTCTCTCTTTTTTTCTGTTTTTTGTCTCCCTCTCTCCCTCTCTCTCTCTTTCTCCTTAATTTCTCTACACGTGTCAGTTCTTTTTTTTCTGTTTGCATTATGTATGCCACTAATTTAAAAGTAAGAACAGCAAAAGAAAACGAGCATAAATTACATACATTACCATTGTTTTTAAGCCGTAAAGAATATCTTTTCCTCTTTTTTTTTGTGGTCACTGGGTCAGGCTATGTTCTCATTAGTCTTCACTACGTATTTGTTCCCCCCCCCCCCTTTGAATTCTAAATCTGTCTGTCTGTCTGTCTCTTTCTGTGTCTGTCTCTCTCTGTATGTCTCTCTCAATCTCTCTCTCTCTCACTGTCTCTCTGTCTGTCTCTCTCTGTCTTCTCTCTCTGTCGTCTTCTCTCTCTCTCCCTGTCTCTGTCTTTCTCTGCCCTTCTTTCTGTTTCCGTCTCTCTCTGAATCGGTCTCTCTGTCTTTGTCTTTGTCTTTGTCTTTGTCTTTGTGTCTGTCTCTGTCTCTGTCTCTCTCTCTCTCTCTCTCTTCTCTTCTCTCTCTCTCTCTCTCTCTCTCTCTCTCTCTCTCTCTCTCTCTGTATCTTCACACGTGCGTGAGCGCTTTTGTGTGTTGTTGTGTGTGTGTGTGTGTTGGTGTGTGTTTGTGGTTGTGTGTGTGCGTGTGTGTGCTGCGGGGGCGCGCGCGCGCGCGCGTGTGTGTGTGACTATGTGTCAGATTGAATTTCAATGCGTTAACAAAGCTATAAATCTTTTTTCATTTGTTTGCGAATCTTGTTTTTCTCCGTGACATATAGGTTTTTAACATGCATTGGTGTGTGTGGCCTGCTGATCCATGCCAGGTCTTCATTTGTTTGCACATTTCCCGGGCCCTTGTACCTTCATTTGGCTGGCTTTTTTTGCCAACCTTCTTTTTGTGGCTTTCCTCCTTTTCCTTTTTGATTTGGTTTATGTTTGATTTTTTTTTTATTGCTTTGATTGTTTGCTTTTTTTTTTTGGTAGGGTTTCTGCATCTCTTAATAGTAGAAATAACCTAGTGCCGATACTACAA
This sequence comes from Stramonita haemastoma, assembly GCA_030674155.1. Classification (NCBI taxonomy): domain Eukaryota; kingdom Metazoa; phylum Mollusca; class Gastropoda; order Neogastropoda; family Muricidae; genus Stramonita; species Stramonita haemastoma. Next base: position 51,161,656 of record CM060316.1, on the reverse strand, counting down.
GTTAAGTGAAGTGAGGTCAAGTCAAATCAAAAGAACTTTAATCATCCCCAAACACAATTGCTTCTTTACATTTATTAACTTCACAGCTTAACAATCATTGTTTTATCACAGTCATCTAACTGTCAATCTTTTCCAATTATACTTCCCACTTTTGCTTGTCGTCACAGTTTGCCTAAAAGGTAATATTTTTTTTAACCATTTATATCCTTATTTATATCTCACTTTCTCTAAAATGCTTGCCATCATAAAGGACATGTTTAACGTTTTGTCTATCAGATCTATGACACCTCTCTCCCCCCACAGCAAAACAAAAACACCCAACATTTTTAATATACAATTTGATTTTAAAGAATAAAAACCTAACCGATTTCTCATTGAAGTTGAGTTTATCCATAAAACTCATCTCATTGTAAATGGTATTTGTCCAACACTTTTCGTTTTGGAAATGACAAATAGCCAAGCACAAGAGAATAATCCAACCTTCACTAACGCTAACGGCCCGTAAGAAACTTAACAATTTTCAGTTATCATCCTTGTGTTCGAGGCTGCTCAATGTCAGGCTGGAGGTGTCAGTATCGTCCCTGACAGCCCTGCTGTGAAGGGAGGCGCTGTGTGGCCACTGGCTCAGCATGTCCTGCCCACTCCTGACAACCTCAACCTCGTCTGCACTCTCCGGCCTGGGGTCTGGCGGCACCATTCATATTTCTGTAGGACAGAGGAACAGCAAGGAATGGCCGCAGTAGAATGGTAAAAAATACACCCTAGTTGTATGGCGATAGGCCCCAGTTGTGTGGTAATAGACCCTAGTTGTATGGTAACAGAGCCCGGTTGTATGGTAACAGACCCTAGTGGTATGGCAAAACCCATAGTTGTATGGTGATAGATCCTAGTTGTATGGTAAAAAACCCAGTTGTATGGTAATAAACCCTAGTTGTATGGTAAAAAACCTCAGATGTATGGTAATAGATACTAGGTGTATGGTAACAGACCCCAGTTGTATGGTAATATACCCTAGTTGTATGGTAAAAATCCCTAGTTGTACGGTAATATACCCCAGTTGTATGGTAATAAACCTCAGGTTTATGGCAATAAACCCCAGTTGTATGGTAACAGACCCAGTTGTATGGTAACAGACCCCAGTTGTATGGTAACAGACCCTAGTTGTATGGTAACAGACCCCAGTCGTACGATAACAGACCCCAGCTCTGTGGTAAAAGACCCCAGTTGTGTGATAATAGACCCTAGTTGTATGGTAACAGATTCTAGTTGTATGGTAACAGATTCTAGTTGTATGGTAACAGATTCTAGTTGTATGGTAATAGACCCAGTTGTATGGTAACAGATTCTAGTTGTATGGTAATAGACCCAGTTGTATAGTAACATACCCAGGTGTATGGTAATAGATTTGACTTTCGCCGTGTATTCTGGGTGTATATCACGTTGTGTATGATTATCGCTCGAGTAATCATGTTTCTGATGTCACTGGTTCTTTTTCCTGCTTTATTGTTACATTTTAGGTGTTCCAAGGGAAAGGTCTTCTCCAGAATCCCTCTGAGAACTTTATAAGAATGTATTAAAAAAAACTTCTATACTTTCTCTCTTTAAACTTTCAGCATTTTATTTTCTCAATGAAATGTTTTGTGATAAAAATATTATATAACTTCACCATATGTGTCCTAAATGAATGTTTAGTACATTTACTAAAATGTATTATCCAATGGACTTTAAAATTTCTAAAACCTGTCTCTCGACAAATGAATTTTGTCTTCCTTTTACACTGTATTCTTCCCTGGTTGACAATAAAAGAAATCTCCCTTGACCTATTGCAGCTTTCCGTACAGAAAAACGATTTTGTTTGTTATTTACATATCCATTCTTTCACAAGATTACTCATTCAGATGTCAAGGAATTTTCCTTGCTTTCAGGACCATTGAATTTCTGTGGAAAGTCTGCAGTCTTGGGAATCCCCTTATGCTTGTCATGACTATGGCAAGTCATGCTGTTAGCAATGTCCCTCATATAACAGCTGGCTGCAAAGGATGTCAGGTCTTTGCTCGATGAGTTCATCAGCTTTGAATGTAGTCTTGACCACGGAACCTCATACTGGGGCTAGAGTGATTAGGAGAATTATGGTATTGCACTGCTAGCATAACGATGGATTGTTCACTCTCGTATTGGCGACAGATTTCGTCTTGCCCTATGCCGTAGTATAAGTTGTGATTTCTAATTTTCCTTTCTTCCTATTTCTTTTACTCAAATTTCTAATTTTCTTTCCCTAAACACTACAAACATAAACCCGAACTCAATATCAAAAGATTTCAAACCCACCAAAAAACAACAGTGACTGTTAAAAATCGTTTAAAAGGACAATCTATTGTTTTGGTATTAGCCTTTTTAATAATCAATTTTGTCATTTCCTGTCCCAGTTTTCTTTTAAAACATACTGACGTTAACGCAGGCAGGTGGTTAAAAATTGATGAAGAAAATAACTATTCTATTCGAATTTATCATACTACTCTTGAATATATTCTTCTCTTTCCTTTGTAGCTGGTTGTGTGACTTTGAAAATATTCTTTAATGAATACCTAATTTTCTATCGCAGGTCTCATTTGAAAGGATAAGAATGTTGTCCTGCATTTAGAGAGTAGGCCTATAATAAATTATAGCTATATGTGTTAAATTCCTTGAGAAATTAGCGTTTTGAATAATGTCCATTCGACAAAACTGCAGTCGTGGTTTTAGCATAAAACATAGAAAGAAGAAAAAATGAAATATAACGACCCCCCCCCCCCTCCCTGCCAAAAAACCCCAAACAACCAACAACCCCCCAAACAAAAAGGAAAGCAACGCCGACCCCCCTCCACCCTACAACAGCACCAACAAGACAACAACAAAAGGAACAGGAAAAACCCACCCCCCAAAAAACCAAAACAACAACACATCTGTTACAGCAATATCCAGATCTATAGAAGCAAAACTACAACATGAACGGCAGCGATCAACTTTTTTTTTTTTTTATATTTTTTTTTACACATTTCGCGATATCATAACACCCGTGGTATTTTCAACTGTACCTGAGTAACTTTATCGCCCTGATCTCTCCACAATAATAATACTAATAATTAATATGTGCATCATGTAATCTCTTGTCAATTTGATGCATGAGTCTCACCCAGCCTATAGACACCTTGCCCACAACAGCAGAAAATGGCTTGTTAGGTGATTGCCGTGCTTTTTTCTATGCAAGTCATAATCAGCACAGGGATGTTAAAATGGAACATGAGAAGACACAATCATTTGGCATGTACGTGGCAACCCAAGCTGATGTCATCAAGACACCATCTGTGTTGTGCAGTTGGTGTTGTGTTAATAAACCGTTAATCTGTTTTTTCTGTGAAAGTGAGAGCAGGGTAAAACAGGGGAGAAGGAGGCGGAGGGGGGATTGGGGGGGGGGTGGGGGGGGTGTAGATTGTGCTTCGAATCGTTTCTTTCCGCCCCACCTCTTTGTGTTTGTATTATATCTCTTCAACAGTAATCACCCATTAATCCTTATTTCTCTGCCTGCCTGCCTGCCTGCCTGTCTGTCTGTCTGTGGCCTGTCTGTCTGTCTGTCTGTCCGTCTCCGTCGTCTGTCCGTTGTTGTCTCCATTTCTGTCTGTCCGTCCGTCTGTCTGTCTCATCTCTGTCTGTCTGTCTCCATCCCTGTCTGTCTGTTGTCTGTCTGTCTGTCTGTCATCAAATCACTGATTGGACTCAAAGGGAAAAATGTTCTAAAATTTGAGTAAACATGACATAACATAAAACAAAAAATATAATCTGTGAAGAAACTGAGAGAGAGAAGAGAGAGAACGAGAGAAGAAGAGCAGAGAAGAGAGAAGGACGAAAGGACACGAGAGAACACAGCACAGACAGACAGACAGACGACAGACAGACAGACAGACAACGACAGATGGACAGCAGAAAGATAGAGAAAAAGAAGACAACATATCACAGAAAGAAAAAAACACAACACCAGAAGAAACAACAGCGTACGAGCCAACAGACACAACAGCAGACACAACAACACACACACACACACACACACACACACATGGACACACATGAACATACACACGCCACACCCCACCCCCCACACGCACACAACACACACACCACACACACACAAACACACACACACACACACACAAACACACACACACACACTACACATCAGCACACACCACTACCACACAGAAAACACCACACCCCCCCCCACACACACAAGGAGAAAGTTATGAAAAACAAAGAGAAAAATAATAATATAATGTATGTATATACACAGATGAAGACACACACACAGTCCTATCCCACTAAAGCTTTTTTATGACAAGACAGGAGGAAAAGTCATCCATTGACAGCAGGATGACACGGCAGGAGTGAAAGATCAAAGAACAGGGAATGATCTTATCTAACTGCCAGCCATCCCCATTGGCTTTTATTTCGGGTATTTTGCTGTTATTGTTCTCGCTTTTGTTTTGCTTTGTTTGTTTTGCTCTGTTCTGTTTCGGTTTTATCTTCTTGTTGTTGTTTTGTTCTATCATATTTCTTCTTTTTTGTTGTTGCTGATTTTTTGGCCTTGCACTAAAATAACATTTCTGGTCGGCTGGTTATAAATATAAAATTGTGTTGTGT
>CM060316.1:51129485-51134485 GCA_030674155.1 Stramonita haemastoma | reverse complement strand
GACACATGTTTGCATAGATTAGCTGGGAAGCTATGCAGATAAATACATAGGTGAAGATGAGAAGGAGAAAAGGACAGACAGAAGAAGACAGACAGACAGAGACAGAGAAGACAGACAGACAGATAGACAGACAGACAGACAAAGAAAACAGACAAAACAGACAGACGGGGACAGAACCAGAGAGAGATAACATACGCGCTGCTATGTAGTGAATTGGGTTTTAGAATAAAAATCTAATTTGTAAAAGGAAAATTTGTACGATGTGGATTCTTATTTATTTTAAAAACCTGTCTTCTTTTCTTTATGCATTCCGATTTTGTTCTTTTGTTTCGTCTCTCATTAAATATACTTTTCTTGCTAATTACGTTCTCTTTCATAGTTTATACACACCCCAAGTGATAATCTATCTCTTTTTCTGTTTTATACCCTTCAGTGTTTCTCTATGTTCTCCTCTCTTCCTTATGTTCATTTCCTCTTCTCAGCTGCCGTCTTTTATTCTCCAGAAAATTTAATTTTACCACACTTTTCCTCTTTCCTCACCTTACTTCATCAGTTGTTTAAAAAAAATCTTCGTACAGAAAATAATTTTCCATAAAATTCCCTATCTCTTTGGTTTTGTCAATTAGTTCATATCAGCATCGGCTTCTGTCTCCAACTGTTAGCTTGGTGTTATATATATATATATTATATATATATGTGTGTGTGTGTGTGTGTGTGTGTGTGTGTGTGTGTGTGTGTGTGTGTCGTGGGGTTCAGGAACATTAGTGTTTATTTGTTATGAAGTGTGTACACGAAAGCGATGATAAAGATAAGAATGATGTAAACCGTCTCACTTTTATCATTCAACATTATGAAACTATCATGAATCTAGTGTAGTATGTATATCGTGCATCACACATGGCTTTTATGGGGCGAGTACACAATTATTAAGACGAAGCTAGTGATGTTGACTCTGTCATTTATCAGATAGATAGCCATTTGGCCTCATTTTTTTCTTGTTTCAAGGGCATTAAGAGTTGGATTTGATACCATGTTAAGTAATGAGATATTTGTTTCCTTCTTCTTGATATACATACCACCAGGCTGGCACTTAACTGTGTATCTCAGTCATACGCGTGCGCGCATACGCACGCACACATTCACACGCTCCGGCATGCACAAACACATACAAGCACACACACATGCACACACACACATACACATACCTACACACTTACAACACACACGCACACACACACACACACACACCAGCCCCCCCCCCCCCCCCACACACACACTATTAACACACTATTCCATCCACCAAAATTAATATTATTTACAAAGGACACAGTAAACAATGCCTACCCAAAGAAGACACCAACAAAATCATAACTACATACACACACGTCTGACTGTCGTTTTCCTTCCAAAAACACTGATGACAATCTTACCACACTATATAATATGTATGTATATGTTAGTATGCCTCTGTTACATCAAGTAGTGAGGCTGTATATGTATGTAGGCAGTAGGGTGAGCAGACTACAGGATGATGGGGAGGAGATAGGATAAGAAGAGATAAGGAGACGGTACTGTTGACAGATGTCATCACTCAGCAGGAGGAAGATCGTATTACCAGGTTATTCTGGTATCTGGGTGTTCAGGAACTGGGTTGTTACATAGGCTGCTGAATAGGAGGAGACAAGGTTCCTTTGTTTAGGCTGTAGTAGGGTGGGTGCCAGCATCCTTGTATAGGTGTGTGTATAGGGTGTGTGTGTGTAGGGTGTGTGTGTGTGTAGTGTGTGTTTGTGTGTGTGTGTGTGTGTGTGTGTGTGTGTGTGTGTGTGTGTGTGTGTGTGTGTATGTGTGTGTATAGGGTGTGTGTTTGTAGTGTGTGTGTGTGTGTGTGTGTGTGTGTGTGTGTGTGTGTGTGTGTGTGTGTGTGTGTGTGTGTGTGTGTGTGTGAAAGTCAAAGTCAACGTCAAAGTCAAAAGTCAGAATTTTATTTCTAGATGCAAGATATAGTCTGTCTGTCTGTCTGTCTGTCTGTCTGTCTGTCTGTCTGTCTGTCTGTCTGTCTGTGTCTCTGTCTCTCTCTCTTTTGTATGTCTTTTCCCGTTTTCTTTTGAATATTCTGTCAATCTATAACCTCTGTGTCATTTTGTCTGTCTCTCTGCCTATCTTTTGCTTGCTCGTTTGCTCCCTTTTTAATTACCGAGTCATCATTTCTTTATGTTCCTTAAAAAAACCATTTAAGTGTTATGGTCAAAACCCATGCTCTCGTGTATGCGCGTGCCAAATTTGAATAACAAACTGTGCCAATCCATTTCAGGACAATGCAAACCCAGATGCAAAGTTGAAGATTAGCAAATAACCCCTTCCCCCCAAAAAAAACCCTGCATTGAGCCTGCAAGCACTTGAGTCCGCAATTCTCCTCTCTCTAAAGCAAAGTATTATGCAAACTTTACAGCTACGGCACATTTCTCTGTGTGAAATCCAGGTTGGTCCTCAACCCCTAGGGAAAAAAGCATCGCCAAGCTAGCTTGCTACACGACCACCTATTTTTTCCCCTCCTGTCTGTGTGTGTATCTGTTTGCACATGAGATCAGTTTCACTATGGGATTTCTGCCAAGACTAACTAACTCTTTTGTTGCTGTGACATCTTTTTTGTATGATAAATGCACGCAACACGGTGTCCCTGTTTATAGTTTCATCTGAAAAATTGACACTTGTAACATCAGGGTCTAGAGTAGGGGGGGGGGGGGGGGGGGATGAGGAGGAGTTTGGCTTTGGATGTGTTGGAAAAGAGACTCGAATTTAAACAAAAGCGTTGCCTCTAGACCTTAAGTGTCTATAGTGTCACTATTGTGTCTGAATTCTCTGGGTTGAGCTAATGGTTAGGAATACAGGGGTCAGCTCTATATTCCCTCAGCTCTATGTTCCTTCAGCTCTCCTCTCTTTGTCTGTCCTTTTTTGCTGCCTGTATTATTATTTTTTAAATTATTTTTATTTTTTATTTTATTCTTTTATAGCAAGGATAATGGGATAAGCACTCTTGTGCTTTTTTACATCCAGTCCCCGTGTGCATGCAGTTTTTGTAAATGTCATTTCTTCCCACCAGCACACGATGGCCTACTCTTACGAAAAGCGGAACAGGATTTAACATGTGCGCAAGATGTTCTGCGTGTGTTCACACACAGGGCCTCGGTTTATAGTCTCATCCGAAGGACTTTGGAGATCTCTCTCTCTCTCTCTCACGTCATTTTCATTATAAACTCACGCTTGACCATTGGTCATTTTAACCATTGCTTGATCACAGGTCATTCTGACCATTGCTTGGTCACTGGTCACTCTGACCATTAGTTGACCTTTGGTCATCATGTAACTTGACTTGAGGGAACATAGAGCTGAGGGAACATAGAGCTGAGGGAACACAGACACGCTCCCGGAATATCGAATACATATAGTTTGAGCCTTCTATAGATCACCAGCAATGGGTGGGACAGGCAGTGGTTAGACCGTTGTGATTTCAAGGTAAATAAGGGTGCGGGTTCAACTCTCCTCTGAAAAGATCATTTAGGGGAATGTCCCCCTGGAGTTAACGTTGTTCTAACTTTGCTCCCACCAATCTTTTTGAATGAAACAACAAGCCGAGGTTGCGAGTGCGCACACATTAAACTCCTATCCAAGTCATTAACAAGAAGACACCTAAAGCCAATGAGATGCATGAAATGAAGAAACCCAGCCTGCAATCTAATATGCGAAGAAGGATAGACTCCAACATCTCTTTGTTTCTCTCTCTATTTTTTTTCTTACCTTCCTATCTTTTCTGTTGCGTATTTTCTGCCTTCCTAGTCCATCCTCCTACCTGTCTCCGAGCAAATCTCACAACTGTTTTCTTTTCATAGTTTTTATTACGTTATATGGCATTTTGCCTGTATTGTTTTGTTCTGGCAGCCAGGTAGTGATATGGTTGGTATACACTGGGATGGGCACAGGATGTCCATCCTGCAAGGATACTTTTTATATGACATTTTTTTCGATTTATTTTTCTACAGTGATGTATTCAGTGTCATTTTTTTCTTTCGGTCTCTTTTAATCTGGGGATGGTAAATGAAGCGGAATGGCTACTGTCCTCAGCACGGTCTGATTTTATTTGCCTTAAGGAATGCAATCAGTAAGTTACTTTGTCATTTGATTAATTTTATCCCCAGACCGATAGTATTGGATATTTGAAAGGGTTAGATGATGTTGACTTTGAACTGGAAGTGAACGTTTTTTGGAGTTGCTCTCTCGTTGTCTCTGTCTCTGTCTCTCTCTGTCTCTCTCTCTTTGTCCTTCTCTCTTCTCTGTTCTCTCTGTCTCTCTGTCTCTCTGTCTCTCTCTGTCTCTCTCTGTCTCTCTCTCTTCTCTCTCTCTCTCTCTCTCTCTCTCTCTCTCTCTCTCTCTCTCTCTCTCTCTCTCTCTCTCTCTCTCTCTCTCTCTCTCTCTCTCTCTCCAGAAACCGTACAATTTTCTCCAAGGTATTAAAAAAAAAGAAGTGAAGTTCGTGAATGTGCCCTACTAAATGTACGTTACACACAGACCCATGCTCTATCATCCAATCTGACAGACATGTACCCAGACTATCACCGTTGAAGGTCACGTAGAATAAGATACCACACAACAAAAACAACAACAGAAAAAAAAGAACCCGACTTCACAGAAAACAAGATTCAAACTTTAGCTGGCTTAGACAGTCAAGGTGACTGCAGCCCAGTACATCTTGGCTAAGAAGTAGGCTGGTGTCTGTTTGTTTCTGCAAGACGGTGTGTCTATCATCTCCCCTTCTGCAGGCTTCTGGTGTGGGGGGAAGAAACGGGTTTCACAGTCGTGGCAGAACCACAGAAGCCACGCTGGGAACGTGCTGCTAGCTCTGCTAGTATATTAACCTGGCAGGAAACTTCACCGGAGTTTTGTAGAAGAAAACACACACGCAAACGCATGTACTAACACACATGGATACGCGCATGCATACACAT
>CM060316.1:51113605-51119385 GCA_030674155.1 Stramonita haemastoma | reverse complement strand
AAGACAACGACAGACAACGGTCTTTGGGCATGCACTTAGTTTGCATTGTCTGATCTAAAAACCGTAACTAAAGCCTAGACACTCCCTTCAACAACAGACAACAACGGATAGTCTGTTGAAACTATTTACGTTCCCACGATAATGTTTTACATAAAGGGCAGAACGGGGCTTGTCTTTTTTTCGTTTTTGCTAAGTAAGGACACACGTCATCATTAGTGTTACTTTTTAAACCTGTGTCTATAAGATACGTGGATTTAAAAGGCCAGACAGTGAGTTGTTGCAGACTTATCGAGAAGTCTGGAACCTTTAGTTCCATCTTAGAGATGCCAACTTTTTGTTGTTGGGGGGGGGGGGGGGGGGGTTGCTAGCAATTTTTTATCCCTTCTTCTAAAAAGACGTGAATTTAAGAGGTTTTCTGTACTCCCAAGATAACATTTTTTTTCCCAATTTACACATGAGAATTGCAGCGTTGTGTGCCTTATAGGAGCTAGCTTTACTGTTTTGATATTCTTTCTATTCTTTTTGAATTTTTCTCTAGCTTTGCAGATAAAAAATTTGAGTGCGGTCTATTACAGATAAGCATTTTCAGCATGAGTGGGGTTATTTTTTCACCGAGGCAAATTTAAATTTTTCGCTTTTTCCTTTCACGAAACGAAATTACAGCGTTGAAGTTTGTATAAAGCAAATTTAAGGAAGGATGGTTGTTCTTATTTTTTTCTTTCTGCTGTTAGTTTTCTTTTCCTCGTTTCTTTTTTTTTATTATTATATTTTAGCCTCTTGTCAGTGAATACACGTTGTTTATCCTTTTCTCGATTTAGACATCACATTTTTTTTTCTGGGTCTCTGTCTGCTATCTGTCTGTCTGTCTGTCTATCTGTCTGTCTGTTGTCTGTCGGGTCCTGTCTGTCTGTCTGTCTGTCTGTCTCTCTCTCATCTCTCTCTCTCTCTCTCTCCTCTCCTCTCTCTCTCTCTCTCTCTCTCTCTCCAAATAGATAAGTAAAAAGATATGTAAATGTTTTAATTATTACATATACATTTATTTCATTTTTATACATAGATACGGGTTATATGCCTCTGTGTGTAGGTCGGTCGGTTAGTCTCTGTCTCTGTCTCTGTTTCTGTCTCTGTCTCTGTCCTTGTCTCTGTCTCTCTCTCTCTCTCTCCTCTCTCTCTCTCTCTCTCTCTCTTCTCTCTCCTCTCTCTCTCTCTCTCTCTCTCTCTCTCTCTCTCTCTCTCTCTCTGTCTTTCTCTCTCTGTCTCTGTCTGTCTGTCTGTCTGTCTGTCTGTCTGTCTGTCTGTCTGTCTGTCTGTCTCTCTCTCTCTCTCTCTCTCTCTCTCTCTCTCTCTCCTCTCTCTCTCTCTCTCTCTCTCTTCTCTCTCTCTCTCTCTCTCTTTCTCTTTCTCTCTCTGTGTCTTTTTTCTTAACTTCAAGGATGCCTTCTTCAGTGTTTCATTTCTATTCATTGTGAATGACCATTCACATATCGCCATAGCCAAACAAAAACACCTCTTTATATGGTCTGATACCATTTCTCCGGTCTGGTAGATAAATGAACCATTTTCTCTAGCCCCTGTTTATTAGCCATTGAAAAACCTTTCTTTTATTGCACCCCCTCCACTCCCAAATACATCATTGGTAGACCAAGTCAGTGTCACAATATCAATCCATTTCTATTTTCTAAGATATACTGTCTCCATTTTTTAGAAATATATCCAGGTCCGTGTCTTTCTGTCTTTTCTTTTATCTCATTGTACCTGTCTGGTTTTTTAGTACTTTTCTGTCTGCCTGTCTATTTGTTTGTCTGTCTTTCTCTGTCTCTGCCTCTGTGTCTCTCTCTATTTCTTTCTATGTTTCTCCATTTCTCTCACTTTCTCTTTCTCTGCCTCTATCTCTGTCTCTGTGTCTCTGTCTCTGTCTCTGTCTCTGTCTCTCTCTCTTTCTCTTTCTCTCTCAGGAGAGGAGCAGGAGGAGAATAAAGAAAAAGAATATAAAAAACAAAAGCGCTAATAACATTGACAGCAGCACCAACACCAACACCACCAACATCACCACCACCAACACCAACACCACCACCACCAACACCACCAACACCAACACCACCAACACCACCACCACCACCAACAACAACAACAGAAGACGGAAGACTCCACACCTCAATCCTGAAAGGCAACGTCCCACAGCTTTCCTCGCTAACCTGTTTAAACTGCAGTACAGACGCCTCCTTCTCCATGTCTTAGTGAAGGGGATGGGGGGGGGGGGTGGGGAGGGGAGTGGAAAGCCAAACAAAAACAATGAAGAGGAGGAGGAGAAAGATAGAGACAAAGAAGAATATCAACAACAATAATACTGATAAGGTTAACAGCAACAATAACACCAACAACAAGACGAAAGATGTCATATTCCTTAAGGGTAACGTCCCACAGCTTTGCCAGCTGTCCTGTTAGAACTTTATCACAGACACCTCCTCTTGTTCAATGCCTACATTAATAACACCAACAATAACAATAAAACAACACCACCAACAACAACACCAACAACAACAAGAAGACGAAAGACGTCATATTCCTGAAGGGTAACATCCCACAGCTTTGCTTGCTGTCCGGTTAGAACTGCATTGCATACGCCTCTTCCTGTTCCATGCTTCAGGAAAAAGAAAAAAAGAAAAGAAAAGAAAATCCGTGTTGTGCACAGTCACGTTTTGTGGTCCGTCCCCATCTGCTCATTTCCTGTTTCTCTGCTTGCTGGATGTGGGGGGGGGGGGGGGGGGGGGGGGGGGGGTTCTCTGTTGGTGTGCTTGCTGGCTTGTTAATCTGTCTGTCTGTCTGTTTGTCTGTCTATGTCACTGTCCCTGCCTCTGTCGCGCTCTCTCTCTGTCTCTGTCGGTCTCTCTGTCTCTTTCTCTCTGTGTGTGTCGCTTTCTCTGTCTCTGTCGCGCTCTCTCTCTGTCACTGTCTCTGTTGCTCTCTTTCTTTGTCTCTCTCCCTCTCTCTCTCTCTCTGTGTTTCTCTCTGTATCTGTCTCTGTCTCTCTCTGTGTCTCTGTCTCTCTCTCTGTCTGTCTGTCTCTGCCTGTCTGTCTAGATCTCTCTCTCTCTCTCTCTCTCTCTCTCTCTCTCTCTCTCTCTCTCTCTCTCTCTCTCTCTCTCTCTCTCTCCTCTCTCTCTCTCTCTCTCTCTCTCTCTCTCTCTTTTTATTAGAAGTACATGTGTGCATTTATGCATGTGTGTATATATGCTCATGGGCGCGCGTACACATACACACACACGTACGCACGCACGCACGCACACACACACACAAACACACATACAACACACACACACACACACACACACACACACACACACACACACACACACACACACACACACACACACACACACACACACACACACACACACACACACACACACACCACACAGGCGGTGCACTCGAGATCGAGAACGTCTTTGTATCTGTATGTCAGTGATGAAGAGATCGATATACTGGACCTAAAAACAAACCTTCCCACAAGCATCACGTCGCCTGGGATCTGACGGAAGCATTACGTGCCGGCAACAAGCAAGACACTGTAGGAGAATGTCCACACTATTGCCTGTCTTGCTGCACTGTGCTGTACATGTATCATCGTCTTGAGGTGAGGCGCTGGTGTGGTGTTTCCATCTTGATTAATCTCCCCTCCACACATACACACATGCATATATACATGCACATGCACACGCAACACACATGCATACACACATGCATATACACATGCATGCACACACACATGCATGCACACATGCACGCACAAACACACAGACACATATACACATATACACACATATACACACATATACACACATATACACACATATACACACATATACACACATATACACACATATACACACATATACACACATAGGGGACGGGATAGCCTAGTGGTCAGAACATTACGCTCGCAATTTGACGACCCGTGTTCGATTCCCGTCCGAGGGGATTTTTCTCCTGGAGTTAACAGCAGTGCTGACTCCACTCTCACCAAAAGTCCTTCGGATGAGACCATAAACCGAGGCCCCGTGTGTGAACGCACGCAAAACATCTTACGCACAAGTTAAATCCTGTTCCGCATTTCGTAAGAGTAAGCCATTGTGTGCCGGTGGGAACAAATGACATTAACAAAACTGCATACACATGGGGACTGAATGTAAAAAAGCACAAGAGTGATTATCCCATTATCTTCGATATGAAAGAATAGAATAAAAGAATAGACTAGAACAAACACACACCACCACCCACTCACGCACACTCACACACACACACACAAACGCACGCACGCACGCACGCACACACACACACACACACACGCTAGCACGCACGCACGCACGCACGCACACACACACACACACACACACACACACACCACACACACACACAAAGGGGGGGAGATGAAATAGTAGGCACCCATCAGTCTCGGAAGTCAATGGAGATGCGAGCTAGTCTTAAGAGCGCAAAGCCTGAGTAAGTAAGTATGGAGGGCAAGCTGTTACCCATGCAGCAGACCCTCCCCCTCCACGCCTCTGGAATGATCCATTGGAAAGGCAATGACCGATATGAATGGAAAGGCAATGACCGATATGAATGGTTCCAGTGCTGTCGCAGGAGGCACTAGAACTTTGCCATATACAGCCCCAAACCGCCCTTGGACTCCAACCCCCTGATTTTTACTCAGGATGGTATCTAAACACGACACCTGTGTGCATACTGTTTTTTATGATTTTGTCATCCGCTCCTACCGGCACACGATGGCCTGCTCTTCCGAAAGGCGGAACGGGGTTTTAATGTGTGCGCAAAATGTTCTGCGTGTGTTCGCACACGGGGCGTCGGTTTATAGTCTCATCCGAATGACTTTTACATTTAGTTCGATTTTTTTTGTCAAACTGGGAAGAAAGGGCGAGGCTGGGTAGGAACCCAGAAACTCACTGTTTACATATTGGCAGGCGAACGTCTTAAACATACTGCCACCTTCCTTCCTGGACCTAAAAAATAAAAGAAAATAGCACACATTTGTTATTTCTAATATCTTTTTTAATGTGTGCAATATCACTTTTTGGAAAGACGTTAAAGGTTTGCGACCGTGTGTGTTTTTGAGCGTGTATATATACATCATGTGTAACTGTGTGCATGGGTATGAGCATGGACGTGTACGCACAACTTTGGCTCGCACTGTAGGACAGGCGAAACTGATACAATAGATAGACAGCACTGGCACTGAATCTATAGGGTTACTGTTTTTTCTTGAATACTTCCCAGTGTAACAACGACAGAACCCCAAAAGTAAATACCGAACACTTAAAAAAAACAAAGCAGCCAACAACCCAAACAAAATAATCCGACAATAACAAAACATTTTTGTCAAGGGACAATGAAGATAGTGTAATGGACAAGTTGGATCCTGACAAAAATTATATTAATTTTTTGCCATTGAGGAGGCGAAATCCAGGGAGTGAGGAAATGTGACATTTCTTACCGATTAGGGGAGAGATTCTTGGCTCTTAAGTACAGCTCTTCAAGGTGTCGTTAGCCTTTGAAGCAATTCTCTCTTTTTATTATAACTGGGTTTTTTTTATTACTTATTTTCATTTTATACCACTTTATGTCACAGCAGATTTCCCTGCGTCGAATTCGGGCTGCTCTGCCCAGGGAGACTGCGTCGCCACAAGTGCAGCATCTACCCTTTTTTTTTCTTTTTCCTGCATGCAACTGTATTTGTTTCCCTATCACAGTGGCTTTTTTCTACA
>CM060316.1:51101105-51108605 GCA_030674155.1 Stramonita haemastoma | reverse complement strand
AATTCTTTTATTTCGAGGAGAATGAATGAGCACGCATCTGCTTTTTTTACATCCAGTCCCCGGAGAGAGAGAGAGAGAGAGAGAGAGAGAGAGAGAGAGAGAGAGAGAGAGAGAGAGAGAGAGACAGAGACAGAGACAGAGAGACAGAGAGACAGAGAGACAGAGAGACAGAGAGACAGAGACAGAGAGAGAGAGACAGAAACAGAAACAGAAACAGAAACAGAGAGACACAGAGAGAGAGAAGACTATCATATACGGGAAACATGGTGCAATTCATTTGGAATGAAAACATCTAGAAAAGATGGAAAGAACGAAAACTAAAAGAAGGGGAAAAAACGAAATAACAAAAAAATAAAACAAAATTGCTAATGAAGACAGAAATAAACCATCCACAGAATAAAATGGAAACGATGGTGTTCCATGATCCCCCGAACTCCTTCTTTGGAATCATGTTGTCCTAAAACTTAAAGTCCTGATCAGTCGAAATGAACTTTAACCGCACTTGGATCAACATGTATCTAAGATAAATACATTTTAAGAAATAGAAGATCGTTTACTGGTCTCCGTTCGTTTAAAGGTTCAAAAACTGAAGATCATCTGCTGATAAAATCATAATTATGTGGATTCATAGCGACATGTCGAACACTGAAGTCAAGCATCATTCGGAGAGGCAGAGAAAAGAGATAGTATCTCTGTCGCTGGCTCTGCCTGTCTGTCTGTCTGTCTGTCTGTCTGTCTGTCTTGTCTGTCTGTCTGTCTGTCTGTCTGTCTGTCTGTCTCTCTCTCTCTCTCTCTCTCTCTCTCTCTCTCTCTCTCTCTCTCTCTCTCTCTCTCTCTCTCTCTCTCTCTCTCTCTCTCTCTGAATTCGTTGGCGCGTGCTTACGTACAGGCGCTTGTAAACACGCATAGCATCTTTTATTACAGTCAGGTTTTCGTTTTTACTGAGCGTTTTCACGACGAAGCGTTAACACGGGAAAAACAACCTTTAATTTTCTACTACCCAGCAATAAACATGAAAGTAGAGAGAGTGACCATGTTCCAAGGTATTGCTGCTTTTAGGCTAGTCCATCTCCAGGCCTCCAGATCTGTGATTTAAAAGCCCTGCCTGGTGCATTACGACACAGACGTGCGTGCAATGCAATGCACAGACAGATAATAAGAGAGACATACATGTAGACAGACTGCAATCACGCTCATCCTTTTGTAATCAACATCACTGAACATAATAATCACTGAACATTAAGACAAACTAAAAGTCCTTCGGATGAGACTATAAACCGAAGCCCCGTGTGCGAACGCGCGCAGAACATCTTGCGCACACATTAAGTCCGGTTTCGCTTTTCCTAAGAGTAGGCCATTGTGTGCCTGGTGGGAACAGATGACAAGATTTACAAAACTGCATACACACGGGGGCTGGATGTAAAAAAGCACACGAGTGTTTATTCCATTAGCCTCGATATAAAAAATAAATAATAATAGAAATAAATAAATAATCAATATAGAGAGAAAGGCGGGACCCTCTTCTACGATCTGTACATCACCCGAACTGCCTGGCATCCTTTACTTTCCGCCGTTTAATTTTCCGAAACACGACTTTGATGTAACTGCAGCGTGTATCTAGTAAGAGCTATTGACAAATGGTGAAGTCATCAAGTTTCAAGCATAATTTGGGTTTTTCCCTATTTTTTTCCCTAGAAAAGTGAACTGTAGCCAACTTGGCAAAAGTGTGGGAGGGGGGGGGGGTATGTGTGTGTGTGTGTGGGGGGGGGGGGGTGCGTGTGTGTGTGTGTGTGTGTGTGTGTGCGTGCGTGCGTGCGTGGTGGTGTGTGTGTGTGTGTGTGTGTGTGTGTGTGTGTGTGTGTGTGTGTGTGTGTGTGTGTGTGTGTGTGTGTTCGACTCTGAACATTGATTAAAGGTGTTGTTTCACCGAACATTAAGACGAACTTTAGTAGAGTATTAACTGGTGATCGAATAGGATTTTTTGTTGAATTACAAAGATCATAGTTTATCAGTGCATTAGTTTGTGAAAGTTGTATGCATGCAATGTGTTTTACTTCCTTCACAGTATGCACTATTTTAATATCTTTATGCACAAGTAATTTTAGAATTATCAGGTTTTGGTCTATTGAGATTTTAAAACAGATTTTTAACTCGGGTTGAACTATGAAAGAAAATACCCCCTAGAGTGTTTTCACACAAAATAAGACGATTTTTAATATTGTTGTTCTGCATTCCAAAATATCCTTAGTTTATTTTCATACAAAGCTGGACGACAGTTAATGTCGCTATTGAGATTTTCAAAATATCCTCAAGTCTGCTCTCATACGAAATAGGACGACAATTCGTGTTATTTGATGCTCAAAAACCTTTGTCTAACATCTTGTTTCAGTTTGTTCAAGATGAACAGATCTATTGCCGATAATTATTTTAAAACACTGTGTCTGTTATCAAGAAGATACAGACTTAAAATGTTATGACTTTATCGTGTATCAGCTGCCATGGTGCAGGGTGCTGTGTGAAGAAATAAAGCCAGACAAACCTTAGGGCCCAGCCCCTTGACGAGCAGGCAGCCCCTTCACGAACAGGCAGCCCCTTCACGAACAGGCAACCCCTTCACGAACAGGCAGCCCCTTCACGAACAGGCAGCCCCTTCACGAACAGGCAGCCCCTTCACGAACAGGCAGCCCCTTCACGAGCAGGCAGCCCCTTGACGAACAGGCAGCCCCTTGACGAACAGCCAATATGTAGTTGTTAACAGGGTGGGGTATGCTTTGAGCTACATATAGAAAGACTTTCCACAACACAATCAGATATTTTGGAAAATGTCCCTCACATTACTTGGCCTACACTTTAGGTATGTTTCTGCAGCTTATGGAACTGGTTGAGAGTGGGCTACATTATCACGCAAAAAAAACCCCTTATTGTAGAGCTTTGCCGTCTGAACCTCTAAACCATCATCCCAGCCATCGTTACTTATCATTTTTGCAATTAAGAAAACTCGCCGGTTGTTCTTGTTGCCAAGATCTCCTTGTGACATACCTGTTCTTTGTTCTTCACTTTGTGCATGTGGTGATATCGTTTATAAACCTTGCAGGTTGGCCCAGTGTATGCTAGACACCTTAAAAACTCCAGAATCAAAGATTTCCAAGTTCTCAAAAAGCTGCTGTCTGTCTGTCTCTGATTATTTAGCATAAGTGAAAGATTTTCGGTTGGCTTTCTTCTTTCCCGAACACTTATGTTGTCCCATTCCATTAGGCAAAAGCGTATTAAGGCATTAGCTGTAATGAATTATTGATTGATTTTTAAATCAGATTTGTTGGCTGCACTGTATTTTATCAGTTCGTCTGTCTGAACTTTTGAGAGGTAAAGGTAGCGTGTTCAGCGTTTATATACTGCAAAAAATCATTTGCCTTCCACCGAAATTAGACGCTGTTAACATGTATATGTAAATACACGAATTGTGTGCAGCCTTTACTTTTACTAAAGAAAATGTTGAAGAGGATAATATTATTGTTGCAGATGTGTTGTTATTGTTATTTGCATTGCTGCTTCTGTTGCTATTTTTGAGGAGGAAGAGGAGGAGGACGACGACGACGACAAGGAGGACGATGAGGAGGACAAGGACGAGGACGAGGAGGACGAGGACGAGGAGGAGGAGGACGAGGACGAGGACGAGGAGGAGGAGGAGGACGAGGACGAGGACGAGGAGGAGGAGGAGGAGGAGGGAGGATAGTGCACTCTTTGTGACATAGCACAAGCAAGCGACAAAAAGAGCAGAAAAAGAAAGTCAAGCAACAGTGTATTTTATATAGTGTCCCTTAGAAAAATTACAATCTGCTTTGTGCAGAGACATTCTCTCTCTCTCTCTTTCTCTCTCTCCTCTCTCTCTCTCTCTCTCTCTCTCTCTCTCTCTCTCTCTCTTTTCTCTCTCTCTCTCTCTCTCTCTCTCTCTCTCTCTCTCTCTCTCTCTCTCTCTTCTTCTCTCTCTCTCTTCTCTCTCTCTCTCTCTCTCTCTCTCTTTTCTTTCTTTCTTTCTTTCTTTCTATCACCCTTTCTCTCTCATTACCAATGATTATCTTTCGGGAATCGCCTTGACGACTTCCACTTATTTCGCGTGCGAAAGTAGCAAACTTCAAGTAACAAATGAAACTGCCGCACTTTTCTGTTTACGCCTACTGGTTATACTCATGTATCTGTAACTCACGAACCTCAGGATAAATGACAAAATTACATATATGATCCTCTGCAGGCATGTATACAGCAAGAACAGTAAAACACAAGCTGGTCTGCATATTAGTGAAGAGAAGAAATTACCCCCATCTTAACCAACAACGTACTGTTTCCTTAAGTGATCCTACAGGGGTTTTAGACCAAATACTTCAGATTCAGTGATTTACCCATTCGGCCATTTTGCCAGCCAAACTTAATAAGACAGCTGACGAAAAAGATTTATACATTCTTCCACTAGAAGCTACCGGATAATCATCACTGAACATGTCTCCTGAGATTAAAAAGAAAAGTTTCGATGTTTACAATAAAAAAAAAAGGATGTAATATATCTCGCACCTTCCCACAACAATTTTTTGCTGTTTACTTTAAAATTCATTCCAGCCAAGTAATCTATCAGCAAACATCAACAAAAAATAAACAAATAAACTAACAAACAAATCTGAGCTTCGATTTTTCAAACATGTTTGTTGCATTCAAAACAGCAGAAATGCATTTGCGAGTGCGCGCATGAACACTGACAGACACATGTAAACACAACTTTACTGTCACTTGCATGCGGTGCACACGTGCGCTTGTGTGCGAACGCACGCACGCACACACATATACAAACACCCTCGCGCGCGCCCACGCGTACACACACGCGCACGCACCTACGTACGTTACATACATACATACAGACAGACAGACAGACAGACAGGGCAGGCAGGCAGGCAGGCAGACAGACAGACAGACAGACAGACAGACAGGACAGGACAGACAGACATACATACATTACATACATACATACATACATACATACATACATACATACATACATACATACATACATACATACATACATACATACATACATACATACCCCACATACCTACATACCTACATACCCACATACCTACATACCTAATACTACCTACCTACCTACCTGCGATGACGGAAGATTCATATGTTGTTCCTTCAAGGTTGTCTGTAATCCTCATATGTTTCCTCTTTTCTCTCTGGTCTTGTTCATAAAAGTTTTCTGAAAATTATTGTACTCTGAAGAATCATAGGAAAACCTGCTTCTTTCTGTGTCACAGTTGTTTTATTTGTCTCACCTTCGTTCTCCTGTCTTTCCCCTCTGCCTTTTTTTCTTTATTTTGCCTTTTCTTTGTTATTTCTTTCAATATACTTTTTCCTTTGTTCCTTTGACTGCCTATAACTGATATTGTTGATGTTTGATTCAATAAAACACCTACGCACCAAACTATGATATTAGGTGGAGGAAAGAAAAGAAAAATTAATGAACAAGGAAAAACTGTGGCCTACCTTTGTCATTTTTGCCATTGCAAACAAGGACATTGAATGGTTTCCGGCAATGAAAAAGAAAGACTTTTGAAGGATAAAAAAGCCGACATCCCCAAACTCAGCGCAAATAAGCAAGGAACATATTTTAACAAAAAAGAATTAGCAGCATTACTAGTTTTAAAAGCAGAAATCCGGACTAAACTGAGCAAGGCAATTGGAATACAGATTTCAAAGCCCACAGTAGCTAATGTCTCAATTGACCCTCGCTACAAATTCAGATGCGGCATTTCAGAGCATGCAAGCGTTAAGGTATTAGTCATTTCTTTTTTTTCTTTTTCTTTTTTTTCTTTTTTTCTTCTTCTTCTTCTTCTTCTTCTTCTTCTTCTTCTTCTTCTTTTCTTCTTCTTTTTTCTTCTTCTTTTTTTTCTTCTTCTTCCTTTTTCTTCTTTTTTTTTCTTCTTCTTTTTTTTCTTCTTCTTTTTTTTTCTTCTTTTTTTTCTTTTTCTTTTTTTTTTCTTCTTCTTCTTCTTTTCTTTTCTTCTTCTTCTTCTTCTTTCTTCTTCTTCTTCTTCTTTTCTTCTTCTTCTTCTTCGAATTCTTCTTCGAAGTCCTCTTCAAATTTTTCTTCAAAACTCTTCTTTGTTGTTGTTGATTTTTTAAGGGCTGTTTTTAAGTTTTTTGTTAGTTTTTTGTTTCCTTTTTCTTTATAAAATTGTTTTCAAGTAAGAAGGATGTGGTGAAAATGTTTTGATATATATATATATGATCTTTTCTGTTTAGGTTGCTCTCTTCTCTGTTGTCTCCTCTCTAAAATTAATTATTTGATTTACTTATTCATGTTCGGGTCAATGTCTTCGTATTTTCTTTGTCGTAAATCGTCTTTTTTTTTTTTTTATCTCTTTCCCTCAAAAGTAAGAAGCCCTTTTTTTTTTACTCTCCTTATTTTTGTTGTTCGGATTGTTTTTGTACATTTAGTGGAAAGTGTTGTTCTCCATTTTCCCTTTTTGAAAAAACAGTAAGTGAGTGACAGCACCTCTTCTTTTAGTAGTATTTCCCCAAAATACACAAAAACAGCAAAAGAAAAAGGAAATAAAAAAGGGGAATCTTGAGTCTGTCTGTATGTATTCTTAAACCCCCCCCTTTTTTTTTTTACTTTTCCAGTTTTTAAAAAAGGTTTTCCCCCGGGTTTTTTGTTTTTTTTTTTTTTCTTTTTATTCATTGGTTTTTGTAATAGTTGTTGCAATGTGGTTTTTTTTTTGGGAAAGTTTTTTTTATCTTAAACCCAGGTCAATACTTTGGAGTTTCCTTTTTTCTTTTGAATTATTTCTTTTTTTTTTTTTTTATATTCAGTTTTTTTGCCTACACAACAACACAAACCCCCAACACAAACACACCGACGCACGCACCGCACGCCCCACGCCCCGGGACCACACCCCCCCCCACACGCACGCACACACACAACACACACACAAACGCACGCACGCACGCACACACACAACCACCACACACACCACATCACACACCGCAGCGCGCCACACAACACCGCACGACGCACGCACGCACGCACGCGCAGTCTTCAATTATTAGTGTTTTCTGTGTTGCTTTATTTCTTGCATCTTTGGGAACTAAAGCTTGGCCCAAAAAAAAAATCACGAGGGAAAAAAAATTTTTTAAACTAAATGTACTTGATCTCTTTGCCGATCCCCTTTCCAAAAAAACATATACTTATACTTATAGGGTGATCAGGTAATTAAAAAAAGAGAGGTGGGGCTCTTGCAATCAAAACCCTTTTTTAAAACCTACCTTATTTCTGGACCAAGTTTCTTATGGGTTTTATTGTTCGTGCCCGATTGTTCTGATTTTTTTTTTAATTCTTTAATGCTTTGAATACGTTTTATATCGAGACGCAGTTCAAAAAATCTATTCAATTTTTAACGCATGTTTGTGTCTTTGGAATTTTTTGTTTTGTTTTTTTCCCCCTTAAAT
>CM060316.1:51090261-51092761 GCA_030674155.1 Stramonita haemastoma | reverse complement strand
AAGCAAGATGGCAACCTTTTTTTTTTTCTTTTTCTTCTTGTCTGTTTTGCCTTGTGTTTCATTTTCTTTGTTTTATTTTGTTTTCTTGGTATGTTTGTCTTACCTTTTTTCCCTTTAGCTCGATATGAAATCATATTATCGTCAAACTAGCCTATGTCAAAAGCTTTGTGAGTTATTGAGGTACACAAAAGACAAAAACCTATATTAAAAAGTAGCCATACTTTGGAATGTTCATGTTAAGATTGTACTTTCATCGGTGAGAAGGTCTTAACAAAGCAACATGTGTTTCTTCCATAAAGAGAGAAAAATCATCTGAAGACCGAGTACCGGTACCTACATGGTGAAGTTCTTGATAACGCCTTACACAGAAGTTTTTCTCATGCAGTGTGTACTCTCACACGCTTATATTCCTATCCCCGGTGTGACGAGTGAGACAGAGAGCATACTTTTTTCAGGTGACTCCCAAAGTGTTGAGCCAAGGGAACACCAAAATAACACCGACAAAAAAAAAAGAAAGAAGAGAATAATCAGGGTAGGGAAGAACTGGCTTGCTGTTCCCAAGGACTGTCCTCTAAGTGGGTGCTACACATGACGGCTACATGTGTGTTATCTCCCCCGAAAGACATACACACACCTGGTCACTACACACGCTCTACTGGAATAGGAGATCGAAAATAGTCTTCTTTCTCAACGAACGCTCAGGCGAAATAATTGGTGTATGTCCTATGAGTGAAAATGCGTTGCGCTGCCGTTAAGCGCCTGACAAGTCAGGTCTAGTGCATCCCACTTCGGCATAAGGGAGATAATTGTTCTCTTTTAGGTCTTTCTGGGGAAAAAAGGCAGGGGGATGGACCAAAAAAGAGCAGAACATAAACAGGGAGGAGGTGACAGGAATGGAAAGGAACAAGAGAGAATCAGAGAGAGGGATAGAAACGAGAGAATCCTAGTACATCTTTTTTTTAGAAGGCGGGGATGCTATTTATACTGACAGACCCAGGTACACCCACGGGGGAAGAGAAAAAACTGGCTTTCAGATTAGCTTCTAACCATAGACCCGAGAGAGCTGAGTAAAGCCACTTGGGCTACCGTGTCTTTAGTTCGCAACGCAGGAATGGCGTTCGAGAAAGCTTACTTTCTGCTTCCGTGACGCATTGCATTTTACCTCCCTGTGCCCAGATGAACTAGTATCATAAGAATTTATTGTTTAAATTGTAAGACAAGTTTTACATTTATTTATTTTTAATGTAGCAATTCGTGGATTTCAATCTTTGTCATAAATCAGCTTTTTTTCAGGAGAAAAGATAGAAACAAAACAAAAATACGCTCGAAAGACTATCAGAACGTTTTGCATGCACTCAGTAAAATAAAACGAAAGAAAAGAAGAAATGCACAAAATGATGGACAGTATTTCGAACGTGTAGTTGATTGAAGCGAAAAAAAGATTCGATGTTGATGTATTAGACAGGTCGTAAATCTTGCTGGTGAATTAAGCTGTCTTCAGGTTTGGAAGGAAGACAAAGCCTTCTCTCAGGATTGTGTTACAGTGTACGCTTAAAAAAGTGATAAAGTCATTTTCAACGGGGGTATTTTATAAGAAAAATTGCAATACAAAAGCCAAACAAAACCAAACAAGCAAAATCAGGAACAGCAGCAACAGCAAAAGCAATAAATGCTGTAGTAGTAGTAGTAGTAGTAGTAGTAGTAGTATAGTAGTAGTAGTAGTAGTAGTAGTAGTAGTAGTAGTAGTAGTAGTAGTAGTAGTAGTAGCAGCAGCAACAACAACAGGAAGAAGAACAACGATATCATCGAAACCAATATAAAAACAACAGGGAAAATAACAATAAGACTTACAGCAATAACAAGGCTAACAAACAAAACAAGGCTTTTGAAAAAAAAAGAGAAAAACACGAATAGACTATTACAGCAATAAGACACAGAAATACAGTGCTTCATTTGAAAAAGAAAGAAAAAAAGGTCGATAATCTTGATATCCGTATGTTGGCAACAGCAGCGTAAGTACAGACACCTCTCTCACAAACAAAGCAAAAAGTCTATCATTTCTAATGCTTAGGGCATAACCAGGTTAATCTACAATATGATTTTTTTGCAAGCTACAGACGTCAATAATATGGATGACTCGTGTTTTGCCCTTAATAGTTCTGTTGTGACGCCGGGAAAATCAAAGAGAGGGGTTTTGTTTTTTTGTTATTTTTTGGTTGTTGTTTTTTCTTTCTTTTTCTTTTTTGCTTGTTAGTGACGTGTTTACAATCATCATAGTGTGTGTGTGTGTGTGTGTGTGTGTGTGTGTGTGTGTGTGTGTGTGTGTGTGTGTGTGCGTGTGTGTGTGTGTGTGTGTGTGTGTATGTGCACTTGCGTGTAGCGCGCACACACAATACTAATTTCTTTAGGATTAGAAGCACATAGGTACACACGGTATAATTAAGGCGTACATTACAAAAAGTCTGGCGAATAACCTTAAATAAGAAAAAAAAGAGAGGAA
>CM060316.1:51050261-51087761 GCA_030674155.1 Stramonita haemastoma | reverse complement strand
CTCCTCCTCCTCCTCCTCCTCCTCCTCCTCCTCCTCCTCCTCCTACTACTACTATACTACTACTACTACTACTACTACTACTACTACTACTACTACTACTTACTACTACTACTACATACTACTATACTACTACAACGACGACTTCTAATACAACTACGATTGCTACTATCACTAGGTAAATGGTAAAAGGTAAAGGTAAAGGTGTCCGATAACGTAGGTAATCGTCGGGGAGCGAGGCATCAGAGATCTCAGCTTCTCTAGGGGCCAGCATGTTGATGGTGGCGCCCATCTTCTCTCCCTCGCTGTTTTACCTTCCCGGCCCGACTATAAAGAGGGCAGGTACCCATTTACAGCTAGCTGGGTGAACTGGAGGGACTATGGTGAAGCCAAGGTGCGCAAAAGGTCACCCATCCAACTGGCAACCACGCTCGACGCTGCTTAACTTGACTGGGGGAAAGCGTGCGCTCTGACCACTTAGCTATCCCGCCCCTGCCACCCCCACTACTACAGTGAATAGGGAAAAAAGTGCAAGCAAATATTTCTTAAGACAACTGTGCTTACATAACTGTTCTTTAAAAACCATGTTTTAAATTTCAGACAGAAAGAAACAGCAATAGCAGTAACAACAACGATGACAACAGGCAACAACATCAACAACATCAACAACAGCTAAAACAGCAACAACAGCTACAACAACAACAACAAAAGCAACAACATCAGCAACAAACAACAATAGCCGTCAAAACAACTGTCTTCTAATGACCGCTTCATGTACAAGAAGACCAGTAGTGTGCTGACAGGCCTTTCATCAAGGCGGTGTGGAAGACGTCTCTTCTGAATTAACTTGCTTAGGCGCAGTGTGAAAGATGAATGCCGGCTGTCTGCTTCAGGGACAGACATGTTCGTTATCAGGCTATTTTGAGTGAACATTCAGCAAACACTTAGACAGGTGTGCACATGTTCATATGAATAATGATAATGGGTGGCTGTGCGTTTGCGTACGTGTGCACAATCACACGAACGTACATTGACGAGCACGAGCGCAAGAGGACACACGCAGAGACACACACAAACACACACACGCACGTACAGAACATCTTGTGCACAGGTTAAATCCTGTTCCGCTTTTCGTAAGAGTAGGGCATTGTGTGCCGGTAGGAACAGATGACAATATTTACAAAACTGCATGCATACAGGGACTTGATGTAATAAAGGACATGGGTGCTTATTTCATTATCCTTGATATAAATGAATAAAACAAAAATACGCGCGCGCGCGCGCGTTTACGCACGCACATTTACAAGCACAGAGAGGAGAGAGAGGGGAGAGAGAGAGAGAGAGAGAGAGAGAGAGAGAGAGAGAGAGAGAGAGAGAGAGAGAGAGAGAGAGAGAGAGAGAGAGGAGAGAGAGAGAGGAGAGCCAGCCTGCCAGGGAGGGTTTACAGATGCAGAGGAGGGTGGGGTTGGTCTGTTATATTGTTTAGGAGGAAGCAGGTGTGCATCACTTGATAATCAGCTGGCAAGTTGGTGTTTAGCGATTTGAGAGCTCTGAATATTAAAAAAAAGAATATTTTTCGTTAATAAACATCTATAAATTTTGAAAAATAATTTGAAGAATCATTCCTTTGGATGATTATTGATAGTGATACACTATTCAAAGATGCTCAGGGAATCTATTACTAAACATTTCACATCAGTATAATATTTGTTTTTGGATTAAAAGGTTATTTTAGATGCTCAGTATAAGAATTTGTACTTTAAAAAAATCAAGTTTCTTCATCATAAGCCCTGGTATGAAAAAAAAGAATGAAATCAGACAGTTCCTGAAATACCTTCAATATCAAATAGACTATAAAAAAAGAAAAAGAAAATGAATAGTCGGCGAAGATATCCCTAAGGAACACCAAAATTAAAAGACAGAGGGTTTCAAATGCAGATGGTTAACAGAAAATGTATAGGTAGGTACTGTTGTAAAAGACTTGGAAATTGCCACTTGGGAGCTGAACTAGACAGGGGAAATACAGAGACAGAGACAGAGACGATCAATCCAAGTAGTAGGGTCAGTAGTATCAAAAGCTGCAGACAAGTCAAGCAGAGAGGACAGAGAAAGAAAGATCGTTTGTGTCTAGAGCTAGAAAGAGGTCGGTGATTTACAGCTTTTTTTCTTCTGCAAGGTTGTTTCAATACTGTGATCAGCACGCGCAGATGGCAGACTGTAATGAGTGAGTTTTACAGCATACTATTAATTTTGTTATGAAGATTTTTGGGAAAGTTGTCGAAGTGTTGTGTTCTCATTATTTTTTAAAATTTATTTATGAGAAAGATATTCTGGAAGCAAAGTGCGCAACTGTCGTTGCTGTGGTGGTGGTGGTGGTGGTGGCGATGCTTGTTGGGCGTTTCCATACTAATCACCCGGGTAGTCATCAAGCGTATGCGTTGTCTCAATCGTCACACACCAGAATAAGTGTGAGGTAAATGCACACGTATTTAGGTGTTTGCGTATACTAGCTGTTTTCAATTACTTTATCATAATTATGAGCAGACTTTCTTCGGGTTCAGAAGAGTTTTTCTCCTTTGACAGAAAAGCTCATGTCATTATGCTGTGCGCTTGCCATGGATGAAGGCAATGTCAATAGAACAACAATCCTTGAAGTCGGAATGTGGCTACCATAATGGGAGGAGAGGGGGAGGGAGGAACGGTCGCATATGCAAAAAAGATTTCACCATCAGTAAACCTCATACCTGTAGCCTAACAGCAAGGAATAAAAGATCAATCCAAAACAAAAGAACAGGTTACCATTTCTTCTGTTTGTTCCGCGGCTAGAGATCCGAGGTTCGCCAATCGAGAGATTTTGAGTATGCGACCTTTTTAGCCATTGTTAAGATAGCCGTATTCCGACTTCAGGGATGATATCTAAACACAACAGGCCTACACACCACAGTTTAACACAACGGTTTTATCATAAACCTACCTTGAAACTTTGCATACATCAATGCCTTACAAAGCTTTTGACATGGTCCATATGCATTATATGGTAATAGTTTTTTTTATATTATCAATAGTGGCTTGCACTTGCAAAATCTAAATTTGAAAATCGCCAGAGAAGTGTCGGACATCAAGGAGTTAACAAAAAATAAGGCAGAAGAACAAATATGGTTTTGACACAAACAGAGAGAAAGAAAGAAAGAAAGAAAGAACACACACACACACACACGCATATACATGACACAATAGAATGCCCCCCTCGCCCTACATTCCCCCACACACACACACACACACACACACACACACACACATACACATACACACACACACACACACACACACACACACACACAACACACACACACACACACACACACACACACACACACACACACACACACAGTGTGGTGATCATTGTCTTTTGTTTCTATTAAAAAATCTTTCTTTTTTCCTTTCCTGCTTTTTCTTTACTACCGTTCCTTTATTCATTCTTTTTTATATATTTTTTTTGGGGGGAGGGGGGCACTTTAAACATTTTTATATCTAGCTTTAGTATCTTACTTTTTTCCGCTGTTTTGTTGTTTCTTTCCATGATTTTTTATCTCCTTTTCTTCAGTAGAATTTTTCTTCTTTTCCTTCCTTTTTGAGCGCATGCTCTATACTCAATCTGCATTTAAAAAAAGAATATCCACACATGTGGAGAAATGCTTAATCCATGTCAGGTAATGGAATCTATTCCAGAGGGACGGGGCTCATGCATAGTGTATTACCTGTCTGCAACTCGATTGCATGGTGGACCTCTCATTTGTGTCTGCCTGACTACATTGGTGTCACATCTGATTGCAGGTGACGAAGGGTGACACAAAGAGAAAAGAAAAGAAAAAGAAGAGAAGAGATGAGAAGAGAAAAGAGAAGAGAAGAGAAGAGAAAAGAGTAGAAGAGAGAGAGAGAGAGAGAGAGAGAGAGAGAGAGAGAGAGAGAGAGAGAGAGAGAGAGAGAGAGAGAGAGAGAGAGAGAGAGAGAGAGAGAGAGACAGACAGACAGACAGACAGACAGACAGACAGACAGACAGACAGACAGACAGCGACAGACAGACAAGACAGGACAGACAGACAGACAGACACAGAGAAAGACAGACAGACAGAGAGGGAGGGAAGGGAAGAGAGAGAGAGTACAGACAGACAGGAAAAGACAGATTAAGCAACAGGCAGGCAGATAGATGTTTGCTTTTCTTTTAGCTTGTGTGTGTGTGTGTGTGTGTGTGTGTGTGTGTGTGTGTGTGTGTGTGTGTGTGTGTGTGTGTGTGTGTGTGTGTGTGTGTGTGTGTGTGTGTGTGTGTGTGTGTGTGTGTGTGTGTGTGTTGTGTTTGCTTACGTACTGACGTGCCTAACGTGTCTGGGTTTTGATGCTATTCCCCACTTAGTTTTGTCTCCCTACTTTTATTTTTAAATAAGTTTAAAGTGTGACGTTTAACATTGCTTTCTCACTTTTGAATACGAAAGTATCATGTTTGATGTGTGTGGGTAACCTTACTTCTGCTTTCCACTGTCTATGTATCCTCTATTTCCGAGTTAACAGTAAAGATTTTAACTATTAATATTCACTAGAAGCTGATTTTTAAGGCAAAAGTCTAGAAAGTTTCACTGTTAACAATGCATCATTTTTTTTTCCATTTCCACCTTGTTGTGTTTTTATAACCTTTCTTTCTCTTTTCCCTTTATGCAACCTCAACTCTTAAGGTAGAGGATAAGATTTTAACGCTTAAATAAACATAACCTGACTATTTAGACAAAATGTTAAAAGCTTAAAAACACTTAGTAACAAAAGTATCACTCACGTTTTGGCTCAACATTCATTTTTTACGTGTTTGTATTTAAAACCTTACTACTGTTGTTCTCCACGGATCGGCCTGGGAACGACTGTTTATCAAAGGATCCAACAGATGCTCTGTCTTCTTACGTTCCACTCTGTGCAGTACAGTCTGCAGATAAATGGTCTGTCTCCTTCTGGTAGACAGGTCTTTTTTCCCCCGAAGCCAAGGTTGTGACTGATCTTTGAGCCAAACACTCTGATAATTATGGGGATAACCACCATGGTCATGTTGCCTGTCTGGCCGACCACCAGAAACTGGGGCAAGGCAGAGATACACCCTAGTGTGTAAATACACTGATATGATGCACGATTATACGTCTGCGTATGCGCGCAATTTACATGTAGATAGATGGATGTAAAATGATCAAACTTGTTTGCATAGAAAAGAGTTATTATAAGGTAACGTAGAGGTATTATTGGAATTAGCACACACACACACACACAAGTGCGTACAAAGGCACAAAACACACACACACACACACACACACACACACACACACACACACACACACACACACGCGCGCGCGCGTATGCATGCGTGTGAAAACACACACACACACACGCGCGCACGCGTGCGCACGTGCACACGCACGCACGTGCAAACACACAGCGAGTCTCTTTCTCTGTCTGTCTGTTTATCTGTCTGTCTGTCTATCTGTCTTTCTGTCTCTCTCTCTCCACACACACACGCACACACACACACGCATACACACACACACACACACACACACATTCTTTCTTTCTTTCTTTCTTTCTTTCTTTCTTTCTTTCTTTCTTTCTTTCTTTCTCTATATTCTCACCATCCTTTCTGCCCTTTTCATTTCAAACAGTATTAATACTACCAAAAAACAAACAATCAACAACAAAAAAACATGCACTCTAATTAAAAGCAAGAAACGGACAGAAGTCCAGAGGGGCCTTTTCTTATGCATAGTCCATTGCCTCTTGTGCACAGTGCGACACTGTAGACATTCAGAGCTGTCTGTGCGTGACCGCATTGCTTTGACACATTGTTGGGCCGTGTGTCTTTGGTTTCTGAGTCCTCTGGGATTCAGCTATGAGTCAGAGAGAGAGAGAGAGAGAGGCGGGGGGAAAGGGAGGGGGGAAAGGGAGGGAGGGAGGGAGGGATGGAAGGAGAGAGAGAGAGAGAGAGAGAGAGAGAGAGAGAGAGAGAGAGAGAGAGAGAGAGAGAGAGAGAGACAGAGACAGAGACAGAGACAGAGACAGACAGAGAGAAGAGACAGACAGACAGACAGACAGACAGACAGAGACAGAGACAGAGAGACAGGGAGGGAGGCAGACAGGCAGGCAGGCAGGCAGGCAGGCAGGCAGGTTGACAGACCGACAGGCAGAAACAGAGATAGAGACAGAGACAGACAGAGACAGAGAGAGGAGAGGGGAGAGAATGAATAAATGAATGATTTATCAATTTTTTCCAGGGTTACAGATAAGCATTTGCATACTCATTCTTTTTTTTTCTTTTTATTACCATCCCTTGCCCTGATTAGGGACAACTGTTTCTATATAAATCATGTTATCGGTTGATATTCATGATACAAATTTCTACGAGTCACAAAGAATCATGTTTGTGTTTTATGCATGCATGCGTGCGTGCATGTGATTGTGTGTGTGCGTTCATGTACGTGAGTGTGTCTTTCTGTCTTTGTGTGTATGTACATATGTCTGTGTCTGTATGTCTATGTATCCGTATGTCTGTATCTCATGTCACCTCTGTTAAAAAAAAGTGCTTCTCAAACAGACAGGACTGTTTTGAAGATGAATTCGGCCATGGACACAGGCTGTTTGTTCACTGACAGTGAAGTCTTGCTGCTTTCTGCCCTATGTGTTGCTGCCTCTGAGGGACCGAGTTGTTACGAGATGAATAGTCCACTGCATGGCTGGAAAAAGGATTAATGATGATCCCAGGTATTAAACTGATCTGGAGGCAAACACTTTGTGGCATGGTGTGGAGGCGAATGTTGTGCGTCGACTCGGCTGTGAATGTATTGATGGCAAGCATTAAGTCTGTCTCAGTTTCTGTGTGTCTCTTGTCTGTTCGTCTGTCTGTCTGTTTGTCCTTTTCTGTTTTTCTACTTTTTGTGTTTAGCCCCTCCCACCTGCTTACATGTGGTCTGTCTATGTTTTTCTATAGTTGAGAAGAGTTACTGGAAAATAACCATTGTGAAGAAATCGTATTTGTTTGTTATCTTTTGTTTTTTTTTTAGTTTTTTAATTTTTTTTTTACAGTGTGAGTGAATGGGTACCGGCCTTATTTTAGTATGTGTTGTATCCGTGAGAGCGGGGAATTGGATGTATAAAACCCATGAGTGCTTATTCTTTATCCTCTCTCTCTATTCCTCTCTCTGTGTTATCTGTCTTCCTTCTCTCTCTCTTCTTTCCCCCTCTTCTCTCTTTCTCTCTCTTCTTTCCTCTGTCTCTCTGTCTCTGTCTCTCCTCGTCTCTGTACTCCTTCTCTTCTCTTCTCTCTGTCTCTGTCTCTCTCTCTCTCTCTCTCCTCCTCTCTCTCTTCGTTCTCTCTCTCTCTCTCTCTCTCTCTCTCTCTCTCTCTCTCTCTCTCTCTCTCTCTCTCCTTCTCCTCTCTCTCTCTCTCTCTCTCTCTCTCTCTCTCTCTCTCTCTCTCTCTCCTCTCTACGTGTGCACCCTAATCCACGTGTTTGTACCACGAAACAGAGCCAGCCAGTGAGCCTACTTGACAAAAGACATTGCGTGACATGGAAACCTTGTCACAGATCCAGTTATGTCAATGTATGATGTGAATTTGAAGTTTTGTGCCCAGTCCCCATCCCTCTGTCCCCTTGTGAATGGGCGTAAAAGCTTGTCACAATAAACTATTGTCATTGTCATTGTCATTGTCATTGTCATTGTAATTGTCATTCTCTCTCTCTCCTCTCTCTCTCTCCTCTCTCTCTCTCTCCTCTCCTCTCTCTCTCTCTCTCTCCCTCTCTTCTCTCTCTCTCTCTCTCTCTCTCTCTCTCTCTCTCTCTCTCTCTCTCTCTCTCTCTCTCTCTCTCTCTCTCTCTCCTCTCTTCTTCTGTTGTCTGTCTGTCTGTCTGTCTGTGTGTCTGTCTGTCTGTCTGTCTCCGGTGGACTGGAATGTAGAGAAATATACACAAAAAATCGAATTCTAGAGAGGTATGTTTTATGCACAGCATGCACACACAGAATGTTTATTGTCAAGTACATGCCAGGCACCGTTAGCGTCTAACTGCATTGTCTGTGACATTTCAGGGGATATGGTGTGTCATGTGGAGAAACAGTTGACATTTATATATATGTATATATGTATATATGTATATATATATATATACATACATACATACATATATATATATATACATATATATTATTATATATATATATATATATATATATATATATATATATATATATATATATATATATATATATATATATATATATATATATATATAAGTAAAACACATAGCGAAAGTAAAACAACCAGCATATTATGGTTCCCCAATATTTCGGCTTTCGCCTTCCTCAGGGGTGTTTATTACGAACATAACATTAGAATTGTGTATTCCCCACAAGCAACCCTAACAACCCTGCATCAAATTTGATGTTCTACCTGCAGTCACGACTCATGCATTGCTAGACTCGACTCACTCCAATCCACCATATATATATATACAGAGAGAGAGAGAGAGAGAGAGAGAGAGAGAGAGAGAGAGAGAGAGAGAGAGAGAGAGAGAGAGAGAGAGAGAGAGAGAGAGAGAGAGAGAGAGAGAGAGAGAGAGAGAGAGAGAGAGAGAGAGAGAGAGACAGACAGACAGACAGACAGACAGACAGACAGACAGACAGACAGACAGACAGACAGACAGACAGACAGACAGACAGACAGACAGACAGACAGACAGACAGATAAACAGAGACAAACAGACAGACAGGCAGACAGACAGACGGACAGCCATCAACAGAAGTAGAGACAGTCCTGCACACGTGTAAAGCATACATTTGAGTACACACACGCAAACACAGACTCATTCACACACATAACATTAGAATTGTGTATTCCCCACAAGCAACCCTAACAACCCTGCATCAAATTTGATGTTCTGCCTGCAGTCACGACTCATGCATTGCTAGACTCGACTCACTCCAATCCACCATTGTATGACATTTGCATGCATAGTTGGGCTAGTTGTTTTTGACATCTGGCTTGTTTTTGTGAAAACGATTTTTGTATGCGGTACCGTACTCGCGTCAGACAGTTTTACTGCTTCTTCTATTGTGCTGTGATTATTTTATTGGTCTTACCGCATGGTTTCCATTCCTTGATGACGTACTGTGTCTGTTTTGTCTCTGTATTAAAAGTATGTTGACTTAAAAAACATTTCTCCATCTGCTTTGTTAGGTTTAGGTATTTGGTAGTTTGGGTTTTCTTTGTTCGTTTTAAATATCAACTTAAATCAACTGTCTCCTTCACTGTTGTCGTTGGTAGGAGCTCCACACAATGCCACCGGGGTTTACCATCTCTCTATGTCTCTGCTAAGTTGTACGATCTCCCACAGCTCTCTCAGACCACTGATGTTAGTGATGTTGGCAATGTAGGATGTTGGTGGTCTGCCTCTTTTCCTTCTGCCCTCAACTTTACTTTGGAAAACTGCCGTCATCAGATTTGTCTGTGTGTTCCTGTTTGGGTCACATAAATGTCTCAGTCTGTGCTAATCAATTTCAGCCAAAAAAAATGTCTTTGCACTGAAAGTTCATCAAAAATGCTGTCGATAGTTCTTCTGTCTGACCATTTGACAATTAGACGCCATTTGTAGAGCCACATTTAGATATAAACATAGAGGAGGTCCCTCCCTATGTCTCTTTGTCTCTCTTTCTGCTTGCTTCGTTATATTAAACAACGGCATACCTGCGCTACGAAACGTTTCTTTTTTAGACAAGTTTCCTTACGGTTCTTATACACTTGTATACACAGGGACTGGCAGATTATCAGTACATATCAGCTGCACGCGAATTCTTTAAAATATTGACTTATGTAAAATGAAGTTCCGGCATTGAGACACAGTTAACAGGCTTGCTTACCAGTGGCTGCTAGAATGAAGCCGAAAAAGGAGGGAACACTGACTATATCATAGTTTCTTGAAGAAGACTCTATCTGCCACAGGCTGTAGGGTTATCTGGATGTTACAGGGAAGTGGAGATGAAGAAGGATTTACGTGGCAGTTTAAAAAACAGATTCGTTGCTTCATACAAATAGAATATGTCATGATAAAATTAAAACCACTGATAATACAGTAGTTTCTTTAAAGAAAAAAGTGGCACGGAAAAATGTAAAACCATTGATAAGGACAAAATGATTTTTTAAATGGCATGGAAACGTTGGAAGCACTGGTGAGTGCAACTGTTTTCGTTACCTTTAAACGTATTTTGGAACCAGACAGAGCAGGTAAAGTTAGAAGCCAAAACTAAATGCATAGAAGAACCTGACTAGGTTAAGAACACAACATCCCTCATAAGCATGGATTTTGAATTTAACCGAACCACCTTTTCTATCGTCCTTCTTCATATTGATTTCATGTCCATTCCCTGCAAGATGAATCACACAATTTACATTCATGCCACAAGTTCAGAGAATGAAAGAGAAAGTTGAAGTTTGAGAACAGCCGAGGATGATGATAATTCCAAATGAGGAATTCTACTGTAGCTGTCTTATCACTGAGTGGCAGCTGGCTTCAGCAAAAATGATATTATAATAAGCTGCTAAGAATGACGCAGAACACTACACACTGCTATAGTTTTTCTTTCTTTTATTCTTACATGCCGTTTTTGGTTGAAAAGATGATAAAACTGAGTAAAAACAAAAGAAAAGAGTTTGAAGCACGAGGTGACAGCCCCGATAATTATAGTCTCTGTCATCGGCTGGACAATAGACATTTGGACTGGAGTGGTTGGATGCTTGAATCAAACTTTGCAAAGGGCGTTGACCTTTTCAGCTTGTTGCAAACAATTACAGATCATTTAATTAGTCACTAAGAGACGTACGTACGCCACGGACAGAGTCAGGTTTGAAATACACACAGACACACACATACACACATACACACACAGACACACAAACACACACACACACACACACACAACACACACACACACACACACACACACACACACACACACACACACACACACACACACACACACACGGGATAGCCTAGTGGTCAGAACATTGCGCTCGCAATTTGACGACCCGAGTTCGATTCCCGTTGGAGGGGATTTTTCCCCTGGATTTAACATCAGTGCTGACACCACTCTCCTCAAAAGTCTTTCGGAGGCCCCGTGTACGATAGCACGCAGAACATCTTGCGCGCACGTTAAATCCTGTTCCGCTTTTCGTAAGAGTAGGCCATTGTGTGCCGGTGGGAACAGATGACAAGATTTACAAAACTGCATACACACGGGGACTGGATGAAAAAAAGCAAATGAATGTTTATTCCATTATCCTCGATATCAAAGAATTTAACCCTAATAAATAACACACACATAGACACACATAGACACACAACACACACACACACACACACACACACACACACACACACACACACACACACACACACACACACACACACACACACACACACACACACACACACACACACACACACCGAAAACACACACACCGAAAACACACACACTTCTCCCTGCCTCTTTCTGGAAACGCACAACTGCACTATTTATACTGTTTTAACCCATTTTCGTGCATCCTACGAAAAACTTCTTCAGCTAATTACAGTGGCAATTCCATACCGTTGATGCTTCGCCTGTTGTCCAAAAGAGGCTGTATCGACCTCATCAGAACCCTCGTAGAGAGCTGTGTTGTTGTCTGAAATGCTTAAGGTCCATGTTTCCCAGCTGGTCTGAACTTTGCGGGCAATCTCTCGAACATTGTCTTTACTTGAAGATGCACGCAGTGAGGAATTAATGGATGAACAAAGAGAGTGCTAGATAAAAAGATGAAAAGCCCATATACTCAGTTAATGCATCGTCTTTCCAACGTGAGACGTTCGGGGCAGCAAAGTACACAGACATTTCAAAAATAGTTTAAACTCGAGACAGAAAACAAGCAAAGAAACAAACAAGCGAACGAGCGAATGAAAAAGTACACAAGCACACAACAAACGAAAAAAGCACACAGCAAACTAACGATTGGCAGAAGAGAGTGTGAACGAATGAGCCAATTTTCTCGGTCTGTCTGTCTGTCTGAGTCTCTGTCTGTCTGTCTGTCTGTCTGTCTGTCTGTCTGTCTGTCTGTCTGTCTGTCTGTCTGTCTGTCTGTCTGTCTGTCTGTCTGTCTGTCTGTCTGTCTGTCTGTCTCTCTCTCTCTCTCTCTCTCTCTCTCTTCTCTCTCTCTCTCTCTCTCTCTCTCTCTCTCTCTCTCTCTCTCTCTCTCTTCCTCCTATGTGTGTGTGTGTGTGTGTGTGTGTGTGTGTGTGTGTGTGTGTGTGTGTGTGTGTGTGTGTGTGTGTGTGTGTGTGTGTGTGTGAAATATAACAAAAAACAGAGACAAAGAGGGACAGATAGAGACACAAACACAGACAGAGAGACAGAAAACCTGAGAGACAGAGAACGAGCGTGTGCATGAATGCATTCTTCCGTAGAAGCTAGCGCGTGCTAGTGCACGTGCTGAACTTTTTTTTATATTGTCTTAATCCTACGTTCTGCAAGCATTCCTCCACCATCGATAAGAAAAAAATGCAGGTACATCTAGTACACTGAGAGATAGATACCAGCACTTGCATTGCTCAAATCGCTTTCATTGTTTTGCATCAACACTACAAAAAACCTACCAACCTTTTTGTGTGGACCATATGTTTCAAGTGAATGTGAGTTTTTCTTGCAGCACCCTCCAGCCTCTCTCCCACTCCACCCCCTTCCGTAACCCAAGAAATACAATGCTTGAGCATCCCTGCTTAGTACTGTGTCTGCAGAAAATATAATAAGCAGACTGGTACAACAATTCTAAATGAAAAAAAAGAAGAATTTTGTACTGCATAAGAGCAAAAACAGCTATACAATGTGAAATTAATGTTTTTTTGTAAAAAAAACAAACAAAACACCCATAAACATTACAAAAGAAACAAAGAACACAAGAGAATTTAAAACAAAATGAAACAAAAGTGATAGACAACAACAAAGAAATCACTAGCCTCCATTCCAGACAACCAAGCACAACATCAGGTGATTTGTTTAATGGTTTCTTTTGATTTATATTTCATATACATACAATTAGAATAGCTCTACTTTTTTAAAAGCGTTCTTTGTTTGAAAACTAATCTAATATGACACTTTAACAAGAGAGGGAGAGAGAGAGAGAGAGAGAGAGAGAGAGAGAGAGAGAGAGAGAGAGAGAGGAGAGAGAGAGAGAGAGAGAGAGAGAGAGAGAGAGAGAGAGAGAGAGAGAAGAGAGAGAGAGAGAGAGAATCAATACAAAAGACACCTGTACCTTCTTCAATTTAACTGTTTAATAGAAGCAGGTAAGGCAAGTCGAAAACCTGAATTTCCATTACCAAAAAAAGGACCCATAAGAAAATAACGTTCAGTCATAGGACTGACGCTTACATTGCTGCAAAGAACACCCCCCCTCCCCCCTCCCCCCCCAAAAAAAAAAAAAAAAAAAAAAAAGCGTTACCCGTAACAATTACTAGATCTAGCACATCTAGCCTACACGCAGGTGCAAGTTGATGGATGAATATTATCCCACGTCAGCGCCTCCCCCGGTGTATCAAGGTTACTCACGGCACACGTGCATGTTGCAGTGGGATCATCCATCGATTGTATGTATATGAAGAAGATTTTAGCCTGGTAAATTTCTCTGTGTGAAAAATTGGGTCTGCTTTCCTCATAAAAATGAGCAGTTTGCTGCAATGTTCTGCCACCTGTTTTGCTTCTACATTCCCCTTGACTGCGCTTGTATTTGTTTGTCTTGGAAGATGTTTTGTTTTGTTTGTTTGTTTGTTAGCTTTCTTTCTTTTTTTTGCTTTAAAAGAGTAAGCGAGACAACTGAATTACTGTGGATTGAAAGTATCTAATATACAGACTCCAATACCAGAAAGTTTGGTAGGATGGTAAATGAACTAAAGTGTGTTTTTAGAATGTATACATGTTTTTAGTATATCTTGTGTTGTTCTCGTGATCGTCATCTTTTTCGTAAGCTGCAAGCAGTTCTGACTCTTCTGCTTCTTATTGTTTTTTTCTTATTTTATGATTTTTTGGTTCTCGTTCTTCTTGTTAGTTTTGTTTATCTTGTTCTTGTTTTCATCCAGCTGTTGTTGTTGTTGTTCTTCTTCTTCTTCTTCTGAAAATGCAATAAAACTCATGTAGTCACAGAGAGAGAGAGAGAGAGAGAGAGAGAGAGAGAGAGAGAGAGAGAGAGAGAGAGAGAGAGAGAGAGAGAGAGAGAGAGAGAGAGAGAGAGAGAGAGAGAGAGACAAACAGACACACAGACACAGTCACAGACAAATAGACAAACACACACAAACACACACATACACACACACACACACAATATAGACACACACACACATAGACATAGACAAAACATAACTAACGCACAGAACAAACAGGAGATAAACAGCACACGGTCAGCGGGTGCTCAGGCTCAGGCAGTAGGAAAGTGTGTCTGACGTAAACTCTATTTCCCCTTCCCACCTCACTTCACTAAGCTTCCATGGACCTGTTTCTTTCTCATTAACACAACCATTACACACAAAACATCCCCCCCCTCACACACACACACACACTTTACACACACAAATACACAGACACAGACACACACTCACGCATACACACACCACGCACGCGCCCACCACACACATTACACATTACACTACACACACACACACACACACACACAACATACACAACACACAACACACCACACTTACCCTCACACACACAACACACTTGACACCCCTACTCACACACACACAAACCACACACACTCCCCCCACACACACACAACACACAATCCCACCACACCACACACACACACACACAAAACTACACACACGTGAAACAATCATAGGCAAAACAGAAACAAAACAAGTGGCGCTGCACTTTGGCAAATGCATTTTCCACGGTACTAGAGACGTCAGACCACACACACACACACACACACACACACACACACACACACACACACACACACACCACACACACACACACACACACACACACACACACACACACACACACCACACACAAATACACCAGAAAATCTGCCGCTCTCAGAATATTGTTTATCCATTTTCGTGCTGAAGATTACACCTGCTGGTAAAGTATTAGTCTTCACATTATGAGCAAATCCATTGGCGTGGGCTTATTACAATCATCACTTATCTTGCACCTGTGTGGAAGCCAGATGGCACACAGGTTTTTGTTTCGAATAACATTACTGTCTGATGCTGTGTGAAGGCAATTTGAAGCGTCAAGCCCCCCCCCCCCTACACACACACACACACACCACACACACACACACACACACACACACACACACACACACACACACACACACACACACTACACACACATCACCACTCCCCTAAGATTAACGGTTTAGAATCTCTGTAAACAATATTCTAGTTTCTGACTCTTTTGTTTTTAAAACGTAGTTTATTTTTTTGACATTTTGAGTTGATTAGAGTGCACACGCTTGTCGTGTTTAGTCTTTTTCTGTGTTTTTTTTCCCATGGTTTCTGGCCCAGGGTTTAAAAGCTTTGCCAGGTATATATATATATATATATATATATATATATATATATATATA
Organism: Stramonita haemastoma; assembly: GCA_030674155.1. Taxonomy (NCBI): domain Eukaryota; kingdom Metazoa; phylum Mollusca; class Gastropoda; order Neogastropoda; family Muricidae; genus Stramonita; species Stramonita haemastoma. The sequence goes on along the minus strand of CM060316.1, from coordinate 51,072,085 downwards.
TATATATATATTGATGTGAGCAAGGTGCCAAGGTCTGCATTAAAATGTTATTAGGTTTTAGAATGATATGCAGAGGATGTCTTCATCCATGTCAGAGAGAGAGAGAGAGAGAGAGAGAGAGAGAGAGAGAGAGAGAGAGGAGAGAGAGAGAGAGAAAAGAGAGAGAGACAGAGACAGAGACAGAGAGAGACAGAGACAGAGACAGAGAGGCAGAGAGAGACAGAGACAAAGACAGCGGAAAGAGCAGGCACAGTATGCCTGTACCGTATATTAAAAGAGCTAAAAATTCGAACAAGTCGGAGTATAACTGCCTATATGGAAATACTTTCTTTATTTTTTTGCTCCTCGCCTAAAGATCCGAGGCTCACCAATGGTGAGATTCTTTTTGTGTGTATTCCACGATTTTGCTCTCACCATTACGTTCGACTTTGATGAGTTTGGAGATTTGGAAATTTCTTCTTCGAACGTCCAGACAGAAACTGTTGCTATCTGTCATATGCGCGGAAATGCGTTGCAATGCGGTTCTGCACTTGGCAAGTCAGGCCCGACGCATCTGACTCGGGCGTGAGAGAGAATTGTTTGTTTAAAGTCTTTCTGGTAAAAAAAGGCAGGAAAATAGGCCAAGAATGCAGAAAATAGCCAAAAAAGGATGTGACAGAAGGAAAAGAAACAAGGCAGAAACAAAGAGAGGGATAGAAAAGAGGGCAGCCCAAGCTCGGAATTTCCAAAAGGTGGGGGATACCATTTATTCTGACAGTCCGACCACCAGCATCACCATACTGGTGACAATTGGGAATTCAATCTTGCGATTTTGCATGGGCAAACCAGGGAAACACCTCTCTCTCTGTCTCTCTGTCTCTGTCTCTGTCTCTCTCTGTCTTCTCTGTCTCTCTCTGTCTCTCTCTGTCTCTCTCCCTTCTCTCTCACTGACTCTCTCCCTTTCTCTCTCACTGCCTCTCATTGTTCACTTTCCCGCTATCTCTTCCTCTGTCACACACACCGCGCGCGCGCGCGCGCGCGCACACACACACAACACTAACACACCACACACACACACAACACTAACACACGCACATAACACACAAACTCCACGCACAGCGAACGCAAGCACGCACATACACACACACATGGTAGGTATAGATATTTTTCAAGTTTCAAATTTAATTAGCCTTTGAACCGCTGGGGGCATGGAAGATTTCAGTAAACAAAATCAACGTCAAAATAATTTGAATCAACAAAAAACATTTGCAACAACTAGCATGTTGACAGAAATAAAAATCAACAGCACGACACAAAAACACACACACACACACACACACACACACACACACACACACACACACACACACACACACACACACACACACACACACACACACACACACAACAACCCCACACACAAGCTATACACTTTGGCAGGGTGATGGGGAAGCTGTTGCAGGCAGGGATAGGTATGAGATAGAGCAGGAGGGGAAATTTAAGGTTTGGAATAAATATCAATATGTCTTTAGGCTGGATTAAAAAGTGTCATTGTAGGCTTTTGGTAAAGGGAGAGAGGAAAGTCATTCCAGATTGATGGACCAGAAACAGCGAAAGAGCGACGGTCAACGGTAGATTGGTTGAATTTAGGTATTTGTAAGCACTGTGTCTGCAACAGAGCAGAGTGAACGAGAAGGTGTGTATAAGTGAAGACATTTACAGAGGTACGGTAGGAGGGTACTGATTGTATAGTTTACTCTCTGTGGTACAGGCAGCCAATGGAGAGACTGCAAGAGAGGGGTAATGTGCTCCGATTTTTTTTTTCTTTCTGAGGACTAGTTGAGCGGCAGAATTTCGTATACGTTGAAGGGAGTGGATAAATAATGCTGGCAGACCAGCCAAAAGGGAACTGCAATTGTCCAGATGTAAGAGAATGAGGGACGTGACAAGTTTAGATGTTGCATCAGTCGACTGGTACTTTTGTATTGCACTTCGTATTAACGCCGTAATTGACAGTAGCACGACTGGCAGGTCTGGGTGATGAATTTTTGCATAGTGAGTGTGTTGTTGTTGACAATCCCAAGATACTTCACAACAGTGGACAGAGGGATTGACGTAGTTCTGAATATTATTGTATTGAAGCTGTTGTAATGCAAGAGAGTTTGTGTTTGCTCCCTACAAGCATGGCTTCAGTTTTATCTGCGTTTAGCTGTAACTCGTTCTGTATCAACCAGTTATGGATATCTTGAAAGCAGTAGGCCATATTTTGTCAAGAGTTAAGGCACATTTTCAGGAGTATCACTGCTTCGAATCTGAGAGTCATCTGCATAAAAATGATGGTGGATCTCATGATGGTTTATAATAATTATATGACAGTGGAGCCGTGTACAGAGTGAAAAGAACAGGGCCCAGAACTGATCCCTTTGGGACTCCACATTCCAGTTTGGCAGGCATTGATTAAATCTTGTTTACCGCAACTGTCTGGAATCAATCCTTAAGATAGGAGCTAAATCAGGTGATGGTTGCGCCAGTAACACCAAACGTTTCGTTGAAGATGGGAAAGAAGAATTGAGTGGTCTATAAGGTCTATAGTATATTCTCCTACCACTGTATTTCCTACCTACTTTAGCTCCTAATGTCTATCATCTCTAGACCTTAGCACGAAAAGCTTCATGCTCTTTAGCGTGTAGAAATACTTGTCAGATCTCCTGAAGTTTAGCGCGGTAGGAAATCATTGACGTTAAGGGGTCTTAGACATGAGCAAAGCAAATGTGGGGAAGGCCTCTGGAGGCGGCGATAGATTGTGTCCTGGAAAAACAGGTAAACATCCACAGTATGGAATTACATTTGTAATTAGTGGAACCAAGACTTCCTGGGATGCACAAGAAGGTAATGCTTGAAGTGAGATGGAGCCATGGGTTTTCAAAGAAGGGTAAAAAAAAAAAGAATGGAGAAAGAAAAGTGTGTGTGTGTGTGTGTGTGTGTGTGTGTTGTGTGTGTGTGTGTGTGTGTGTGTGTGTGTGTGTGTGTGTGTGTGTGTGTTGTGTGTGTGTGTGTGTGTGTGTGTGTGTTTGTATGTGTATTTACATGTCTATATATAGACATACATATACATATACATATATATACACACATATATATGTGTGTGTGCGTGCGCGCGTGCGCGCGCCCGCGTGTGCGTGTGAATGTATACTTTCGTATGCGCCAGCTAGCTAGCTTACTGTATGACACTCTTCAGAGTTACTTGCGCACAACACTGTGCATTTTTGGAACATCATCATTCTACAACCACTGCTTAAATGATCAGGCACATATTAAGATACAGCAGGAAAGATCCATTGAAATCCACAGTAATATTTTTGTACTTTAACACAGTATAGACATTTTCAGTATCAGTATGTGCTTTTAAAACTTGTTTATGTACAACTCATGAGATTTAAGCTAACTACGCGCACATGCATTTGTGTCTCTATGCATGCATAAATGCATTGCTTTATGATAAGAAAGAAAATAAGAGATGGAGATGGGGAGGTGCGAGGTATAAACAGATTGCTAGAGAGGGTCACAAAGCTAGCGAGAGAGAGAGAGAGAGAGAGAGAGAGAGAGAGAGAGAGAGAGAGGAGAGAGAGAGAGAGAGAGAGAGAGAGAGAGGAGAGAAGAGAGAGAGGACAGAGAGACGAGAGAGAGACAGAGAGACAGAAGAGACAGAGAGAGACAGAGACAGACAGAGACAGACAGAGACAGAGACAGACAGACAGACAGACAGAGACAGAGAGACAGAGGGACAGACAGACAGACAGACCGATAGACAGACAGACCGACGACAGCAGACAGAGACAGAACAGAGAGAGAAGAAGAAGACGAAGAAGACGACGACGAAGAAGAAGAAGAAGACGAAGAAGAAGACGAAGAACGAAGAAGAACGAAGAAGAAGAAGACGAAGAAGGAAGAAGAAGAAGAAGAAGGAAGAAGAAGGAAGAAGAAGAAGAAGAAGAAGAAGGAATAAAAGGGAAACAGATGGGTGTGAGCAAGACATAGAAGAAGAAAAAGAAAACTCATAAAGGATGCGATGTGACAGACAAGCCACATAGTAGAACAGAAAATCCTTTATGTATCACCGGACAGACAAACCAACAGACGAACTGCACCATAGTCACACGACATCACACACGACGACACACACACACACACACACACACACACACACACACACACACACACACACACACACACACACACAACACACACACACACACACACACACACACACACACACACACCAGACTAAACACACACACATACACACACACACAAACACAAACACAAACACACACACAATCAGCAGAACAAAATTTCAACCAGGTCCCAACTCTACTGAAGGAAAAAAAAAAAACCAACAAACTTTACGTCCAATGCACTGGTTAGGTTAGGCCTGTTGTGTCACACACAAAGGATCAAACACCAAGAGCTTTTAACTGGACCATCAAACGTGTGGTCAGTGCATGCTGCCCCTCGGGCACAAAATGCCATTGTCCTCACTATCAGCTTGCTTCATCTGCTTCTGGTCCATCAAAGTGTCTGCTGCTGCTGCTGGACTGCTTGAGGGCTGGAAACACATTTGAAATAATAAAACTCACCTTTGATCAAGCAAGCATTTTCGCACACACTTGAAGACACAAACACACACACGCAAAAGCACTTGCGCGCATGCACGTAGGCATGCATGCATGCACGGACGCACGCACGCACGCACGCAGCACACTCAAAACAGACGGACAGACAGACAGACACACACGCTATTTTATTGCACACTTCCATTAACTTAACTCCTTCCCGTCTCCTTCTTCTTCCCATTATGTAATACCACTTCGAGTCAGCAGACGTGAAATCACAGCAACAACAACACACTCACACACGCACGCACGTACGCACGCACGCACAGCACACACATACACACAGGATAACAGACACACACACACATGCACACACACACACTCTATTTTATTGCAAACATCCATTAACTTAATCCCTTCAGCTTCTCATTAGGTGCTGCACATTGTGTGACTGCACTTTGATTCAACCGACGTAAACTTAAAGCAGCACCACACACATTCATGCACATGTGCACACACGCACGCACACATACACAGAGTATACTTCGGATGAGACTATAAATCGAGGCCCCGTGCGCGAACGCACGCAGAACATCTTGCGCACACGTTAAATCCTGTTCCGCTTTTCGTAAGAGTAGGCCATTGTGTGCCGGTGGGAACAGATGACATTTACAAATCTGCATACACACAGGGACTGGACGTTAAAAAAAGCATATGATTGCTTATTCCATTATCCTCGATATAAAAGAATACACAAATAAATAAAATAAATAAAAAATAAATGCATGACAAAATAAACGCTTGCAGTCACAGACAGAGTCTACTTTTCTCCTTCATTTCTCCCTTTCTCACTTAGTCTAATAACTATTTCTAACTGATAGTGAGAACGGGATAACTCAGTGGTCAGAGCATTCGCTTTCGCGCACCCAAGGTTAAGCAGCATCGAGCGTGGTTACCAATTGGATGGGTGACAGTTTGCGCGCCTTCGCGCCAGTGCATGCCCCAGTTCACCCAGCTGTAAAGGGGTACCTGCCCTCTTTGTGGTCAGAGAAGGTAGAGCAGCGAGGGAGAGGAGATGGTCGCCGCCATCAATATCCTGGACCCTAGAGAAGCTGAGGTCTTTGACGCCTCACTCCCCACTCGCCTCACTGCGACCACACAGGTTATGGGACACCTTTAATTTTATTTTTTTAATAGTTAGAAGACGTTACATCGAAGAAAAAACAAAGGAATACACATACACATACACACAGACATAGACATAAATAGAACACAAACACGGACATAAATACAGACAGACAGACAGATGCACACGCACACGCACACGCACACACACACACGCACACACACACACACACGGACGCACGCACGCATTCATGCACGCAGGTATGGTTTCAGGCACACGCACACACACAAGCACACGCATTGATGCACACACGGGAACATACACATACGCACGCAGTTATGCATGCACGCACAGACACAAATACACACACACACACACACACACACACACACACACACACACACACGCGCGCGCACACACACATACAGGCAGTTATACAAAAGATTTTAAGATCAGCAGAAGCATTAGCTTTTATGCTCACGTTACCATGGAAATACCAACCACAAACTGCGAAAGCCCGTGTCCAAGGACGGCCGTGTTTTATCTGCATTGGGGAAATATTGAAAAGAAAACCAAATGCTCTGTGATTGACTACATTGAAGTGGAATGCAGCAGTGGATAAAGAGAGGATTAAAATAACAAATATAATAAAATATGTAAGAAACTGAAAATCTTTAAAACAAATAACGTATGTACAACTGCACAAGGGAAACTAATACGATGGAATGAATATACAAGGACAAAAACTGATGGAAAACCGAATAAAGGTTAATAAAATAGATGTAAAAGAAAAAGACAGAAAAAGCTGAAGAAGTAAGGAAAGCAAGATACGAGAGAGAGAGAGAGAGAGAGAGAGAGAGAGAGAGAGAGAGAGAGAGAGAGAGAGAGGAGAGAGAGGGAGAGATGGAGAGAGAGAGAGAGAGAGAGAGAGAGAGAGAGAGAGAGAGAGAGAGAGAGAGAGAGAGAGAGAGAGAGAGACTTTAGACTTCAAATGTATAATATGTATAATGTATAATAATAGTATAATAGTATTTATTATTTGTATATTTGTAAGTACATGAGAAGAGAGAGAGAGAGAGAGAGAGAGAGAGAGAGGAGAGAGAGAGAGAGAGAGAGAGAGAGAGAGAGAGAGAGAGAGAGAGAGAGAGAGAGAGAGAGAGAGAGAGAGAGAGAGAGAGAGAGAGAGAGAGAAGAGAGAGAGACAAGGCAAGGCAAGGCAAGGCAAGGCAAAATTCTTTTATTCGAGGATAATAGATAAGCACTCGTGTGCTTTTTTACATCCAGTCCCCGCCCTTTTCAGGGATAACATTAAGATAGAAAAAAATAAAAATAATAGCCACAACTACACAACAATTATAATGATCCAAATACCAAAAGTAAGGAACCATACCAAATATCAAACAGGCAAGAAATAACACAGAGAGAGAGAGAGAGAGAGAGAGAGAGGAGAAGAGAGAGAGAGAGAGAGAGAAGAGAGGAAGAGAGAGAGAGAGAGAGAGAGAGAGAGAGAGAGAGAGAGAGAGAGAGAGAGAGAGAGAGAGAGAGAGAAGGCGGTAAGAAAAAAAAGCGAAAAAACCATGACAAAGAAACAAATGTTGAAACAAACAAATAAAAGGTGTTGTGACAAAAAGATAAACCCAAACCAAACAAAGACTGATGCAACAATAGAAATAGGCACTAGTTCCAAATTTCTCAACCTGTCTCCTCCTTTACCTTGTTGTTCATCCCTTATACATCTTCACTGCCAACAGAGCAGCAGTTGTGCATGCTTTTTCACCTGAAGAAAAAAAATTCTTGTGGCATCTTCCACCGTCTGGCACAATAGGGTGCCATTGATGCTAATCTTTCCAGACTGCAAGACAGCAAGAGTATCTGGCGAGGTTAATGAGACGAGGCTTGAAAACCAAGCAAACCTCTATCTACCTATCTATTGATCTGTAGTTGTTGTGAAAGAGTAAAACGATGAAGAGACATACAAACACGACTGAAAATAATGATTTGAGTTCCAAAAACGGATGTCTACAACACAGAGAGAGAGAGAGAGAGAGAGAGAGAGAGAGAGAGAGAGAGAGAGAGAGAGAGAGAGAGAGAGAGAGAGAGAGAGAGAGAGAGAGAGAGAGAGAGAGAGGAGAGAGAGAGAGAGAGAGAGAGAGTATCCTGAATCACAAATTTGTTAACAAAAAGACTTGAGTGAAGAAATGATTTTTTATTTATAGAATCTAGAGAACTGTCTACCTACTTCTCGTTCTAAGCTCATTATTGTGATAACTAACTGCTCATAATGGAGATGTTATGAATCATGTGTCCCTGTCTGTTTTTGAGAAACAAACCCAGCTCTTGTACTTCAACTTTTGATTATTTGATGTTTGTTACTAAGCTAGCTTGTTTGTCATACATACACAGACATCCATTTATATTCGACACTTTGAGGCCCAAGCCACTAGTAAGCAACCAGGTCGCCACAAAGCCAAAATCTGAAATGAGCCGTTGACATTTTCGGGTGTGACTCAGTAATGTTTTAGATATACCAATTATAATGCAATCTATGATAAACGCAGTGTATAAAGCCTTTCGTCTGTTTTATCGGGCTGGAAGAGACAAAAGATAATTGTAAACACAGTCTTTCTTACATTCTGTTAACATTGCAGTGACAGCAACAGCAACCGTCTATATCTGATGAACTAAACTAGCACAGTCACGCATTCGTTGCAATGTTGTTAAACATAGAGATGAGAAACAACTTTTAAAAAAGTTGTTATTAGCTGCTAGTGAACCGACTTTTTAAAAAAAAGTTCACTGTCATTGACATTCCCATTAAGCACTCACGTGTTGTCTTATTCTAGGTTAGCGTGGAGAAGATGGTATCCAGGGTGCTGAAAGGTCATAGAGGCTGTAAAGAACAAAGAAACAAATGAGCAAACCGTTTGGTACACGACAGAACAAAGAATCAATATTCCTGTTCAGATCGGTCCTATAAAATTTATTCAGCTTTGAAAGTATTTTTTTGGTTTTGTTATTGTTATTTCATTGGTGTTGCATAATTTTGTTGTTATCACCTACAGAACACTAACGGATTAAAAAATAACAACATGATAATCAACAACAACAACAACAACAACAACAACAACAACAACAACAACAACAACAACAACACACTTTTGCTGTAAAAAGAAATGTGATCCAATCACTTTTTTGTTCAAAGCAACTGCTAGACAGCTGGTTTGAAGGATCAAAAGTTTTTTTATTAAATGCTATCTAACCCAGTTCACAATGGATGAAAATTTTACAAACTTGAAAAGAAAACATCCATATTTTGCTATTTGCTTTTTTGAACAATACTGTTACAAAGAAATTGAACGGCATAATCGAAGTTTGTGCTGGCAGGTGTCTAAAACTGGCCAATATTTTCTCGCCCTTCTGCTTTTCTTCTTCTTGTATATTATTGTTGCTGTTGTTGTGTATGTGTTGTTTGTTTTTGTTTTTTGTTGTTGTTGTTTATGTTGTCAGTAATATCTGATCTTTTCTCTGTTTTATCATCTCATCATCTCTCATCATCATCATCATCATCATCATCATCATCATCATCATCATCATCATCATCATCATCATCATCATCATCATCTCATCATCATCGCATTCTTCTTCGCATTCATCTCTGCATTCTTCGCTTTTTTTTTTGGCATTCTCCTTTCGTCCTCCTCCTCTTCCTTTGTTTTAATATTCTTCTTCTTCAACAACTGTTTCTGTTTTCCTCATTCACAACACTCTTAATTGCACACTTTGTCTCTTTCTTTCTTTCTTTCTTTCAGGAATGAGACAACAACTCTCCTGATCCAGACTCATCATCATCACTATAAACAACAACAGCAGCAGTAACAGCAGCAGCAGCAGCAGCAGCAGTAGAGGCAGTGACTGGAGTCAGCATTCCATCACAGGCTCGGGGACTATTGAGAGAGATTGGAAATCTACAAAACCTGCCAGACTGGCACGACTAAGAGGAGACCGGCTGTGAGTTTAAGAGACATTTTTCAGTCTGTTTCCAGACATCGGTGATAGTAAATCGTCTGCTCTTCTTCTTCATTTGGTTTTTATACGGTGAGTACTTATTAGTTAAAAGTGCAGCAGACTTTATTAATAAATAAAAAAAATGGTACGGTTTCTATTTTGTTTTGGAGTAGTCTGACAGTTTGCAAAATAACTACTTGGTTCTGCTGTTTTTGTGGAAGGGGGGGGGGGGAGTGTTTTTGTTCTGTTTAGTCTTTCTTTGGGTTTTCGTGCTTGTTGTTGTTTTGTGATTTTAGCTGATGGACAGTTTTGGCATCACTGCCTGTCCAGCCATTAGCTTTTCTGTCTGTTTGTTGCTTGTTCTGTTGTCCTGTTCACTCCAGCAGATTTATTATTCGTTCTGCCTGTCTGTCTGTCTGTATACCTGTGCGTCGGTCGTATGTCTCTCTTTATCTCTCCCTCACACACACCACACGCACGCACGCACGCACGCACACGCACACGCACACACACACTCATACAATTCATACATACACACCACGTGCGCGCGCATAAGCCTTTGACCACTATTCCCAAGCAGTCATTGTTAATGAGTGCAAGCCAATGGCTAATATCAGCACAGTCGAAAATGACCGGAAAAACTGGGCAGATACAGTCAAACGACGTTTAAAAATTTATAGATTCTCTTGAGTTTGGGTAGATGGTTGTGAGGCAGATGAAAAAGAAATGATAAAGCTACTAAACAATACACATGATCGATTACCTTGAGACAGGCTTTAGTAATACAACTTAACGGCAGTGACCGATATGAAATTGTGTTCTTTCAAATATTTCTAACAGCCTTAAAACTTTCTGTCGAGTTTACAATTAGTAAATTCAGACCAGCCTTTGTTAAGGTTTGCTTTTGATGTAAATGGGATAAACGTCAATCAACCTAATGTACATGTTTCGAAAACAAATGGCAGTTTTGTGACAGATTGGAAGAGGAATTGCATATAATTATTGATAGTTTGGCTAGTATACACTGCTTGAAGACAAACACTTTTCTTAGCATTTGCAAAGACACGGGGAACTAGTCTGACAATCTTTGATACAAAATTAGAAGTGTATGATTATTAGAAATGTCGCTATGCTTATTTTATGCTCTGTGACAGAGCTAACAAGATATATTAACGGTTACAGCATGGATACAAACAACAATCACATGACGCCGAAGGATAATTTAATTTTCATTCTTAACTTTTCTTTTGGCAATTATGTTCCTGTTCTGTTTCATGTTCCTTTTTTGGTTTGCTTTGAGTGTGACTTTGTTTGCAGGTCGGTGGCCTTACATTAAAATTTACTCTGTTGTGTCTGTTCTGTGTGTCTTGTCTATGTGTGTTTGTGGTGTCTGTCTGTGTCTTCCTGTGTGTATGTCTGTCTATCTGTCTGTCTCTGTTTCTGTCTGTCTCTCTCTCTCACTGCCTATTGCCCTCTTCATATTATTGTAACAGACACCGGTTTTAAAAAAGCAATTTTTTGTCAGCTTCTTAATTTCAAGGGAACAGTGAAATTGCTTTTTAATTGTCTGTTTATGAAACAAGATGCCAGAAATGTTCTCCCTTTCCACCCCCCCACCCCCCCTCAACTCTCTTAACTTCATTTATCAACATTCAGCTTTACGCCGCCAAACCAAAGGAAGTAGAAAATGAATGGTGTATTACCCAAACTCTATAAATATCAGTTTACGTCGGGTTGTTTACTTCATTGTTTGTTCATATAGAATATCTTTCGTTATCTAGCCATTTCTTACGTTCTCTGCCTTCCCTTTTTTTTCCAGTTTACCTCGGATATAATATGATTTCAGTCAGTCTGTGTACTCTCTCTCTCGGCTGTTTTGGGCTCTTTTTCGTCTATCATGTGTTTGATACATTGCTCCTATCCTTACCTGCCCTCTCAGTTTCTGTTGGGATGTCTACGTTTTTCATGCCCCTTTCTCCCTCCCCCAGCTCTGTCTCTCTTTCCGACTGTCTATTTTCATTACCCCATCTGTGGACATTTTCTTTTCTGCTAAAAATATGAGTCCCTTTGTATCAAAATGCATACACAGGAAATTTTATTTTTGACCAAAACTTTAATTCCTCTGACCCCTTTTGGGGTGCAGAGGATCAGTGGGATCTTTGTCATGACTCCGATTTATATGAACGATACTTTCAGTCATTGTCACATTAGAGAAAACATAGCTACAACATCATCCGACTCAAATGAGTAAAAATACCCCCACAAACAAATCTTTGTTGGAGACCAGTTCTGTTATACCAAGATAATATCACCTACCAAAAAGGCAATCTACACTGCTTGGATGCTAACCTTACCATCTACAGCTGGTGGGAACAGACAAGATTTATAAAACTGCATACACAAGGGGACTGGATGTAAAAAAAAAAAGCACATGAGTGCTTCTTCCATCATCCTTGACATACAAGAACAAATAGATAAATAAATAATAAATTAATAAATAAAACAAAATAAATAAATAAATAAATAAACAATAAACAAATATTTCATTAAATAAAAGGGTGAAAACAGCAATGCAACGGGACACTTACTATTAATTTCAACAATTCAGCTCCAGCGTGGCCTCTCCCTCTGCTAGCAGGGAGAAGAAGAAATGTGAGCTAGGGTTTTTTTGTCTGAGAAGGCGAGCGATCATTTCTGGATAAGAGAAGGTGAAGGTGAAGAGGGGAAGGAAGCCATCTCTGAGGTGTCTACACACCTGCAGCCAGAACTGCAGTGCATGCATGCCCTGTGTTTGTTGGATCTGTCGGAGAGAGAACATGATTGCACGTTTTTGTTTTAAGGTCGAGTATGCATGGCGGGGGGAAGGGGGGGAGGGGGGGTAGTGTGGTGTGTGTGGGGGGGTGGGGGGGGGAGATGTGTGTGTGTGTGTGTGTGTGTGTGTGTGTGTGTGTGTTGTGTGTGTGTGTGTTGTGTGTGTGTGGAGGTTGTGGGGGTGGGGTGGGTAGTATGTGTGTGTGCGTGTGTGCGCGTGCGTCGACGTGTATATACATGTGTGTGTGTTTGTGTGCATGCGTATGTGTGCGTACGTGTGTGTATGTACATATTGTGTGTGTTATGTACGTATTTGTGTGTGTGTGTGTGTGTGATGTGTGTGTGTGTGTGTGTGTTGGTGTGTGTGTGGCATACGTATGTATGTGTCGTGGGTGTGTATAATTATGTGAGCATATTTTTTTGTGTGTGTGCTGTTTGTGTGTTTGTGTGTGTTGTGGTGCATGGTATTGTATGTGTCGTGCGTATGTATATGTGAGATATTTTGTTGTGTGTGTCTGTGCGCGCCGAGGCACGCACGCTCGCGCATGCTGTAACGTTACAGGTGGAAGTATGAGTGTGAAAAAGACCACACGTCCAAACTACCAGACATAGGCCTGTGGATGGGAGGCGATAAAGCAGGAACACAAACAGTGGAGTCATGTTTTATTCCCATTCTTTATTGACAGGACAGGCTGGGCCATCCCATCTATCAAAACCTGCACACAGGCAGAGAGAAGTAACCGTTAAATTAATGATAGTCAGAGAGACAATGGGAGAGACGGGAGATAAGAGTAGATAAAGAGGGAGATAAAGAGAGAGAGAAAAGGAGGGATGGACGGGAGGGAGTGAGGGAGGGAGGGAGAGAGAGAAGAGAGAGAGAGAGAGAGAGAGAGAGAAGAGAGAGAGAGAAGAGAGAGAGACGAAGAAGAGACGAGAGAGAGACGAGAGAGAGAGAGAGAGAGAGAGAGAGAGAAGACAGACAGACAGAGAGAGACAGAGAGAGAGACAGAGAGAGAGAGAGAAGAAGAAGAGAGAGAGAGAGGAGAGAGACAGAGAGACATAGAGGAGGAGAGAGAGGAGACGAGAGACAAACAGAGACAGGGACACAGAGACAGAGACAGGAGACAGAGACAGACAGAGAGAGAGAAGAGAGGGGGGGGGGGGGTAAGAGGAGGAAAGAGAGGAGAGCAGATAGACTAGAGACAGCACATAACAGATGCAAGGAAAACGATTCAGATTTTTTATTTGCGGCCTCATCTTCTGTGACATTTCTGTTCTACTGTTCCTCGCCGCTTCTTTTAATCTTACCGCTCCAGCCACACCCAGATTCATCAAGCAATATCCCGAGGTTCTGAAGTCCACAGGGAGTTCATCAGTGTGTCAGGCCGCTGTAGGGTCACCAGCAAGAGAGGCCCTGCACTGTTGTTAGGTCACTTTAAGTGGGTGTTCAGTGGTGCCTGCTCTGGGTTAATATACGCAGGACATCACTTACTGAGCCTCATACTGATGACATTAATAGCTCAGTTGTGGAGAAAGACTTGAGTGAGACGCCCACCTAAGGTGACAGCTACCACAATGTACCCGGAACGACCCCCTGAACCTCTCTATCCCCGAAGGCCCTGACATAAACTCTACACTGGCACAGAAAGGTATGGAAAAACCCGAGCATCACAGACCACCGAATGAAAGGCAATTTTCTTTTATTACATTATGGTCAATGACGATGAGGATGATGTCATGATGCTGCTATGGAAGTGCATGTGCTTTGAGACTTCTTGACAAGCCTGATCTGAACTCTACGCTCCGTACCATAATGTATTCCAGCGTCAAAAAGGCCCAAGAGACACAAATACCTGCAGTGCTGGTGTGGTCATTTTTGCTACTCTAAAAAACGCACCAGTAAAGTGGATAAAGCTAGACTGTGTGGTCCCAGTCTTTCCAATGAGCCCACAGTACAACTATTCTAGGAAGGAGCTGGCGCATCGCCACAGTCCTTAAAAATCCCTATGACTCTTCTGGGATTTAAACCCGCGTCCTCCCGGTGCGTAAATGACAGCGCTAGCCACAGTGCCATGGCTGGGTGGTATGGTTGAACATGTTACCATGCAATGAAAAGAAAGAGAAAACCTTAAGTTTACCAAAGACTCTGGCTGCAAACAAAGTCAGATATGCATTGGAAGGTGCTTATGCTTTCAGCGCCTATCACTTATTCATAGCGTGTATTTGCTGCCATGAAAGTAACGGGCTGTTCTCGTATCAGATGTTTTCTATTCTTTCTGTCGCCACGCTCTCTCCTTTCCCTTCCACTGTTGGCATCTCTCAGGTTTCACTGTCTGTCTGTTCTGTCTGTCTGTCTGTCTGTCTGTCCTGTCTGCTGTCGTCTGTCTGTCTGCTCTCTCTCTCTCTTCTTCTTCTTCTCTCTGTCTCTGTAAATGTCTCTGTCTGCGTCTGTTTAACATTGGTGGCCCAAGCCAAAATCCCTAGTATTGCTATTTAGACATGCACACATACAGACAGACAGATAGAAATACAGACAGAAAGATGGGCAAACCGATAGACAGACAACTGAAAGGCAATGTGGAAGACAAAAATACAGGCTTACATCGATAAAGATAGAAAGCGATGAACAGGTTTGCGTACATAAGCATCTATGCAGTAACAGAAAAGTATATGATAACAGACAAAAGAAAACACCATTTGTTAAAAGTTCAAGGATGCACTAAATCAAAACAGCCAGCCAACCCAGCAACCAAGCAACCAACCAAATCAGCCAACCATGCAAACAAACAAGTAAGCAAACAAATAAGCGAGTAGCTAGGTAAGCAAGAAAGCAAACAAATAAGCATCAAAAGCAAACCCAAACAAAAAACCCAAACAAGGAAACAAAACAAAGAAAGACGCCACTTAAGAACCAACTTTTATCATTGCCATCAAAAACATCAGAATGGCAGTCATGGCATGCCACAGTACAGTCCATAGACCCCTAACACCAGCAGTAGACGTGGCATGGCCAAGTACAGTCCCTAAAACCCTAACACCATAAAATGAAAGAACTGAAAAGGAAGAAAAAACACCAGCAGTAGACATGGCATGGCCCAGTACAGTCCCTAAACCCCTAACACCATAAATGAATGACAGAAAAGAAAAGAAAAGACACAGGCAGCAGTCATAGCATGGCCCAGTACAGCCCCTAGACCCCTAACACCATAAATGAATGAAAGAAAAGAAAAGACAAGACTGCTGGCAGCAGTCATGGAATGACCAGTACAGCCCCTAGACTCCTAACACCATAAATGAATGAAAGAAAAGAATAGAATCTCCCCCACAGTGGGCAAGCCTATAACCTTGCAGGTGAAGCAACCAATGAAGAGGGCATCTGGAGGAACTGATAATTTCATTAGTCGGTTTTGAACAGCGTGGGGTTTCCAAGTGGCCCATTCACCTTTCCTGCATGCAGAAGACGTTAACAGCACAGCCGTGATCAGGCCTATAGGCCCTACTAGGCTAGCTAGGCTAGCACCACAGGCTGGCTGGCATCTGTGTTTACTACGGTAGGATGTCTGCTGTTAATGAGCTGTGGAAGATGAGGGGGAATGGTCACTCACTAGGTCTACCAGGCCTTTTATTGATTCGTGGCTTTAGGGGACTACGACTATGTGAAGGGGATGATGTTGTGAGAGTGAGAATCATGCAATATATATATATATAATATATATATATATATATATAGAGAGAGAGAGAGAGAGAGGAGAGAGAGAGAGAGAGAGAGAGAGAGAGAGAGAGAGAGAGAGAGAGAGAAGAGAGAGGAGAGAGAGAGAGAGAGAGAGAGAGCGAGGCGCACGCACACACACACAAACACACGCATACACACACACCATACACACACGCGCGCGCGCGCGCGCACGTACACATAGGCAGGCGTATCGACTGACAGACACAGATAGAAGTAGAGAGAAAAGCAAATATAAAACAGACAAACAGAAAGATAGGCAGACAGGTAGACAGACAGACAGGCAGGCAGGCAGGCAGATAAACAGAGAGACAGATAAAGAGTCAGACCGGTAAGTAAACAATAGGTAACCCACCCACCCTCCAACCGACAAAAAGCTAGTAGATATTTGTGCTTTGCTTTTACGCAACTAGTTTCCTTTAGGTAGCAGACAAAAAAGATGTCTCGTGATGATGAAAATGAGCTGTTTCTTCACTTCACTACACTTCAAAAACAAAACAAAAGGCAAGGACATCCTGCATGCCACAACTCTCATTTCTAACCCTTACCCCCTCCTCTCTTCATCATCAACGTGAACAATAACAGCAGAAGCAGGAGCAACAACAGCAACAAGAACAAGCAAGAAGAAAACAAATCATAGCAATAGCAGCAGCAGCAGGAGAAACAAAAAACACGTACTTTTTTCCTCAAACAGTTATGCAACAGAAAACATTTTAAATGATATATTGTTTTGTTTGTCATGTTAAATGTTTTGTTGGCAAACTGACAGTTCGGGGTTTTTTTTGTCGTTATGTCTGTTTGGGTGTTTGTGTTCATGTCTGTTTCTCTGATCTTGTTTTTTGGGTTATTGTTGCGGATGTGCACGCACACACACAATGCATACACACATATACACATGGTAACATATATGAACACAAATCATAATTATTAACACACACATGTACACATGAACACAACACACACATGTCGACGACACACACCAACGCACAACACACACTACACACACACACACACACACACACACACACACACACACACACACACACAACACACACACGAGCCTAAGGGGGTGGACGACAGAAATGAAAACGAGACAAAAACAGGAAGTAACAGAAAATAAACATACAAGTAAAAGCACGACACACAAATACAAACAAAATACAAGTAAAAAACACGAACACACACCCGTTGCAGTGAAAATAAAATCAATATTGCACGTAGCCTTGATTGACCTTGCTGTCCCCTACACTGTAAACACAGCTTTAAGTGATGTTAAGCAATGCCACTGACCTCTCTCAAGACAAGTTCAATATAAACTGTGTGAAGAGGGCAGCAGGGGGAAACCTGGTCCATTTCGTCAGTACAGATAGTTTGGCTCTGATCTCATTTCCTAGTGGCCCATTCTCATTTCCTTTGGATATTAGTATACCCGTGTTTGGTGCCCACACTACCACAGCAGGATCACGGTGTTTTACTGCAGTGGAAAGACTGTTGCAAATTAATGTGTTGTGTTGTGCGAGATGTCGTGTTGGGATGGTCTTGATTGATTCTTGCACTCGAGGTTGTGAAGATGGTTTTTCTTAGTTTGAGGTGAGGAGAGAGAGAGTGAGAGCGGAGAGAGGAGAGGAGAGATGGGAGATGTGGGGGAGGGAATGGCCAGGTTTTTTAGGAAGGAGAGAGAGAGAAGAGAGACAGAGACGAGAGAAGAGAGAGAACACACACAGAGACAGAGAAAGACAGAAGGGGGAGGGGGCAGAAACACAAAGAGAGTTCACTATAGACATTAGAAAATTCACATAGACATAGAAAAAGACAAGTTCTTATTTTGCATTTTGCTTGTAGCCCTGATTTACCTCCCTCTGCGGTCACATGTACTGCAAAACAACTAAACCACAGTGACTGACTTCTTTAAAACAAAACAAGACTAATTCTGGTGTAGCGCATGCCACTACTACGGGGCAACACGGGTATTTCATCAGGCAATTTAGGGCAGACTTCATTTCCTACTGGCCCATTCTCATTTCCTTCAGACGTTAGTACAGTGGTGGTTAGTGCCAATACCAGAGCTCATCGCCGTGTTCACTGCAGTGGAAAGACTGCTGCTGCTAAACATGCTGCTGTGAGATGGCAGAAAGGGGGCCTTGCTGCTGAGTCTTGTTTTGGGGTTGGGTGGTAGTGGTTATGAGTGTAGTTGCATGTTTAGTACCAGAGGGGAGGTAGGAGCGAGGGAGGGAGGGAGGAGAGATGAGAGAGAGAGAGGAGAGGAGGAGAGAGAGAGAGGAGAGAGAGAGGGTGGGGGAGAGAGAGAGAGTGAGAGAGAGATAGAGAGAGAGAGTAAGGGAGAGAGAGAGAGAGAGAGAGAGAGAGAGAGAGGAGAGAGAGAGAGAGAGAGAGAGAGAGAGAGAAGGAGAGAAGAGAGAGAGAGAGAGTGAGAGAGAGAGAGAGAGAGAGGGAGGAGAGAGAGGAGGAGAGAGAGAGAGAGGAGAGAGAGAGAGAGAGAGGAGAGAGAGAGAGAGAGAGAGAGAGGAGAGAGAGAGAGGGAGAGAGAGGAGAGAGAGAGAGAAAGGAGAGAGAGGGAGAGAGAGAAAGAGAAGACAGAGAGACGAGAGAGAGAAACAGGACAGACAGACAGACAGACAAAGACAGAACAAGAAATGAATAAAAAAAGAGCTGCATCAACGATCCTCTTGAAGTCAGCCCTGTCTTGTAATTGGACGTCCCCCTCCTATACACCCTGGGAGTCACCCAGAATACGCACTTTGGGATCACTTCAATCCAGTCCAATCCAATCCAGTCCTACTGTTCATAGCCCTGCCGACCACAGAAGTCACGTCAGGGCTGTCACTTTTACGAGCTTTAAATCGCAGATTAAAACTGTGGAACTGTTAATCATGAACAGATTAAAACAGGGGTTTAAAACCAACCCCTTTGTCGTTCCTTGTATCAACACTGCTGGTCAACAATAAGGGTCAACCCAAGATGGTCATGACTAGCCAATAATAAGGGTCAAGCCAGAATGGTCACCACTAGCCAATAATAAGGGACAAACCAGGATGGTCACCACTAGCAATAATAGACAACAGGAGGCCACTGCCATACAAGACAACAGGATGGTCACCCAAGCCAATAATAAAGGACAAACCAGGATGGTCACCACAAGCCAATAATAAAGGACAAACCAGGATGGTCACCACAAGCCAATAATAAAGGACAAACCAGGATGGTCATCCTAGCCAATAATAAAGGACAAACCAGGATGGTCACACTAGCCAATAATAAAGGACAAACCAGGATGGTCACCACTAGCCAATAATAAGGGCAAGCCAGGATGGTCACCACAAGCCAATAATAAAGGACAAACCAGGATGGTCACCACTAGCCAATAATAAGGGTCAAGCCAGGATGGTCACCACTAGCCAATAATAAGGGTCAAGCCAGGATGGTCACCACTAGCCAATAATAAGGGTCAAGCCAGGATGTCACCACTAGGCAATAATAAGGGTCAAGCCAGAATAGTCACCACTAGGCAATAATAAGGGTCAAGCCAGAATAGTCACCACTAGGCAATAATAAGGGTCAAGCCAGAATAGTCACCACTAGGCAATAATACGGGTCAAGCCAGAATAGTCACCATTCACCAATAATGAGGGTCAAGCTAGAATGGTCACCGCTGGCCAACCATAAGGGTCAACCCAGGATGGTCACCATATTGTGGGGAGGTGGGGGAGATCGCCTTGAGACGAGCCAGTGCTAATAACTATTTAAAAGGAGTACTAAAGGGAAACCTGGGTATTTCTTGGCAAATTTAGGGCCGATTTTCATTTCCTGGTGCCCCATTCTCATTTCCTTCGGACGTGGGTACATCAGCGATCGGTGCCAATACCAGATCCCTCCGCTGTGTTTACTGCAGTAGAAAGATCTGCTCTGCTTGCTGCAAATCAATGGACTGTGAGAGGATGTGTGGGATGGTCTCCGTTGATTCTTGTCTTTTGGGGTTATAGCGGTTAGTTGTAAAGTTTAGTGGGGGAGGGAGGGAGGGAGGGAAGGAGAGAGAGAGAGAGAGAGAGAGAGAGAGAGAGAGAGAGAGAGAGGAGAGAGAGAGAGAGAGAGAGAGAGAGAGAGACAGACAGACAGACAGACAGAGAGACAGAGACACAGAGACAGAGACAGAGACAGAGACAGACAGACAGTACAGACAGACAGACCTAGAGACAGAGCGAGAGACAGAGAGAGACAGACAGAAAAACTCAGACAGAGACAGAGAGGGGAGAAAGGTGAGGGAAGGGGATGATAGAGAGAAATGCAGAGAAACAGAGAGAGAAGAGAGAGAGGAGAGAGAGAGAGGAGAGGAGAGAGAGAGAGGAGAGAGAGAGAGAGAGAGAGAGAGAGAGAGAGAGAGAGAGGAGAGAGAGAAAGAGAGAGAAGAGAGAGAAGAGAGAACAGAGACAGAGACAGAGACAAGAGAAAGACAGACAGACAGACAGACAGATAGACAGACAGACAGACACACAGAGATAAACAGAGAAATAGACACACAGAGAGAAAGAGACAGAGAGAGACAGACACAGACAGAGAGAGACAGAGATAGATTGAGAGCGCTTATAAATAAATAAACAGAAACATGCGAGAAGTGGGGTCTGTTCATTGAAAACCAGGGAGAACGCGGGTTATCAGTAGAGCAACAGAGACGCTAAGTCCAGCATTTGTCATCTTCATCAATCATTGACCAGTGTGGATTGTTGCTGCCATGAAGCTCATAGAGCGTTCTGGAAAAAAAGGCTTTTTCCTTGTCCTTTGCCTTTCTGCAGTAAAGTCTTTACCACCGGTGTTTTTATGTCTTTTGCTTTTGTCGCTCTATTTTCTGTCTCTTCAGAAAATTAGCATTAATGTACAAGGGAATCTAACAAGCCTTTACTCTTTTTGTTTACACAGCCTTTCCTGTATGAAATTATTCAAATGAGCTCTTCTTCTCCTTCTTCTCCTCCTCCTCTTTCTCCTTTCTCTCCGTCTATCTGTCTGTCTGTGTCTGTCTGTCCGTCTGTTTGTCTGTCTGCGTCTGTGTCTGTGTTTGCGTCTGCGTCTGTGTCTTTGTCTGTGTCTGTCTTTCAATCTGTCTGTGTGTGTTTGTCTCTCTTTGTCTTTCTCAGTCCCTCTGTCTTTGTCTCTATTATTCTCTTCATATCTGCCTCTCCCTGCGTCTTTGTTGCTACCTCTTTCTCTTATCTTTTTCTCTACCACTATCTTTTAAATCTCCTTTGTATCTTTCTACGATGTCTCTGTTTCTCTCTCTGTATCTTTTCCTGATGCGTATGTGTGTGTGTGTGTGTGTGTGTGTGTGTGTGTGTGTGTGTGTGTGTGTGTGTGTGTGTGTGTGTGTGTGTGTGTGTTTATGTGTGTGTTTGTGTGCGTGTATGTGTGCGTGTGTGTACCCGCGCGTCTCTGACGGCCAGGCACTCCTCACAGACAAGATGTCCATATTGAACCGCTGGGCTGAACACTTTCAAACCCTCTTCAGCGCTGATCGCACTGTTGATGACGCAGTGATCCAACAGATCCCACA
>CM060316.1:51037761-51040261 GCA_030674155.1 Stramonita haemastoma | reverse complement strand
TGATTTGAATTATGAAGCAGCAGAGAAGAGTGAGGGAGACGTAGACGTGTGGGAAGATGAACACCGCCTTCCCCCTCCTTACATACAGTGATAATATACATGCACAAAGACAGAGAAAGAATGAGAAATAGATAGATAGATAGATAGATAGATAGACAGACAGACAGACAGACAGACAGACAGACAGGTAGACGGATAGATAGATAGATAGATAGATAGATAGATAGATAGATAGATAGATAGATAGATAGATAGACAGACAGATAGATAGATAGATAGATAGATAGATAGATAGATGGATCTATTGATAGATAAATAGATCGATAGATAGACAAAGTCTTTTGGATTGATAGGTAAATAAAAAAAAAAAAGAAGAATATATATATTTACATACAGAGAGAGACAGAGACAGAGAGAGAGAGAAAGACAGAAACAGAGACAGAGACAGAGAATAGTATACACATTATGCAAATACACAACAGAGAGTGAATTATACAGAACTGGACTGACAGTGACATTGTGAGATTGGATCTTCCTAATCCATTGAACTGTCAGTCCCCACAAGCTGCTTTCTGTCTCTGGAAGGAGGGAGGAGATGAACCATGGCTGATGGGAATTTTCACACACACCCTGGTACATCTGTGATCGTTGTTTTTGACCACTGGCCAGGATATTGTTTAATTCTCCAGTGTGTGTGTGTGTGTGTGTGTGTGTGTGTGTGTGTGTGTGTGTGTGTGTGTGTGTGTGTGTGTGTGTGTGTGTGTGTGTGTGTGTGTGTGTGTGTGTGTGTGTGTGTGTGTGTGTGTGTTGTGTGTGTGTGTGTGTGTGTGTGTGTGTGTGTTGTGTTTGTGAGTGTGTGCGTGTGTGTATTTTAGTAGCGTGCGTGCGTGCGTGCGTGTGTGTGTGTGTGTGCATGTGTGTGTATTCTAGTAGCGTGCGTGCGTGCGTGCTTGCGTGTGTGTGTGTGTGTGCGTGTGTGAGTGTGTGTGTATGTGTGTGTGTCTCTTTCTCTGTATGTGTGTGTGCGTGTAAAAAAAAAAAAAGAAGGTGAGTAGGTGTGCATCTGTGTGTACATGTGTACGCTTGTGTCTGCACATGTGCTTGCCTATGTGTGTGTGTGCGCGCGCGTGTGTGTGTGTGCGTGCGCCCACGCGCGCGCGCTCACGCGCGTTTGTGTCATATAATTACGGTGCTTCAATCTCACCTCGTCTGCGTGTGTGTGTCTCTCCTACAATTCACATCAATTTCAAATCAAAGCTGTAAGTGAAGTCCTAGGCAACAGGGTTCGACTCAGGTCCTTCTGAGACAGAAATCAGACATACAAAGTAGCAAAGGATCAGACATACTTTAGCAAAGGAGCCTACCAGCTCCTCACAACAACCCCGCCATTATTGGAATTCCATGGAACACAGGCGGACAGGGGGCACAGACACATCTCAGGAGGATACAGACCCCCCTTGGAAGAAATGAAGGTCTTTGACCTCCATCGAAAGACGTTCAAAATGTGTGGCCTAAGGTCACCGCAGAAAAAAAAAAAAAAGGATGATGATGGGAAAGGAAAGCCTAGTATATTTCTCTAAGAATTTGCTGATTTTGAATCATTTGAACCTGATTGGATGGAGTGCAAGCGTGGGGGCATCATTATATGAAGCCAAAGAGAGAAACAGAGAGAGAGATGGGGGCTGGGGAGGGAGGGAGGGAGGGAGGAGAGAGAGAGAGAGAGAGAGAGAGAGAGAGAGAGAGAGAGAGAGAGAGAGAGAGAGAGAGAGAGAGAGAGAGAGAGACAGACAGACAGACAGACAGACAGACAGACAGACAGACAGACAGACAGACAAACAGACAGACACAGACAGACAGACAGACAGACAGACAGACAGACAGACAGACAAAGAGACACAGAGAGAGATAAAGGCATCTAAGACAGACACAGACAAAAAGACAAAGAGACACAGAGAGAGACAGAGGCATCTAATTAAAGAATGTTTTATTTTTAAAAACTGTTTGGTAATACCATGAAAAACATCAGGGGGAATCAATAAGAAAGAATATCCTCAAAAACAAGAGTGTCAAATCAAAAGCAGCAAAATAAACAAGAGCAAGAACTGAAAGATGGCTTTGCGCAAAGACAGGAAAAATATCCCACTAAGATCAAGGACAAAGAGAAAAATAAACATAAGAACAAAATCATCATCATTATCATCGTCATCGTCATCGTCGTCATCATCATCATCATCATCATCAGCAGCAGCAGCAGCAGCAGCAGCAGCAGCAGCAGCAGCAGCAGCAGCAGCAGCAGCAGCATTGTGATTGTCGTCATCATCATCATCATCATCATCATCAGCAGCAGCAGCAGCAGCAGCAGCAGCAGCAGCAGCAGCAGCAGCAGCAGCAGCAGCAGCAGCAGCAGCAACAGCAGCAGCAGCAGTATTGTGATTGTTGTCATCATTGTCGTCATCAATATCGTGGACACTGCTGTCATTGTCCTCCTCTTCCTCCGTCT
>CM060316.1:51030261-51032761 GCA_030674155.1 Stramonita haemastoma | reverse complement strand
ATGTTCATGATGATGATGATGACGTCATAGTCGACGATGACAACGGGGATGCTGCTGCTGCTGATGATAATGATGATGATGATGATGATGGTAATTGTGGTGGAGGTGGTGGTATCATAGTGATGATCATAATGCTGATCACTAGATTACTAACAATATTATTAGGATACGATAACAACAACAAAAATGATGACGATGATGACTACAACAGTAACCACGTCTGATTATGCTTATGAAGCACACGCCATAAGATGTTACAAAAACTGCTTTAACAGCAGTTTCTGGCACAACAACCCCCCCCCCCCCCCCCCCCCCAGTAGGACACATCAATAATCAGTCAGTGTTTTCACACAGCTTACAGGAAGAAGGTAACAAAAATTCAGTACTGGTAGTTTAGTCTGAATAAAAAGAATCTTTACAAAAACAGAAAAAATCCACCCAAGTATTCACGTGGCCCTGAGAGTTCTACGGGTTTGACCCCCACTGTGTGTAATTAGTTTATTTTCCTACCATCAAACTTACAACAATTGGTCATCTACTGACCTAAACGTAAACACACAATTTTAGTGACAAATTCATTTTCTCTATGTGTAAGATCAAAAATACCAGATCGTGCCAAAAAGGAAAAGTACCCAACTTCTTGCACTCAAAATGCCATTTTACCTTGATGAAAAATTCAAATGTTGTGCCGCCTCTACCGATTGGCCCAAAAATTCTCACGTGATCTCTTCTCGTGTGAGCGTTTCGGCACCGAAGGAAAGGATTAGAAACGAAGAAAGAGAGAAAGAAAGAAAGAAAGAGGGGTCAGAGAGGGAATTTCAAAGACGTTGGACATAGCTCAAGATAGAGAGGCAGATTGGAATAGGATGAAGAGGAGGAGCTGAGGAAAATTAATGAAAAAAAAGAGACGGTTGATTAGGAAGGAAGAGGAGAGGGGTGGGTGGGGTAAGGTGGGATGACTTATGTGGGAAAAGACCCGGAGATTATGGAATGTCAGAAAATCGTTTCCACATACCCGAGATTAAAGAAAACTTTTTTTGTGTGTGCAATTTGTTGAAAATGTGCAAGCTTGCTTGGAATGTAGATCAGAACGATGTGTGTGTGTGTGTGTGTGTGTGTGTGTGTGTGTGTGTGTGTGTGTGTGTGTGTGTGTCTGTGTGTCTGTGTGTCTGTGTGAGTGTGTGTGTATGTATGTGTGTGCGTTGGGGTAGAGAAAAAAGGAATAAGAAAAGGGAGAGAGAAAAAAAGAGAAACAGAGAGACAGAGAGAGAAACAGACAGAGACAGACAGACAGACATAGATACAGACAGACAGACAGACACACATGCGCGCGCACACAAAACACACACACACACACACACACACACACACACACACACACACACACACACACACATGTACAAACAGAGGGGACGGGATAGCTCAGAAACAAAAGAAAAAAGGACAAACAAAAAGTAAGACAGAAAAAAGAAATGGAATGAAATGAACAGAAAGACAGGGGGGATGGGGCCGACAAATAACCTCCTTCTGTCTGTAATAAATTCCTATCACAAGCGAAGAAACATCTCTTCATGACGGCGCCTGAATGAAGAACACAGCAGAGGTGTGTTCAACACAACTTGGGATGCTTTATTTGTTTAGAGGATACTACTGCATTCTTTTTTTTATGCTTTTATTTTTGTTCCTCGGCTAGAGCTTTTAGGGTTCACAAATGGTGACACATTTGCATATGCCCCTGATTTTGGCCACAATCGAGATACCCGGCTACCAACTTCAGAAATGTCTAAAAACGACACCAGTATGCAAGCAGTTTTTATTTATATGATATATTATAAGTTTGTTAACCGTTCTAACTGGCACGAAATGATGTACTCCTCCAGAAGCTAGAAAAGGTTTCAGCGTGTGTGAAGATGTTCTGCGTGCGTTCGCACACATGACCTCGGTTTACAGTCTTATTCAAAACACTTTCAAAGATGTGGAGACACCTCTGGTGTTAACTCCTCTGACAAAAACAAATCCCGTGGAACGGGTGCCTCGGTCGTGGCTTGAATTTAGGCCATCAGATCACAAGCTTGACGCCTTATCCACGAGGCTGTTCCACCCCCCCTTATAAGTGTTTTTAGCGGCTGTTTGAATACTAAAATGACGAACGTGTTTAAGAGATGCTCTTGTCTGTGTGAAATCGAATCCCAGCTCAGATTCACAAACAAGATGTTAAAATACATAGTTTAAGACATTCTCTGTCTCTCTGTGTCTCTCTATCTCAGTCTCTCTTTCTCTGTGTCTGTCTGTGTCTCTCTCTGTCTCTCTCTCTGTCTCTCTCTGTGTCTCTCTCTGTATATGTCTCTGTCTCTCTCTCTCTGTCTCTCTGTCTGTCTGTCTCTCTGTGTCTCCCTCTCTCTCTCTCTCTGTGTGAGGGCTAGATTTAAACAAACATGTAATATTTACTTCATTTACTTCGTCCGCAATCTCAAACACATAGAAACATACAGACAGACAG
>CM060316.1:51015261-51027761 GCA_030674155.1 Stramonita haemastoma | reverse complement strand
TTATACCAGTTCTTTACTTATTTTTTCTGTTTCTTTAAAGCAACTCTTTCCACACACAGAAATACGCGTCAGCTTTTATCACGTTTACTTCCTCAGTAATTAGAAAACAGCTGTTCTCTGAATTAGACACAAAATGTTCTGGAAACTCTGTGTCTTTAATTGTTAAGTTTAAATGCAGGAGTAAGCAGACTGTTCGGAGCCCAGGCAGTCTGCAATCCTTTTGTCAACACCAGTAAGAAGAATGCTCTCATTATCAGGAACTTTAGGGCTTTATTTTTCTTTGGTGCATAATGACAATGCTAGCTGTTAACCAATTGGACATTGCCATTGGTTATTTTAGTGTTTCCATGTGAGAAAAGATAGATATATAGATAATTAATTGATAGATAGATAGATAGATAGATAGATAGATAGATAGATAGATAGATAGATAGATAGGTAGAGATAGAGAGAGACAGAGAGACAGAGAGACAGAGAGACAGAGACAGAGAGAGAGACAGAGACTGGGACAGAAAGACAGAAAAAACAGATAGACAGACATACAGAGATACAGAGAGACAGATACAGAGAGAGAGAGATAGACAGACAGACAGACAGACAGAGATGGATAGAGAGACAGAAACAGAGACAGTGAGAACAAGTGTACATGGAAGAGCATGCATGCAGTCTTGCATAATACGTGCAAAACTTCAGGCAAAGAATCCTATCTCTATTCTTTTGGCTAGACCTTTCTGCCACTCTGACAGACCCTGCTTCCACCTCTACATATGTATGTATGTGCTTTATTAGCATCTCTTGGTCTGAAAGTAGGAAGAAGAAGCCAACATCCGAATTTATTTCTCTCAAAATATAAATGTCTAAACATCTGCGTCTTTTTCTATCAACATTTGTCAATAAATACTGTTCTTTCTTCTTGTTCTTGTTCGTGTCGTTCTTGGTTTTTTCCCTTGCTCTTGTTGTTGTTGTTGTTGTTGTTGTTGTTGTTGTTCTTCTTCTTGTTCTTGTTCTTGTTCTTGTTCTTCTTCTTCTTCTTCTTCTTCTTCTTCTTCTTCTTCTTCTTCTTCTTCTTGAATATTACCTTCTTTGCTTTCTTCTTCTTCTTTGCATCTTCTTTGAATTCTTCTTCCCCATGTTCTCTTACTGGCTAGAATGCGTAACACCTGATCTTACCTTATATGTCTGCTTGCTGGCCTCAGCCGACATATTTCGATTTTCATGGCAGCTCATTAGAAAGTTTAGAAGAACAAATTCTAGATGCGCTTAAAAAAAAAGCACCACCAACAACATGACATTCGGTTGTTAAGCAGAAAATGAGCAAGAGAGAGAGAGAGGGGGGGGAGAGAGAGAGGGGTGGGGGAGAGACAATGACAATGACAATGACAATGACAATGACAATATTTTATTGTGATAAGCTTTTTAAGCCCGTTCACAAGGGGACAGTGGGAAGGGGACTGGGCACAAAACACACATTTTCATACATGTTTTCAGACATGAAAAGTGTATCATTTCTTCTGCCCATATGGTCGGCATGGCATGGAATCCACGACATGGTGAAGTGATTTACATTTGGATTCAATAAATTGTTGCGTACCACTTTATCCCATAACAAATGGGGGCAGGAGGACACAACAACCATAACATCAACATAAGCAACAAGTCTGACAGGGCTTCCATCGTTACAGTCTGTCTGATTCGCCGGCTCGTGCCCTTTCCAACACGTGAAAAACCTAACTAACAATATGCGTATCTGTCCAGGTTTGCTCTCTCTCTCTCTCTCTCTCTCTCTCTCTCTCTCTCTCTCTCATCTCTCTCTCATCTCTCTCTCTCTCTCTCTCTCACACACCACACAAACACACACACACACGCGCGCGCGCGCGCACACACACACTCGTTCTCTCTTACACACACACACACACACACCCTCCTGCACACACACACAGAGGGGGTGCGCACGCACTCACGCATGCACGCACACAGGCACGCACGCACGCACACAGGCACGCACGCACTCTCTCTCTCCTTCCTCCCTCTCTCACAAACACACATACACACACACACACACACCACGCACGCACGCACGCACGCACGCACGCACGCACGCACGCACAGCACACACACACACACACACACACACACACACACACACACATCTACAGTTCTATCTAACCCAGGAAAAATCTGATTGCATCCATCATAACATGCAGAACACCCAGTCCAGCACTTATTCTATCTTTGATCCTTTCACGATCAGCAAGTGTCCACAGCTGCAGCTTGGAATAAATGACTTTTTCCTCCTGAGTCATGTGTCTGCTGTTTCGCTTTGCAAACCAAAAATAATCCGATGGGTTATAGGTGTCATTTTTCCAGGTAAACTGAAAGATCATGTCATCAGTTTCACACAACATAGTGTCAGGTGTTTCTTCAGAGGTGTACACGTGTACAAAGTCTTTATTCCTGGAAATGTTCCTTAGATTTCTCTGCAGGGATCTGTTCTTTAGCTCACCCACATAGTCCTTAATGGTGTCTCCACTGTAGCCTGCATCCCGAAGCTCATCTAGGTATTTGTCGTAGTCCTCCTCCTCCGTTGTCACGTCAGGTACAGGCTCGTCCACAAGGTCAATTCCACTGTGTTGTTGTTCTGTCACTGTGTCAGCTGCAGGAACCGTGGCAGCACGTGACGCTCGGCCATAATCACGTGCGGGAAGCAAGAGTTGCGGAGGCCTGTGGTTTGGAGAGGAAGGCGTGTTGACGTGTGAGACAGACTGGGTGATGGGGGGCGTTGGCACAAACAAACTTGGCGAAGTTTCCGAAGCGAAAATTGTACTTGCCTCCTCTGCCTGCCTCTTCTCCTCCGCCTGTCTCTTCTCCTCCGCCTGTCTCTTCTCTGCCTGTCTTTTCTCCTCCGCCTGTCTCCTCTCCTCATTCCGCCTTCGGTCCCTGTTGATATGACTGGGCGGCTTTTTTCGGAAGTACGCAGGTGTTTGTTGACCGGCCATTTTCTCATCATTTGAGCCAGCCCTCATTCGTAACACGACGGTCGTGTTGTCGCCCTCTCCGCATACTTTCCATGAGGTGATGCAATTTTCTTGTAACAGCGCACCTAGTGTCACTTCCAGTGATGTTGGTAACCCAACAACTGGCATGGTGTTGATAGAATTTGATTATTTACACCAAAATACACGCAGCAAATTTTTACCCTGCTTATATCCAAGGGAGATCACCCCAGAGCCGGTGGGGGAGAGAGAGAGAGAGAGAGAGAGAGAGAGGAGAGAGAGAGAGAGAGAGAGAGAGAGAGAGAGAGAGAGAGAGAGAGAGAGAGAGAGAGAGAGAGAGAGAGAACGGCTATGCAGACTAATATAATATATTCGTTATCTGCGCTATCCCAAGTGATAACTGAAACGGGAGAGAGAGAGGCAGAGAGACAGAAAGAGAGACAGAGACAGAGGTAAGGGGAAAGGCAAAGACAATGGGAGTGATAGAACAGGGACAATTTCTGTCGCTCAATTTTCGGAAGGTGGGGAAGCTGTTTATACTGAAAGAGTCCCCGGCATTCCTATGAGGGGGATAGATGCTTCCATTTCCTACTGCTATCCAAAACATAAAGAAAGGCGATTTCCTTCTTTCTCTCCTGATAACGCAGTCCAGCCCTCTGATTGTTCAGACAAGCCAATCTTCAGCTATGGTCCAGTGATGGAATCAGGAATGGTCAGTGCAGCAGTCAGAACTCTACGCAGGCGATGGCTTTAGGGTTTTCTTGTGTGGGTTGTCCATCATCCTCTAGGGGTTAATCTGTAAGAATATGTTCCCCTTTATTCAAAGTTTCCATCAGATGAGGGCTAGGGCGATATCCTAGCCGTGATTTGGGTCTTACTGTGGGATGTCACAGAACTGTTCTCATGATGTTGCAGTGCTTATCAGATCCACAGAAAAGAAAATCCAGCCTAGTGCTTAAATTAATGATAATTATGAGGTGAAGAAAGAGAGAGAGAGGCAGAGACAGAGACAGACAGTCAGGCAGAGTGACAGTCAGATAGACAGACAGAGAAATAGATTGAAGGATCACCAAAACACACAATCACACACACAGACATATACACAAACAACAAAGACAGACAATCAAAGACAAAGTCTTTTTTAAAACACACTTAAAAGCAAGCACGTGATCTATAGACATCAAACACTTGCTTCCTGTGAAAAAAAAACCACCACACACATACACCACACACACACACACACACACACACACACACACACACACACACACACACACACACACACACACACACACACACACACACACACACACACTACATAATCCTTTCATGGTCTTCTTTCTATCTTCTTCTCCATCCTTCAGATGGCTGGAACCACACAGAGTTAATTCCTTTTCAAGCCACTGCTCATGCCACATACACTCAGTGACACCGACAAGTGAGACAGGGTGAGTGATATACACTCTTGGACTGGGGGACACCTTTCAGGTGAAGAAAGTACATCCTACTGTTTACGATACTGACATCTTAACTAACACCAGGAGACAGACAATAAGTCCATTGGAGAGAGAAACGCAAAGAAATCCGAGGGAGAATTAAAGTTAGGGAAACCCTTAATACGAGATTGCCATTTTCTTCTGTTGTGCCAGTGATCGTGAAACTGTCCAGAAATTAATGAGCTTCACGTCTTGGGATTTTTTTTTTGCTTGTACTGTGCTTTGTTCTGTTCTAACCGACCCAATACTTTTGTCTTTCTGTCTGTCCTGGAAAAAGAAAACAAGGTTTCAGGGATTTTTTTTACCTCCGCTCTGTGTGTGGTGTGTGTGTGTGTGTGTGTGTGTGTGTGTGTGTGTGTGTGTGTGTGTGTGTGTGTGTGTGTGTGTGTGTGTGTGTGTTGTGTGTGTGTGTGTGTGTGTGTGTGAGTGTGAGTGAGTGTGTGCGCGCACGCGAGTGTGTGTGTCTGTATATGTGTGTGTACTCGCACGCGCGGGTGTTTGTGTGTGTGTATGTATGTGTGTGTGTATGCGTGTGCGCACGCTCGCGTGTGTGTAAGTATCTATGTGATTAAAAAAAAGGCTCACCAGTAGATACTGCCATGCAGAGACAAGTACACAGACAACAAAGACAGAAAATTCAAACTAAAGAACGTTTCAAAACAAATGTAAAAGAAGTAAGCAGATGATGATAATAATTATGAAGACATCTCGTACTTTCCACCAGCAAAACATACACTTTGTTTTCTTTAAACATACTAATTTGTTTTCTTTTCATTCCACCATCACTCTTTAGATGGCTAGCAGCACCACAGAGAGTTAATCTCTTTCAAAGCAGTGAGATACTAGTGGACTGGGGATACACTTTGCAAGTAAGGAAAAAAAGTCACATCCTTGTTTACGATGCTGCCATCTAGATAACTCAACCGAGACAGACAAAAACGCCCACTGAGGGAAGACAGTCAAAGAAATACAGGGGAGAGGGATGGGAGTGGGGAGGGGACTAAAGTTTCCTTAATACGCCATTGACATTTTCTGTCTCTGCCAGTGAAACTGTCCAGAAATGAGGTTCACGTCCGGGGATTTTGCATGTACTTTGCTTAGTTAAGTTCTAGTTTTTTTCCCCATCTTTTTTGTCTGTCTGCCTGTCTGTGTCTCAGCGTAGTGGACTGTCTGTGTTTGTCTGTGTGTCTGTCTTTCTTTCTGTCTGCCTGTCTGCCTGTCTGTATGTCTGTCTGTCTGTCTGTCGATGTGCGTCTGTGTCTTTTTCTCTATCTGTGTGTATCCTGCTGGCTGGCTGTCTCTCCGTTTGTGTCTTTCTTTGTCTTTGCATGTCTTCGTCTTCGTCTCTCTCTGTCTCTCTCTCTCTCTCTCTCTCTCTCTCTCTCTCTCTCTCTCTCCTCTCTCTCTCTCTCTCTTCTCTCTCTCTCTCTCTCCTCTCCCTCTCTCTCTCTCTCTCCTCTCTCTCCCTCTCTCTGTGTTTGTGTAACGTTCTAAATTGTTCAGGATGTTTTCCACAAAACACTGTAACCAGCTAAATGACAGCAAACGTTGTTCAAAGGTCTCTTGAGATCAGGCTAATGTGTTAGAGGTGTCCTGTAAGTATGTAGATGCAAGTGCGTGCCTGCGTGCGTTTTGTGTGGTGTATGTGTTTGTGTTCGTGCAAGCGTGCGTTCGTGTGTGCTTGCGCGCGCCCGCGCGCGTGTGTGTATGTGGGGGGTGGGGGGGTGGGTGTTTCGGTGGATGATTATATATGTGATGGGGTGGTAATTAGATTACTTCCCATGCGATCAGAGCTCTTTCGCAGCCTTGTGTTACCGGACACACCTGCGAATTGTGCGATGCTCTGTTTCCTTGGGTGGTGGTCGAAAGCCCTCCATTGCATACTCTTTGCCTCCATGGTGAACGGTAGAATTTATGCAACCTCTTTTTAGAGGTCATGTCCTAACTGGCTAACTGTACCCACCCGAGAAGCTGTGCAGAGATGGACATCACATGAGCCCCTATGTCCACTCTGTTACAATGATGTCAGAAGTGGGATGCTTTCCCCACAGTGTTTGCCACCCAGGCTCTGGTAACGTTGCGTTGGAACGCAACTGGCGGGGTGATGATGTTAGAGGCTACTGGTTCCTGGCCAGGTACACTACTGGTTCCGAGCATCACATATGCTGGCCAGATAGTGTACCTCGGGACGCGGTACAAGTTGGCTGGGGTGGATGTGATGGGTGGTAATTAGATTACCTCCCATGTGATCAGAGCCCTGTCACAGCATTGTGTTACCGGACACACCTGCGAATTGTGCGATGCTCTGTTTCCTTGGGTGGTGGTCGAAAGTCCTCCATTGCATACTCTTTGCCTTCATGGAGAACGGTAGAATTTATGCAACCTCTTTTTTAGAGGTCATGTCCTAACTAGCTAACTGTACCCACCCGAGAAGCTGTGCAGAGATGGGACATCACATGGGCCCGTATGTCTACTCTGTTACATATATATATATATATATATATATATTATATATAATATATATATTGTGTTGTGTGTTTTTGTGTGTGTGCGAGCGTACGTGTGCGTTTTGTGTGTGTGTCCGAGCGTACATGTGTGTGTGTGTGTGTGAGAGAGACAGACAGACAGACAGACAGATAGAGACAAAGACAGAAACAGAGAGATATAGAGAGAGATGGACAGAGTCAGAGAGAATGAAAAAGACGAGGCAAAGAGAGAGAAAGACAAACAGACAGAGACAGATAGAGACAGACAGAGAGAGAGAAACAGGTGGGGACAGAAACAGACTAAGAGAAAAACAGAGGGAAGACTGTGTGTTCATGTCTATCTTAAGGAGTGAGGGTGGGGGGGAGGTGTAGGTAAAAGAGTCGCAGAGTGAATGAATGGTTCAGTGGGAGGATGAGTTTATGTTGGGAAGGGAATAATGTCCGCACGTATGAACAAGTATGCATGCGTGTGTATGTTCGCTGCCTATCTAAAAGCAGTTGTTTTGTGTTTTTTTCCTATGATTTAGGAGTGCATGGGTGCATCACTCAATTATTCAAGAACATGCAGTAATGGAAACTCTCCGTTCTCAGCATCTGATCATAAAATTTATAGCGTGGAAGTGAGGGGAAGGAGGGCCGGGGGGAAGGGGGGGAGAACTGAATGGAGTAGCGGTGGTGGTTGGAATCTAACCATAAGCCAAAGAAAACTGTCAATAGCAAGAATATACACAGGACGAATAGAAACAGAGTGGCAATATTCACAGATGGTAATAACACCCATGTTTGTCCTTTTCGAACCTTTACCCTTCCACTTGGGCATGCCAGGAGCCTGTCAGTATGAAAAATCTCCCCACCCTCCGGAAATTCTGTACTAGAATTTCCCGCTTTTCTATCTCTTCCTTTTTTTTTGCCTTGCTCATGTTCATCCTGTCACATCCTTCTTGTCAGTTTTTTTTTTTTTTTACTTTCTTGGTCCATCCTCCTGCATTTTTTTCCCAGACAGACTTCAAATATAACGATTCTCTCCTACGCCCAAATCGGATGTGCCAGGCCTGACTTGTCAGGCACTTAACAGTAAAGCAACGCATGTTTTGTTCATAAGACAGACAACGATAGTTGCTGTACTGTCTGAGTGTTTGACAAGGAAAGCAGACCCTTCAACTTTTTCTGAGACAGATATTGACAGGTTCTGATTCCAGACTAATGCAGCTTGTCATTGTGCAGTCGCATGGCCCATGTTGTGATCTGTACTTAGCATTAAGTTGTCTGTGAAAATGATACTTTGTTCTATATAAGTGGGAGTAGTATGAGTCAGTCCAGACGAGCATGTACACTCTAAACACAGAGCCTACGCTGCATTTCTTAGATTTTTTTGTACACATTGAAACATAGTCACGTAGTTATAAGCATTCTCATAAAGACCCTCCGTTGTGTTTGTTGGAAGTTTTCTACTTATAGTAACACAAGTAGCTACCAAACTGAAATAAATGAGAGAAACGTTAATTCCTTGTAGAAGATGAAGTGAGGCAATCATAGTGAACTAGCTCTTGACATCATTTCTGTAAAACGTATGCAAACAAAGAAGCATCAAAAGAAAATACGAAGAGATTTACTGCTATGTTTTCTTCTCAGTTTCTGACCCTGTACAGTAGTAGGGGGAACTAAACAAGTGGATTCAATCTATCGTAAACGTACAGTCTGTTACTTCGTTGGTTTAATCAGCTAAAGCTTTGCACAGATCAACACAACACGGATCAGATTCCTTGTACAGCTGAGATAACACAGGTCCGCAATTCATTTTTTGTCACTGATGTTGTGGTCTGTAGAAAGCCAGTGAAAACAATGTCAGGAGGGAGATACTACTGCAGTGTTGTCTTTGGCCGTCAGCAGCTTGGGAGAGCAGCAGAGGAGATCAAACAAGAGGATGGAATTTAAAATTCCATTTCAAATGAAGTTTGTAAAAGAAACTCTGCATGCACTCTTGGTTGCTTGAAGTCAGAAGAATGTTGTGTTGAAAGCAGAGGAAGTGTGTTATTTGTTTGTTTTGAGAGGGAAGTTATTGGTTGGTTGTGGGGTTTCTCTGATGTCGTCAGTGTGGTGTGTGGTAATGTTAGTGGCAATGTGTGTGTGTGGTGTGTGTGCGTGTGTGTGTGTGTGTTGTGTGGTGTGTGTGTGTGTGGTGTGTGTGTGGTGTGTGTGTGTGTGTTGGTGTGTGTGTGCGTGTGCATGTGTATATGTGTGTGTGTAATAGTGTGTATGTGTGTGTATGCGTGTGTGTGGTGTACACGCGTGCGTGCGTACGCGCGTGTGTGTATATGTTTGCGTCTGCACCCGTGTGTGTCTGTGTCTGTGCAACTATTCAGCATTAGAACCCCAGTTGTCTATGATAACAATACACCCTTTATTTCTCATACAAGCAGAGGCATAACACCTCCACATTCTTTTTTTTTCCTTTTCCCCTCTGCTCATGGAAAGTTCCCCCCTTTTATGACGCTATTCAGACATGATGAAATATTAATTCCTCCTCTTTATCAGTGCCCCAGTCCCCA
Source organism: Stramonita haemastoma (assembly GCA_030674155.1). NCBI lineage: Eukaryota > Metazoa > Mollusca > Gastropoda > Neogastropoda > Muricidae > Stramonita > Stramonita haemastoma. The sequence goes on along the minus strand of CM060316.1, from coordinate 51,018,237 downwards.
CCTTCTGATTGCCAGACAAGGCAATCATTAGAACCGGGGGTCCAGTAATGGAATCAGGAGTGGTCAGCGGTCAGTCAGTCAGTCAGTCAGTCAGTCAGTCCTCTTTAGGCGATCACTGTGAGGTTTCTTCTATAAATTAGCCTATGTCTCTGTCTCTGTCTTTGTTTCTTTGTCTCTGTCAGTCTGTCTCTCTCTCTATTTCTCTCCCTCTCTCTCTGTATTTAATAATACATCCTTTCTCTCTCTCTCTTTCTGTCTATCTGTCTGTCTGTTTGTCTGTCTGTCTCTCCCTCTTTCTCTCTCTCTCCCCCTCCCCCCCTCTCTCTCTCTCTCTCTCTCTCTTCTCTCTCTCTCTCTCTTCTCCTCTCTCTCTCTCTCTCTCTCTCCTCCTCTCTCTCTCTCCTCTCTCTCTCTCTCTCCTCTCTCCTCTCTCTCCCTCTCTCTCTCTCTCTCCTCTCTCTCTCTCTCTCTCCTCTCTCCTCCTCCTCTCTCTCTCTCCTCTCTCTCTCTCTCTCTCTTCTCTCTCTCTCTCTTCTTTCTCTCTCCTGTGTCGTGTCTCTTGTCTCTGTGTCTCTGTTCTGTCTTCTGTCTGTCTGTCTTCTCTCGTCTCCTCTGTAAGAGAATCATCATTTCTCTTCATGGGGAATGTCCAGCAGACTAAGCTACTGGGCAATAGGCCAGCAGTGATTACTGCTTTGCAGTTTGTGGGTGCCCTCACAGACCGGCGCTTGTCACAGTTAAGCACTGGTAATCACACTTACGCGAAAAAAAAAGAAGCAAAAGAATAATAGTAAATGGACAGTTACTGTTCTTTATTTATCATTTCCTATCCAGATGGTGGAATAACTACTCGTGTGCTTGTTTACGTCCGGTCCTAGTGTGTATGCAGTTTTGTAAATGTCATCCGTTCCTACAGGGCACACAATGACCTACTCTTCAAAAAAGCGGAACGGGTTTTAACATGTGTGCAAGATGTTCTGCGCGCGTTCGCACACGGTACCTCGGTTTATAGTCTCATCCCCCAAAAATTGGAGGGGAGTGGAGTCGGCAGTGATGTTAACTCCAAAGGAAAACCCTCTTGAACGAGATTCAAACCCGGGTCAGCAGATCACGAGCGCATCACTCTGACCAGCAAACTTTACCACCTGTGTGTTGTGTGTGTGTGTGTGTGTGTGTGTGTGTGTGTGTGTGTGTGTGTGTGTGTGTGTGTGTGTGTGTGTGTCTGTGTCTGTGTCTGTGTCTGTGTGGTGCGTGTCTATCAGCCTGTCTAGTCTGTATGCTTATCTCTATCTGTGTCTCTGCCTCTGCATGTCTGTATGCCTGCGTGTTTATATGTCTGTCTGCCTGTCTGTCTGTCTGTCTGTCTCTCTTTGTCTGTCTGTCTGTCTGTCTGTCTGTCTGTCTGTCTGTCTGTCTGTCTGTCTGTCTGTCTGTCTGTCTGTCTGTCTGTCTGTCTGTCTGTCTGTCTCTCTCTCTCTCTCTCTCTCTCTCTCTCTCTCTCCTCTCTCTCTCTCTCTCTCTCTCTCTCCATCTCCCTCTCCCTTCTTCGCTCCCTCCCTCCCTCTCTCTCTGTCTGTCTGTCTGTCTGTCTGTTTGTCTGTCTGTCTGCCTGCCTGTCTGTCTGTCTGTCTGTCTGTCTGTCTGTCTGTCTGACTCTCTCTCTCTCTCTCCTCTCTCTCCTCTCTCTCTCTCTCTCTCTCTCTCCTCTCTCTCTCTCCTCTCTCTCTCTCTCTCTCTCTCTCTCACTAAAGTTCTCGAGTTGTTTTCAGCAAAACACAGAAACAAGCTTAATGACAGCAAGCTTCACCAAAGCTCCCTTCCGCTCAGGCTAATGTATTAGAAGAGTACCTAAAAAGCTGAGCACGGGCCCGTGCATGTGCATGTGTGTGTATGTATATGTGTGTGTATGTGTGTGTGCGCGTGCACGTGTGTGTGTGTATGTGTGTGCCTGCGTGTGTGCGTCCATGCGTGCGTGCGTGCGTGCGTGCGTGCGTGCGTGTGTGTGTGTGTGTGTGTGTGTGTGTGTGTGGGTGTGGGTGTGGGTGTCGGTGTTTGTGTGTGTGTGTGTAAGTGGTGTGTGTTTGTGTGTGTTTGTTCGTATTTTGTGTGTGTGTGTGTGTGTGTGTTTGTGTGTGTGTGGGGTGTGTGTGTGTGTGTGTGTGTGTGTGTGTGTGTGTAGGTGTAGGTGTAAGTATAGGTATAAGCACATAATCAGGTGACTGTGCCCATATATTTTTGCATGATCATTTAAAGTTGCTTTTGTGTTTTATAAAACAAATAGTACCTCACACGATGTTCTAAGTCATGCTGCAAATGAAATGCTTTTATTTGCTATTGAAAACAGAGGCTGGAGTAAAAACTGGGATTAGGAGCAGACACTTGTGGTGCAGATTAACTTCTGTCCTAAATAAGACTAGCCACCACAGACAACAGTATCATACGTTTTCTTTTATTGCGATAAAGAAATACATTCATTTGCAAACACAAATCCGAATGATGCTAATCTCCTTAATCTTTTTACCTCTACTGAGTTAGATACAGACAGATTAACTACACGAAGAAATTTATTCATGTAGCAAGTTTCATGTCTGATGAATTTTATGTGTACTGTGAAGTAGTCCTTGACATACATTGGGTATTCTTTTTATAGTGGCAATAAACAATGTAACTCAATCTGGATAAGCCATTATATCCAGATAGCATAATTATGTCATACCTGTCTTACTTACTTGAAACAGGGTGACATTTTTTATTAGAAGAAAAAAAAAAAAGAGGCAGTTAGTATAAAACAGTCCCAGAGATAACTTTGCTGTCAACACGAACATCAACAGAAAAAAGGGTGAAGAGGAAAATGAAGAGCCGAGCTGTTATTATTCTTTCTCAGTTCACCACCCTACACAGCAGCACTTCTGACAAAACAGGTAGATTCAATCTTAAAGTAATATACAGCCTGTTACTACTACCACAGTTTAGTTG
>CM060316.1:51005261-51010261 GCA_030674155.1 Stramonita haemastoma | reverse complement strand
TGTGTGTGTGTGTGTGTGTGTGTGTGTGTGTGTGGTGTGTGTGTGTGTGTGTGTGTGTTGTGTGTTGTGTGTGTGTGTGTGTGTGTGTCTGTGGTGCGTGTCGTGGTGTGTTATGTTTGCGTGTTATTGATGTATTAGCTCTGGTCATGATATATATATCATATATATATATATATTATATTATATTATCTTATTATATTATCTATCTATCATATCTATTCTATCTATATCTTTATCTATATATCTATCTATATCCTATATCTACTATATACTATATACTATATATATATATATATTATTGTGTGTGTTGTGTGTGTGTGTGTGTGGTGGTGTGTGTGTGTGTGTGTGTGTGTGTGTGTGTTGTGTGTGTGGTGTGGTGTGTGTGTGTGTGGTTTCATAGAAAATCGATTGAGCTGAAACCTGTTGCGGGTTTTTAAACTGCGTCTTTCTTTTGCATAGTGGAAATGACAATAGTAAAACACTTCTGAAAAGCCAGTGAACCTATGATAGCATGCACCATACAGTTATATGTCGTCATTGCTTGGTGTATGGTAACACTCATGTAAATGGTTGAAATGTGTCAATTCAAACGTTATAACTTGATAATCTACTGTAGAAGAATTACAACGAAGTCAGATGAACACACTTTCTTGAGATGTGTGTTCTGCTAGTTCAAGGATCAATAAAATGAAGTTAAAAAGAAAACAGTATACGATGTACTGCTGTGCGTGTCTTTTACTCTGTTTTTCTGTCCCCGGCCAAGAAAGTAACGTCGGTTATTGATGTCAGCTAGTTGCCAAGTTCTACACTATAACGGTAATATATTTTGTAAACTGTTGTGTTGATATTGCTGTCATCAGGGCAAGCTCTTAGCATAACAGCCTGCGCTCTCCTTTAAAGGAGAAGAATCCTCTGAAATCGGCCTGTATGGCGAGATACTTAAAAACAGCCATACACGCAAACTTGTTATTCGGTATGACATTTCAATCTCACAGTGATTCCCAGGTTAGATGAGTGAGTCAAAGTGCACATTCTGGGTGACCCCCATACTGTTAAGCTGGGGAACACACAACAACAACAACTCCGTTTTCATTCCTGTACAACAGCAGGTTTGATTAAACAGTCGGATTCAATCAGGTGGCAGTGTAAGTCTATTGCTTCTGTTGTTATTTTGTGTGTTTTTTTATATCAGCTAAGGCCTTGCACAGATCAATACACGACGGATTGATATTTTTTTCTTGGACTGAAGCAGTTCTTTCAAAGACTGTGCTGTAGTTCAGGTTGTAATTGATGCTGCCGTCGATATGAAGCCAGTGGAAACATGTCCGGAAGGCCGCAGTGTTGTATTATAACTGTCATCAGCTGTGGTACCGGCATCTGAGATGAACCAAGTTGAGCGAAATTGCAATTCCATTGCAAATGAGGTTTTCAAAAGAAACATCAACCTCTTACCCTCGCAAGTGAGAAAAACATGGTGTAGTTGAGTTCAATGTAGAGAAGATTGTTTTTGCTTGTGCTCAGAATCAGTTGTTTGCTTGTTCGACTGGTTGATTATCTAGCTGACTGGTTGACAGGCTGGTTCACTGGTTGATTAGAAAATGTTTAATTGTTGTTGGCATTGACAGTGAAGGTTGTGCCAGTTGTTATATATCAGTAATTGTTTTGATTTAGTACTTTTATGTGAAGTCCTGCAAGCATGTTTTCTGTTTTTTGAATACACACAAAGAGCAAAATAAGTCTTCACATTAATCTTGGGTCTAGTTTAAAACACAAAACAAGAACATCGTGACTACTTTAAGATGATGCACGGGAAGTTTGCTAGGTGTACAGGCGACACGGGTGTAGGAAAATCACAACATTGTTACTTAGTCAATAGAAATGCCTCAAAGCGGAGAGGGGCGTGGGGGTTATAATCCAGTAATTAACCGCGCATTGGCATCCTCTCAACTGGAGAATATGAATAGAAGGGTGATAATGAATACTTCAAGTTAATAAGAAGGTGGCTAAGGTCTGGATATCTAGTCAAAATCATCACATTTACTTATTCTCGACCATAACTTGCAGACCTGTCAAAATAGTCACGATTTTGCTTGTGGTCAGTAGACGACCAAAACAGCTCGTGGGGTTATGCTTTCTAAAGACGGGCAGCCTCCAAAGCTCCAAGCCTCTGCATAGCAGAAATCCTTCCCCCCACTTTCTCTAAATAAGCCATCAAAAACGCTCTTCTGGACCTTGACAAAAGGCCAGTAGGTCTTCGTGATAATGGCACTGCCCAGTCTCCTGATTGCCCAGACAAGCCAATCACCTGAACTGACCAAGCAATAAAGTCGAAGATTGTCCACTGTCAATTCTGCCCACATGATGGCTTGGGGGCTGTCTGTCTCCTGGCTTTGGTCTTTGTCCAGCTATAGAGAGGCCAGCCGCTGAACAGTGTCCTCATGGTTTAGTCTGTCTCTGTGTGTAAACTGTCACACTGGATAAGCTGATGGGCGCTTTGTCCACCAGTCTCTCAACATTTTCAGTGACTTTTTGACCAGCTGAATACCCCAGACTTAAAAAAGAAAAAAATGGGACCAGTATTAAACAAAGGGTCCAACAACAATGTGCGTCACGATTAGTCTTAATATAGTTCCAACAAACGATGAACTAATCCTTTGCAAATTAATGATGGTACTAAGCTGTCAGCAAGGCTTGCAGCATCCTCAACGCGACCAAAACGCATCTGCTTTATTTGTTTGGGAAGCTTACAACAGAGGAAACAGTGGACGTAGCGCGTCATCCCTCCTGTTGACAATATGTACACCTACACAACACAAAGAATGAAAACAATAAGCAGCTTAAAAGAGCCAAGGTAGGAGTCGAGAGAAGCTTAAAATTCGTCTTTTATATCCACCAATCCCTTTCTGGATTAAAAGAAATGCCAGGAAAAACAAGGATTTATTTTCTTTTGTTCGTTTGTTTTTATTAGAAAATTAAACGATATAGGTTTTAAATATATCTATTTTTGTGTTTTGTTCCTGTTGAAAACGAATTTTAAGCAGGAAATTGTTTACATGTTGTTGTTATCGTTATTGTTGTTTTTTTGTATGAAATTGGTGTAGGAGTGGGAAAGTTAGAACAGATTTTCTTTTTAAAGTTCTATCAGTGTGTGTGTGAATGTGTGAATGTGTGGTGTGCGTGTGTACGTGTGTGTGTGTGTTGTGTGGTGTGTGTGTGGTGGTGTGCGCGTGCGTGTGTGCATGTGTGTTTATGTGTGTGTTTATCAGGCAAATTTTTGGTTTCTGATGGCATAGAGTATTGTAAGTAATGATAATATAATAATAATGCGGGGTTTATATGAATAAAAGGAAGTTGGTTCTGGTTGTTAGGATTTTTGCCTTTTTTCCAACTGTACCCACTCTGTCTGACATTCCTTAAAATGATGAACAATCCGTCTTGGGTGTGAGGACTAAATATACACATCAAAGATCTCTAGCTTATGTGCGATTTCAGCGAATTCGCCCCCACCTTTTCCCATCTTGTAGTCTGGTCGACCGTTGCTGCACCACTGAAGATTTTGCAACCAGCTTCCTCCATTCTTCATGGTTCTCAGTTTTCCAGAATATGTCGCTCCACTGAAGGCCAGTCCACTCTGTGATGCTGTCTTCACATCATTTTATCTGTCTGTCTTTTCGTCTTCTTCCTTGCACCCCTCTATGGCAGTCTTGGCCAGTCCAGATGCTCGTATGACGTGCCTGTACTACTTCAGTTTGCCATTAAATTTTCTCTCTGAAGTCAGGAGGTCTTTATAGCCCAATAGCGTTTACAGTTCTGGTTTTCGGTCTTAATTAGTTACAGTAACATAAACAGACCTGTTATGTACCCTGTGCCAGCAAAGGTTATATATATATATATGTATGCCCTGGCGCTCCAACTAGCCCAAGGAGCATTGTCAGAGAAAATTCAGTTCTGTAGCATAACGAGTCTTTAAGGAAAGAACGGAAGGAGAGGGTGCAATCTTTCTTCAGGTCGCTCTATAAATATATAAGCCATCAAAAGTAGCTTGTGGTTTGCTGACCTCAGAGAAAGACAAGCATCTTCCTCTTGTAAACACCACAGTCCAGCCTCCTGATTGCTAAGATAAGCCAATCACCCGAACTGACCAAGCAATGGAGTGCAAGATTGTCCTCTGTCAATCCTGCTCAAGTGATGGTTTGGGGGATGTCAGTCATGGCTTTGTCATTGGCCCAGCTTTTCTGTGGTCAGCCAGAAGACCATTGTATATAAGATTCATGTTCATTCTATCCCGAAGTCGGAATGCGGCTATGTAAATGGCGGGGCGAAGGGGGAGAGGTGGGACGAATGCATACACAAAATTCTTACCCCTGGTAAACCTCGGATCTCTAGACGAAGAACAAAAAAATCCCAATTCTTTTGTGTCTACCAGGACAGAAGTGCTGATAGGTATAGTGTCTCTGGACTCCTTACGGGTGCTATCATCTATCTATCTCTATCTATCTATCTATCTATCTATCTATCTATCTATCTATCTATCTATCTATACTATCTTATCTATCTATCTATCTATCTATCTATCTATCTATCTATCTATCTATCTATCTATCTATCTATCTATCTATCTATCTATCTGTCTGTCTGTCTGTCTGTCTGTCTGTCTGTCTGTCTGTCTGTCTATCCCTTAGTCTGGCGACCGTGGGGGCACCCATGAAGACTTGACAACCAGTTCCCTCCATTCCTCTCTCTGTTCTGCCTTTCTCAGGGTTTTGTTGAGCTCTAGAGGCCTATCCACTCGCTGATGTTGTCCTCCCATCTCTTCTTTGGTCTGCCTCTTTTTCTTTCTCCTTGGACAGTGCCTGGCAGTATTGTTTTTGCTAGTCCTTTTGATCTTGTTACATGCCCGTACCATTTAAGCTTACGCTTCTTTACGATTGATAGAAGATTTTCATAGGGACTAATGGTTTGGTGGCTTCTGTTAGGCACGTCTTCGTCGATCATGTGGT
>CM060316.1:50962761-50992761 GCA_030674155.1 Stramonita haemastoma | reverse complement strand
TCCAGTTCAAAATCAACACCACCTAATCCTTTCTAATATCTAATACTGTCACCTAAAAAGCGTTACAATAAAACAAAAAAGCACCTTAGTTTAGGCTGTTCTGAGGACGCTAGACGCTCCGTATATTTTTTTCATTCACAGTTTACCAAAAGAAAGCGTTAAAAAATGTCAGACACAGCAATGTGAAAATAAAAATGCGAAAGAAAATGCTATAAGGGCAAAAAAACCCACTAATAATGGGCATCCTATGCCCATCCCAGTATTCACAAAATCCTTACCTGGTCCCAAACAAAACAGCCCATGTAGTAAAATCTCAGATAACGCCTGAAAATAAAATATTTGAAAGTTTGATTAATAAAAGGTATGCAAATGGACTGGGTAGACAGGAAAAAACCAAGAGATAATACATAGTAAGGAAAGAAAGAAACAAGAGTAACAGAAAAAGGAATATCTTAGCACAGAATTTCTAAGTGGTGGGAATGTTATTTATACAGAAAGAGCCCCCGCATCGTCACAATCTTCACCCCCATCGTCAATACACAGACGACGTTGCAAGTATAACTGGACAAGGACAAAAGCAATATTTTGTAGACTATACAGTTTTCTTATGCATGGTGCCCATATGGTTCATGTCTCGGCAGTCTGCCACGCATTATAATCTCTAGACTGGTGATATAATGTTTCCAGCCTTGTGCCTGTCTCATCAACATGATTGGTGCTTCCTGCCTTCCCATAGTGGGACGTACTGATATCCACCTTTGTATGCAGGGTGAGTGTACCGCGATAAGGGTTTGAGAAAAAAAGTGTGTGTGTGTGTGTGTGTGTGTGTGTGTGTGTGTGGTGGTGTGTGTGTCGTGTGTGTGTGCGTGTGTGTGTGTGTGTGTGTGTATATTATTATTATTATTATTATTATTATTATTATTATTATTATTATTATTATTATTATTATTATTATTATTATTATCATCATCATTCATCATCATCATCATCATCATCATCATCTATCATATATTATCATCATCATCATATATCATTCATTAATCATCATATCATCATCATCACATCATCATCATCATCAGTAGTAGTAGTAGTATAGTAGTAGTATAGTAGTAGTGTATGTATAGTGTAGTAGTATCATCATTATTTATTCTTTTATATCGAGGATAATGGAATGTGTGTGTGCGTGTGCGCGCGTGCGCCCGCGCAGATATGTAAGTGTGCTTTATACTGTGTTATGCTTTTACTTTCATACTATATAAACAAATAACAACACAGTATAAAGAAATCAACCAATGAGTAAATTATTCATTATTCATTCATTCATTCATCAATTAGTCATTCATTCATTTCATTCAGCTCAGAGGCGGAATGTTTTGCACATAATTACTACCCACCTTGCTGTCATAAACCAGTAGGCAAGGAACGAACTATGGCGTGAGTGACACAAACATACCCAGCATGCATTTTGCAACCTAGGTAGGATAAGCTCCACCAGGTTCCACTTGCCCAAGAGTCTTGGCCTAGAACCCCCGCCCCCAACTCATCACAGAGTTAAGAGAGAAAATCAAGTCAAGTCAAAAACTGCTCCAAGGCATTGTAGACTATTTTGTATACCTACAAAGATAAAAGCCTCATGTCTGGTCACCTAAGATCAAAATAGTAGTCCAGGGATACCATAATGAACTACGTAGGTAATGGTTCAGGGTGTAGTCTTACAGATAAAATTAGTAACTTAGAAGCTAGGGAGAAGATTGTAACGTTTACCTATATAGGCAAACACCAGGGAACAGACCACAAAGGGAATGGAGGAGTATTAATAGATACCACCCTAGAGAAATACGTCACTGACATTTCACAGACAAGGGAACAGGGCTCGAGTGCTATAAATGGTATCAGACAGGGAAGTTGTCGACGAAGTTGATAAATGAAGTAGTCTATCAACGTGATCAGTGGAGGGCTTCAAACACCTCCGAAGAATGAAAGCGAAACCTCTGTCTGGCACGTGAGTACCTGCCTGTACTACCTACCGTCTGACTAGTAGCCTATATCGGGCCGTTCAGGTTGTCATTCCGAGAATGGAGTTGAACTGGAGAAAGGTTTTGTTTATACGTTGTCGACAAAAATGTATGCCAGCTTGGTTCATGCATGATGAAAACCATTAAAAAAAATTGTTGAAGAGAAAACCATAATTTGTCTGTTTTTTTTCTGTCTTCTATGTATGCTTTTAGTGCGTGTTAAACTTTCTTATGTTTATATCTAACATCCTGTTGGATATTCTAAAAAGAACCAAAACGCACAAAAACTTGACAAACACCCACTACCACCACTCACAAGAATGAGAAAGAAACTGACAATAACAACAACAAAGCTGAAATAAACTGCAAAATCAGTTTTCATGTTCTCCTTGAACCGTTACATAATTGAGACTATTTTTTCCAGTGATATGGAAGTTTATTTCTTTAATGACAAAAGAATGTTTTGTACAATTATGAAAAACACATTTTTTAAAAAAAAAGAAAAAAAAGCTTACCACCCCGCCATCATAACAACTTTATCACTTTTGCCAGACATCAAAAAAGAAAAGAAAAGAGAAAACGATGAATCCTCTAGATCTCAGAGCACAAAAAGGCAGCTAGCTTTTGGTGTGTTTCCCGTCTGACTTTTCCTTTTCTTTGGAGGCAGACCTTCTTTTGACAAATGGTTTCCAGATGGCCCAGCTTTAGGCAGTCAATTGATGCATTACCACGCTGAAGCTGATGATATAATGTTTCCTGCATCAGCCGGGTCTAATTAGGGTGATTGGTGCTTCCTCCTCCTTTCCAAGAATGTGATGGAATGATATCCAGGCTTCTGTCTGTCTGTGAGGAGGGAGCGCTATGCTGTTTTGTGGGGAGCCAGAATGAAGGCAATACTGAGATTATATATGTGTGTATGCACACACATATATGTTGTGTGTGTGTGTGTGTGGCGCGCGCGCGCGCGCGTGTGTGTGTGTGTGTGTGTGTACGCGCGCGCTCGGGCGCCTACGCTTTCATGTATGCGTACACTCGTGCACACGAATGGATGTTTTTACACATGTACACAAGACACGTCTAATCGTGGTTACATGTGTATGTTGTGTGTGTGTATCAGTATCCAAGCACTCATACACACATGAATCTATAATATATGTGTATACGAATGAAAATAAAACTACGCAGACAGCTAATGACAGATAAAGCAGATTCAAGTAGAAACTAAAGAAAAAGTAATTAGACACGTCTCATATCACCCCCAAAAAAGCTAGCTAGCCATCATCACTGACTGCTCTGAGAGATTGTGGCCACTAACAAACAGTTGGTTCGCTCTACAAGCCACTATTGTCTAGCCTAGCGCCTGATGGCCATTTGCTAAAGATAAGAGAAATGCCTACGAGAAGGAGAAAGCTACCAACTGGTCCAGGGAACAGTTTTCCAGATAGCGATAACCTGGAAGGCAAAGAGGAACAAGGGTTGAACTTCATCCCGGGGTGTCGGGAAAAAAACAATGGAAGGAAGAGGATAGATGGGCACTGCTCTTCAACAGTAAACTTATTAAGATCAAAGGGATAAAGGAAACACTATCTTCCACTCACTGTCTGTGAACAGAATGAGAAACTGGCCTTGTTTTGATGGGAAGAGGAAGAGAGTAAGAGACCTAAGGAAGGAGTAGAAGGGGAAGAAACGACTGGAAAGAATGACAAGCACGAGGAAGATGATAGGAGGGAGGGGGGACAGTGCTTTTTCTCTCCTGGTACCGTTTCCTTATGTAGATTCTTGCCATTACTGATATTTTTCGTTGTTGATGGTGCTGCTGTTGTTGCTGTCGTTGCTGCTACTACTGCTGCTACTACTGCTGCTATCGCTGCTACTACTGCTGCTACTACTGCTGCTACTACTGCTGCTACTACTGCTGCTATACGCTGCTACTACTGCTGCTACTCGCTGCTACTACTGCTGCTATCGCTGCTACTACTGCTGCTACTACTGCTGCTACTACTGCTACTACTGCTGCTGCTACTGTGCTGCTACGACTGCTGTACTACTGGCCTACTACTGCTGCTACTGCTGCTGCTACTGCTGCTGCTAGTGCTGCGTACTACTGCTACTACTGCTGCTACTATTGCCACTACTGCTGCTATTACGGCTGCTACTACTGCTACTTCTGCTGCTACTACTGCTACTTCTGCTGCTACTACTGCTGCTGCTACTGCTGCTACTACTGTTACTACTGCTGCTGCTACTCTGCTGCTGCTACTGCTGCTACTACTGTTACTACTTCTGCTGCTACTACTGCTGCTGCTACTGCTACTACTACTGTTACTACTGCTGCTACTACTACTGCTACTACAGCTGCTGCTACTGCTGCTACTACTGCTGCTACTACCGCTGCTACTATTGCCACTACTGCTGCTACCCCGGCTGCTACTACTGCTACTACTGCTGCTATCACTGTCGCTACTTCTACCACTGCAACACCTACTGATGGCATTGTTTCTGTTTCTGTTGTTGGTATTACTGCTACCACTGTTACTGCTGCAGCCAAAATTCTTCCACTTTAGTGAACCTTGTTTTGTGTTACTGTTTTTTGTTTTTGTTTCAGTTACCATTTTTTACGCTGAGGGGAGGGGGTGGCGGTAGAAAGTGGGTGGATGTTTGGTTTTGGTTTTGTTTCCTTAATTGGTTAGTTGTTGGTTTTGTTTTTCTTTTATGTTGATATGTCGTAATCAATACGGTGGTGACAATTACGTATTTGAATTTGGATGGTTTCCTTCCATTAAAATTATTTTGATTTCATGGTTTTAGTCTTTCTATGTTTCTGTCTTTTAACATTAGTTCTTTCTTTCTTTCTTCTTCTTTCTTTCTTTCTTTTTTCTTTCTTTCTTTCTTTCTTTCTTTCTTTCTTTCTTTCTTTCTTTCTTTCTTTCTTTTCTTTCCCTTTTCTTTCCCCTGTCCTTCCTTCCTTTTGTCTTTCATGTGTGCGCGTGTGTGCGCGTGTGTATATGTGTGTGTGAATAAGTGTGTGTGCGTGCGTGCGTGCGTGCGTGTATGTGTGTTTGTGTGTGTGTGTGTTGGGGGATGTTCTTCGGAGTAACAGTAAATCTTACTCCACATCCCCTCCACACCTTGCCAGCGTTCAGATAAGACTATAGTCCGAGATCTCATGTGGGAGCACACACATGAAGGAACTGTGGTCTAGATGTAGTAACATGCCTGCCTAGAAAGTGAGAAGGCGCAGGGTCAAACCCTGTTTAAACCAGAACTGTTCCGTCCCATCCACTAGACCTTGAGAGGTGATCTTTGTGCCAGTCTTTCCGAAAACACAATAAACTGAGGACCATTGTGAGGAACTTATTTAACACGAGTAAAAGAGCTGCAAATCTCTGTCGTTAAAAGCCCTCAGCAGGAAAGGTAAAGCAGCCCGGAAGAGGGAATGGGCGCCGCCCTCAATATGCTGGCCCCTGGAGAGGCAGAGGTCTCTGACACATCATTCACCAACGACCTTATCGTTAAGGCAAAACATTTACCTTTTTACCCATTTGGCTAGTCAGTTGACAAAATGTCTGCTGCGGATTTTTTTTTCTGCCTACTGTTGTGTCGGCAAAAAAAAAAAAAAAAGAAAAAACAAAGGAAAAGCATTTCACTTGTTTTAATATCTTCTTCAAACTACATTTTCGTCGTTGTTCACATGCGTAACTGTTTACATACATTTTATGTAAACTTATAGAATTCCCACGCTTTTCCTTTCAAATTCAAATACTTTATCTCCTCTAAAAAAAGAAACTTACCCAAGTTGTTCTTTTCTGTCTACACTAGTGTTTACATGTGTCTCTTGAGTGTAAACTGTTTCTGTGTTACTCTCATCCATCTCTAGATGAGTTTTCATTCATCGTGAAGGGAAATTCCGAAATTTGTTTTTCAAAGCTGGGATTTTCCAGTACTGAAGGAATTGAGCGAAAGAGAAAAGGGAATAAGGCCAGAGAGAGAGAGAGAGAGAGAGAGAGAGAGAGAGAGAGAGAGAGAGAGAGAGAGAGAAGAGAGAGAGAGAGAGAGAGAGGGGGTAGAGAGAGAGAGAGAGAGAGAGAGAGAGAGAGAGAGAGAGAGAGAGAGAGAGAGAGAGAGAGAGAGAGAGAGAAGAGAGAGAGAGACATACAGACAGGGGAGACAGAGAGACAGAGACAGACAGACAGAGACGGACAGACACAGGCAGAGACAAAGAGTTAATGGTTTTAAAGTGCAATTTACATAATAAACAAGGATGAAGTTTATTTAAGTGCACTACCTCTCTCCCACCCAGTCACCTCTTCTCCTCCCCCCCCTCCGTGCCGACAGACACATCATTGAGACAAATTAAACAAAGAAAGATTAACAGCTGTTGGCTTGGGAGGTAAGCCTTAAGGTCAAAACAATTGAGGGGACTACTTCGTCAGATAAATTAAGTGATCAGTAAATACTGAAACTGTCGGACAAGGAGACTGAGATCGGACTATCAGCATTATCAGCAGAGTCTGAACATTCAACACATGAACACTTGCTAATCCAAACCTTCAGCTAAACGTAAAATCAATTTGAGTTATCTGGTCGCGAAAGCATAGAAGACCCTGATCATATGCAAGAAACAAATAATTGCCTAACCCACCACCAGAGAAACGAAAAGAGTTTCTAAGGACTTTTGTGTGGTTTCTAAGTAAACAAAAAAAGCTAAACTGACTCCAGTAACAAAATCCCTAATAACAGAGAAGCTGGCTAACTAGATTACTGACTGACTGGCTGACTGTTTGACTGACTGGCAGCTGGCTGGTTGGCTGACTATTTGTCTTTCTCTCCAACCCATTGACTGTCTAAGACACTTGCTGACTGGACATCCAACCATCTGACCGACTGACCAACAGATTGTCAGGCTGCCGGGAGCATTCCTGTTTCCCCGTGAATCTATAGGATAACTGGTTGCCTAGTGTAAAACTTTAGGAGACGTTACATTATGCAGGGATGCTGGCTGAAGAATAAAGCTTTGTTCAATATTGGTCAGGCTGTGTGCTAAGGACTACATCTGGATAGTGTTATGCATTAATATTTATGCATATATATCCTCATCTATGAAAAACGCTTAACATAAGAATCTGCACGCTCATTTGAAGGATAAAAAGTTTCTGGAATCAGAGTGCGTACTGTTTATGTGGCAAGGTACTTGTAAACAGCCACGCACACCAACTTATATCTACCCTATTCTTACAGTCCCACAATGTTTCCAAGGCATTAACAGTAAGAGAGTGTATGTTCTAAGTGACCACAGTCATTCCAGAGAACAACAACCAGCTACAGCATATGCAAGAATGAATGTCTTGTAAAGAAAAAGACACAGGCTACTGATCTAGGACACTCTGTTTTACAGCTAATAGAAAAGTAGAAACCAAAGACGACAAGATCTTAATCGTTACCCCTTGGGACTCGGACTACCGGGTAAAAGTGCTGACAGACAAATCAGCGCCAGTGTCAGTGCTGACAGCCACCTTGTTAAGATCAAGAAGATAAACACCAACTTTTTCTAGGAGCTGAAACTGATCCGGGACCGGGGTTGAAACTGAAGAAAACACCAGAGCATCAGGATTTTCAGTGCTAACGGCACAACAACACTGGATACTTCCGTAGGCTAAAGACACCCTGATGATATGTAAGCACCTGCTGGAATCAAGAATGCAGCCCAAGGTGAAAAGTTGAAATAAGATAGATTTAAAATGTAATATTCAAACACGATGATGAATTAGGGGGTGGGGGGTTGTTCGAAGGATGATCTTAAAGTATATATTTTGCTTTTTACGTTGACCGATAATAAATCGATTTATATCATTACAATGAAAAATGATTTAAATTATATTTAAAAGTAACTACAGCTTGTGAAAAAGGGAGCTCAGTAAGTAACTTACTTGCTGACTGACCTGCCGAATAGCTGGATAACTTAGTGAGTGAGTAACTGACTAATTGACTGAATGACTGGGTGGCTGATGGACAAATGCATAACCTAAAATAAATAGTGTGATAGATAAAAAGCACTTTTCTTGGTCAGAATCAGAGAGCTGTGGCATGCAAAGATTTGCGAGGAAGAAAAAAGGGGAGAAAAAATTTTCCACCACAATCATCAGCAAACACAGTACTACTTAAAGAATATTTTGTTCACATAGTTCTGACTTCAAAGTTAAAGACAAAAAGATGTAGACAACCGTTGGCAAACATATTTTAAAAAAATAAAAATGTGTGTACGCAGGTGCAAGGTTTTGGAAGTAAATTTATCAAGATAAAGAAGATTAAGTTAACAGAAGCAGCACTACACAGCTATCAATAATCACCCACGTGAAATTGATGGGCAAGGGTAGAAAGTCGATTTTGTTTATTAGTTGTTTGAGCTAAGGATATGAATAGTTTATAGGATGGGAAACTTTGCATGGCTTAAAAAGTATCTGTTAGTATGTGGATAGCGGCATATGTAAGGGTATGTGTGTGTGTGGGGGGGGGATGTTTGTGTGTGTTCGTGGGTGCGCTGTGTGTGTGTACATGCCTTGCGTTATAGGTGATGTGCTGAGAGAGAGAGAGAGAGAGAGAGAGAGGAGAGAGAGAGAGAGAGAGAGAGAGAGAGAGAGAGAGAGAGGAGAGAGAGAGAGAGAGAGAGAGAGAGAGAGAGAGAGAGTTATCATCATCATCATCATCATCATCATCATCATCTCATCATCATCATCATCATCATCATCATCATCATCATCATCATCATCAGAATAAAGAAGAAGAGGGAAGAAAAGGAGAAGAATAAGAAATGCGAAGAATTGCGAAGATGAAGAATAGAAGAAAAAAAATAACAGTTCGTTATTTTACAAGAAAAGAGAGAGAGATCATAATGATAATAACCACAATAATAATGATGATGATATTAACAATAACAATGGTAATAATGATTCCTCATTTTTAACAGGAAAAGATATATTGCGGAAGAAAAATCTTAACACTATAATTCTAAGACATCAACAGTCTTAATCATAACGCTTCTAAGGTGCAGCTAGATACTTCAGTCGCACAGTCTGGAATCAGGGCAGACAGAGTTTTTTTGGAAAGCTGCAACATTCGTACTGCTTCGCCATCTCTCTCTTCTACCTTACAACAGCCCAGCACTCTGTTCCCATAACACACAAAAAATGAAAGGCCCACAGACAGCCGATAACGATCTGTCCAGGCTCACTACAACTTTATCATCAAAACAAATTATATTTAAAAAAAATAAAAGGCGAATTTATGCGGAAAGTGAGACGCAATAGACGTTAGGAAGAATAACATGTATAAAACAAAAGTAATGACCCTGTTAAAGGCAGAACAACGACGGCACCCCCCCCCCTCCCCCCCCCCCCAAAAAAAAAAGAAGAAAAGAAAAGTATGAAAGTGATGTTATTAATGTTTCAGATCACAGTGTATGTCTTTAGAAGAAGAAAAAAAAAACACGATGATGTTGAAATGTGTGTACAAGTATTTCGTTCACATACATAAAAAAAGTCCTGAAAAATGCATTTTGAAAGAGTCAAACGGAAACGATGCTTTCAAGACAGACAGGCGCCCATTAACTTTTACAAGTGGTTTGCAAAGGGAATTTCTTCAATTACCTCATTTTTGTTTCTTTTCTTTTGTCTTTATCTTCTTTACTTTTTTGTGAAGTAGCTTTGCTTTGTTTTGATTTGCTTTTTGTGTTTAGGCTGGGGTTTTTTCCTTTATTTATTTCTTCCTTTTTGTTTTTTTTTCGGAAAGTTCCAGTTTTTAATTCTATTCTCCCCACTCTAATCCTTAGCGCTGCAGCGCTAAATTCCACTTCAAATAATTGCTGAAAACACTTTCATCTGTCAAAGTGCTCTGTATCTGTCTGTCTGTCTGTCTCTATCTCTCACACCCACAGAGTACACACAGAGTACACACAGAGTTCGCACAGAGTACACACAGAGTTCACAACACACACACACACACACGAGAAAAAAGAAGAAGAAGAAGAAGAAGAAGAAGAAGATGATGATGATGGTGATGATGACGATGATGATGATGGTGATGATGATGGTGGCGATGATGATGGCGATGACGACGACGACGACGACGGTGATGGTGATGCTGACAACGAAGATGGTGATGATTTTGATCGTGATAACTACGTCAATCATAAATAATGAGACAAAAGTAATGACCTTCATGGTGATTATTTTCATCAGATCGTGACGCTGTGGATGATAATCAGTGACGATTGCAAATTTGTAGGTGTTTGACTCTCATCAAAACATTCAAATAGTATAAATAAATAAATGAAGATGATTATATTTTATTCAGGACAATAAGGAAACTGTCAATTAACAAACATCTCTTTTTTCCATGCTGTCCTCTGATCTTTGCCAATTCAGGAAGACTTGGAAATAACATTCAAATTATCATCACATGTGGGCTTTTGCCGAGAAGCAATTTACTGTATGAAGTCCTGCAGCAGTTTTGGTAAAAATAGAAAATACAACGAAGAAGTAACAGTGTGTTGTCGCTCTTCCATTCTCGTTGAGGAAAGTGTCAAAAACAAATGAAAAACACAATACAGAAGAGAGGAAGAAGTGGCAGTAGAAGAAGAAGATTCGCGAAAAAAAGAGAAGAAGAAATGCAGAAGAAGAATTAGAATAAGAGAAGAAGAAGAAGAAAGAGAAGAGAGAAGAAGAATGAGAAGGAGAAGAAGAAGAGAAGAAGAAGAAGAGAGAAGAGAGAGGAGAAGAGGAGGAGGAGAGGAGGAGGGGGAGAGAAGAAGAAGAGAAGAAGAAGAGAAGAAGAAGAAGAAGAAGAAGAAGAAGAAGAAGAAGAAGAAGAAGAAGAAGAAGAACGACAACAACAACTACAACAACAACAACAAGAACAAAACAAAATAAGAACAAGAAGAAGAAGAGATAAGGACAATAAAAGCTGTAATATCAAAAACATTAAGTAGCTGAGCAAGTAACAGCAGCAGCAACAACAACAGTAGCAAAAGTTACAGCTAAGCAGCAACACCACCGAATAACAGTATTAACAGCAGCAGCTGCAACAGTAACAGCAAGACCAGCAGCAGTAGAAGCAGCAGCAGCAGCAGCTCAGCACCAATCGGGCAGACGAAAAAAAAATGCCGAAAGAAAAAGGATGGAAAATGGGACGACCTTATGCCTTGCTCTCTACATATATCAGCCAAATAAATGGGTCCTAAGATTGGACTCGTGATTGCACTTACTCACCCACAGAAGAGAGAGAGAGAGAGAGAAGAGAGAGAGAGAGAGAGAGAGGAGAGAGAGAGAGAGAGAGAGAGAGAGAGAGAGAGAGAGAGAGAGAGAGAGAGAGAGAGAAGAGCAGAGGAGAGAGACAGACAGACAGACAGACAGACAGACAGACAGACAGACAGACAGACAGACAGACAGACAGACAGGACAGACAGAGGCAGATAGAGAGAGGCAGATTCAGATAGAGAGAGATACACAGAGAGAGACACAGAGAGAGTATGCACGCCCATACAGAAAGCATGCGCGTACACAGTGGGAACCATTCGCACACATGTTCACGCATTTTCATACCATAAACTAAAATTGTTAGACCACGTTGTATAACAAGATAGGTAGTAGTTCATTCAAAACTATGTTCCGTTGAACTATTCAACTAAGTTTAAAATAATATAATAAAAACTTTCCTATGCTTTTAATGTCTTGTCCCTTTTCCTGCTCAGCTTCCAATCTTCTTAACTAACTACTCTCTCTCTCTCTCTCTCTCTCTCTCTCTCTCTCTCTCTCTCTCTCTCTCTCTCTCTCTCTCTCTCTCTCTCTCTCTCTCTCTCTCTCTCTCTCTCTCTCTCTCTCTCTCTATCTCTCTGGTTTGGATTTTTGTTCTAGGTTAGCACTTTACTTTGCCATGATTTGGAAATATACATATTACAGAGTGTACAGTTTGGGGTACATGCCAACGTATTATGCCAAAGTTTTACCAAAGCTGACAAGGAGTTTTAGGTCATTTTTCTTTGGTGCATCTTTCTTTTTTGCCCTTCAAAGTGTATTGTGGCCTAAGGCCGAAGTGTATTATACTACTAAAGAGTTAAGACTTTAGAGTTCTCTCTCTCTGTCTCTCTGTCTCTGTCTCTGTCTCTCTCTCTTACTGAGTCAATACTCTGTGTGTGTGTGTTTGTGTGTGTGTGCGCGTGCGCCGCGCCCGTGTGTATGTGTGTATGTGTAGGTGTGTCTGTCTGTCCGCGCACGCGCGCGCCCGTGTGTGTGTGTGTTTGTGTGTGCATTGTGTGTGTGTACTTACAAAAAAGAGCAACATGCAAAGAAAATCATGGTGGATGATGACTTGGCAAGGTGTATATGACTCACGTGTGCAACAGCTTGCCAGGTCACCGACAGGATTGCACTTGACACCAAGCTGAAGAAAGGGTAGGAGCTGACAACCTTTAATGTTAAACTAAAACTCTCACGTTGATGCTTGATGTATCAATATCATGTTCATTATTTGTTTGCTACTTCCATAAAGCTTTAAAAGAAAACTATACAGAGAGAGGCAGGCAGAGAAAGGTATATCGCTGAACAGGTTAAAAGCACAAACGAGTTGTCAAGCAGTTTAATGGAGGAAAAACATTCAAAACCAAATCAATAACAACGGCAACAACGACAGCAGCAATAAAACGATAGCAATACCAAAAAAGACCGCAAAAGGACCAAATCACACATAAAAATTATATGAAAAGCGATTTAAATCTTCCAGTATAAGTATTATATACTTTTTGAAGATGTGTCAATGATTTCAATGTAAGCGTTTCGTTTGGTTGCTTTACAACGATTTAGCACGGCTATATAAACCCCATACATCATCATCATCATCATCATCATCATCATCATCATCTCATCATCATCATCATCATCATCATCATCATCATCACCACACCACCACCACCACTCACACCACACCACACCACCACCATCACACCACTATTCATCATATCATTCATATCATCATCATCATTATTCATCATTATCATCATATTCATTATTATTATTATTATTATTTCCATTATAATTATTACTATTAAATCAATTTTACAAACGGATAATGTGAGTTATAAAATTATTGTAGATATTTCGAAGCACTAAATGAAGGGATATATTGTCCATAATGCAAATGAACAGTGAAATCAAGTTGTCGGTTATGATTCTAAACCCTTTATAGCATCAGTCCCAGTCCCAGATGTTACTTAAAGCGGTTTACGGCCGGAAAATATACTATCATTTTAATTGGTAGTATGAATACTCACGTTATCCTATTTAAGACAATGCCAATACCTTTAGAATGGACACAGGTAAGTATCTTTCCCTCACACAGCACCCTTCCATTATCAACACCATCATCCGTGTTGTATACATACATTAATTGAAACATTATAGCCTGGGATTTGGGGCTTTTTTTTTTTTTTTTTTTGCTTTTTGGGGGGTTTTGGTGGGGTTTTTGTGTTGTTGTTGTTTTGTTTTTTTTTGGGGGGGGGGGGGGTTGTTGCTTTTTTGCTTTTGTTTCCTCGGCTTGTGCTCTCAGGTTCACGATAGGTAAACGTTGGGGTAGGAAACAGTTTACTCACCATTAAGGTAGCTGCATTCCGACTTCGGGGATGATGTTTAAACATGTGATAAGTCCGAATGGGTCGTGCAGGTTTGGTGTTTTTTTTTTTTAAAGATTATGTCATCAGTTCCTAACAGGCACTCACTGGCCTACTTTTTCAAACAGTGAAACGGGTTTTCACAAATACACGAGAAGGACTGCATAATATTTGTGTCTGTCTGTCTGTCTGTCTGCCTGTCTGTCTGTATGTCTGTTTGTCTGTTTGTCTGTTTGTCTGTCTGTCTGCCTGCCTGTCTGTCAATGTTTTCGTTAGTGTACCATCTTTATATGCTGTGCATCTGTAGAAAGTGGTGCAGCAGCTAAAGAGAGAGTGTAGGAGGTAAAGGACCCCTCCTTGCCAACAACACTATCAGCCTGGCCTGCGGCAGCAATCCCGTCGAACACCTCTGCTCTGCTGCACTTCTACCTTGCTGGCTGCATGCAGTAGTCTATGTTCCACCTGTTTTTGAACACATACACGCAGAGAATACACAGACACACACATACACACACAGACATACAGGGACACAAACAGATATATAGACACGGACGCATACAGACAAACAGACATACACAGACAGATAGACATATACACAGATACACACACAAAGACATACACACACACAAAAAAAACATACAACACGACACACGCACACACCCCACACACAAACAGACATACAAACACACACACACAAGGCGTGAGCGCTTGCATTTGCATGAAAGAGAGAGAGGAGGAGAGAGAGAGGAGAGAGAGGAGAGAGAGAGAGAGGAGAGAGAAGAGAGAGAGAGAGAGAGAGAGAGAGAGAGAGAGAGAGAGAGAGAGAGAGAGAAAGAGAGAGAGTAATGGAGAGAGTATTGCAAAGAGACAGAGAGATAGACAGATAGATTCGCAGACAAACGGGCAGACAGACGGGCAGACAGACGGGCAGACAGAGACAGACAGAGACAGAGACAGAGAGACAGAGACAGGACAGAGATGAAACGAAAAAGAGAGGCAAAAAGTCGATAAATTAGGTCTTTACTTTGCGTCTTACAGAAAATGCTAACAACTAATACATTTTCCAACAAGCCATATTCTGCAATGAGGAACAGAATTTAGGATTCAGTGCAATGTTGCTGCTGCTGATGATCAAGAACGTTGATGTTTCTTCCTCCTTCTTTTCTTCCCCCTTCTCTTCCTTCTTTCTCCTCTTCCTTCTTCTCAGTACACTTCTGCTGCCAATGATGTTTCTTCCTTATTTTTCTCCCTCTCCTTCTCTTCCTCTTCCCCTTCCTCCTTCTCTTCGCTCCTCCTTTTTCTCTTCCTCCTTTACTTTATACTTCTCCTCCTTTTTCTCCTCCTCCTCTTCCTCATTCCTTCTCCTCCTCTTCACCTTCCTCTTCCTCCTCATCAATCTCCTCCTTGTCTTCCTCCTCATTCTCCTCCTCCTCTTTCCCCTTCTCCGCCTCCTCATCTCCATCCTCTTCCTTCTCCCCGTTCTCTATCCTCCTCCTCCCTACTCTCTTCTACCACCTCTTTCAACTCCTCCTTCTCCTTTTGCACTGCGATTATTGCAAGTGCAAACACGCTGAAAGAATAGGGAACCAGCAAAAGGACAAGGCGATGTATTGAAAAAAGAAAAAAACAAAAACACAAAAGGAGAGAGATCTTACAGGCAAAGAGACGGGGGAGACATGAACTATGAAACAGCTTGGGAAGACAGGACACAGCAAGCCCTGTGCATACCTTGCTGTCATGCCGCCACTTAACATACAGGGGCTATGTGCAATAATGTCACAACACACACATACACAGACATACACACATACACACACACACACACACATACACACACATACATACAGACCCACACAGAATACACAGACACACAGGACCACACACACAGACACATATACACATACACACAGACACACAGACACACTCAACAGACACACACTCAACACACACACAATTTTGCTCGCTAGACTGTTTCCAGTTCCTTCATTCTTCATGTGATAGGTAGTCTTGCATTGCATGCACATGTGAGAGGGATCTGTCTGATGGTATGTTTTACGTTTCACACATATGATAATCTCTTTTCCGGGAAAGAGAGGGAGAGGGAGAGAAAGAGAGGAGAGAGAGAGAGGAGGGGGGGGGGGGGAGGCAGAGACAGAGAGACAGAGACAGAAAGAGAGACAGAGACACAGATAGAGTGAGACAGAAAGTGAGACATAGAGAGACACAGAAACACACAGAGAGAAAGAGAGAGACAGAGACAGATAGAGACAGACAGACAGACACACACACACACACAGCGCGCGCGCGCGCGCGCGCACGCAAACACTCACACACGCACACACATACAGACAAAGGCATACAGACAGACAGGCAGATAGAAGACAGGCACGAACAAAGATAGAGACAGACAGATAACAGACAAACAGACAGACAGGCAGGCAGGTAGAGACAGTGACAAATACAGAATAACAAAGCACAGAATATCAAACATATTATGTTTAGTTGCATATGTGGAAGTACTGCTGACTCGAATAATTTTCTTAACTTGCTACTTCTGCCATCTAGTAAGTGGGAAAAATCATTCCCCCCCCCCCCCCCCTCCAAAAATTGTAATCTGTTGAAGTTTTACTATCAGCTACCGTAAGCTATCTTCAATATTAGTTACCTATCACTACATGTAACATCAGTCATCATCACAGTTAAGCCTAACTGTAACATCAATTTCGGTTAACTGTCTTTTAACATCAATGGCTGTGAACTTTCGCCCTGGGCTTTCTTAAAGTTTTTTTGATTAAATGAGAGGCTGTATGATCAGTGGCTTTCCCACTCATGTAATTACACTTTACAGCTTATTCTTTAGTGATCGACTATGACTCTCTGACTAGGAGACTTAACTTGCACAGTCCTTATGCGCTGCAGCCCTGGGGGCTAGTTGGCCTTTGGAGAACATCTCCAACGCTGACTGTCCTTATGCCCACTTGGCTGAGAGAGTGGGGATGCATTGTGGGCAAGGCATCTCCACTATAATCAAATTTCTGCCCAATTTCCGAAACAGCAGCTGCCTCCGCTGCTGTTTTGGAGGTCATCGTCGAACACGACGGACAAACAAACAAACAAAAACACTGTGAACTGTCTGTAACACAGTTGCGGATAATTTTAACATCAGGTGATGTAAACTATCTGTAACATCCATTACAGATAACTCACAGTAACATCAATATCACTATTTAACCAACCATCCTCATCCTCAAAGATTCACCAGCATACGCTTCTTACTGAAACAGAGTAAAGGCAGCACAGCAAGATCTATGCTAAAGGGGAAAAACACACGGACAGAGTGAAAGTGCAGAAAAAAAGGGAGAAAAACAGCAGCAAGAGAAGAAGAGAAGATGAGCTACACACGCAGGCAAACACATAAACCTGGTAAATGCTGCAACAGCTTGGGAAGACAGAATGTAGCAGCCCATAACTTGCTCTTTGCGTCCACCTGACCTGCGGTGGCTTCGTGCAGCAATGCCACACATGTCGCTGGCGGGGCTGTCTCCTGTAAGGCTTAATACAGCGTTTAGGAGATGCTTTCCGTCGTGTGTGTGTAGGTGTAGATGTGTGTGTAGATGTGTGTGTGTGTGTGTGTGTGTGTGTGTGTGTGTGTGTGTGTGTGTGTGTGTGTGTGTGTGTGTGTCAGTGTGGGGAGGGGGGATTGTGTGCTGTGTGTGTGGGGGGGGGGGGGGGGGAGGGGGGGGAGGGGGGATTGTGTGCTCTGTGTGTATGTATGTATTTGTGTGTTTGTGTTTAGATGTGTGTGTGTATGCATGTATGTGTGTACGTGTGTGTGTGTGTGTGTGTGTGTGTGTGTGTGTGTGTGTGTGTGTGTGTGGATGTTGCATGTGTGTGAATGTGTGTGTGCGTGTGCATGTGTGTGTGTGCGAGTGTATGTGAATGTATGTGTGTGTATGTAAATGTGTGTGTGTGTGTGCGCGCGCGCGCGACAGAAGAGAGAGAGAGAGGAGAGAGAGAGAGAGAGAGAGAGAGAGAGAGAGAGAGAGAGAGAGAGAGAGAGAGAGAGAGAGAGAGAGAGAGAGAGAGAGAGAGAGAGAGACAGACAGACAGACAGACAGAGACAGAGACAGAGACAGACAGACAGACAGACAGACAGAGAAACACAGAGAAACACAGAACAGAAGACAGACAGACAGACAGGAAGAGAGAGAGAGAGAGGAGAGAGAGAGAGAGAGAGAGAGAGAGAGAGAGAGAGAGAGAGAGAGAGAGAGAGAGAGAGAAGAGGAAGAGAGAGAGAAGAGAGAGAAGAGACAGAGAGAGAGAGAGTGTATAATGGGCGTGTGCGCACACGTTTGAAAACAAATGCTTCACATGCACGAACTGATAAGGAAGGAAAAATCATTCGCCATGTGTATAAAGTACTAAAAGCAGCCTGCGTGACAAGGAAAATAATATATAAGAATGGTCTCTTCAATTTTAGTGCCTGGCATCCCAGAGCTTGATCTTTTACAACCCTGTTCTGCCTGCCATACAGCATAGGGCGGCTTGGAGAAAACGAGGCAGAGAATGAAAGGCAGGAAAAAAAAGAGAAAGAACAAACAACTTTTATTGCCGTAAACAGCAAGGCATCGCATCTAACAAGGCGACACTGTTTACAATGATAGATATGACGTAATCTCTATTGTTGACGCACGCACGCACGCGAAGGGGAATTGTCTTTCCGCAAGTTTTGTGTCATGTTTGTTTGTGACGTTCGGGTAAGGACAAAACAAAACAAAAAACACAGAAAGAAAGAATGGGGTCAGATCATGGCAGAGATAGCATTCTGTGAAAGGCAGCTAGGTATGTGATTGTATTGTGTACAACAATACAAGGTTTTATTCATACCTGCGGTGGAGTCTTTTCTGCATGGAACTCCTCTGGTTTGCTTTCTTTCTGGGAAGATTTTGTTCGTACCGTATAATCTGTGGTTTCTTTGTCTAGGTATAATAACTGTGTTTGCCTATAAATGTTACATTTCTTTTCCTTTTTTTTTTATCAAGTGTTGCAATTGCATCGAGGTGGTTTCAAAAGAGAACCTAGTTTATGATTTATAAGTTTTATAAGAATTAATTTTTGTAGAAGAAAAGTAGCTTACTGATGGATGATACTCATGGTTTTTGTGTGTCTTTGAAAGTGTCTGTTGTGTTATTATTCAAGTAGGAATTATACATTTCGTTTAACGTTTAGTAGAATATAGTTAAAAAGGAGTGCGTGACAATGCACTTATGTTGATCCACATAATACGAACACGCACACACGTACACGCACGTAAACACACGTACACGTACGTACACACACAAAGATAGACTGAAAGATAGATATAGATAGATAGATAGATAGATAGATAGATAGATATAGATAGATAGATAGATAGATAGACACACAGACAGACAGACAGACTGACAGAGAGTCAGACAGACAGACAAACAGACAGACTGAGCGACCGACCGACAGACTGACAGACCGACCGACAGACAGACAGAAACAGACACGCAGACACAACACACAAACACACAAATAGACAAGACAAACAAACACACACACACCAGACAGACAGACAGACAGACAGACAGACAACAACAACACACACACACACACACACACACACACACACACACACACACACACACACACACACACAGACAATAAACAGTAATTTCCAGTTTTCTCAGGAGAGGTAAGGCAGCTAGCACTATCTGTTCTTACAGAGGATTTTTCCTGTGAATCGAAATTGGTTCTTGGCAACATCTTGTTTCAATGCTTGAGCGGGCCTGCCTTGCTTCCTTGCCTTGCCCATCTGATTGAATCGCCCTCCATCGTGTCCTGTTTCGGGCATGTCAGAAGTCTTGCTTGTCTAATTCACAGAGAGAGAGAGAGAGAGAGAGAGAGAGAGAGAGAGAGAGAGAGAGAGAGAGAGAGAGAGAGAGAGAGAGAGAGAGAGAGAAGATGCAACGTTGCTGGACCCGGTAGACCTATCTTCGTCTCTTGTTGTTGTTGTTGTTGTTGTTGTTGTTTTTTCTTCTTCTTCTTCTTCTTCTTCTTCTTCTTCTTCTTCTTCTATATTCTATACTATTTCTATTTATTATTATTATTATTATTATTATTATTATTATTTTATTATTATATTATTATTATTATTATTATTATTATTATTTTGTGTTTTTTGTTGTGTTGTTATTTTTTTATCATTTATATCATCATCCATCATCATCATCATATCATCATCATTCATTCATCATCATTCATCATCATATCCATACTCTAATCATACATACATCATTCATCTTCATACCTTTATATTATTAAATATTTATTTTATTAAATATTATTATTATTATTATTATGTATGGTTGTGTTGTTTTTATTATCCTGGTTATTGTTATTATTGTTCTTATTACAAAAATCAGTAGCTTGTGAAATAAACAAACATTCCTTGACAAACCCTTTAAAAACTAAGTATTTACTATCTACCACAAAACCATAGTGTGTGTGAGTGTGTATGTGTGTGTATGTGTGTGTATGTGTGTGTGTGCGTGCGCGCATGCGTGTGTGCACGCGCGCATGCGTGTGCGTGCGCGCGCACGCAGGTTTTCACCAAAAAAACAGATGAACGGATTTGCACTGCCTGTTGCATCAAATGTTCTCGATGTCGACTGGAAAGTGGAAACTAACTCGTGTGGTGTGTTTGGGCGGGCCTGCTCTGACTAGTTTATTAAATCTCCACCTAGTGGCTCTTGTTTAGATTTGGCCCTGTCCTTATTGATCTGTCCAATAGATGGAGTGTCCATCTGGCAGTTCAAGATCTGTGTGGCTTATTGCATGGCTTTTGTGTGTGTTTTTTGAAGGCGTGGGGGAGAGGGGAGGGGTGGCGGAGGACCGTCTTCTGTGTTGTTATTGTTCAATGTTTTTTGTTACTGTTCATCCATTTGAAAGGATATGAACGACACAGTTTTGGAGTAGAGCTCACAGCTGTTATTATATAAAGCAGGGCCATGCCCAGGATGGAAGCTTTGTCAGTTATTGATGTCAGCAAAGTGCCAAGGTATACATTAAAATGGTGTTATGATTTAATAATGTTGTGTTGATAATTTCTTTTCACCCCCAAAATGCTGTTAACGTAACAACTTATACTCTTCATTACATGAGAAAAAAATCATCTGAAGAATGGATATAGCTCATTATGGGCCAAAAAATGCTTAAAAAAAAAACACACATAACACACACATTTTCTCATTACGTATGGACTCAGCTTAGAGCCTCACAGCAATTCCTAGGTAGATTTTGAATCTCAGTAATAGTTTTGAAAGACCCCTGGACTGTTAAGCACTAACGTCCAATAACAACTCAACAACAAAAACAGACAGGGCAAAATGAAAGCAAACAAAAAAAGGAAATATAAATGCCTTTGTAATGACATGCATGTCTCTCTATTAAAAAATTGGGCAGAAGTCTCAATGTTTTCATTTTTAAGATCAAGGGAAATGTTTGGATGATAATAAAATAATGAGGATGAGGATGAAAATGGACAGTGATGGTGTTGGTATAGTATTAAGAGTAGTAGCTAGCAGCACAGCACACAGCAGCAGCAGCAGCAGCAACAGCAGCAGCAGCAAGGGCGGCAGCAGCAGCAGCAGCAGCAGCAGCAGCAGCAGCAGCAGCAGCAGTAGTAGTAGTAGTAGTAGTAGTAGTAGTAGTAGTAGTAGTAGTAGTAGTAGTAGTAGTAGTAGTAGTCAGCAGCAGCAGCAGCGCAGCAGCAGCAGCAGCAAGCAGCAGCAGTAATCAAGATCTGATGAACCATTGCTGCCAAATGATATGTCCCACAATCTAGAAAGCTCGCCTTCCTAAAACAGAAGGGAAGTACTTCACATACACATACACTGCAGACACACTTGAGGGAGTATACAGTAAAAAGGAGTTTTGGGGGCAACACCTTGTGTTCAATGTTTTGGGTAAGCATGCCTTTCCCTGTTGATTGAATCCGTGTCTTAGTGAGCACACGTTTGGAGCTTGTCCAGGCTGTGTTTTTCCACTCCACAGTTTGAGTTAATACAACACTGTAGGATTAAAGCAAACAGCCATGGCTTTTCTGGAGCTGAGGTACAAAGTTCTGTATTGAGTAATCTTGTTGTTTTTTTAGTTATCTGTTGTTGTTGTTGTTCAGTTGGAAATTTGGTAAAAGTTGTTATGGTGCTTTAAAAACGAATATTTCTTTTTGTCTGTTGTTGTTGTTGCTGCTGTTCAGTCAGTAAAAGTTGTTCGGGTGCTTTAAAAGCGAACATAAAAGGGTCAAAATGTGATTTATTCATAGACTAGGTTTTAGTCTGGATCAGGTGCTGGGGAACAAATGTAGCTCTCGGGGCTTTTCTTGCTTGTGGGTGGGGTTTCTCTGTTGTTTGTTGTGTTGTGGCGGTGGTGTTCTAAAGTTGGATGAAGTGGATTAATCTCATTGAAAACAACAGAAGTGGTGAAGGTGTCATCCATTCACTTCAATCTCCCTGCTCGACTGCCATGTGGCTTTGTTTCCTTTCAAGACAGACGAAGCCAATAATAAATTAAGAGAGAGAGAGAGAGAGATGAGATAAGAGAGAGAGAGAGGAGAGAGGAGAGAGAGAGAGAGAGAGAGAGAGAGAGAGAGAGAGAGAGAGAGAGAAGAGACGACGGGGACAGACAGAAGACGAAGAAGGACAGACGAGAGGGACAGGGACAGAGACAGAGAAGAAAATACAGATCGAGAGACAGAAAAAAGAGGTAGTAGACAGAAAGAGATAGTAGAGGAGACGAGAGACAGAAGTGGCAGGAGTAAAGAAAAAGAGAAGAAAGAGAAAGAAGAAAAAAGAAGAAAGAAGAAGGAGAGAGACAGAGCAGAGACAGAGAGAGAGAGAGAGACAGACAGACAGACAGAAGCCAGACAGAAGACAGACAGACAGACAGACAGAAGATAGGACAAAGACAGAGACAGACAGACAGACAGACAGACAGAAGGATAGACAAGCAGTTAGTCAACAGACAAACGACAGACAGTGATTCTACGGCATTGCATTGTATTCTGTTTGTCGCTCTCTTAGTTTTTTCCCCCGCCAAGATAACTTTAACCAGCTTATTTGATTTGGTCGATGTTGTTTCCCTTGTTTTGTTGTGTGCCCTCAACCAGTCAATGCTGCCGAAAGACGTAGTGGTCGCCCTTTGCGGATCGTTTTTTAATTTAAAAAAAAAAATCAGATTCTTTTTGTTGCAATGTGAAGACATCTTTGTTAACTACCAACAATCACCACCCGTGCTTTCTTGGTTGTTATACTACCATTTTGTTAACCACATCGATTAAATTTGAATCCTCATGTTTCCTTTCCTACGCTTGGTGAACCTAGTTTTGCAGTTCTCTAGCTGCATATGTTATGCTACACAGGAACTGTTTTGAGGGAAGACATCAGTGTAGCAAGAGACAATACATCTGCTGCGTTACCTGGCGGTGAATGGATGTTTCTGGGGTGGGTGTGCCTTGTCTAGTTTATTGAATCTTCTTGCCACGAGCTATCTTTGGATCTACCCCGGTCCTTAGTTCACCTTCTCAATAGTTGGATGGTAAATCCAGCTCTTCGGGGACTAGTGTAGTGTTTGATCAAGGACTTCCCAACATTCTGCTGTTGCTCATTTTTTTTTGGGGGGGGTTAAAGTTGTTTTTGTTGCATCATAAATATATCGGGAAAATGAAGTTGAAATTCAAAGCTTTATATCGGAAGTTTAAGAAGAAAGACAAGACACATAAACAGTTTAATTCTAAAGAAAGAGTGAGACATCAAGATAAAAGATAAGAGATATCTTAATTTAAATCAAGAAGAAAGATGAGACATATCTGGAGCTGAATTAAGTAGAAAGACGAGACACAGATCAAGTTAATTAAGGACAGAGGACACGTTTGAAGTTTAATAAGAAAGGCGAAACACCTGGTGTTATGACAAAGAAAGGTGAGACACATTTGAAGTTTAATAAGAAAAAGCAGACATATCTGAAGATTAATTAATTTAAGATGAAAAATGACATGTTTAAGAAGAAAGATGAGACACCTTATGTATGCTGGAGCAGTTAGGACTGGTGCTGGTATGATGAGAGATAAGAAACCTCTACAGGCAGGGATTAGGTGCAATGTTTGTGCACTGGTTCTGTTGGGTCGTCTTTTTTTCAATTCAGTCACGGTTTTTCTTGTCCATGTTATCAACGGGTTAATTCGATTCTGTGCTGTAGGACAAACATGAATTCCACTGAGCTTTATGCGTTGGTAGATGCGCTGAGAGAGAAATAGAAAGAGAGGGAGATAGAGATTTGATTTATTCTTTTTTCTTTATTCCGAGGACAATGGAACTTAAGAACATTGTGACATTTAACGTGTGTGTATGCAGATTTCTGTCATCGTTCCACACGGGACCTTGGCTTCTCTACAAAAAGTGGAAACAGGATTAAAGTAGTGTGCAAGATGTTGCAGATGAGTTGCACACGGGACTGGTTAAAGTCAATCGAAGAGACTTGGGGAGAGTGGAGAGACGCAGCAACAGAGAGAGATAGAAGCCAGAGAGAAAAAGACAGACAGACAGACAGACAGACAGACAAGACAAAGACACAGAGACAGACAGACAGACAGACAGACAGGGAGAGAATGAGAGAGAGACAAAGACAGGCAGAGAGAGACAAAGACAGAGACAAACAGAAAGACAGAGACACACACATACAGACAGAAAGACAAACAGACAGAGACGGAAACTAGAAAGAAGTAGGCCGCTTCGGAGTGTTCCTTAAAACGAAAGTAGGAACACGGCGGACACAAGGCACTAATCCGTTGAAAAAAGATTACACTGGCATCCTCCAAGGCAGCGGCGATACAAACCAGAACCCTTCCTCCACCGCAACACAGCTTTACAAGCTTCACCAGCCAATATACAGGGGGTGAGGGGTAGGGGCTGGGGGTGTTGCAGCTCCCACTCTGTCCTGCCAGGTTTTAATCTACTAAAAGAACGTGATTCGTTATCGTTCAATCAAGCCTAGCAGTCTTAGATAGAACTTAGGTATATAATATATGTGTATCCATAATCGTTGTGTACATACACACACATACACATATATGCGCATGCGTACACACACAAATCTACAAATCACACACACACACATGTGCACTCGCACACGCGCACGTGCGAACACACTCACACACAAGACACACTCACAAACACACCACACACACCAACACACACACACACACACACCACACCACACACACACACGACACAACACACACACACACACACACACACACACACACACACACACACACACACACACACACACACACACACACACGGACATGTACACACACGCACACGCGCACAGCACAGCGCGCACAACACACACCAACACACACACAACATACACACACACACAAACACACGTGCATCTTATATCACTTCATGTGAAAGAGCTAAACTGAAGATGAACACTCACACACACACACACACACACACACACACACACACACACACACACACACACACACACACACACACACACACTCACAACACACACCAACACACGCGCGCGCGCGCGGCACGCCCACACGCACACGCGCGCACACAGGGCATAGTTACAATAAGTGAAATGTTGGCCTTGAGGTTAAATATGTACTTTCGAACTTGGAGGGTCCTTGGTTCGCATCCCAACTGAACAAGAAATGTGTATCCTGTTTTTTTAAATTTTCTTCTTTTTTTATAAATAAATCTTCATGTTAGCCACTTCGATGGACCAAAAAATACTTGAACAGATGAAAGCAGGTCACATGTTTAGTTTTGTAGCGTTTATATTACACGTAAAGTGGTCTGAAGTTTATTGTACCGAAACAATTTATTGAGTCTCAAGTACCTTTTCTGTTAAAAACATTTGTAACATGTGGTCCGCTATATCCCAAATTAGTGATTGCAGGTCTACTATACTACAGGTAAAACATGGCTCAGCTCACCAAAATAACCTAAATGAGCAAATCATCCATGTCGGTAGATTATACCTATCACCATTTTCATGAAAATGTTGTACCGAAGCAAGCTATTGAGTCTCAAGTCCGTTTCTGTTAAACTTTTGTTACATGTGGTCCGCATGTCCCAAATTAGTTATCGCAGGTCTACTGTACTACAAGTTATACATGGCTCACCAAAATAAGCTTAATGAGCCGTTCATCCATATCGATAGATTATACTTATTACCATTTCATAAAATTACCGAAGAAAATATATCTCTCAAAAATAAGTTGACTACAGTTTTCTGTACACTCTACGTATACACTCTACGTCTCCTTGTTTTCGTCCTCACCTTTTGAAAAACAACAGGTATACATATACCTGTACATTCCGCAGAAAAACCGGTCGGTTTACACAACAGTGGGATTACTCACACATTCACGTTCCAAGACCGAACTATCATTGAAGTCGGTTGGTGGGCTTCCAGAATAAGCTGAATCCCAACAAAGGCGACAGAGTGCTACTGAAATGGCCCGCTACAAACTTGCAGGGCTTCCTGCAAAGGTGCCTCCGAGCTGACATCCGTGGCCAGCTGTGCATTGATCGTCTTAAGAATGCAACAGAGGGAGAGGGTAGAGTATAGTGGCGGAATTGAAGCAAGTGGCGCAAGACAAGCTATACTGAACTCACATCATAGGTCAGATCAGACAGCGAGGAAAAAAGCAAACAAGCGTACACAGACTGACAGACAGGCATGCAAACACGCAAAAGGAGAGAGAGAGAGAGATGGAGACAGAAAGATAGAAGCTGATAAAGATATAGGTAGTTAAGGACACACACACACATACATGTTTACACGCACACGCTAACACACATGCACATATACACGCACACACACAAATACACATGTACGCGCACGCGCACGCTCACACACAAACACAACAACACACAGAGTCACGGGAAGAGAGAGAGAGAGAGAGAGAGAGAGAGAGAGAGAGAGAGAGAGAGAGAGAGAGAGAGAGAGAGAGAGAGAGAGAGAGAGAGAGAGAGAGAAGAGAGAGAGAGAGAGAAGAGAGAAGAAGAGAGAAGACAGACAGACAGACAGACAGACAGACAGACAGACAGACAAGACAGACAGAGACAGAGAGAGTCAGAGACAGAGACACAGAGAGAGAGAGACAGACAGACAGACAAAGACAGAGACAAACAGAAGTAGAGAAATGTACTGCAGACGCACTTTTTTATCATGGAATCTTCCTAGCTGAAGTGCACATACAGTAGAAACGCTAATGGATGCAGACATATGCAATGAACATCGCACAATCTGTCGCCTGATACACTGACAGAGATCCGCCATCATTTACTGTTTTCTTAATGGCAGTAAAAAGAAATAGATAGATAGCAATACCTTTTGTATATTATGCGCATCTGTCACTGCCTATTTGTGTATATTATATGTCTGTCTGTCTGTCTGTCTGTCTGTTTCCAAAGGTTCTATTCATCTGTGAGTTTGTCTGTCTGTGCAATGTCTTTTTTCTGTGTAATGTCTTTTTGTCTGTGTAATGTGTGTTTTGCGTTATGTCTGTTTGTCTGTACAATGTATGTTTTTTGTTATGTCTGTGTGATGTCTGTTATTACGTATAGTTATGCCTGTGTAATGACTTCCAGTTTAACTGTGTTTAGTATCTGTTTGTGTAATGTCTGAGTTTTTTGTGTGTGTGTACGCTTGCATTTTTATCATCTATCTATCTATCTATCTATCTATCTATCTATCTATCTATCTATCTATCTATCTATCTATCTATCTATCTATCTATCTATCTATCTATCTATCTATCTATCTATCTATCTACCTACCTACCTACCTACCTACCTACCTCTACCTACCTACCTACCTACCTATCTATCTATCTATCTATCTATCTATCTATCTATCTATCTATCTATCTATCTATCTATCTATCTAATCCTTTTTTCTTTTCTTTTGTTTTTTCATCTGCTCGTTTATCTGTCTGTCTATCTATCTGTCAGTCTATTATCTCTTTCTCTCCGGTGCCACTTGCACTCCAAAGGTTTGACACCTTCTTATCTATCTCACCCATCTCCTCAGCTGTTTCTTGTTTCTTTGCAGAGCACAACACACACACACCACACACACACACACACACACACACACAACACACACACACACACACACAACACACACACACACACACACACACAACACACACACACACACACACACACACAAAACACACACACAACACACACACATACACACACACACACACACATACACACACACACACATACACACACACACACACACACACAACACACACACACACACACACACACACACACACACACAACAACACACACAACACACACACACACACACAACACACACACAACACAACACACACACACACACACACACACACACACACACATTCACACACACACACCTTACAGACATTATTATTAAGCTCACACCAGAGGCGATCAGAAAGACAAACAAAGTCCTCTTCCGTGACCTTCAGACAGCTGAAGAAGCCTTTTTGTCTACTCCACCTCAAACGTATTCCTCACCCACTCCACACCCCCTTTCACCGTACCTACACTGCCTCCTCGCCTCACTCTAGCCTATGACAAAAGGTCTGATTTTCCATTAGACCTGGCATAAACTGTTTACCCCCACCCGGCTCATTAGCCTGTCTGCAAGACTTACAATGCCCCGTTTATTATTCTTTTTTGCAGCGCCAGAAGCCAAGGGCGAAAGCGACTGCGAGCAACAGATGTGAACGCCCGAACCTGGCTGTATCGACGACGGGAACGATCGCACCAGTCACGGAGGAAAGGGGAAGAGGAAGG
This sequence comes from Stramonita haemastoma, assembly GCA_030674155.1. Taxonomy (NCBI): domain Eukaryota; kingdom Metazoa; phylum Mollusca; class Gastropoda; order Neogastropoda; family Muricidae; genus Stramonita; species Stramonita haemastoma. Next base: position 50,964,184 of record CM060316.1, on the reverse strand, counting down.
GAGGGGTGGTAGTAGTACCCAACTCCCCCCCCCCTACTTTTTGCTGAAAAATTGCTTCGGGGAAAGAGAAGTGACATCCGTAAACTAGGCAGGCCGGCAGGTGGCTAAGGAAGGTGAAAAAGTCGAAAGCGTTTTGCAAAGTCTGTGTACAGACAGACAGACAGACAGACAGGCGTGCGCACGCTATGTTGCTGTTGTTATTGACTGCTTGACTTTGCTGTCCTCATTGGTTGTGGTTTTTTTTTTCCTTTCTCTTCTTCCTCTCTCTCTCTCTCTCTCTCTTTCTCCTCTCCAAGCTAATTGCTTTTCCAGTGGAATCTTTTGAGATACTTGCCAGTCACGCGCATCAGAAAGAAAAGGTGAAAAAAATCGTTTTGGAATTACGTTGTTGTCTTTTGCTGGTTTCATGAAGGAATATTGTTTGTGAAGAAGTTTGTTTTTTTTGTTGTTTTTTGTTTTCAAGCTTCTGTGACTTCGTTCAAAGAGTGTGCTGAAATAATAGACTCGAGCGGTTACGCTCTGTGGAGCAAATTGTCAACAAGTCAAAATGTTCGGGGGAAAAGGCATGCTAAACGCACTGTGTACCAAGCTATGCTTGTGTATCAAATATGATTGAGATGGAAACTATTGTGCTGGCTACCTTCTCTGTGAAATAACCATGCTGTTCGAAGATGAGGTATATTTAATTCCGACCGTTGAAACTTGATGTTAGATTTGTTGTATAGGAAGCAAACACTTTGTACAGAAAAATTGTCTTGCTTTCTTTCACGCAGATTTGTGATCCTTATTTTTTTTAATGCAGTTTATGCTCCTGCAGACCTTTTATTTCTCGATTTGATTCCAGTTTTATCAAAACAGTTCTGCTGCAGTTGTGTTAGGAGACTTCCTCAACCATAAAAAAAGACATTGATGAAGACAACTTCTAAACTACCAACTTGGATTGTCCACGTGTGAAAAATCAACGCCACCATGACAGACGAAGTGAACACATCCATCCACCCCCCCTCCTCCGGCAACACCACTCAGATACCTGACCTGGACTTCTTCTTACCATGGTGGCAACAGTTGTTGTTCTACATCATCTTCGTCGCCATGTTTGTCGTGGCGGCGGGTGGAAACATCATCGTCATTTGGATCGTGTTGGCGCATAAGCGCATGCGCACGGTGACTAACTACTTCCTGGTCAATCTGGCCGTGTCGGATGTGATGATTTCTTTGTTAAATACTCCCTTCAACTTCCTGTTCCTGCTGTACCAGGACTGGTGGTTCGGCCGTATCTACTGCAAGTTCTGCTTCTTCATCTCACCCTGCGCCATCTCCGCCAGTGTGCTGACCTTCATGGCCATAGCTATTGACAGGTGAGTCAGTCAGTCGTCAGGGCAGGAGGGAAAGGGGGGAGGACTTTCTGTCTCTCTCTCCCTAT
>CM060316.1:50952761-50957761 GCA_030674155.1 Stramonita haemastoma | reverse complement strand
CACAAAGCACCACACACACACACACACACACACACACACACACACACACACACACACACACACACACACACACACCCCACAACGATCAGAGAAGCTGTAACGTCATATTTAGCCTTAGCATCAATCGGAACTATTCTTAACAAAAACAAGTTTTGTTCAAGGTTGCAGTCTGTTATCAGCATAATTATGAAATTCGCAAAAAAAATGAAAGAGTGGGGAGAAAAACTTCCAAACAGACCCAAGAAAAAAAGCGTTAAAAAGCACACTCGACCAACATAAAAAAATTAAAACACCTTGAGAAATATCTGACAATATAATTGTAAAGTATTTTAAAACACTAACTAGAGAGTGTAGATAGGAAATAATCAACATTTGTTTTGGAGTCTTGAAAATATGCAAACTTGTTATAGCTTAGAGAAAAAAAAAAAAGAGATTGGACATTGCAAAATGAAAGCCTCTGAAATGAAAACATTTAGTATTGATTGCTAGTTGTACACAAAAAAACGCATTCAAAGTATTTTTCCCTAAATATATGAAGGTTATGCTACGTTACTGGTTGAATGGCCGTTTTCTCGTTTTTAAAGGGTGTTTCTTTTCCATAGAACAGTCATGTACCTTTTTGCAGCAGCTATATCAAATCATTAAAAGCTGTCTCTGGCCTGTTTATGGTCTTCTTGTTCTTGTTCCTGTCTGTTATTGTTGTTGTAATTGTTGCTGTTGCTGTTGTGTTGTTGTTGTTGTTGTTGTCCTTCGTCTTCTTCTTTATCTAATTATCCTACTCCTTTTCTTCTTCTTCTTCTTTCTTCTTCTTCTTCTTCTTCTTCTTCTTCTTCTTCTTCTTCTTCTTCTTCTTCTTCTTCTCTTCTCTTCTTTTTCTTCTATGTCTCTCTGTCTGTCTGTCTGTCTGTCTCTCTGTCTGTCTGTCTGTCTCTCTGTCTGTCTGTCTGTCTGTTTGTCTCTGTCTCTGTCTGTCTGTCTGTCCTTCTCTGTCTCTCTCTTCCTTCTCTTCTGTCTCTCTCTGTCTCTCTCTCTCTCCTCTCTCTCTCTCTCTCCTCTCGTCTTTGATTCATTGATCAATCTACCGCCACAGGTGAAATTCTGCCTATGTCATTTAGTCCTGAAAACAGACTTCATTAAGTTTCAGATGTCTCGTTACTTTACCATTATTTTCATGCATAAATCCCTTTTGGGATTTGTATTCATGTTATTATTTCCGTGTTCAGAGAGCAAAGCTCTGTCAGACGAGATAAAAACCTGTTATCATTTCGCAAGCATCTTGAAGCCATTCTTAGCATTTAGCCTGTCAAACGAAACCAGTTTAGTCGTACACAGACTCAGATGGCATCAGCTTGCTTGTCTGTGGGGTTTTATCACTTTGTTTTGCTGATCACGTAACCAGACATTACAATAGTCATGGAGATAGAGCGCGCGCGCGCGCGCTCGTGTATGTGTAGTGTGTTGCGTGTGTGTATGTGTGTGTGGTGTGATTTGTTGTGCGCGCATTTATGTGTGTGTGTGTAATTTTTTGCTTTGTGAAGGCAAACATTTGCATATAATGTAATTATATTACATGTACCACACACACAACCGATATAATATAATATCTATATTATACTATAGTATTATATATATATATATATATATATATATATATATATATATATATAATAATATATATAATATATATCACACACATATATAATGCAATTATATGTATATAATTACCTAATATTCATGTCTATATGTTTCTGTGTAAATGTATGCATGATATTGTTTTTATTTCTTTTGCTATCTATTTTCTAACGACCACCACAATGCCCCTCCAACAACCAACCCTTGACCGTGAACCTCTAACCCCAAAGGCTTTGACACAAACTCACCCACCACAGGCACTACAGGGCATCGAAAAACCACAACTAAGATCACAGGGAGATCGGAGCAGCCAGAGCTACTGCCGAATCAGAGATATCATTCTTTGTATTTTATTGCATGATGACCAATGGCCGTGATGTGTGGATGATGCCATGAAGTGCGTGTGCTTCTAGAGTGGTTGACAGAGCTGTACACTACGCTTCTCATCATAATAAATCATATATATATAATCATCATATATCCTGGTGTCAACCAACCTGAGAGATAAATTCACCTACAGTGTGGGTCTGGTAATTAAGCAACATTCTCAAAATTTCTCCTTAAAGTAGATGTAGCCCAACTGTGTGGTCCCACCAGTCTTCTCAAAGAGCCCACAGCACACTCACTCAGGGTTTGAGAAGCCAGGCGGATGCAAAAATTCTTACATTTCTTGTGGGCATCAAAACCTGCCCCCTTCCATTCCGTACCTAGAGGTGCTCTATCAGTTTGGTTAAGGTCTCTATCGCAATCTCTGGTCTGTATAATAAACTACCGCGAAGACCAACTGTTGCGTATATATTGTCGCATTCTATGGTCTGTATAATAAACTACCACAAAGACCAACTGTCGCGTATATTATTTTGTCGCAATCTATGGTCTATGTAATAAACTACCGCAAAGAGCAACTGCCGCGTATATTATTGTCGCATTCTATGGTCTATGTAATAAACTACCGCAAAGAGCAACTGCCGCGTATATCATATTGTCGCATTCTATGGTCTATGTAATAAACTACCGCAAAACAACTGCTGCGTATATATTTCGCATTCTATGGTCCTATGTAATAAACTACCGCAAAGAGCAATGTCGTGTATATACATTGTCGCATTCTATGTTTATGTATTAAACTACGCAAAGAGCAACTCTCATTATGCAAACATTGTTTAAATCCTTATTCTACTCATAAAACCCAAATTAACATTTTGCCCATTTTAGAGCTTCATCCGCATATGCTGCAACATGCATGATTTTTCTTTTGAAATCAAACAAAAAGAGAAAAAAACAAAAAAAGGAAAACCTTGACAAACATTAACTGGGCAATGGATGGGAAGTTTCACCTATGAAACAACACGAAGACACATCGATTCTGTCTCAGATGCTGCCATTGTGTCGTCACCTAACTATGACTTTGGAGACTATTTCCAGACAGAAGTAAAGAATGGGAAACAAAAGTAGAACGCTGACATTGTCAGCAATAGCAAGAGGGACTTGCTTGGTGGTGTGTAACCTGATTATATCATAGTTCACTGAAACTGAAACTCAGTACTGCACAGTGGGACAAAAAGGTAATGTTTACCATCACAACCACTACTCTCTGTCTGTCTGTCTGTCTGTCTGTCTGTCTGTCTGTCTGTCTGTCTGTCTGTCTGTCTGTCTGTCTGTCTGTCTGTCTGTCTATCTATCTATCTATCTATCTATCTATCTATCTATCTATCTATCTATCTATCTACAACTTTCGTTTGAGACAGAGCAAAAAGACGCCTTTTTAATATTCAGTGTAAAATTGTCGGGTTCACTGAAACTGAAACCCACGTACTGCACAGTTGGGACAAAGGCAATGTTTACCATCACAACAACTACTACCCTCCCCCCCCCTCTCTCTCTCTCCTCTCTCTCTCTTCTACACACACACACACACAAACACACACACACACACACACACACACACACACACAACACACACACACACACACACACACACACACACACACACACACACACACAAACACCACACACCACACACCACAGTGTTCAGCACCGAAAACAAAACAAAACCCACCCAGTCAGGTGCAAGGTGGGGAGCAGCAAAGCAACAACAGCAGAAATAAGTAGAAGGGACAGGCGACCATCCTCACAAAGACCTGCTGGTAGTAGGCACCTAATGCAAAGTATCAACAACCAGTGCCAGATCTCACCGCAAACACAAACAGAACTCTACTTCCATTCAGATCATATATACATGTTTACACTGCGGTGTGTTTTTTCTAAAGAAAGCCACATATCTCAAACGATCAGCTAAGCCTGATATTTATTAGCATATAGTTTTTGTTGTTCTTACTGTTTTGTTTTGCAGATTGTCTAGAATATGACAGAAAACATACTATTATAAATTAATTGGTAGATGAGCGCTGGGTGGTGGCTTAAACTCGGGCTGGAACTCATGTCGGCAGATCGAGGGCGCAATCTGTTGATCATTTGTATGTCTTTCAAATGTTTGACATGCTTTATGTAAGTGATTTCATAGATGTAAATAACGTCATAGTGGTAGTTGTGTTGAACTCAATGTCAAGGCAAAATATAACCGATGGAAACAAACTACAGCGTAAAAATTCGATGTGTCTTAAGGAATACAATATGATATCATTTTCCCTCCTGAAGAGAAAAACAGATGTCATTCATAGCTCTCATTCTTGACACTGGCAAAATTGGATCGTAACGTTTCTGTCACTCACACAAGTCCTGACACAACATGAGCTCCGGAGTTTTGCTTCCTCATGGAACCCTCTGACAGAATATTGACAGCTCAGTCCATATTTATGATTGCGTTCACAAAAATAGAGACAGCCAGCCATTCATAACTCGCTTTCTAGCGTGACGAAGTCGATGGGAATCAACAATCGCGTACTATTTCCCCTAGTGTCTGTAATTGCTCTCTATATTGATAGGTAACGTTTATGTCACATGCACAGCGCACAAATCCACCATCACTCAATCAAGACTGCTAAATTTAGTGCGCCCTGTCCGTTTATCTAGTCCAGATGTGATCAGTTCCTGCTATAAATAGTACCAGCTGGCCCCATCTGGGTTGGGATGGGAGGGATTAATTAGCAGTGAGAGAGTTGAAAGTGAGGGGAAACTGACAGCTGTGGTCATAATGTCGCGAACAATATAGTCACATAAATTAGGATACTACATGTCACCAATTCCAGGATGTGGTAAAACGATAAAAAGTTACTTTTTCTGACACTATGAAGTACAGTATAGTTAATCTGGCAAATAACTTTATAAAGAAACATGGCATGAATACAGTTGTTTAAAGTATTAAGTTGTCTTTTGCTTGGACTGTTTATTCTTACCATCCGTCCGAC
>CM060316.1:50942761-50947761 GCA_030674155.1 Stramonita haemastoma | reverse complement strand
GGACCTCGGTTTAAAGTCTCATCCAAAGGACTCTTGGGGAAAGTGGAGTCAGCACTGATGTTAACTCCAGGGGAAAAATCCCTTCGAACGGGAATCGAACCCAGGTCGTCAAATTTCGAGCGCAATGATCTGACCACTAGGCTATCCTGTCCCTGTTTATAAATTCAAACTGTGTGATCTTAATAACTTGATTGGCATGCAGGTTAGACGACAAAAAAGTTATGACTGAATATCCTAGAATAAAAAAAGAAACAAACATGACATTTTTTGTATCATCAGTTCATGAAGTTTAGGGTATGGAGGGAATCAGTGCAGTCTTAACTTCAATATCTGCAAATGTATTCACTAGATTATGCATCTATTCATTCATGAAGGTAATCTATCAAGCCATGCTGCAATGTAACTGTAACTATAAGCATACCGCAACCCCTGCAGTGCCCCCTTAAAAATCTGGTCCATTATCACAGTGGCTCTTATAAAATGGTCATTTGTCTCGTGTTGGCAGTTTCCATACTCTAGACACTGACAGTATCAGAAGGCCCAGAATTTATCGGCTTGTTTTTCTGTTTCTCACAGAAAGTCCTGGAATGGCTAAGGCTTTGGAAGCGTCATCTTTACCGCATTTTTTTGCATTGGCATCGGTGATGTGTGGGCCTTGCAAGCAGATGTCGTTAATGGGATATCATGTCCCTTTCGGTGGTCAGTTCTGCGGTGATGGAATAGGTGTGTAATTGGGTCTGGAAGTAATCGCTTGATAGGCTGGCATAAGTCCATTTATCTCCTGTGTCGTGAAAGGCTTATCTCTGTCTTGTCTGTCTGTCTGTTTGTCTCTATATCTGTATACATTCGTCGCTTTCTATCTGCTTGCTTGATTTCCTACTTTTCTTTTTCTTTCTTTCTTTCTTTCTTTCCTGTCTTCCTTCCTTCTTCTTTCTTTCTTTTTTTCTTTCTTCTTCCTTCTTTTTCTTCTTTTTTTTCTTTCTTTCTTTCTTTTTCTTTCTTTCTTTCTTTTCTTTCTTTCTTCTTCCTTTTTTTCTCTCTCTTTATTTTGCCGTGTTCAATAATTTTCTTCGTCCTATCTTTTTCTGTATTTCTGTAGGTGTGGTTGACTCAGAATTGTTAATTTTGGCAGCTTGTCTGTCTGCCTGTCTGTCTCTTAAGTCTTGTCTGTCTCTCTGTCTTGTCTTTGCCTGTCTGTATCTCTCAGACATAGTACTATGTCATAACACTTATGTCATATGCCCACACTCTACTCCCACCATTCTTTTGTATATGGCCTAGGCCAATGCACAGTAAAAGTCTGGTCTGAAGTCTGAACTCTCTCTCTCTCTCTCTCTCTCTCTCTCTCTCTCTCTCTCTCTCTCTCTCTCTCTCTCTCTCTCTCTCTCTCTCTCTCTCTCTCTCTCTCGTCAAGGGCTGGATGAAAAAAGGCATGTAATACTGACCCTGTAACCCTTTACAAATAAAAAAAAAGATTATTCATTCATTCCCTCTCTCTCTTTAAGATAAGCAGCGAAAATGGTATAAGACTATTATAATATCACACCACCTACATTTCGATATACCATGTTTGACTGTAATTTCATGTCTTTGATAACCTTTATAGATTACACATGAACGACACCATAACAGATACCTCATTAATACACAATCACCGCATCATATAGCCTCAAGTGGTAGATGGCGATAGTGTCAAGTTATCCGTACCACCAGCTTATAATGGCCTAATCTTCCTCATAACGATAGTTAATTAAGGTGTTATCAGGGGTATGCAAGATGCTTATTGCGTGCGTTCATGCGAGAGACTTTGCTTAAGTCTCATTGGACTGACTTGCAGGTAAGTTGTGGAGTTTGAATCAATGTTAACTCTTATGAAGAAACTAGGAGGAAACAGCAACTATTTCAAGAGGCCGGACCTGTGCTCTTCACATTATAAATGTGATGTTTTAAGTACTAGTTTGTTGCCGCGAAAGAGATGGAGAGAGAGAGAGAGAGAGAGAGAGAGAGAGAGAGAGAGAGAGAGAGAGAGAGAGAGAGAGAGAGAGAGAGAGAGAGAGAGAGAGAGAGAGAAAGAGAATGAATGAATGAATGAATGAAATGAAGAATGACAGATTTTAGAGAATGGGTAATCTTATTTATGAAGAAGACAGAGACAGAGAGATAAGAAAAGAGAGACAGACAGACAGACAAGAGAAGAGAGACAGAGAGAAACAGGAGAGACAGAAAGAACAGAGAGAGAGAAGAGTACGAGCAACGTGATTTAGCCACACGTTATCAAAACGGCCTTGCTCCAACGCGCCCAAGATGTATGCATCTGTCACGCGTTCCCCTTCCTTCTCCTTTATCTTTCAGCTTCGGCGACCAAACTCCAATTACTTTTGGAATGAGAAGAAAAAAGACTATGACTGTTTTATGCCTTTGCTTTGTTTTGTTTTGTTTTGTTTGTTGTTTTGTGTTTTATTGTTTTTTGTCTTCCAAATCCTTTAGTCTGTGTGCTCAGCGAACTAGAAATTTTTGTTCCCTGTGTGCTTTTTGGGGGGTTTGTTGCTTTTTTTTTTCATTCGTAGGGTATCTCCCTAAAGGGTTTCCATAACGTGACTGCTGCTGTTAATGTTTCATTTTCTTGTTAATTCTGAAATGAATTAAAGGCATTTTAGTCTCAGAGTAACAGAAAGGGGAGAGGAAGAGAGAGAGAGAGAGAGAGAGAGAAGGAGGAGAGAAGAGGAGAGAGAGAGAGAGAGAGAAGAGAGAGAGAGAGAGAGAGGAGAGAGAGAGAGAGAGAGAGAGAGAGAGAGGAGAGAGAGAGAGAGAGGAGAGGGGGTGTATGGGTAGTTTACTGTTATGTGATGATAATATTGTATGACGTAACATATGATGCAAATAAACCCTTTCCAATGTAGAGAAGAGAATGGCACACTTTCATTAGACATGCTGATTTTTTTGTTTCTTTTTCTGTTTTTTTTAAAAAACTCTCAAATTGCCTTTTTTCTGCTTAAGTTAACCTGTCATTGCGACATTGATAATACCAACCTGAATGCCAACAAATGAATGTCATGACACCTTTATACAAGACACGGCGTTTATCGACAGGCTTTAGCTGACAAGTAATGGATGACCTTATGAATCAAGTTAAATCTCTCTACTCAAAATAGAACTTCCTTGTATCAAACAAGACACACACGCGCGCGTGCGCACATAATACGCATACACACACTCTCACAGACAAACACACCCTAAAAGACACACACAGACACACAGACACATGCACGCACACACGTACACGCACACTACGTCCCTTCTCGTCCCTCTCTCTCTCACACACTCACCTCCTCCACATCTCTCTCTCTCAATCTCTCTCTCTCTCCTCACACACCCCCACACCCCACAAAACACACACACAAACCACACACACATACACACAACACACGAAACCCCACACACACACACACACACAACACACACACCACACACACACACACACAGACTAACGTCGGTCAGAAACAAGCAAAAAAATGACAAAAGGTGAAGTTAAAGGCATCCTGTTTCAGGTGATTCATAGCTAGCAGGATCTGAACCAATGCAACTCAACGTTCCCCGTGAAAATTGCAAGCGTGCCTGTGGCGTGTGGTGACAAAGACGGATTGAAATAGGTGTTGTAAAGCACACGCTAACGACATTAGCGCATTGACAGAGCCATTTCTCTCTGGCACAAGACTGACACGACACTGTCATGGGAAATTAACCAACCACCGGCAACTATTGATACAGAAAGACACTTCGCATTTCTTTTTTCTCAAGTTACTGACTACTGCGAAGGTTAAAGAGTGTGGAGCACAAAGGTTATTTATTCATTGCGTATGTGACTGTGCATGCTTGCCTATTTTTTTTATGATAACCTGTGCACACAGACACGCAGGCACACCCGTACACGCACAAAGACAGGCGGACAAATAAACAGAGAGAAACGTAGTTTTATCTATTCATTCGAGACCTTTTTATTTCGAGAAAATGGAATTAAGCACTATGACATGCTTTTTATGTCTAGTTCCCGAGTGTCTGCAATGTAAAATTTTGTCTTCCGTTCCCACCGTCACACAATAGCCTACTCTTCCGGAAAGCGGATCGGATTTTACTTAACGCATGTCCGAAATGCTCCGCGTCCATTCGCACACGAGACCTCGGTATCTCGTCTCATCCAAAGGACTTTTGCAGGGAGTGGAGTCGGCACTGATGTCAACTCCAGATAAAAGAATCCTTCTGGATGAGATTTGAACCCAGGTCAACAGCAGAGAGACACTTCTGAATTTGACTTATGCATATGTATCGGAGTGAACATTTTTAGTGTCCTATCTCTGCATATACCTAAATAGCGGTTACATACATACATTTCGTGGTGTAGGTGAAGCGCATACAATTAGGAATTTCGACCACCACCCAAGGAAACAGAGCATCGTACAATTCACAGGTGTGTCCCCCCCAAAAAAAAAGAAACACGACACGACGATTGCCGTGCTCTGATCACATGGGAGATAATCTACTTACCACCCAATCACACATAGGATGTGTATGTGTGTGTGCTTATTATTTATTAGTTCATTCTTTTAATTTTAGTATATCTCTATGTATTTTCTCTGTTCTCTTGTCTGTCTCTCTATGTCTGTCTCTCTTCTTTCTGTCTCTGTCTGTCTGTCTCTGTCTGTCTGTCTCTGTCTCTCTCTCCTCTCTCTCTCTCTCTCTCTGTCTCTCTCTCTCTCTCTCTCTCTCTCTCTCTCTCCTCTCTGTTTCGTTTGATCTTCCTCTTCACATCCTCTTCACTGACTTGAGATAAATCACCTACTACCCCTTGTCATTTTAAGAAAGAAGCTATGCGCCATAATTTCTAGCTTCAACGCAGTATAGTTAGCACTGAAGTGAAGATGCTGGCGATAGACACATGCCATGAATCAGAAGAAGCAGGGGACGGAGATGATGGTTAAAATACCAGTCTGAAGCAGTTATTA